>CM076583.1:248330817-248942484 GCA_034641835.2 Pinus albicaulis | reverse complement strand
CTCCCTCTCTCTCTATCTCACTCTCCCTCTCTCTAACCCCCCTCCCTCCCCCTGACTCTCTCCACCCTCTCCCCCTCCCTCCATCTCTCTTGCTCTCTCTCCCTCTTCTTGTATCTCTACCTCCCCTCCCTCCCTCTGTCCTTCCCTCACTCCCCTCCCTCCCTCCTTCCCTCCCTCCCTCCTTTTCTCTTTCCCCTTATCTCTCCCTTTCTTCCTTCCTCCCTCTCCCTCTCCATCTCCCCCCTCTCTCTCTCTCTCTCCCTCCCTCCCTCTCTCTCCCCCCTTTTCTCTATCCCTCTTTCCCTCTCCCTCTTAATCACACTCTAAAAAAATAAATATACTTATAAAAACTCACTTTAACACAATATTGTCTTTGTGACTAGCTTCTGAATCTTTATACCGACTTAAAGAACAAGCAAGAAAAAAATTTGAATAGTAATATGAAAGGAATAGCAATATTTACATTTTAAACATAGAATACTATAATATTGCATAATAATTTTGGAGGCATTTTACTATAAAGGTAGCCTTTAATAAAAAAAACTAGATGTTGTTTTTCTCATAGTAGTGATAAATGGTTCTAAAGAAAAGTTGCACAGTTAAAGTTTCTTTTAGCAAAAACATACAATTTAAATTTTTCACACATTTAAATAAAAAAAATGATGCAAGCTTCACTTTTAATATATAATTAGTTGAGACGAAGTAAAAATTATTAATAAAATTAATATATAATCAATACTTCAAAAATAAATCTACAAGTTGCACGTTTAAAAGAAAGATATACGAAACATTTAAAAACACCTTAACTTAATTAATACTAACCTCGCTTCGAGGACCGTAAATACCAGCAACTACTGCAAATAAATAATGAGGCATTTTCATCTGCTGCATCTTCGGGCATCTGCTACACCTTCGCAAATCAAATAATATTGAATGAATAATTTTTCTTACAGAAGCTACATCAAATTCAATAAACATTATATAGAGCCATTTGAGTGTAAAGGTGGATTTAAAAAAAGGAAACTAGACTTTGTTTTTCTCGCGGTAGAAATAAATGAGAAGAAAGAAAAACTTCGCACTTAAGCTTTCTCAGCGATGGCAGGCAGTTTACTTTTTCATACATTTAGAAAAATAAAATAAAATAAAATCTAAGATGCACGCTTAAGTTTTTGAATATAAAGAAACAAGATCTACCTCAATGTAAACTTAGTTTTGAGGAAATAAATGATGAATTAAAAAACAATTTTGTTGTTCTTTGAAAGAAAACTAGGGTTTAACAAAACGATAAGAGAGACATTTAAAAACACCCTAACTAATAATAACCTAGGCTTTTAGAACCAGAAGTACTAGAAAATGCAAAATCAAGAAAAAAAGCAGTCAAGAAATCAAATCTTGCAAAACCCTACCCGCTAAATATCGATCAAACAGATCCTTAAATCGAACTGAAACACCATCTACGGATCCGAGCAGTGTTCGAATTAATGAAAATAAAAAATCAAAGATTAAATAAAATAAAATAAATGGGCTCTGTACACCATCGAGCAAAAGAACTTGAAGTCTGCCAATGCCATGCATGCCATCTCCTCTCAACAAAAATCTACCGTTAAATATCTGTCAATGCCATGCCATGCCATCTCCTCTTTGTAGTGCGAGAGAAGAATCCCAACACAATACACACAGCTCAACACACATACACCGAGACAAGACAGGAACATGTGGGAGAGAAGAATCCTCTGATTTTAGTTTTCAAACAAATTTCTAAATGAATCTTTGGACAAATAGAGTCTAGAAAAAGAGAAAAAAACCTAAAACCTACCAGAGAGAAGCGAAGAACTACCAGAGAGAATAGCCGCTGTCCATCACACCGTAAAACGAACCCTCCCGCAGATCAAACACCTGACCGACGATGGCAACACAAGTAGGCATCATGTTTGCATTTCACATAATTGGATAGCTCAAGAAAAGCTCGGGACAGGTTCGATCATTTTAATCTTTCCAGAATGCAAGTGGTGGATAAAAAGCAGACTTTCAGTTGTTTTCTCCACTAAAACAATAACACATGTCCCACGTTCAGCTTAAAAATTAGACGTTGTTCCACTGAAGTTTTCAGTTGTTTTTTCCACTAAAACGATGACACATGTCCCACGTTCAGCTTAAAAATTAGACGTTGCTCCACTAAATTTCAATTGGACCGTTTTGCTAGATGGTGGTGGTTGCCCTCGCATATTATTCTTCTTGGCATCCAACGGTTCACCCAATTTGCTA
The DNA here is from genome assembly GCA_034641835.2 of Pinus albicaulis. NCBI lineage: Eukaryota > Viridiplantae > Streptophyta > Pinopsida > Pinales > Pinaceae > Pinus > Pinus albicaulis. The sequence goes on along the minus strand of CM076583.1, from coordinate 248,940,219 downwards.
ATCCGTTATTCAAAATTCAAATTCAAAATTATTTGAATGAACATAGAAAAACGTTTCCATCTGGTTAAGTTATTAAACTCATGATGTATGGTTACCTAACGTTTTTCTTAAAGCTCATGCAGATGCCTATCCATTACGTTTTCATTAAGTTTCATGCACATGTCTATCCGTTACAATTACAATTGAGATATGTTTGACGAAAGGATAACTACGTTGCTGAATTAATATCAGTAAATATATTTCTTTTAAAGTAAACTTATGCGGGATTAACTTTTAAGCCTAATTTTTATTTAAATAAATTATATTTAAAAAAGTGTGATATATCTTTAATTATACTAATTTTGTAATTTTTGTTTAAATAAATTATATTTAAAAAAAGTGATATATCTTTAATTACACTAATTTAATGTTATTTCTTTTTAATATAGTTTTATGTTGTGCATTAATTTTATAATAATTCTCTCATAACAATAATTTGTTAATTGTTGTATGGTTAAATTTTATTTTCAAATATTTAAAGCGTGAATAAATCATCAAATTTCATAACAAATGTGTCCTCTGTAGTAAGAAAATAACAAAGTTTTAACAAATTCAAAATAGCAAAGCAAAGATGTTAAAAATGGAAGAGAATTTGAAGACTTTCTCAACAAATTCAATATAGTAAAACAAAGATGTTAAAAAGGGAATAGGACTTGAAGACTTTCATGGTGAGGGGGGCTTGAAAATTAATTTGAAAAAAACATTAATTTTAATTATGCAATAAGCAAGGAAAATGCTATAATACAAGTTATAATATTAATAATTATTAATACGGTGCAGTTATATATATTAAATGGTTGGTAAATGTAAATAATTATTCATCCATTATATTCATCAAAACATTTATCTTTGCTAAATGTCAAAAAAGGTTATTAAAATTAGCTAAAATATAACTTTATTTTCAATTATTATTACCATCAATTAAAAAAAATAGCATAAAATATCTCCATTTAAAAAAACATGTAACAACATTTGAGAGTGTAAACTTTTGTTGTCTATATCATAGTATAATAAATCTTCCGCTAAATCACATAGGAAATTTTAGAACCGACATTGAATACCTATAATAAATGTATAAATAAATGTTAAAGAAATATTAAAATAAATATTACACATTTTATAAAATAAAATCCATAAAATGAGACATAGAAAATCACAAACACAATCAATACTCAAAATAAAAACAACCAACTAATCAATAAAAGAAAAAGAAATAAAAATCATCATAAAAATAACAGAAGATAATAAAATAATAAATAAAGACTAAGTAAAAAAAAATAATAAATATATATATATATATATATAAAGTAGAAATCCAACAAAAATAAAAAGAGAGGAAAACACCAGAGAAAGGAAAAATGAACTCTAATCAGAGCACAGAGATGGGATCCAACAATGAAAACCAACAAGGCATTTTCTCAATCTTAGCAGCTTTTCTAAATTTACGATGATGGAAATGCTCAACCCTAACAACATTCTTAACCCTGAAGTTACTTCCACTTGACCATGGAGACTCTTAACCTATAAAAGAACTTCTACCTTGTTACAATACCAAGGCTTATGATTATCACTTACCCAAAAAGCATAACAGATTATATGGTCAAAAATATTTTATATATATATTTTATGTTAATTTAATTATATTACCATCATTTTTTAATTAAATTTAAAAGAAAAAATACATTAAATCCTAAACCTTTGTCTTGATCACTATTAAATATTTTCTACTTATTAATTATAGATGATTTCTTGAGAGATGCTCTACCCACTTGTGTGGGGTATAAATGTCAAGCATAAATGTTTAAAAATTAACATTTATATGTCCACTAAATTATTAAAAAACGTAATAAATAAAATGTTAAATGTAATATAAAACCTCTAAATATTTAAATGTTCGCTCAATAAATAATAAAAAGTTTAAGTTAAAGTCAATTTGTTATATGTAAAATAATATTATTAGCATGTAAATAGGTTTTCTTATAATATCATGGATCAATACCATGGTTTATCAATACCACATGGTCAATAAGGTCTTTAAAATATTTTATTTCATTTTAATTTTATAACATTTTCTTAATTAATTTTAAAAGGAAAAATGTTATCATTACTTTTGAAATATATATAAACCCTCTATGGTATATTCCCATAGAAATTATATCAAATTTTCAATAAAATTAAAAATGAGAATACTTTTATATATAAATATGTGAAATATATATAATATAAATAATATTACTAAGAAGCAACATAAATTCATCTTAACTAAGCATCCAAGTGATGAAAACAAACAAATTGACTAACAATAACATAGGAAATATATGTATTTTTAAATAAATTATATTAAAAAAAAGTGTGATATATCTTTAATTATACTAATTTTGTAATTTTTGTTTAAATAAATTATATTTAAAAAAAATGTGATATATTTTTAATTATACTAATTTAACCTTAATTTTTTTTTAATATAGCTTTATATGGTGTATTAATTTTATAATAATTCTCTCATAACAATAATTTGTTAATTGTTAAATGGCTAAATTTTGGTTTCAAATATTTAAAGCCTGAATAAGTCATAAAATTTCATAACAAGATGTGGATTCTACTAAGAAAACAACAAAGTTCCACCAAATTAAAAATAGTAAAGAAAAGATGTTAAAAAGAGAGATGATTTGAAGAATTTTTCAACAAACTCAAAATAGTAAAGAAAAGATGTTAAAAAGGGAAGAGGATTTGAAGATTTTCATTGTGAGGGGGCTTGAAAATTAATTTGAAAAACCATTAATTTTAATTATGCAATAAGCAAGGAAAATGCTATAATACAAGTTATAATATTAATAATTACGAGTATGGTGCAGCCATATATATTAAATGGTTGGTAAATGTAAATAATGATACATCCATTATACTCATTCAAACATTTATCTTTGCTAAATTTCAAAAAAAATATTCAAATTAGCCAAAATATAACTTTATTTTCAATTATTATTACTATCAATTAAAAAAAAATAACATAAACATATATACATTTAAAAAAACATGTAACAACATTTGAGAGTGTAAGCTATAGAAAAATATATGTTAAATGAACATTAAAATAAATAAAAAATAAAAAAACCAAATATAGACTAAAACTTGGTTAACATAAGAAATATTATTTAAAATACATAATTATAAATTAACAAAATAAATGAAGAAAACTAAAAAACATCAAACCTACTAAATGACTATAATAATAAATAAGTATTTATATAACTATATCAAGCATACACCCTTTCTCAATCTCAATAGCTTTCCTAAATTTAGGGTGACGGAAATTCTCAACCCTAACAACATTCTTAATGGTGAAGTTACTTCCACTTTATCATGGAGACTCTTAACCTATCAATAAGCTTCCACTTTGTTACAATACCAAGGCTTATGATTACCACTTACACCGAAACCATAACAGATTATATGGTCAAAAATATTTTATATATTTTTTTATGTTAATTTAATTATATGACCATCATTTTTTACTTAAATTTAAAAGAAAAAATACATTAAATCTTAAATATTTGTCTTGATTACTATTAAATATTTTCCACTTATTATTTATCAACGATTGCTTGAGAGGTGCTCTACTCCCTTATAATGGATACAAATGTCAAGCATAAATGTTTAACATTTAACGTTTAAATTAATAAATAAAGTTAAAAGTAATAAATAAAATGTTAAAAGTAATATAAAACCTCTAAAAATTTAAATGTTGGCTCAATTAATAATAAAATGTTAACGTTAAAATCAATTTGTTATATGTCAAATTTATTATTTACTTGTGAATATGTTTTGTTAGAATGCCATGAGTCAATGCAATGTCACTTCTTTGACAATGGAAATATTTTATAACAATATCACATGATTCTTAATCATGGAAATTCAACTCCAATTTATGGTCGATATTACTAGCATGTAAATAGGATTTCTTATAATCTCATGGGTCACTACCATGGTTTATGAAAACCACATGGCCAATAACCATAACTTATTTGATAATCAAGATATTTTAAAATAATTTATTTTAATTTAATTTAATTTAATAACATTTTCTTAATTAATTTTAAAAGGAAAAATTTTATAATTACTTTTGATATATATATATATATATATATACATATAAACCCTCTATCGTATATCCTCATAGAAATTAAATCAAACTTTCAATAAAATTAAAAATGAGAATACTTTTATATAGATAATATTACTAAGAATATAAATAATATTACTAAGAAGCAACATAAATTCATTTTAACTAAGCATCCAAGTGATGAGAACAAACAAATTGACTAACAATAATATAGGAAAGATAGCGCATGGTTGTTTTAAGTTTTTTATTATTCTAGTTTCTTTGACATTCTTGATCAGAAAAATATGCTTCATTTTTTACAACCAAATGGTTTTTTTTTAAACTTAGAGATTTTCTTAAACACAATATTGTGGAATCAAATTTAAGACAGGGAGGGGGGGGGGAGGGGATATAGTGAGAAAGAGGGAGGGAAAAGAGAAAAATATCGAGAGAGAGGGGGGGAGGGGGGGGGGGCAGGGGGGAGATAGAGGGAGAGAGAGGAAGGAAGGTAAAGAGGAAGCGGAGAGAGAGAGAGAGAGAGAGAGAGAGAGAGAGAGAGAGAGAGAGATGGAGTTGGAGGGGGAGAGAGAGGGATGAAAGAAGACATATAGAGAGAGATAGAGGTGGAGAAAGAGAGGGGGTGACAATGGAGGGATGGGGAGAGAGTGAGGGATATAGGAGGGGGGAGAGAGAAGAGGATAGGAGAGAGACACAGAGAGAAGCGGAATAGAGAGACGGGGGAGGTAGTGATAGAGTTAGAGGGAAGAGAGAGAGAGAGAGAGTAACGGGGGTGAGAGATAGAGGCGTGTGAGATAGAATGACATAAAGAATATAAAAGAGAGAGATGAGTCAATAGAGAAAGATAAATATGGAGTTGGAATGGGAGTGAAAGAGAGGGAAGAAGAAGTACATGGAGGGATAAAGTAGAGAGAGAGGAGGAGTGATAAGGGAGAGATGGAGAGACACTATGGGAGAGAGGAGAGTGGGAGGGAAGAGGGAGAGGGAAGAGGGAGAGGAGAGTGATAGCGAGAGTAGAGAAAGAGAGAGAGAAACCAGCCTAGATCCATCTTAACCCTAGATCAATCAAGCATCAAGAGCGATCAAATCTTTCTAGGAGAAAACGTTTCCTCAAGATTTGAACTCGAAAAAGATGTTTGCACCTCGAGAGATTTGATCCCTCTTAGAACTTGATAGATGAATGGTTAATATGGATATAGGATGGTTAAATTTAAGTTATGAAATATATATTCCAAGATAAAAAATATATATAATCCAAAAGATATCATATAATTAAATAGTACGTTGAAATCTAGGTATTCACATCACTAGCTATGGACAGAGTGTACTAAAAGATTTCATATGTATTTTTTTAGGATATTATTCAATTTTGTTCTAATAAAATAAACATGATAGTCAATAAAAAACCTAAAAAAAAAGTTACACTACCTAAAATTCTACTTTAGTTGATTCGTTCGAAAATAGTCTTGAAGATGGATCCCCGTTGCAATTTGAAATGTCGACGGATTTCTTATAACACTGTGGATAATCTAGATCATTCTTCTCCAGTTTTTTTAATATATATATATATATATATATATATATATATATATATGTATGTATGTGTATATATATGTGTATATGTATATATATATATGTATGTCTATATATATATATGTATATATATAATATATATATACACACATATATATACATAAATATATATATATATACATACATATATATATACATACATATATATATACATACATATATATATACACACACACACACACACATATATATATATATACACACACACACACACACACACACACACACACACACACACACACACACATATATATATATATATAACACTAAACAATAAATAAAAATAATATCAAAATGAGGGTATAAAAATAATCAAAATTAAATGTAAAAAACAATATAATAGTTGTTAGACAAACAAAAAATATTTAAATTGCAAAGAAGAGTTAGCAGAAGGTACCTGAAGACTAAGGAAAAGTAAAACTTGAGATCATTCCATCTAAGGGAAGAGTGATAAAAAGACAAGATCATTGAAAGAAGGTCTTGTTAAGTGGTTAATTTTGATAAATACTAATGTGTATATGCACGTAGCAGTAGAGAAGGGAATTGTGACAGCCATACAGTAAGAAGAAGAAGAAAGGGAGCGAAAGTGCAAAAGCAAGATAAGAGAAAAAAAATGATGAAAAGGGGTCTGGAGGAAAGAGAACCAAGTGAGCGCATGAGATCAAGCATAAGAGGGAAGCTTGATAGGGGGTTGTGTAGCATTAATGGAGACTGGTTACAACAGAAATGCTTTAGTGTAGCTCCCAAGTGGACATGGAAATTTCATAAGAGGAAAGGTGAAAATGACTCCAGAGAGTTAGAGGTAAGGCTTAGAAGAAAGCCATATAAAGAAGAAACAAGATGCCAAAATAGATGGCAGAAGGAGATTATATGATGAATAAATTGATAGGGATATGGTTGAGTTAAGGGCACAAATCAAGCATTTGGAACAACTACTATAGAAGGAGATTAGAGAGGATCTGGAATATCGAGTGAATGTAAGGAAAAGTGTCAAGTGGTCTGTTATGGGGTTATTTTGGAATAATTTGATGCAAAAGATGAATATTTGGATGAAGGAGGAAAATAAAACTATTATAAGTAAACATAAAGAAGAATTTCACTTTTGTGAACCCGAAGAAGGATGAATCCTAGGAAAGGATGATGATGAGAGTGATGGGATGATGGAATGCTTGGAGTAACAAAGAAAGGAGATGTTAATGAAATCAAGTGAAGAAGGAAATTGTGATGTATTTCAACCTAATTTCTTTTGAGTATGAAGTTTTAGGTACTAAATATCAAGAAAATAGGGATAAAAAAATGCCAAAAACAAAGGAAGGAGCAACAATCCAAGAAAAGGACTATGCGTGTAAAGGAAAACAAGGGGTAGTTGATTATGGAGTTGGACAGTTTCAAAGGAGTGTTTTGGAATAAGGAATTTTAGCCTTTTGTCATGAAGACAACCTTGAAGAACATTATGAAAGAAATCATATCAAAATTTCACAATTTTGTGAAAAGAGGAGTAATATGGGAGATATAATTTGTTGGTTGTACATTTTTTTACCAAGAACTTATCTAAATATTTTTGAAGAAATAGTTTGAATCAATGAGAGTTATTGGAAACTAGAAAAGGAGGAGACAATGTATGTCTTGCAAATGTACAATTATGGAAAAGGAAGAGTTGATAAGGAGAGTGTAGCTCAAGACAATTCTGTTAATGGAAAATAAACAGTAAAGATTCAAAGACTAGGAAGAATCCAAGGACCTGAGGAAGAAGAGATATTATTATCTCATGTAGTCAGGAAAAGAAGGTGACTAACTTATGAAGACAATCATGGAGAAGAATTTGTAGAAATTTTTTATGGAAGGAAAAAATATGGCTATTCTTAGAAAGGTCATGAAGAGGTTTATGTAGAACAAAGAATTAATTCGGATAGAAATCAGATTGCTGATTATGATCAGAGTGCTACAGAAGATGGATAACAAGTACAAGAAGAAGCTCATGTAACAGAATATTGCAGCCAAAAATAAGAGAAATATATCTTCGAAATTGAACATTAGCCCAAGAAATGTGAGGAAGAATGTAATTTCTGCAAAATGTTTGAATGTGAAGGTACAAAATATGGAAGAAATCAACCTTCCATGGAGCAGCTGAAAGGAGAGTGGTCAAAGAAATCATATTCTTTGGATGTTTATGAAGGAAAGTTGGGGAAAACTCTTGAAATTATCTCACAGTATAGGGTTGGAACATTGATGGATGCATGTAAAATATTTCTTATGGCTGATAATAATTTTAAATATAGGCTTGAGAATGGAAGAAATGTTTGGAATATTGACAAAGATCAAAGGGATAGGCTTGAAGGTAATTCATATTTTAAATTTCTGAATTTATTGCAGAAGGAATATCATAATTTTGAAGATGTAGTTGTTTATGATCATCTCCAGATGACCATGATGATCATGAAATATTTTATTTTTAATTTTTTCAGGGTTTAGAGAAAAATTTAGTGCATGGTTTGCATGAAGAGGAGTGTTCCCAATAGGATGGAAATTTGGATGAAGAAATAATAATTTTAACAACTATTATGCAGCGTACTATTGAAGCCAAAGAGGACTATAGAAAAAGATACATGGCAAAATTTGAACAAAATTTGTTCACAAGTCCAAAATGAGGTGAAGACCAAAGATTTGATGGGGTAGAAGCTGATAGTGCAGATAAATATGATGTGAATAAAAAGATAAATTGGTAAGGACTTCCACATAAAGCATTGGATGTGTGGAAAATGAGAAAATTAGATACCACTTTTGTCAATGAATTGTGTACTGAAAATGTGAAGTTGGGTTACACTTTTTGCCCTTTTTTGAGAAAAAACATTCGAATTTTTCAGTTCTTCAACTTTCTACAACATAAAACAAATTCTCTATTAAGAATTTCATTTTGCAATAAAACTAAAAATTTTCCAAAATTTTGTTAGCCTTCTATTACTTATTTTTTGGAATTTCTTTATACACATTTGATATGTCAACTTAGAATTTCTTTGAGTGTGTGTTTTTTAACAATCAATAGATTCATAAGAAGTCATGTTAATACACAATGTTGTATTCTTCTCAAATTTGTGTTTTTGAGAAGAAAAATGTGTTACAACAATCTAGACAGAGTCTACTTCGATTTCATCATATTTACAAAGCCAATGGATACATAACATAATTACTAGAATTTTTTGAACTGGTCCAATCTTAAAAATTGCATCTTTTGAATATCTTTCGCGACACAAGAAATTTCTTAACATATAAGTTATAAAATAAAAATCTAAAAGCTACCCATTAGAGATGACGAACCAATGTAATGTACCATAATTTTTTCAATTTTTCTTACAATGTATTTTGGAAGATACATAATTTTTTTCTCACTAAATCACAATGACCTTCAGAAATTGTTTGCATCCATTTTATTACAAAATTAGTTAAAATTAGTAAATATTTATGAAATTCCATGAAAGTTATATTTCCTGAAAGTAGATTCAATTCTGAAAATTCTCATCTTGGTTCTGATAGTTAATTTAGAATGTTACATGGAGTTTAATCATTTAAAAGTTGCAGAAACATATTCAGGGCTTGGCTCTGTTTAACTAGTGACGCATTAGTTCAGCCAAACTCTTCAACAAACTTCGGGCGACCTGTTTTTCACGCCGATGGCCCATTAAGTCAAATGGCAAAGTAGTTTGGCCAAACTATTTCTTAAAATTTTGGCTGAATTTTTACGTAACTTTCCGTCCGCTGGAAAGTACCGCTAAGCCCCTCCAAAAAAAAATTTCGCAGTAATATAATCTCCGTGAAACCATTCAATATTTTCATATATTTTTGCACATTTGGTCTGATTTTACAAAAGTCTTAATCTCATTTTGCAAAGAATTTTTTTGGGTTTAAATACATTTCTTGGAGGTACATTCAAACAACTTTTCTTTCAGACACATTATTTTCGTACATTTGATCTGATTTTGCAAGGAATTTTTTTGGGTTTAAAGAATTTTCTTGGAGGTACATTCAAAAGACATTTTTAAAGAATTTTCTTGGAGGTACATTCAAAAGACATTTCTTGGAGGTATTTGATACAGTTTTTGGGGGTTAATTTCAAAAGGACATTTTTTGGTTTTGGGTTGAAGTAAATCTTTTAAAATAATTTTTTTAAATGAGTTTTTGTGTAACTTTTTAAATGAAATTTTTTTGTACGACTTGGAAGAAAATATTCTGAACCTCATTTCATTTTTATAGGACATTTTTTTCTTGAATTTTTTAAAGTAAGTGTTTTGGATTGGAGTGTGTATTTTTTGCAAAAAATTTAAAATGAGTATTTTTTTTTAAATTAAATATTTTGCGATGTTTTTTTTTAAGTGAGTTTTTGTCTAAATTTTTGAAGGAAATTTTTTGAACTTCATACTCTATTATCATGGGAAATCGAAGAAATTGTATGGGAAAATATGATTGAAAAAGAGACCCTGAGGAACGTAGAGAAGAGACAAGACAATCTCGCAAAAGAAAGATAGAATAACTCTCAAATATTGAAGGGGAAAATCAAGCTCAACTAGAAGTTGAAATGGGTATGTAAATGTAAATATTATGATTTTGATATATTTAGAATTTTCCTAGCATAAAATTTGAAGCTTAATTTATATTTTATGAACTAATTTGAAAAATATTTTGCAATGTAAACAGAGAGAGATATTCCTCAAAAAATTGATGACGAGATACAAAATTATGAAAGAGAAAGTAAAAGAGATATTGAACCAATGATTGAAGATGGTGAAAATGATGAAAGAAATTCAACTAAAGAAATTGAATCACAAGGTATGTACATATATATATATATACGTGTGTGTGTGTGTGTGTGTGTGTGTGTGTGTTGAACTCATGTACGTATTAGTGAAATTATACATATATTTATTAATTTAGTTATTTACTAAATATGTAAACTTATTATGTACTATTCATTCGAATATGTAAAGATGAAATTAATGTCGATGACGAGATGTTAGAAAATGTTGACACTCACAGAAATGGAGATAAAAGAGCTGACGATTATATACGATATCATGTTAACCACATTTTTTAGAAGTATTTCATAAAGTAAAATGTGACAGTTCAAGCCCAAATGTTGAAAGGTCTCCTATCATTAATGAAATTAAAAAAATCTATGAATTTATGAGGTATTCGAAAATCAACCAAAGATTAAAAAAATGAAGGAAAATGTGATATAAAATATAAATAGTGCTATAAATTCAGTTAGAAGATCTAGGAAGAAAAATATTTCAGTTGTACGTAGAGAAATACATATGGTAGTGGTTTTATCAAGTAATAAAGGGAATCTCTTGGTAAAAACTATGGCACGAGCATTACGAACCTCACGAAATTTTTTTCACAAACATTGGAAATTTCGGTTGCAAATAGATGTAAATGATGAACTTTCTTGTTGGAGAGCTATTTGTAGGCAACTATAGAAAGATAGATTAGGAGAAGATGTTAAAAAAAATAATATATGAAAATTGGAAGAACAATTCATGTGTTTCGCCAACTCTAAGGCATGTGATGCGAAGAAGAATAGCATGAAATCAATACGAAGAACATGAAAAACATTTCTTGGAAACCACTCAGATAGGCTTGTTCAACAAGGTCAAATAAAAGAATCGTGAAATTCATACTTCAATCAATGATTTTTTTCAACAAAAACCATGATATGTAAAACCTATCACCGTGCACGACACTTGTTGTTTCAGTTATCATGTGAAATTTGAGTTATATTATGATACATTCCTTGATTTTGGTGCAACATTTTGGAAGGATTCACCTCCTCCTTCCACTATTTGTGATTTCAAATCTCAAATTCTATGTGAAAGAGAAAGCAATGAACTATTTTAAGAAAAGAAATGTGTTGGTGGTAAAAAATGCAATGATTGTGGAAATTTGACTAAATTTCAAAACAAATATCATACTGATATAAATGATAAATCATTGTCCAACATGAAAGTGAAATGGAAGAGATAAGAATATATCCATAAATTGATTCAAGGTGCACGTAGTGTTAAAAGAATTGAATTATGAGAAGAATAAATTTTTTGGATAGAATTTTTGAGAAATTTTGAGCCATAAATTTACAAATACAACAAGTATTCCCATAGAGCTCGATGGCAAGACTTGCAATTCAAAAAATCCCGTGAATTTTTTCCCTCAGGGACCATTTTATCAATAATTATTTTTGCATAAAACTACACATTTCTTCCACAAAAAGAAATTCAGAGTGAATACTATCATTCTGACCAAGTCTCCATGCTCATCCATATTCTATATAGACATGTTGAATAAAATGTTGATAATATGGAAAGCACCAGTGAAAATTGACATATTATTAAAGAATATTCCTTTTATATCAGTGATGATCGTACACATAATACATATTTTATACAACATTATTTTGGAAAAATTTATGATTCCTTGAAGAATCATGGAATAAAATTCAACGAAAATAGGATATGGTCAAACGGATGCCAGGAAAATTAAAATCTGCATGACCATTATTTTGGTTGTGTTGTCTTCATAAGAAAACTGCATTAGATACTGTTGGAATTTCTTTGGGATTGGCCATGGGAAAGGAGAACATGATGGTGCAGGGGCATGCATAAAACGAGCACTTTGAAGATATCAAATGAACCCCTCTGCAAGCCAACTTGTGGACGATAAAGAAATTTTTCAATGGTGCATCGCTGCTCTAAGCCATGAGACTAACCGATCAAGGGAAGTGCGAAGGTACATTTAATTTAATTTTTAGTGGATATCTAATTTTAAATAGTGTACATTTATCACAATGATTATAATTGATTGTATTTTGATATCATACTTACATTCTTCTTTAAATTTTCCATATAAATGTTTTTTTGGCATATTGGGATCGAAGACATAGATAGATCAATTGGAAATGACATTGAAACAATAAAATAGACTTGATAATCACATTCAATTAAAAAAAAGTCATCGAGAAATGTGTTTTCATTGGATAAAAGAAAATATTTTTGTTTTTGTCATGTTTGCATGGACAACACAAAATCCAATGACCTTTGTGAAAATAGCATGTATGTAAAAGATTGGAAAAATACAGAGCTAAATACAAAGGGAAAAAATGGTCGTTGCAATGTTTGAAGAAATGTAACCAGAGGAGACTACAATATCATCCGATGGTGATCAAGTTTCTGATCTTGTTAGAGAAGGTAACATTTGAATTGATTTCTAATGATAAAGATCTAGAAATAAATGTTAATATGTATAATTTTGTTAAGTTTGTTTTATTGTTGAGGAGATTTTTTTGTTGTAATTGCACCAACTGACAATGATGAAAATGCAAAGTATTATTTGATGCGTTGCACTGAAAGAAAAATGAAATTATTAGAAGGCTATAATGATCACGGCTTTCCATATGAAAGAGGATCTATTATACGGAAAGGTTATTTTTCAGACAAAATAATCAAAGTGGGAATTTTGTTTACTTTGAAGACTATGAACCTAATTTCATAAGTTGTCAATATATTCACTTGATGTGTGCAACACGCATAAAGTTGATCAAGGTTCAATCAAAGAAAAAAACTAAAATTAAGAAATGGAAAATGTCAAAATCCGATCATGAACGTATTATTGAAGATGGCATTCCATTGGAATTTTTTTGATTGAACTTCCTAACAATTTATTCTCTTTGGATTTTGTGTTCTAGAAGTACTCAATTAAAAATTGAGTTGCCTTGTTATGTTATCTGTGCGAGTGTTTGCACATGCACACTCTTGTATCAACTCAAAGTAGATTTTCTATACATGCATTGATAAAAAATGTTGCATATATATATATATATATATATATATATATATATATATATATATATATATATATATATATATATATATATATATATATATATATATATATATATATATATATATATATATATATATATATATATATGTGTGTGTATGTTCTGAATGAAATTAACTAAAGTTAGTTTTTCTATGTAAGGCGTATTTAAAAATATAGTATACTAGATACATGTAAGAAGAACTAATGCAGCACCTCTAGTTTTTCTTGTGGGATTTCTTGGTAAAAGGTATCCACAATGTAAATCAATCATCCACAGTATAATTTTGTATGAATATTCCTTTTAGAGAAGAGACTCAGAGCACTTCTTCAACTTTTGGTGGGATTTGACCCACATCTCTATTCCCGATTGAAAATATAGTACAAAATTTGTCTGTCCAATGGTAAAATATGTTCTATGTGCATTCATGAAAAATGTTGTGCACGTATTGCATATACTTTTGTGTGTGTGTGTGTGTGTCCTAGAATGAAATTAATTGTTCAATTAGTTTTCCAATACGCATTGATGAAAAATGTTTCACGTACTGAATATATATTTTCTAGAATGCAATTAAAACTGAATGGACCATCAATTTACCAATTTATAAATCAACAAGGCTAACTAGTTAAGTGCATTAATGACATGGACCCCAATTCAACAAAGATATATCTGCTTCTTATATTTCAAATCAAAATTAAAGGGGTTTATATGGGAAAGAGGCAGAACATATAGCCTATGAACTACTTTAGGTCATAGGTCAATGAAGGTATCATCATGTGGGAAATTGTTTCAAGAAAACTTGATCGTACTTAAAAGTAATCTTAATATTTTTTTTGATCTTTACATACTACATACTATTGTTTGAGTGAATTTTTTTTTTTAAACTTACCAAATGTACTTCAACCATCCAAAACATGAAATTTAAAAACTTTTTGATTATATCAAAACAAATTACTTCACATTTCATGCCAATTGTAGTTCAACTATCCAATAAAAACATTTAACATTTAAGATTATATCATATGCCAAATGTATATTGAAATGGTATCCAAAACTTAGTTTAAATTTTTTTTGATTATATCACAAAATTACTTCACATTCCTAATGTACTTGAACCATCCAAAACTTGAGTTTTAATTTTTTTTTAATTATATCACAACATTATTTCACATGCCATGCCAATTTTAGCTCAACTATCCAGTAAAAACATTAACCATTATATCACATGCCAAATGTAGATTGAAACCATGAATTTAACAAGTTACATAAAGAACAATTTAACTTTTGTGAACCCAAAGAAGGATGAATCCTAGGAAAGGATGATGATGAGAGTGATGGGATGATGGAGAGCTTGGAGTAACAAAGAAAGGATATGTTAATGAAATCAAGTGAAGAAGGAAATTGTGATGTATTTCAACCTAATTGTTTGTGAGTATGAAGTTTTAGGTACTAAATATCAAGAAAATAGAGCTAAAAAAATGCCAAAAACAAAGGAAGGAGCAACAATCCAAGAAAATGACTATGCTTGTAAAGGACAACAAGGGGTAGCTGATTATGGAGTTGGACAGTTTCAAAGGAGTGTTTTGGAATAAGGAATTTTAGCCTTTTGTCATGAAGACAACCTTGAAGAACATTATGAAAGAAATCATATCAAAATTTCACAATTTTGTGAAAAGAGGAGTAATATGGGAGATATAATTTGTTGGATGTACATTTTTTTACCAAGAATTTATCTAAATATTTTTGAAGAAATTGTTTGAATCAATGAGAGTTATTGGAAACTAGAAAAGGAGGAGACAATGTATGTCTTGCAAATGTACAATTATGGAAAAGGAAGAGCTGATAAGGAGAGTGTAGCTCAAAACAATTTTGTTAATGGAAAACAAACTGTAAAGATTCAAAGACTAGGAAGAATCCAAGGACCCGAGGAAGAAGAGATATTATTATCTCATGTAGTCAGGAAAAGAAGGTGACTAACTTATGAAGACAATCATGGAGAAGAATTTGTAGAAATTTTTTATGGAAGGAAAAAATATGGCTATTCTTAGAAAGGTCATGAAGAGGTTTATGAAGAACAGAGAATTAATTGGGATAGAAATCAGATTGCTGATTATGATCAGAGTGCTACAGAAGATGGATAACAAGTACAAGAAGAATCTCATGTAACAGAAAATTGCAGCCAAAAATAAGAGAAATATATCTTCGAAATTGAACATTAGACCAAGAAATGTGAGGAATAATGTAATTTCTGCAAAATGTTTTAATGTGAAGGTACAAAAGATGGAAGAAATCAACCTTCCATGGAGCAGCTGAAAGGATAATGGTCAAAGAAATCATATTCTTTGGATGTTTATGAAGGAAAGTTGGGGAAAACTCTTGAAATTATCTCACAGTATAGGGTTGGAACATTGATGGATGCATGTAAAATATTTCTTAAGGGTGATAATAATTTTAAATATAGGTTTGAGAATGGAAGAAATGTTTGGAATATTGAAAAAGATCAAAGGGATAGGCTTGAAGGTAATTCATATTTTAAATTTCTGAATTGATTGTAGCAGGAATATCATAATTTTGAAGATGTAGTTGTTTATGATCATCTCCAGATGACCATGATGATCATGAAATATTTTATTTTTAATTTTTTCAGGGTTTAGAGAAAAATTTAGTGCATGGTTTGCATGAAGAGGAGTGTTCCCAATAGGATGGAAATTTGGATGAAGAATTAATAATTTTAACAACTATTATGCAGGGTACTATTGAAGCCAAAGAGGACTATAGAGAAAGAGACATGGAAAAATTTGAACAAAATTTGTTCACAAGTCCAAAATGAGGTGAAGACCAAAGATTTGATGGTGTAGAAGCAGAAAGTGCAGATAAATATGAAGTGAATAAAAAGATAAATTGGTAAGGACTTCGACATAAAGCATTGGATGTGTGGAAAATGAGAAAATTAGATACCACTTTTGTCAATGAATTGCGTACTAAAAATGTGAAGTTGGGTTACACTTTTTTCCCTTTTTGAGAAAAAACATTCAATTTTTTCAGTTCTTCAACTTTCTACAATATAAAACAAATTTTCTATTAAGAATTTCGTTTCGCAATAAAACTAAAAAATTTCCAAAATTTTGTTAGCTTTCTATTACTTATTTTTTGGAATTTTTTTATACACATTTGATATGTCAACTTAGAATTTCTTTGAGTGTGTGTTTTTTAACAATCAACAGATTCATAAGAAGTCATGTTAATACACAATGTTGTATTCTTTGAAAATTTGTGTTTTTGAGAATAAAAATGTGTTACAACAATCTAGACAGAGTCTAATTCAGTTTCATCATATGTACAAAGCCAATGGATACATACCATAATTACTAGAATTTTTTGAACTGGTCCAATCTGAAAAACTGCATATTTTGAATATCTTTCTCAACGCAAGAAATTTCTTAACATATAAGTTATAAACTAAAAATCTAAAAGCTACCCATTAGAGATGATGGACCAATGTAATGTACCATAATTTTTTCAATTTTTCTTACAATGTATTTTGGAAGATACATAGTTTTTTTCTCACTAAATCACAATGACCTTCAGAAATTGTTTGCATCCATTTTATTACAAAATTAGTTAAAATTAGTAAATATTTATGAAATTCCATGAAAGTTATATTTCCGGAAAGTAGATTCAATTCTAAAATTTCTCATCTTGGTTCCGACAGTTAATTTAGAATGTTACATGGAGTTTAATCATTTCAAAGTTGCAGAAATGTATTCAGGGCTTGGCTCTGCTTAACTAGTGACGCATTAGTTCGGCCAAACTCTTAAAGAAAGTTCGACCGACCTGTTTTTCGCACCGATGGCCCGTTAAGTCAAACAACAAAGTATTTCGGCCGAAGCTGGAAAGTATCGCTGAGCCCCTCCAAAAAAAATAATCGCAGTAATATAAATTTCCGTGAAACCATTCAATATTTTCATATATTTTTGCAAATTTGGTCTGATTTTACAAAAGTCTTAATTTGATTTTGCAAAGAATTGTTTTTGGTTTGAAGACCTTTCTTGGAGGTACATTCAAACGAATTTTCTTTCAGACACATTATTTTCGTACATTTGATCTGATTTTGCAAGGAATTTTTTTGGGTTTAAAGAATTTGCTTGGAGGTACATTCAAAGTTTCTTGCAGGTACATTCAAAAGACATTTTTAAAGAATTTTATTGGAGGTACATTCAAAAGACATTTCTTGGAGGTATTTGATACAACTTTTTTGGCTTAATTTCAAAAGGAAATTTTTTGGTTTTGGGTTGAAGTAAATCTTTTATAATAATTTTTTAAAATGAGTTTTTGTGTAACTTTTTAAATGAAATTTTTTTGTACGACTTGGAAGGAAATATTTTGAACTTCGTTTCATTTTTATAAGACATTTTTTTCTTGAATTTTTTAAGGTAAGTGTTTTGGATTGGAGTATGTATTTTTTTCAAAATTTTTAAAAAGAGTTTTTTTTTTTTAAATTAAATATTTTGCGATGTTTTTTTTTTAGTGAGTTTTTGTCTAAATTTTTGAAGGAAATTGTTTGAGCTTCATACTCTATTATCATGGGAAATCGAAGAAATTGTATGGGAAAATATGATTGAAAAAGAGACCCTGAGGAACGTAGAGAAGAGACAAGACAATCTCGCAAAAGAAATATAGAAGCACTCTTAAATATTGAAGGGGGAAATCAACCTCAACTAGACGTTGAAACAAGTATGTAAATGTAAATATTATGATTTTGATATATTTAGAATTTTGCTAGTGTAAAATGTGAAGCTTAATTTATATTTTATGAACTAATTTGAAATTTTTTTTGCAACGTAAACAGAGAGAAATATTCCTCAAAAAATTGATGATGAGATACAAAATTTTGAAAGAGAAAGTAAAAGAGATATTGAACCAATGATTGAAGATGGTGAAAATGATGAAAGAAATTCAGCTAAAGAAATTGAATCACAAGGTATGTACATATATATATATACGTGTGTGTGTGTGTGTGTGTGTGTGTGTGTGTGTGTGTGTGTGTGTGTGTTGAACACATGTACGTATTATTGAAATTATACATATATTTATTAATTTAGTTATTTACTGAATATGTAAACTTATTATGTACTGTTCATTCGAATATGTACAGATGAAATTAATGTTGATGACGAGATGTTATAAAATGTTGACACTCACACAAATGGAGATAAAAGAGTTGACGATTATATACGATATCGTGTTAACCACATTTTTTAGAAGTATTTCATAAAGGAAAATGTGATAGTTCAATCCCAAATGTTGAAAGGTCTCCTATAATTAATGAAATTAAAAAAACCTATGAATTTATTAGGTATTCGAAAATCAACCAAAGATTAAAAAAATGAAGGAAAATGTGATATAAAATATAAATAGAGCTATAAATTCAATTAGAAGATCTAGGCAGAAAAATGTTTTAGTTGTACGTAGAGAAATACATATGGCAGTGGTTTCTTCAAGTACTAAAGGGAATATCTTGGCAAAAACTATGGCACGAGCATTAGGAACCTCATGAAATTTTTTTCACAAACATCAGAAATTTCGGTTGCAAATAGATGTAAATAATGAACTTTCTTGTTGGAGAGCTATTTGTAGGCAACTATAGAAATATAGACTAGGAGAAGATGTTAAAAAAATAATATATGAAAATTGGAAGAACAATTCATGTGTTTCGCCAACTCTAAGGCATGTGATGCGAAGAAGAATAGAATGAAATCAATACGAAGAACATGAAAAACATTTCTTGGAAACCACTCAGATAGAATTTTTCAACAAGGTCAAATAAGAGAATCGTGAAATTCATGTTTCAATCAATGATTTTATTTAACAAAAACCATGGTATGTAAAACCTATCACCATGCGTAACACTTTTTGTTGCCGTTATCATGTGGAATTTGAGTTATATTTTGATACATTCCTTGATTTTGGTAGAAAATTTTGGAAAGATTCACCTCCTCCTTCCACTATTCGTGATTTCAAATCTCAAATTCTATGTGAAAGAGAAAGCAATGAACTATTTTACGAAAGGAAAGGTGTTGGTGGTAAAAAATGCAATGATTGTGGAAGTTTGACTAAATTTAAAAAAAAATATCGTACTTATATAAATGATCAATCATTGTCCAACATGAAAGTGAAATGGGAGAGATATGAATATATCCATAAATCGATTCAAGGTGCAAGTAGTGTTAAAATAATTGAATTACGAGAAGAAGAAATTTTTTGATAGAATTTTTGAGAAATTTTGAGCCATAAATTTACAAATACACCAAGTATTTCCATAGAGCTCTATGGAAATACTTGCAATTCAAAAAATCCCGTGAATTTTTTCCACCAGGGACCATTTTATCAGTAATTGATTTTGCAGAAAACTACACATTTGTTCCACAAAAAGAAATTCAGAGTGAATACTATCATTCTGACCAAGTGTCCATTCTCATCCATATTCTGTATAGACATGCTAAACAAAATGTCGATAATATGGAAAGCACCAGTGAAAATTGACATATTATTAAAGAATATCACTTTTATATCAGTGATGATGGTACACATAATACATATTTTGTACAACATTCTTGTGGAAAAATTTATGATTCCTTGAAGAATCGTGGAATAACATTCAATGAAAATAGGATATGGTCAGACGGATGCCAGGACAATTAAAATCTGCATGACCATTCTTTTGGTTGTGTTGTCTTCATAAGAAAAACCGCATTAGAAATTGTTGGAATTTCTTTGAGATTGGCCATGGAAAAGGAGAACATGATGGTGCAGGGGCATGCATAAAACGAGCACTTTGAAGATATCAAATGAACCCCTCTGCAAGCCGACTTGTGGATGATAAAGAAGTTGTTCAATGGTGCATCGCTGCTCTAAGCCTTGAGACTAATCGATCAATGGAAGTGCGAAGGTACATTCAATTTAATTTTTAGTGGATATCTAATTTTAAATAGTGTACATTTATAACAATGATTATAATTGATTTTATTTTGATATCATATTTACATTCTTGTTTAAATTTTCCATATAAATGCTTTTTTGGCATATTGGGATAGAAGACATAGATAGACATTGAAACAATAAAAGAGACTCGAAAATTGCATTCAATTAAAACAAAGTCATCGAGAAATGTGTTTTCATTGGATAAAAGAAAATATTATTGTTTTTGTCATGTATACATAGACAACACAAAATCCAATGACGTTTGTGAAAATAACATGTATGTAAAATATTGGAAACACACAGAGCTAAATACAAAGGGAAAAAATGTTCGTTGCAATATTTGAAGAAATGCAATTAGAGGAGACTACAATATCATCCGATGGTGATCAATTTTCTGATCTTGTTAGAGAACGTAACATTTGAATTGATTTCTAATGATAAAGATCTAGAAATAAATGTTAATATGTATAATTTTGTTAAGTTTGTTTTATTGTTGAGGAGATGTTTTTGTTGTATTTGCACCAACTGACAATGATGAAAATGAAAAGTATTATTTGATGCGTTGAACTGAAAGAAAAATGAAACTATTAGAAGGCTATAATGATCACGGCTTTCCATACGAAAGAGGATCTATTATACTGAAAGGTTATTTTTCAGACAAACTAATCAAAGTGGGAATTTTGTTTACTTTGAAAACTATGAACCTGATTTCATAAGTTGTGAATATAGTCACTTAATGTGTGCAGCACGCATAAAGTTGATCGAGGTTCAATCAAAGTAAAAAACTAAAATTAAGAAATGGAAAATGTCAAAATCCAATCATGAACGCATTATTGAAGATGGCATTCCATTGGAATTTTTTTGATTGAACTGCCTAACAATTTATTCTCTTTGGATTATATGTCCTAGAACTTTCAGTAGTCAATTAAAAATTGAGTTTCCTTGTTATGTTATCTGTGCAAGTGTTTGCACATGCTTTCTTATCAAGCCCAAAGTAGATTTTATATACATGCATTGAAGTAAAAATGTTGCATATATATATATATATATATATATATATATATATATATATATATATATATATATATATATATATATGTTCTAGAATGGAATTAACTGAAAGTAGTTTTTATATGTGTGTTGATGAAAAATGTTGCATATACTAGATATATACACGAACTGAATGCACACATATTTTTTCTTGTGGGATTTCTTGGTAAAAGGTATCCACGATGTAAATCAATCATCCACAGTATAATTCTGTATGAAGATTCCTTTTAGAGAAGAGACTCAGAGCAATTCTTCAACTTTTGGTGGGATTTGACCCACATCTCTATTCTTGATTGAAAATCTAGTACAAAATTTGTCCGTCCAATGGTAAAATATGTTCTATGTGCATTGATGAAAAATGTTGTGCACGTATTGCATATATTTGTGTGTGTGTGTGTGTGTGTGTTTCCTTGAATGAAATTAATTGTTCAATTAGTTTTCCAATATGCATTGATGAAAAATGTTTCACGTACTGAATATATATTTTCTAGAATGCAATTAAAACTGAATGGACCATAAATTTACCAATTTATAAATCAACAAGGCTACCTAGTTAAGTGCATTAATGACATTGACCCCAATTCAACAAATATATATATGCTTCTTATATTTCAAATCAAAATTAAAGGGGTTTATATGGGAAAGAGGCAGAACATATAGCCTATGAACTACTTTAGGTCATAGGTCAATGAAGGTATCATCATGTGGGAAATTGTTTCAAGAAAACTTGATCGTACTTAAAAGTAATCTTAATATTTTTTTTGATCTTTACATACTACATACTATTGTTTGAGTGAAATTTTTTTTTTAAACTTACCAAATGTACTTCAACCATCCAAAACATGAAATTTAAAAACTTTTTGATTATATCAAAACAAATTACTTCACATTTCATGCCAATTGTAGTTCAACTATCCAATAAAAACATTTAACATTTAAGATTATATCATATGCCAAATGTAGATTGAAATGGTATCCAAAACTTAGTTTAAATTTTTTTTTGATTATATCACAAAATTACTTCACATTCCTAATGTACTTGAACCATCCAAAACTTGAGTTTTAATTTTTTTTTTATTATATCACAACATTATTTCACATGCCATGCCAATTGTATCTCAACTATCCAATAAAAACATTTACCATTATATCACATGCCAAATGTAGATTGAAAGCATGAAAAATTGAAGTTTTAAAAACTTTTTGATTATATATCGTGCAACATTACTTCACATTCCATGCCAATTATATTTCAACTATCAAATAAGCACATTTAACGTTGTATCACATGCCAAATGTAGATTGAAACCATCCAAAACTTAACCTTTAATTTAACAAAAAATTATAGATCACGACATTACTTCACATGCCAAATGTACTTCAACCATCCAAAACTTGAGTTTTAAAAAAATTTTGATCATATCACAACATTACTTCACATGCCACGCCAATTGTAGTTCAACTATCCAATATAAACATTAAACATTTAACATTATATCACATGCCAAATGTATGTTGAAACCATCCAAAACTTGAGTTTTAAAAAAAATCTTATTATATCACAACATTACTTCACATGCCATACCAATTATAGTTCAACTATCCAATAAAAACATTTAACATTATATGATATGCCAAATGTAGATTGAAACCATCCAAAACTTAACTTTTAATTTAACAAAAAATTATAGATCACAACATTACTTCACATTCAAAATTTACTTCAAGCATCCAAAACTTAAGTTTTAAAAACAAAAAAAATGATAACATACCATTACATAACATGCCAAATATAGTTCATAAGCAAAACATTAATTTATAGATGACAAGATTACTAGTAGTTCAATTATCCAAAACTTAAAATTTTTCAAAACCAAACAAATTATATAACAACATTACTTCACATTCACATGCCAAAAGTACTAAAACCATCCAAAACTTAACTTTTTGGAAAAAAAGAAATTATATTAACACTGTAATGAAATATGTCCAAAAATTGTAGATCTCACAAGTATAAGTATCAAATTATATATATATGACTGTGCATCTTAATAATATATAAAAAAAGAAAATTTAAGACTAGAAATCTTGAAATCAAATCTACAAATCATGTCCATCAAATATAGATGGATGTAGTGTATTTCCCATTAAAGTCTCAATCTGCGTGCTATCTTGCGAAGCATGGGGAACCTGTACACAATGCACATATGAAAATTAAAATTTGATGTTTTAAAAATGAGTGAGAATATATATAACTTCATGTCAAAAAACAAAATATAAAAAGAAATCATGCAATACCTCGTGATGTTCCCTCTCCATTTGTTCGCCTGCTATAAGTTAAAATGGTTGAAATGGTGTGGATGTTCCTATCTCCATCACTAGAGTCCATGGATTAAAGAAATCTTCTATAGAAACCTAAAATTCAAAATTTTACTAGTATAAAATAACTCAATATCGACATCTCAATTTATAATAAAACTTAGTTAAACTTCAATCTATAAATTATAACTTTTAAAAAAACATATATATATATTTAAAAGTGAAAATTTGAATACTTCTGCAGGTGAATTTGGGACATCTCCTAAGAGAGGCTCCAAAAGAAAATCTCCAAAAACCTAAAATTCAAAAAATTTAAAATAAGTCAAGATATAGATATATATATCTCAATTTTTAATGGAACATTTTGAGGTGGAATATATATATAACTTAAACATAAATTTTAAACATGAAAAATTGTCCATACTTGTTGTGGATGTGGCACGTCTCCTAAGGAACTAGAAGGTACATCTCCTAAGGAAAAGAAGGTATCGCCATCCCAAAAACATTGGACGAAATTGGAATCTGTTAAAACATTTGATTATTATATATCTACATGTACATGTGTGCACAATTATTTATTTTAAATATAGCACTTAAAAAACACTAACATTTTTCAACATATCTTGATGGTGAGACCCATATTCATTGTTTGAATTAGAGGCCCCAAAAGTGATATTAACATTTTCGTCATTCATCATGCATGACAACTACAAATGGTGTTTTAACATATAATGATAAAGTTTTGTTAGATTAGTGTACATACAAATAAATGTATATATGTACATACACATGTATTTATTACAAATTGTACACATGTATGTGTTAAAATAATTGGACCCTAAGGTCATTAACACATACTGTTCATGTGCCCTCTTCCTCATGAAGAATTAGGTCTTGCCAACCATTGCGACAATTATTTGCATATATTCGGAGATATTCAACATTCATGTTGTCAATCTTTTCATCAGTACAATACGCAAAATTGGCACGTGCATTCTCATGTTCTCTTTTTCGATTCAGACAAACATTGACTCTACTCATTCCGCTATGAACATTTTTCATGATGACATCCCTTGCTTCTTGACTTGTTTGATAAGTTGCATCCATCTCTAACCGTAGAGTTTCGACCCAAAAAGGTCGACTCACAAATGGCGGCTCAGGGTGAGGCAACTCCACATCTCACCTAGTGCCCCTACGGTCCAACAATCGAGCTTTCCCCAGACCAAAAAATTCTGATGGAAGGTCATTGTAATTAGGTTTCATTTTTAGAAAAAAAAATTGTAAAGCAATTTTGCAAAATAAACAGGAACCTCATTGTTCCATGGGAGCCTTCCATAGGCCGCAAGGTGCCTATCATACAAATAGTGAGCTATATTGGGGTGCTTGAAATATTGCACCTTCAGCATTTTTCTTTTTGGCCCTTCCATGAAATTAAACATTGACTTCGTCATTTCTTTTGTAACTCTTTGTTTTAAATCCTCCCATTTATCAGGACCCATTACTGTTTCATTTCTCTTTCTCATGACTTCTACAAATGTATCAGTCGTTGGCCTAAGATTTTTGTACACATTTAGTAGTTCGCCCAATGAATGTGTAACTATTTCGAGGCTTTGTCGACTCTCAACAGGTAGAGTCAAAGCTAGGAGATCTCTCCACAAATTTTCTTGAAGTTGTTGACACCTTTCTAAGGTGCATTGCACCATGTTTCTTTCCCATGGTATATCATAAATTTTGGCCGGATAAGTTGTGGTGGGTAGACAACCTTCTTCTTGAATGTAGCGTTCTTCCCTCCGTCTATTTTGACAAATATTTGGAACATTTTCAGCCTCTGCATCAATACATATATAATTTTTTATATTAGAAAAAACACATGTAAACAAATTTGTACAAATTCAATGAAAAAAATATTGAAATTGATGGCAACCTCGACATGGTTTGCTAGCATTTTCTCCACCCTGAAACTATTGAGAACTAAAACGACCCTGCTAAGAACCAGCACCACTAGTCGTTGATTGGCCTCTGGGAGAATAAATATCACCACCTTCATGCAACTTGCTACCACTTATTGATGGTCCTCTAAGGGGATTTGAACCACCACCAACCTCTTGAGAGAGGAGAGAAGCTTCATAAACAAATATGAATTTATAATCAATTGAAAAATACATGTGCATACATATAAATACATGTGTACATATTCATTGATTAATTGTGTTAAAACCATACCATGACTAGGTGAAACATGGGCATCCATGGATGGGGTAGAGACCATTATCTTCTTATTACCTCCTAAAAAATAAGAAATGAAAATTATTAACAACTAATTTAACTCACAAATTTGATAAAAAACCAATTCCATATGTACACACATTTATGAAGATTTAAGATTATAGTTAAATTTTCCATGAATAGCTCTCGATCGCTGATCCCTCCCTATTTGAGAGACATGGGATTCTGTTGATCTTCATCGTTCATCCTCCATGATATATATATCTACAGTGGACATTTACAATTATTTTTTTAAATAACTAAATTAAATTAAATTCAAAATAAATTTCAAAAAATTAATGTAATTTAGTATAAACAAATTATGTAAAAAAAAACTTTCAAAACACTAATTGATGTGTGAAACTCAATTTAAGAAAAAAAAACGTTGTAAAAATGATAAGTTCACCAAATTTTGTTTTACATGGTGGGAGCACACTTGGTATAAAATTGAAAAAAACACATTGTCATTAAAAAACAAGTGAAACTATATTTAAACAAACTCCATTTAAGACCTATATGTTTTGTATCAAATACTTTTCGTTTCAGTGGCAAAATTTTATCGCTAATTTGTGTTTTACATGTTCAATATAATAGGATTTTTCGCTCTCATTGTTTGAAACCATGGATATGAAAATGAAAAACTATATACTTAGTTAAAACCTAAGTTTTGTATCAAATTACTTTTTGTTTCTAAATACTATATACATGTTGACTGTAGGGGCATTTATTGTAGGGGCATTTAGATCTATTCCAGAGATTGACTATAGGGGCATTTACTAGATATGACACCTTTCATAAAAGATGAGATCTAGAGGCTACCTGGCCCTTTACAGACTCTACCTATAGAATTACCATGGATATGAAAATGACAAACTTCTAGTTATAACTATTCTAGAAATTGAATGTAGGGGCATTTACTAGATTAGGTTCAAACCTATGTTTTGTATCAAATCACTTTTGGTTTCAATGGGAAACTTTTATGGTTAATTTTTGTTTGACATGTTGAATATAAAAGGTTTTTTCTCTCTCATTGTTTGAGACCATAGATATGAAAACGAAAAACTATATACTTGGTTAAAACGTATGTTTTGTATCAAATTACTTTTTGTTTCTAAATACTATATACATGTTGACTGTAGGGGCATTTAGATCTGTTCCAGAGATTGACTATAGGGGAATTTACTAGATATGTCACCTTTCATAAAAGATGAAATCTAGAGGCTACCTGGCCCTTTACAGAATCTCCCTATAGAACTACCATGGATATGAAAATTAAAAGCTTCTAATTAGATCTATTCTAGAGATTGAATGCAGGGGCATTTACTAGATTAGGTGAAAACCTATGTTTTGTACCATATCACTTTTGGTTTCAATGGCAAACTTTTATGGAAAATTTGTGTTTTACATGTTGAATATATAAGGTTTTTTATCTCTCATTTTTTGAGACCATGGATTTGAAAATAAAAAACTATATATTTTGTTAAAACCTATGTTTTGTATCAAATTATTTTTTGCTTCTAAATGCTATATACCTATTGACTATAGGGGCATTTACTATAGGGGCATTTAGATCTAATATAGAGATTGACTATAGGGGAATTTAATAGATATGTCACCTTTAATAAAAGATGAGATCCAAAGGATACCTAGCACTTTAGAGACTCTGCCTATTGAACTACCATTGATATGAAAATGAAAAACTTGTAATTAGATCTATTCTAGAAATTGAATGTAGGGGCATTTACTAGACTAGGTTAGAACCTATGTTTTGTATCAAATCACTTTTGGTTTCAATGGGAAACTTTTATGGCTAATATTTGTTTTACATGTTGAACATAAAAGGTTTTTTCTCTCTCATTGTTTGAGATCATGGATATTAAAATGAAAACTATATAGCTGGTTAAAACCTATGTTTTGTATCAAATTATTTTTTGTTTCTAAATACTATATACATGTTGACTGTAGGGGCATTTACTATAGGGAAATTTAGATCTATTCCAAAGATTGAACATGGGGGAATTTACTAGATATGTCATCTTTCACAAAATATGAGATCTAGAGGCTACCTGGCCCTTTACAAACTTTTCCTATAGAACTACTATGGATATGAGAATTAAAAGCTTCTAATTAGATCTATTCTAGAGATTGAATGTAGGGGAATTTACTAGATTAGGTTAAAACTGATTTTTTGTGTCATATCACTTTTGGTGTCAATGGCAAACTTTTATGGCTAATTTGTGTTTTACATGTTGAATATAAAACGTTTTTCTCTCTCATTGTCTGAGACCGTGGATTTGAAAATGAAAAAATATATACTTGGTTAAAACCTATGTTTTGTATCAAATTAATTTTTGTTTCTAAATACTATATACATGTTGAGTATAGGGGCATTTACTGCAGGGGCATTTAGATCTATTCTAGAGATTCACTGTAGGGGTATTTACTAGACATGTTACCTTTCATAAAAGATGAGATCCAGAGGCTACCTGGCCCTTTACAAACTCTGCCTATAGAACTACCATGGATATGAAAATGAAAAACTTCTAATTAGATCTATTCTAAATATTGAAAATAGGGGAATTTACTTGATTAGGTAAAAACCTATGTTTTGTATCGAATCACTTTTAGTTTCGATGGAAAAATTTTATGGCTAATTTTGTTTTACATGTTTAATATCAAAGTTTTTTTTCTCTCCTATTGTTTGAGACCATGGATATGAGAATTAAAAACTATATACTTGGTTAAAACCTATGTTTTGTATCAAATTACTTTTTGTTTCTAAATACTATACACATTGAATGTAGGGGCATTTATGGTAGGGGCATTTAGATCTATTCCAAAGATTGAGTGTAGGGGCATTTACTAGATATGTCACCTTTCATAAAATATGAGATCTAGAGGCTATGTGGCACTTTACAGACTCTTTCTATAGGACTACCATGGATTTGAAAATGAAAAGCTTCTTATTAGATCTATTCTAGAAATTAAATGTAGGGGCATTTACTATATTACGTTAAAACCTATATTTTGTATCAAATCACTTTTGGTTTCAATGTGAAACTTTTATGGCTAATCTGTTTTTTACAGGTTGAATATTAAAGGTTTTCTCTCTCTCATTGTTTGACACCATGGATATGAAAATGAAAAACTATATAATTGGTTAAAACCTATGTTTTGTATCAAATCACTTTTTTTTTTATAAATACTATATACATGTTGAATATAAAAGGTTTTTTTTTTCAATCTCATTGTTTGAGACCATGGATATGAAAATGAAAAACTTCTATTTAGATCTATTCTATAGATATGGCTATTTGTGTTTCACATACATTGAATATAACCAATTTTTTGTCTTATTGTTTGAGACCATGGATATGAAAATGAAAATATTCTATATTTATAACTATTCGAGAGATTGATAGACTTGTAGGGGATTTTCTCTTAGGTTAAAACCTATGTTTTGTATCAAATCACTTATGGTTTCAATGGGAAAATTTTATGGCTATTTTGTGTTTTACATGTTGAATATAAGACGTCTTTTTCTCTCTCATTGTTTGAAACCACATATATGAGAATGAAAAACTTCTATTTAGATCTATTCTAGAGATATGGCTAATTTGTGTTTTACATACATTGAACATAAAAGGTTTTTTCTCTCATTTTTTGATACCATGGATATGAAAATGAAAACTTATATTTAAAATTATTCTAGAGATTGATTGTACGGGCATTTACTCTTAGGTAAAAACCTACATTTTGTATCAAATCACTTTTGGTTTCAATGGCAAACTTTTATGGCTAATTTGTGTTTTACATGTTGAATATAAAAGGTTTTTTCTCTCTCGTTGTCTAAAACCATGGATTTGAAAATGAAAAGCTATATACTTGGTTAAAACCTATGTTTTGTATCAAATTAATTTTTGTTTCTAAATACTATATACATGTTGACTATAGAGGCATTTACTGTAGGGGAATTTAGATCTATTCTAGAGATTGACTGAAGGGCCATTTACTAGATATGACAACTTTCATAAAATATGAGATCCAGAGGCTACTTGGCCATTTACAGACTCTTTCTATAGAACTACCATGGATATGAAAATGAAAAACTTCTAATTATATCTATTCTAGAAATTGAATGTAGGGGCCTTTAGTAGATTAGGTTAAAACCTATGTTTTGTATGAAATCACTTTTGGTTTCAATGGGAAACTTTTATGGCTAATTTTTGTTTTACATGTTGAATATAAAACTTTTTTCTCTCTCATTGTTTGAGACCATGGATATGAAAACGAAAAACTATATACTTGGTTAAGACCTATGTTTTGTATCAAATTACTTTTTGTTTCTAAATACTATATACATGTTGACTATAGGGGCATTTACTATAGGGGCATTTAGATCTATTCCAAAGATTCACCATAGGGGTATTTACTAGATATGTCACCTTTCATAAATGATGAGATCCAGAGGCTATTTGGCCCTTTACAGACTCTTCCTATAGAACTACCATGGATATGAAAATGAAAAAATTCTAATTATATCTATTCTAGAAATTGAATGTAGGGTCATTTACTAGATTAGGTTAAAACCTATGTTTTGTATGAATCACTTTTGGTTTTAATGGGAAACATTTATGGCTAATTTTTGCTTTACATGTTGAATATAAAAAGTTTTTCTCTCTCATTGTTTGAGACCATGGATATGAAAACGAAAAACTATATACTTGGTTAAAACCTATGTTTTGTATCAAATTACTTTTTGTTTCTAAATACTATATACATGTTGACTATAAGGGCATTTACTGTAGGGGCATTTAGATCTATTCCAGAGATTCACTGTATGGGTATTTACTAGATATGTCACCTTTCATAAAAGATGAGATCCAGAGGCTACCTGGCCCTTTATAGACTCTACCTATAGAACTACAATGGATATGAAAATTAAAAATTTCTAATTAGATCTATTCTAAAGATTGAACTAGGGGAATTTACTCGATTAGGTTAAAACCTATGTTTCATATCAAATCACTTTTGGTTTCAATGGAAAAATTTTATAGCTAATTTGTGTTTTACATGTTTAATATAAAAGTTTTTTTTTCGCTCTTATTTTTTGAGACCTTGGATATGAGAATTAAAAAGTATATACTTGGTTAAAACATATGTTTTGTATCAAATTAATTTTTGTTTTTAAATGCTATACATGTAGACTGTAGGGGCATTTACTATAGGGGAATTTAGATCTATTCTAGAGATACAGTGTAGGGACATTTACTAGATATGTCACCTTTCATAAAATATGAGATCCCGAGGCTATGTGGCCCTTTACACACTCTTCCTATAGAACTACCATGGATTTGAAAATGAAAAGCTTCTAGTTAGATCTATTCTAGAAATTTAATGTAGGGGCATTTACTAGACTAGGTTAAAACCTATGTTTTGTATCAAATCACTTTTGGTTTCAATGGGAAACTTTTATTGCTAATTTGTGTTTTACAGGTTGAATATAAAAGGTCTTTTCTCTCTCAATGTCTGAGAACATGGATATGAAAATGAAAAACTATATAGTTTGTTAAAACCTATGTTTTTTATCAAATTACCTTTTTTTTATAAATACTATATACATTGTAACACCTCCAGTTTAAGATTTTTTTTTTTTTTTTTTACCTATATACTGGGGTTTCATTTGACTGGTTGTTTGAGTAAGGAACTAAATTTTAATTTCCCTCTTGTTAAAATTTCCTATACTCATCTAGTATCTCTTACCAACTTCAGGATTTTGAATACTCCCCAGGTATACCTTACAACCCTGTATATAACTTCCATACTCCTTGGTATGAGCATGCAATATTCTTCCTAGACATAATATAAGCATAGGCTTCATGGACTTACATACATAATGCATATATATGTAACACCTATATATATATATACCATCCCTTGACCATATTTTTTTGAATCCACATATGTATACCACATATATTTATACCACATATATAATACATATATATATATAGAACACATCCTTTGATAACATTATGTGACACATACATATCTTCACCCTTTAATAATATGAATTGAAGACACACATCTATATATATATATGTCACATATATATATATAATACATATATAGAATATGTCCTTTGATCAATATATATAACACGCCCCTTGTTAATAACCTTGAAGCCGCATATGTATATATATATACCACATATATATATAATACATGTATATATTTATGTCCATTGATGATATTACGTGAACGCACACATATATAATTACGTTCTTAACCTATATATATGTTTATAACATTCCCTTTGATATTATCATTGAATTCTCATAACTGTAAACACGTATATTTATACCATTTGATAATAGGATTGAATCCGCACCAAGCCTGTACTATACCTAATATACCTATATTTCGATTTCTCATAGAAATGTCGCTTTTGTATATAATACAGTAGGTTTATACTCATAGCTCGTACATCGATCGTCGTTTAATTATGCCACGTTGATATATATAACTGTGAATCAGCGGTTAATTATGCCACGTTGAAACGGAGTATTGATATATGTGACAATGATTCGGCTATCAATTAAGCCACGTCGATACCTAACCCGAATCATAAAGCTTGTTGGCGTTGATTCACCTTTCCACCCTTTGTATAATTCGTAGCGGTCGGGTATATTATTCCCAGTTTGTATTTGTATGAGTATTATCGCCTGCAATGATGCTACCAGCTACGCGTTTTGGCGTTCATTGCCTCTGGCGTCGAGTTATCATTGTTTTGGTGTGAGCCCGCTCCTATACCATCTGGTTTTGATACGCATAGTACGCACCATGCGTACTGGCTACTGATAGTGGAAGCAGCATAGCTTGATGATCGGATGGGTCTGTTGTAGCGTGTGGGTTTCATTTTGACGTTTATGGTTTTGTACGCAGGGACGACGTTTTGTTGTAGAGATTGAAGTGCCAGGCACCGGCATTTCCAGATCTCTGTCCAGCAAGTATGTTACGTGTAACGTTTCTATTTATATTCCCGCTGGGCCCAGTACTATGCGAGCCAACTTTTGCGTTTCAGTACCTCGTTGCAGCTCATCGACCTCACCGAGTACCACTAAGTCGACGCAGCTGGGTTGTTTTCCCAATCGACTTAGGGATTATCTACCCGTCTGGGGCAGTGGGATTAGGGTTTCTCCTGCCCTTCCGGTTTACCTCGGCAGCATCCACTCTCTTCTCTCTCGGCTGGTTATTATTTATATGGCTCGCTCCGGTTACAGTTGCCTCTTATTCTGGTTGTGGTGGTTGTTTTTATTCACCTTCGTTCTTCCAGGCGCGGATCCTTCCAGGTGAAGCTGGTACAGGAGTACCAGGTCAGATTGGAGGTATGAGAGCTCGAGTGTAAAATCTCTATAGTTATTTACCTTCTGCAATTCGTTTTGATGTTGTAATGTTGAGCCTAAATCCTTTACGGATTGTTTTGTGCAGCGCTCGGTAACATCGCAATGGATAAAATCCATCGCATGGGTTTTCCTCCTGTTGAAACGCCGAACCCTGGTTAACGCTTCATCCTACGTCTCGACGCTAGATCCTTAGGTTTCTGTACGCCTGGGTGTAACAGCCTCACCATGGCTGCAGTGCTGCTAATTTTTGTGTATTGGCTACTTGCTTTGTTTTTATTTCTCTGTTTAATCAAAGCGATACCAGGGTAGAAAGAGAACCCCATTCTCAAGTGACCCACTAGTTTTGTTATCCGTTTGCAGAGATGTTCTCATTTAATTTATTTGTCTTGGCTTTCAGAATATGATATTGTTTGAGATCAACTCTAACTGCTACGATGGATTTTATGGCGACGTTTATATGTTTTCTGCTAACCTAGCTCAGTCGTGGTTATGGTCAACGGCGTACTGGCCGTTTGCCTACAACCTATGTCGATTTGCTTCGCTGTAGACGGCGATATTGATCAGCGAGCATGGCCAAGGGAAGAGCCGATCTCCTGCTTCGGTAACTTACTCCCTTTACGTGGTTGCGCCTCTGTATTTCTGTTGTCTTTAATATATTTTATTTTTCGAAAACAAGCCTGGCTGCATCGCCTTGGTAATTTAGTATAATACCTTCTGTCATCTAAAACCCTTTCACCCGCGGCATATGGGTCGTAATACCCTGCATGCATATTGGGCACTAAGCCCTGCACGTTAGTTCATAGTTTCACTGTTGCATTTGATACCTACGCGTTATTTCCTAGTTTTTATTGTTGCGTCTGTCATCGTTTAGAATATGAGTATTCCTATGACAGATAATACCCATATGATAGGTAATTTGAATCTGATATGAACAGAGATAATAGGTATGCACATGCATGGTTGAAATTTACCTATTTAAAATATCTCGTCGTTTGATTTTTCGATCTGTTCGTTCCATCTCATGGTTAAAAAGGACCTCAGATGCCGTGGATATTGATGTCTGTACCATTCGAGGGTATTATATTGAAACTGGCCCCACTCATAGTAATTTACTAATCACCATGATGTTATTTAGTTTGACCTTTCATTGATTCGCATAAATGTTTGGTTTATATATATATTTCCTCACACACGCTACTCTATTTTTTTTATAGTTGTTACAATGGGTTATATGTTTTAGCGCACGGCTTTTGATATTTTATGTGTCATGCCTATATATATATATTGTTATGGTTTTAGCTCATGGCTCCTATATGTTATTTTGGATGCATATATATAGGTATTCAATAGTCATTGAGTAGAGTATCTTAATTTTAGATTAAGTCTTTTGCTATGGTACTTATTTCAAGAATTAGAGGTAGATTTCAAAATACAATATACACTATAAATGCTATAAATGGTATCACCCTTATTAAGAGTATAATTTCTTTTCAAGCTAGAAAAATGTCGAAATACATAATCTAACGTCTTTGGTTTTCTTTTTATGATACCATATAAATTCAGATCTGCTATCATAGTTTTCCACCGTACATATGAACACAAAATTTCACCTTTGTATATATATATGGAGCAAGTTAATATTCAATTATCTGTGGAGACTAAGTACCTTCAGATTTAAACCCCCCTTGGTTTAAAGTTTTTGTGGGTTTCTACTCTATGGACTACTGGTCTACAACTAAACAGAATCTGGAAGGTGAATGTCTGAAGATAGATTCTGTTAAATGTAGTACTAAAATCAATCATCCAATTTCATTTAATTTTATATGTAGCCAATTCATACCATAATAAATCAAACTAACCAAGAATTTCAGAAACATACCACTACTGCAATTGACCAACCTCCCAACCTTAGAGTCCTCTTTGTCTCCCAGAACTCACCCCCGAGCTGAGATCACCTCCATCACAGATCAACCTCTGATCTGCTTAGGAGCAGCTTATCTAAGCTCATATTTCCCCAAAGCATGTTTTTAATTCTGCGTCCAGAATAGCAGGATGCTTTCTTTCCTGTTTAGCCTAGGCTTCCCATTTTGGGACTCTTTAAAGATGTTTAATGCTTTTCCTCAGCTTTTCCAGCTTTTATTACCTCTTCCCAACTACTTTCCTCTTCATTGGGGAAATTTAGATTCCTCCTCAAAATCTAAATTAATTTCTTTCAAGGATTTTTGAAAGATTGTGGGGATTTGTTTCCTTATCCATCCTCATGGATTTGGCAAGTGATCTCTAATTCTCATCTTGGTCAAAATGCACAATTATTTTATTTATTTCGTCAAATTAATTATCCTTTGGGGTCCACTCCCCTTAGGATTAAAGTTCAAATGTTTAACTTTTTCAAATTCAACACAGAAATTGGGGGTGTTACATATTCCCCCTCTGAAAATAAACATCGTCCTCGGTGTTGTTATTTACCTACTAGAGTTCATTTAAACAAAAATGGATATTTTTCCATCATTTCGGCTTCTCTTTCCCAGGTAGCTTCTTCAGCAGTAAAGTGCTTCCACTGCACCTTTACTCTGGCCACTGTTTTGTTTCTCAATTCAATTTCTTCCCGCTCCAATATTTGAAGCGGTTCTGGCAGAAACTCCCCTTCTGGTTCCACCTGTACAACATTCCAATCAACTATGTGAGAAGCATCATGCACATATCTTTTTAATAATGAAATATGAAATACATCATGCACTCTAACATGGGGCGGTAAAGCCAGCTTGTAAGCTACTGTCCCCACCCTTTTTAAAACTTCAAAGGGCCCACAATATCTAGGAGCAACCTTCACAAAACTTCCAGCATAAAGTGTGCTTTTTTTGGGTTTGATGCACAAATAAACATGGTCTCCCACTTTGAATTCTCGGTGCACTCGTTTCTTATCAGCATAGCTTTTCTGGCGATCTTGTGCTATCTTGATGTTTCTTTGTATCTGTTTAACAATCCTTTCCATCTCTTGTAAGGCATCAGGTCCCAACATTAGTTTATCTTCTGGTTGGCTCCAGCTCAAAGGAGTACGACACTTTCTTGCATATAATGCCTCAAACGGACTCATCTTAATAGAAGATTGGTAACTGTTATTATAGGAAAATTCAGCTAAATGCAGATACTCCTCCCACTTTGATGGTCTATCCATCACATACATTCTCAACATATCCTCCAAAATTTGATTCGTCCTTTCTGTTTGCCCATAAGTTTGAGGGTGATAGGCAGTACTAAAATTCAGCTTAGTACCCATCCCTCCAAATAATCCTTTCCAAAATGTTGCTGTAAACTTAGCATCTCGATCTGAAACAATTACTTTGGGAACTCCATGAAGCCTTACTATCTCCTTCAGGAAAACATTTGCTACTTGAGCTGTTCCGAAAGTAGATTTCATTGGTATAAAGTGGGCAGCTTTGGTTAAAGTGTCTACTACCACCATTACATAATCATGTTGGTATTTGGTTTTAGGTAGTCCTGTTATAAAATCCATGGAAACTGTGTCCCATTTCCATTCTGCAATTGGCAAAGGGTTTAAAAGACCTGCTGGATGTTGATGCTCAACTTTAACTAATTGACATTCCATACATCTACTTAAATACTCTGCCACATCTCTCTTCATTCCTGGCCAGAACAACTTTTTCTTCAAGGCTGTTAACATCTTTTGGTATCCTGGATGTCCTGCATAGGGCTGTTTGTGATATTCATCTAAAATTTCTCTTTTTAATGACTCTATATTTGGAATATACAACTTGTTTTTGAAATAGAGTAGCCCTTTTTGGTTTTTAGTGAAATCAGTTTTATCCCCTTTCTGTAGTTTCACCAAGAGTGCTTCATAGTTGGGATCTTGATTTGCTGCTTTTCCCACCAATTCCTCTACCTCCATCTGGGCACTACTCCCCATGCTATTTAGATGTTGACAAGAATTTCTACTTAATGCATCAGCAACTTTATTTTCTTTTCCCTTGATATGATTTATGTCCATATCAAATTCACTTAAAAAGGACAGCCATCTGGCTTGTATTGCATTCAGGTCAGTTTGAGAAAAGAAATACTTGAGGCTAATATGATCAGTCATCAATGTGATTTTTTTTTCCAAGAAGATAGTGCCGCCACATTTTCAGAGCATGGATAACAGCTGCAAATTCTAAATCATATGCACTATAATTCTGTTCATGTATTTTCAGTTTCCTAGATTCATATGCAATAACTGAATTTTCCTGCAATAGGACTCCTCCTAGCCCCTCTCTGCAGGCATCTGTACATACAACAAACTCTTTATCAGGATCAACAATTTTTAGTATAGGGGCTGAAATAAGTTTTTGTTTCAATTGTTCGAAACTGTTTTGACATTTCTCAGTCCACATGAACTTGACACCCTTTCTTTGCAATGAAGTGATGGGATGTGCTATGGCCGAAAATCTTTCCACAAATCTACGATAGTAGCCTGCCATCCCCATGAATGACCTTACTGCTGAAACATCAGTTGGGACTGGCCATTCCTTAATTGCTTTTATCTTTTCAGGGTCAACTGCAAGCCCTTTTTCAGAAATAATATGACCCAAATATTGAATTTTATCCTTGTAAAATTCACATTTACTGAACTTGGCATATAGCTGATTTTCTTTCAGAGTTTGCAACACTATCCGCAGATGTTCCTTGTGTTCCTCTTTGTTTTTGGAGTAAACTAAAATATCATCTATGAACACCAAAACAAATTTATCCAAATACTTATTTAACACACTGTTCATCAGGCACATAAAGGTGGCAGGGGCATTTGTCAGACCAAAAGGTAGGACTACAAATTCGTAGTGTCCATACCGGGTTCGGAAAGTTGTTTTGCTAATGTCTTCTTCTTTGATTCTGAGCTGGTGATATCCAGTCCTTAAGTCAATCTTTGAAAAGACTGAGGCCCCTCTCACTTGATCAAAAAGATCATCAATTCTAGGAAGTGGATATCTATTCTTAATGGTCAACTTGTTCAGTTGACGATAATCAATGCACATCCTAAAAGTTCCATCCTTATTTTTCACAAATAAGACCGGTGCTCCCCACGGAGACACACTTGGTCTAATGTAACCTTTATCCAGTAATTCTTGCAGCTGCATCTTCAGCTCCATAAGTTCAGGCGGACTCATTCGATAGGGGGCTCGGGAAATAGGTGTGGCTCCTAGCACCAGATCTATGGAAAATTCAATTTCTCTTTTGGGGGGAAGATGAGGAATCTCATCTGGGAAAACTTCTTTAAATTTCCTTACTACTGGTAATTCACTCAGCAGATTTTCTTCAGTTCTCTGTTCTACTTCTTCCACATGTACTGCATAAACTTGGTATCCTTTTCTAGCTGTTCTTTTTAATTGTAAGGCTGATATTTGTCTTACTGAAATGGATTTTGGTTTCCCTTTTAGTGTAAAAGGTTTCCCTTCTTCATCTACACAATGCAGGGTTTTATCCCAGCAATTCATCAGATCTTTTTTCTTTTCCAGCCAATCCATTCCTATCAGCAAGTCATAGGATCCTAATGGCAATATGTTCAGATTTACTTCTGTTGGAAAGCCATTTAATTGTATTGCTGTTTTGGCCAATTTATGTGTGACTTTTCTCTTAGTTCCAGTGGCCAGCTGTACCAACCATGACTGCTGAAATTTTTCAGGTTTAATTTTACATTTTTCTACAATTCCAGGACTAATGTAACTTAAGGAAGCACCTGGATCAATCAAAACAGTAACAGGTAGGTCAGAAATTTTACCCTCCATTTCCACCATGGTTGCTTGATGTTTTGCTTGCCGATTTTCCAAGGCTGCACTGATAGTTGGTATGCTTCTGGCTATGTCATTGACTGTTGTTTCCTCTCGCTCTCTGCTGATCATATGAATATTTCGATGGGGGAAATCCCTCATCATATGGGGTTCTCCACAGCCCCAACACTTCAAAGGTTCCTTCATTCTGACTGTCCCTTCCTTTTTATTGTTCCCTTCTACTTGTTTTGAAGCCACTTGGGACTGAGCAATTTGGCTTTCTTTTGGTTTATTGAATTTTTTCCGCTGATGATCTCTGCCAAAATTCCTTAGATATGCTGGTTTTTGTCTTTTCCCTTTGAACTCACCCTTGTTCATCCAGCTCTTCCCTTGTGCAGCCCTACCTTTAAACTGCTGATAGCATAATCTTGCTTTCCTAACCACTTCGTCCATTGTCTTTGGGTTGTCAAACTCAATTTTCTCCTTGTACACAGTAGGCAAGCAATTCAAAAACCTTTGGACCTTTGCCTTTTCTTCCCTAATGTAAGGGACATATCTCAGTAAATTGGTAAACTTAGTGACAAACTCATCAATAGTGAGTTGTCCTAGTCTAAGTTCATGGAATTCTTTAGCTTTATCATCATAATAACGTTCGTTCAA
The DNA here is from genome assembly GCA_034641835.2 of Pinus albicaulis. Classification (NCBI taxonomy): domain Eukaryota; kingdom Viridiplantae; phylum Streptophyta; class Pinopsida; order Pinales; family Pinaceae; genus Pinus; species Pinus albicaulis. Next base: position 248,900,163 of record CM076583.1, on the reverse strand, counting down.
ATACCGATTTTTGAACTTAGCCTGAAAATCTTCCCAAGTAACTGTCTTTTCATCAATGGCATGCACCATTTTTGTCTCTTCCCACCACAGTGTAGCTTTTCCTTGTAGCTGATACACAGCTAATCTGGCCTTCAGATTGCTCTCATATTCATAAACTTGGAAATACTTGATCATGTTTAGCAACCAAGCTTCAGCATCTTCTTCCTTCTCCCCATCATAGGAGGGAGGTTTGATCTTTCGAAACTCTCCCTGCAATTCTCTTTTCTGTTTATGTTGCTGTCTAGCCGCATCATCATCATCAGACTCATCCATCTTTCTCTTTCCAGAACCTTCGCCTTCCTGGCTGTTCTGGGAAGTTAGTTCTCTGATGAGCTTTTCCTGCTCCTTACTGGCTGATGACAACATGTCATTCTGGCTTCTTAGTTCAGCCAGTTCTCGTTGCAACTGGTGCAACATAGCCATTACCGGGGCATTGGGATCTGGAGTAGCAAATTCATCACGCAGATCCAAATAAATTTCTCCCTCTTCAGCCATGTTTGCACCACTGTACATACTCATAATATTGGTCAGTGAAATTGAAAAAAAATAACAACAATTTCTACAATGTTCATTTATAAGACTATCATTCAGAATTCAGTGAGCACAGTAACAACAGCCCAGTTTTGTAGCTTGGGCTCTGATACCATTTGTAACACCTCCAGTTAAGATTTTTTTTTTTTTTTTCCTATATACTGTACTGGGGTTTCCTCTCTATTTACCTAGTTGTTTGAATAATGAGTTCAAAAGTTTAACTTATTCCTCTACTCATATAGTATCTCTTCTTTACTAAAACATTGAACCTTCCTCATGTATACAATTCGACCAAGTAATTAAACTTCCATACCCCTTTATATCATCATGAGATATTCTTCCTATAATATGAGCATAGACTCCACGGACATACATACTTTTCCATAACCTCACCTAACGCATATATATGCAACATATATATATATAGCACCCTTTGAAAATATCTTGGAGTCCACATATATATATATATATATATATATATATATATTACCTATATATAAACACCCATATATATATAATAAATATATAGAATATGTCCTTTGATCAATATATATAACACGCCCCTTGTTAATAACCTTGAATCCGCATATGTATATCTATATATACCACACATATATATATATAGCCACATGTATATATTTACATTCATAACCTATATATATATGTTTATAACATTCCCTTTGACATTATCATTGAATTCTCATAGCTGCCAACAGGTATAATTATACCATTTGAAAATAGGATTGAATCCGTACCGAGCCTGTACTATACCTAATATACCTATATTTCGACCTCTCATAGAAATGTCGCTTTTGCATATAATACAGTAAGTTTATACTCATAGCTCGTACGTCGATCATCGTTTAATTATGCCGCATTGATATATATATACATGTGAAACGGCGGTTAATTATGCCACGTGGAAACGGATTTTTAATATATGTGACAGTGATTCAGCTATCAATTAAGCCATGTCGATACCTAACCTGGATCATAAAGCTTGTTGGCGTTGATTCACCTTTCCACACTTTGTATAATTCGTAGCGGTCGGGTATATTATTCCCAGTTTGTATTTGTATGCGTATTATCGCCTGCAATGATGCTACCAACTACGCGTTTTGGCGTTCATTTCTTTTGGCGTCAATTTTATCATTGTTTGGAGTGAGCCGCTCCTATACCATCTGGTATTGATACGCATACTACGCACCATGCGTACTGGCTACTGATAGTGGCAGCAGCATAGCTTGATGATCGGATGGGTTTGTTGTGGCGTGTGGGTTTCATTTTGACGTTTGATGGTTTTGTACGCAGGGACGGCGTTTTGCTGAAGAGGTTAAAGTGCCAGACGCCGGCGTTTCTAGATCCCTGCCTGCCAGGCTCAGTACGATGCGAGCCAACTTATGCGTTTCAGTACCTCACTGCAACTCATCGACCTCACCGAGTACCACTAAGTCGACGCAGCTGAGTTGTTTTCCCAATCACCTTAGGGATTCTCTACCCGTCTGGGGCAGTGGGATTTAGGGTTTCTCCACTCATCGTAAATTTACTAACCACCATGATGTTATATAGTTTGACCTTTCAATGATTCGCATAGATGTTTGGTTCATATATATATTTCCTCCCACACGCTACTCCTTTTTTTTTTATCGTTGTTACAGTGGGTTATATGTTTTAGCTCACGGCTTTCGATATTTTATGTGTGATGCCTATATATATATATTGCTATTGTTTTAGCTCACGGCTCCTATATGTTATTTTGGATGCATATATATAGGTATTCAATAGTCATTGAGTAGAGTATCTTAATTTTAGGTTAAGTCTTTTGTTATGATATTTATTTCAAGAATTAGAGGTAGATTTCAAAATACAATATACACTATACATGCTATAAATGGTATAACCCTTATATAGAGTAGAATTTCTTTTCAAGCTAGAAAATTTCGAAATACATAATCTAACGTCTTTGATTTTCTTTTATGATACCATGTAAATTCAGATCTGCTATCATAGTTTTCCACCGTACATATGAGCATAAGAATTCACCTTTGTATATATATATGGAGCAAGTTAATATTCAATTATCTGTGGAGACTAAGTACCTTCAGATTTAAACCGTCTTTGGTTTAAAGTTTCTGTGGGTTTCTACTCTATGGACTACTGGTCTACAACTAAACAGAATCTGGAAGGTGAATGCCTGAAGATAGATTCTGTTAAATGTAGTACTAAAATCAATCATACAATTTCATTTAATTTTATATGTAGCCAATTCATACCATAATAAATCAAACTAAACAAGAATTTCGTAAACATACCACTAGTGCACCGACCAACCTCCCAACCTTAGAGTCCTCTTTTCTCCCAAAACTCACCGCCGAGGCCGAGATCACCTCCATCACGCATCAACTCGATTCGCTTAGGAGCAAACTTTATTTAAGCCTATGTTTCCCAAAGCATGTTTAATTTCAAGGCCCGTAATAGCAGATGCTTCTTTCCCGTTTAGCCTAGTTTCCCATTTGGGACTCTTTAAAGTTGTTTTATGCTTTTCCTCAGCTTTTCCAGCTTTTCTTACCTCTTCCCAACTACTTTTCTCTTCATTGGGGAAATTTAGATTCCCCCTCAAAATCTAAATTAATTTCTTTCAAGGATTTTTGAAAGAGTGTGGGGATTTGTTACCTTATCCATCCTCACGGATTTGGCAAGTGATCTCTAATTCTCATCTTGGTCAAATGCACAATCCTTTTATTTATTTCATCAATTTAAATATTAAATTACATTCACACCATACTTATCCTTCGGGGTCCACTCCCCTTAGGATTTAAAGTTCATATGTCTAACTTTTTCCAAATTCAACACAGAAATTGGGGGTGTTACATATTCCCCCTCTGAAAATAAACACCGTCCTCGGTGTTGTTATTTAACTACTAGAGTTCATTTAAACAAAAATGGATATTTATCCATCATTTCGGCTTCCCTTTCCCAGGTAGCTTCTTCAGCAGTAAAGTGCTTCCACTGCACTTTTACTCTGGTCACTGTTCTGTTTCTCAATTCAATTTCTTCCCGCTCCAATATTTGAAGCGGTTCTGGCAGAAACTCCCCTTCTGGTTCCACCTGTACAACATTCCAATCAACTATGTGAGAAGCATCATGCACATATCTTTTTAATAATGAAATATGAAATACATCATGCACTCTAACATGGGGCGGTAAAGCCAGCTTGTAAGCTACTGTCCCCACCCTTTTTAAAACTTCAAAGGGCCCACAATATCTAGGAGCAACCTTCACAAAACTTCCAGCATAAAGTGTGCTTTTTTTGGGTTTGATGCACAAATAAACATGGTCTCCCACTTTGAATTCTCGGTGCACTCGTTTCTTATCAGCATAGCTTTTCTGGCGATCTTGTGCTATCTTGATGTTTCTTTGTATCTGTTTAACAATCCTTTCCATCTCTTGTAAGGCATCAGGTCCCAACATTAGTTTATCTTCTGGTTGGCTCCAGCTCAAAGGAGTACGACACTTTCTTGCATATAATGCCTCAAACGGACTCATCTTAATAGAAGATTGGTAACTGTTATTATAGGAAAATTCAGCTAAATGCAGATACTCCTCCCACTTTGATGGTCTATCCATCACATACATTCTCAACATATCCTCCAAAATTTGATTCGTCCTTTCTGTTTGCCCATCAGTTTGAGGGTGATAGGCAGTACTAAAATTCAGCTTAGTACCCATCCCTCCAAACAATCCCTTCCAAAATGCTGTTGTAAACTTAGCATCTCGATCTGAAACAATTACTTTGGGAACTCCATGAAGCCTTACTATCTCCTTCAGGAACACATTTGCTACTTGAGCTGTTCCGAAAGTAGATTTCACTGGTATAAAGTGGGCAGCTTTGGTCAAAGTGTCTACTACCAGCATTACAGAATCATGTTGGTATTTGGTTTTCGGTAGTCCTGTTATAAAATCCATGGAGACTGTGTCCCATTTCCATTCTGCAATTGGCAAAGGGTTTAAAAGTCCTGCTGGATGTTGATGCTCAACTTTGACTAGCTGACATTCCATACATCTACTTAAATACTCTCCCACATCTCTCTTCATTCCTGGCCAAAACAACTTCTTCTTCAAGGTTGTTAACATCTTTTGGTATCCTGGATGTCTGGCATAGGCCTGTTTGTGATATTCATCTAAAATTTCTCTTTTTAATGACTCTATATTTGGAATATACAACCTGTTTTTGTAATAGAGTAGCCCTTTTTGGTTTTTAGTGAAATCAGTTTTATCCCTTTTCTGTAGTTTCACCAAGAGTGCTTCATAGTTGGGATCTTGATTTGCTGCTTTTCCCACCAATTCCTCTACCTCCATCTGGGCACTACTCCCAATGATGTTTAGATGTTTACAAGAATTTCTACTTAATGCATCAGCAACTTTATTTTCTTTTCCCTTGATATGCTTTATGTCCATATCAAATTCACTTAAAAAGGATAGCCATCTGGCTTGTCTTGCATTCAGGTCAGTTTGGGAAAAGAAATATTTGAGGCTAATATGATCAGTCATTAAGGTGAACTTTTTCCCAAGCAGATAGTGCCACCACATTTTTAAAGCATGGATAACAGTTGCAAATTCTAAATCATATGCACTATAATTCTGTTCATGTATTTTCAGTTTCCTAGATTCATATGCAATAACTGAATTTTCCTGCAATAGGACTCCTCCTAGCCCCTCTCTGCAAGCATCTGTACATACAACAAACTCTTTATCAGGATCAACAAATTTTAGTATAGGGGCTGAAATAAGTTTCTGTTTTAATTGTTCGAAACTGATTTGACATTTCTCAGTCCACATGAACTTGACACCCTTTCTTTGTGATGAAGTGATGGGATGTGCTATGGTAGAAAATCTCTCCACAAATCTATGATAATAGCCTGCTATCCCCATGAATGACCTTACTGCTGAAACATCAGTTGGAACTGGCCATTCTTTAATTGCTTTTATCTTTTCAGGGTCAACTGCAAGCCCTTTTTCAGAAATAATATGACCCAAATATTGAATCTTATCCTTGTAAAATTCACATTTACTGAACTTGGCATATAGCTGATTTTCTTTTAGAGTTTGCAACAATGTCCGCAAATGTTCCTTGTGTTCCTCTTTGTTTTTGGAGTAAACTAAAATATCATCTATGAACACCAATTTTTTTTTATCCAAATACTTATTTAACACACTGTTCATCAAGCACATAAAGGTGGCAGGGGCATTTGTCAGACCAAAAGGTAGGACTACAAATTCGTAGTGTCCATACCGGGTTCGAAAAGCTGTTTTGCTAATGTCTTCTTCTTTGATTCTGAGCTGGTGATACCCAGTCCTTAAGTCAATCTTTGAAAAGACTGAGGCCCCTCTCACTTGATCAAAAAGATCATCAATTCTAGGGAGTGGGTATCTATTCTTAATGGTCAACTTGTTCAGTTGACGATAATCAATGCACATCCTAAAAGTTCCATCCTTATTTTTAACAAATAAGACTGGTGCTCCCCACGGAGACACACTTGGTCTAATGTAACCTTTATCTAGTAATTCTTGCAGCTGCATTTTCAGCTCCATAAGTTCTGGCGGACTCATTCGATAGGGGGCTCGGGAAATAGGTGTGGCTCCCGGCACCAGATCTATGGAAAAGTCAATTTCTCTTTTGGGGGGGAGATGAGGAATCTCATCTGGGAAAACTTCTTTAAATTCCCTTACCACTGGTAATTCTCTCAGCAGATTTTCTACAGTTCTCTGTTCTACTTCTTCCACATGTACTGCATAAACTTGGTATCCTTTTCTAGCTGTTCTTTTTAATTGTAAGGCTGATATTTGTCTTACTGAAATGGATTTTGGTTTCCCTTTTAGTGTAAAAGGTTTCCCTTCTTCATCTACACAATGCAGGGTTTTATCCCAGCAATTCATCAGATCTTTTTTCTTTTCCAGCCAATCCATTCCTATCAGCAAGTCATAGGATCCTAATGGCAATATGTTCAGATTTACTTCTGTTGGAAAGCCATTTAATTGTATTGCTGTTTTGGCCAATTTATGTGTGACTTTTCTCTTAGTTCCAGTGGCCAGCTGTACCAACCATGACTGCTGAAATTTTTCAGGTTTAATTTTACATTTTTCTACAATTCCAGGACTAATGTAACTCAAAGAAGCACCTGGATCAATCAAAACAGTAACAAGTAGGTCAGATATCTTACCCTCCATTTCCACCATGGTTGCTTGATGTTCTGCTTGCCGATTTTCCAATGCTGCACTGATAGTTGGTATATTTCTGGCTATGTCATTTACTGTTGTTTCCTCTCGCTCTCTGCTGATCATATGAATATTTCGATGGGGGAAGTCCCTCATCATATGGGGTTCTCCACAGCCCCAACACTTCAAAGGTTCCTTCATTCTGACTGTCCCTTCTTTGTTATTGTTCCCTTCAACTTGTTTTGAAGCCACTTGGGACTGAGTAGTTTGGCTTTCTTTTGGTTTATTAAATTTTTTCCTTTGATGATCTCTACCAAAATTCCTTAAATATGCTGGCTTTTGTCTTTTCCCCTTGAACTCCACCTTGTTCAACCAGCTCTTTCCTTGTTCAGCCCTACCTTTAAACTGCTGATAGCATAATCTTGCTTTCCTAACCACTTCTTCCATTGTCTTTGGGTTGTCAAACTCAATTTTCTCCTTGTATGCAATAGGCAAACGATTCAAAAACCTTTGGACCTTTGCTTTTTCTTCCCTAATGTAAGGGACATATCTCAGTAAATTGGTAAACTTAGTGACAGACTCATCGATAGTGAGCTGTCCTAGTCGAAGTTCATGGAATTATTTAGCTTTATCATCATAATAACATTCGTTCAAATAACGATTTTTGAACTTAGCCTGAAAATCTTCCCACGTAACTGTCTTTTCATCAATGGCATGCACCATTTTTGTCTCTTCCCACCACAGTGTAGCTTTTCCTTGTAGCTGATACACAGCTAATCTGGCCTTCAGATTGCTCTCATATTCATAAACTTGGAAATACTTGATCATGTTTAGCAACCAAGCTTCAGCATCTTCTTCCTTCTCCCCATCATAGGAGGGAGGTTTGATCTTTCGAAACTCTCCCTGCAATTCTCTTTTCTGTTTATGTTGCTGTCTAGCCGCATCATCATCATCAGACTCATCCATCTTTCTCTTTCCAGAACCTTCGCCTTCCTGGCTGTTCTGGGAAGTTAGTTCTCTGATGAGCTTTTCCTGCTCCTTACTGGCTGATGACAACATGTCATTCTGGCTTCTTAGTTCAGCCAGTTCTCGTTGCAACTGGTGCAACATAGCCATTACCGGGGCATTGGGATCTGGAGTAGCAAATTCATCACGCAGATCCAAATAAATTTCTCCCTCTTCAGCCATGTTTGCACCACTGTACATACTCATAATATTGGTCAGTGAAATTGAAAAAAAATAACAACAATTTCTACAATGTTCATTTATAAGACTATCATTCAGAATTCAGTGAGCACAGTAACAACAGCCCAGTTTTGTAGCTTGGGCTCTGATACCATTTGTAACACCTCCAGTTAAGATTTTTTTTTTTTTTTTCCTATATACTGTACTGGGGTTTCCTCTCTATTTACCTAGTTGTTTGAATAATGAGTTCAAAAGTTTAACTTATTCCTCTACTCATATAGTATCTCTTCTTTACTAAAACATTGAACCTTCCTCATGTATACAATTCGACCAAGTAATTAAACTTCCATACCCCTTTATATCATCATGAGATATTCTTCCTATAATATGAGCATAGACTCCACGGACATACATACTTTTCCATAACCTCACCTAACGCATATATATGCAACATATATATATATAGCACCCTTTGAAAATATCTTGGAGTCCACATATATATATATATATATATATATATTACCTATATATAAACACCCATATATATATAATAAATATATAGAATATGTCCTTTGATCAATATATATAACACGCCCCTTGTTAATAACCTTGAATCCGCATATGTATATCTATATATACCACATATATATATATAATACATGTATATATTTACATTCATAACCTATATATATATTTTTATAACATCCCCTTTGACATTATCATTGAATTCTCATAGCTGTAAACACTTATATTTATACCAATTGATAATAGGATTGAATCCGAACCAAGCCTGTACTATACCTAATATACCTATATTTCGATTTCTCGTAGAAATGTCGCTTTTGTATATAATACAGTAGGTTCATACTCATAGATCGTACGTCGATCGTCGGTTAATTATGCCACGTTGATATATATAACTGTGAATCGGCGGATACTTATGCCACATTGAAATGGAGTGTTGATATATGTGACAGTGATTCGGCTATCAATTAAGCCACGTCGAGATCTACTCTTTCCGATTGATACCTAGCCTTACTCATAAAGCTTATTGGCATTGATTCACCTTTCCACCCTTTTTATAATTCATAGCGGCCGGGTATATTATTCTCAGTTTGTATTTGTATGAGTATTATCGCCGGCAATGATGCTACCAACTACACATTTTGGCATTCATTGCCTCTGGCGTCGAATTATCATTGTTTTGGTGTGAGCTCGCTCCTATACAATCTGGGATTGATACGCATACTACGCACCATGCGTACTGGCTACTGATAGTGGCAGCAGCATAGCTTGATGATCGGATGGGTCTGTTGTGGCGTGTGGGTTTAATTTTGACGTTTGATGGTTTTGTACGCAGGGACGGCGTTTTGCTGAAGAGGTTAAAGTGCCAGACGCCGGCGTTTCTAGATCCCTGCCTGCCAGGCTCAGTACGATGCGAGCCAACTTATGCGTTTCAGTACCTCACTGCAACTCATCGACCTCACCGAGTACCACTAAGTCGACGCAGCTGAGTTGTTTTCCCAATCACCTTAGGGATTCTCTACCCGTCTGGGGCAGTGGGATTTAGGGTTTCTCCTGCCCTTCCGGTTTACCTCGGTGGCAATCCACTCTCTTCTCTCTCGGCTGGTTATTATTTATATAGCTCGCTCCGGTTACAGTTGCATCTTATTCTGGTTGTGGGGGGGTTGTTTTTATTCACTATTCGTTCACCGAGGCGCGGATCCTTCCATGTGAAGTTGGTACAGGAGTACCAGGTCAGTTGGGAGGTATGAGAGTTCGAGTGTAAAATCTCTATAGTTATTTACCTTCTGCAATTCGTTTTGATGTAGTAAGGTTGAGTCTAAGTCCTTTACGGATTGTTTTGTGCAGTGTTCGGTAAACATCGCAATGGATAAAATCCATCACAGGGGTTTTCCTCCTGTTGAAACGCCGAACCCTTGTTAACGTTTTACCCTGCGTCCCGACACCAGATCATTAGGTTTCTTTACGCCCGGGTGCAATAGCCTCACCATGGCTGCCGTGCTGCTAATTTTTTTGTATTGGCTACTTGCTTTGTTTTCATTTCTCTGTTTAAATCAAAGCGATACCAGGGTAGAAAGAGAACCCCCATTCTCAAGTGACCCACTAGTTCTGTCATCCGATTGTAGATATTTTCTCATTTAATTCATTTGTCTTGGCTTTCAGAATATGATATTGTTTGAGATCAACTCTAATGGCTAGGATGGATTTTATGGCGACATTTATATGTTTTTGCTAACATAGCTCAGTCGTGGCTATGGTCAATGGCATACTGGTCGTTTGCCTACAACCTATGTCGAATTGCCTCGCTGTAGATGGCGATGTTGATCAGCGAACATTGCCAGGGGAAGAGCCGATCTCCTACGTTGGTAACTCACTCCCTTTACGCGGTTGCGCCTCTGTATTCCTCTTGTCTTTAATGCTAGTAATATTCTCTATGAAAACAATCCTGGCTGCATCGCCTTGGTAATTTAGTATAATACCTTCTATCATTTAAAACCCTTTCACCCGTGGCATATGGATCTTAATACCCTGCATGCAGATTGGGTACTCGGCTCTGGTGATCTGCGCGTTATTTCATAGTTTCACTGTTTCATTTGTTACCTACGCGTTATTTCCTAATTTTTTTATTGTTGCGTCTGGTATCTGGCATCGTTTAGAATATGAGTATTCCTATGACAGATACTATCCATATGATAGGTAATATGAATATGATATGAACAGAGATAATAGGTATGCACATGCACGACTGAAATGTACCTATTTAAAATATCTCGTCGTTTTGATTTTTTTTCAATCTGTTCGTTCCATCTCATGGTTAAAAAGGACCTCAAATGCCGTGGATATTGATGTCTGTACCATTCTAGGGTTTTATATTGAAAGAGGCCCCACTCATCGTAAATTTACTAACCACCATGATGTTATATAGTTTGACCTTTCAATGATTCGCATAGATGTTTGGTTCATATATATATTTCCTCCCACACGCTACTCCTTTTTTTTTTCATCGTTGTTACAATGGGTTATATGTTTTAGCTCACGGCTTTCGATATTTTATGTGTGATGCCTATATATATATATTGTTATTGTTTTAGCTTACGGCTCCTATATGCTATTTTGGATGCATATATATAGGTATTCAATAGTCATTGAGTAGAGTATCTTAATTTTAGGTTAAGTCTTTTGTTATGATACTTATTTCAAGAATTAGAGGTAGATTTCAAAATACAATATACACTATACATGCTATAAATGGTATAACCCTTATATAGAGTAGAATTTCTTTTCAAGCAAGAAAATTTCGAAATACATAATCTAACGTCTTTGATTTTCTTTTATGATACCATGTAAATTCAGATCTGCTATCATAGTTTTCCACCATACATATGAGCATAAGAATTCACCTTTGTATATATATATATGGAGCAAGTTAATATTCAATTATCTGTGGAGACTAAGTATCTTCAGATTTAAACCGTCTTTGGTTTAAAGTTTCTGTGGGTTTCTACTCTATGGACTACTGGTCTACAACTAAACAGAATCTGGAAGGTGAATGCCTGAAGATAGATTCTGTTAAATGTAGTACTAAAATCAATCATACAATTTCATTTAATTTTATATGTAGCCAATTCATACCATAATAAATCAAACTAACCAAGAATTTCAGAAACATACCACTACTGCAATTGACCAACCTCCCAACCTTAGAGTCCTCTTTTTCTCCCAAAACTCACCGCCGAGCTGAGATCACCTCCATCACAGATCAACCTCTGATCTGCTTAGGAGCAGCTTATTTAAGCTCATGTTTCCCCAAAGCATGTTTCTAATTCTGCGTCCAGAATAGCAGGATGATTTCTTTCCTGTTTAGCCTAGGCCTCCCATTTGGGACTCTTTAAAGTTGTTTTATGCTTTTCCTCAGCTTTTCCAGCTTTTCTTACCTCTTCCCAACTACTTTCCTCTTCATTGGGGAAATTTAGATTCCTCCTCAAAATCTAAATTAATTTCTTTCAAGGATTTTTGAAAGAGTGTGGGGATTTGCTGCCTTATCCATCCTCATGGATTTGGCAAGTGATCTCTAATTCTCATCTTGGTCAAATGCACAATCCTTTTATTTATTTCATCAATTTAAATATTAAATTACATTCACACCATACTTATCCTTCGGGGTCCACTCCCCTTAGGATTTAAAGTTCAAATGTCTAACTTTTTCCAAATTCAACACAGAAATTGGGGGTGTTACATGAGGGTAGACTCCTCAAGAGTTTTTCCACAATCCTCTTATCTTCAAGAGTATCTCCATGAGATCTTATTTGTGTGACCATTCTAATCACATGAGTGAAGAATGAGTCAATAGTATCTGACTCTTTCATATAGAGAGTCTCAAAGTCTCTCCTCAGCAACTGAAGTTTTGCTATCTTCACTTTTTCCATGCCTTGATAGGTTGTATTGAGATTTTTCCATGCTTCTCTAGATCTGTTGGCTGCTACAATCCTCGGAAACACACTCTCATGCACTGCTTGATACAATAATAAGAGAGCCTTGGAGTCTTTCTTCCTATTGCTTTTCAGCAACTCCCTTTCTGCCTGAGTTAAATCTTCAAACTCTTCTTCATTTGCTGGCTCTTCAAAGCCATCCTCAAAAAATTCCCATAAGTCTTGGGAGACAAATAAAGCTCTCATAGTTATTGACCAGTAGTCATAATTTTTCCCATTAAACATTGGGAGATGGATATTTCCCATACCCATACCAGTGCTAGCTCCAGCCATTCTGCACTCTTAACTATGATTCAAAAAACACTTGACTGTGTATTTAAAATATCTCACTGTTCTGCAATAGTAACACAATAAACTGTATAGAGAAATACCTTGAATTCTTTTTGGCTGAGTCTTCACACTACTGGAGAAGCTGCTGCAACAAAGAACTCCTTTCCTTCAGCTTCTTTGATCTTCAAAGAGCTTGGATTAGCTCCGATACCATGTTGGAATATTGAAAATTCCATAATAACAATGGAGAGTAAAACTCCCCTCTTCAACACAGAGAAATATAAATAATTTCTTGACAGGAGACAGAGTTTCAACTCTGAAAAACAAAATTCTATTTCTTAAAAAAAAACTATTACAATGTCTTCCTCTCACAGAGGGATTTACAAAATGTTGTGACTGCTACCAACACAGTGCAGAAAACTACTCTCTGTCTTTCAAACAAAATACTCTGTCTATGTGGAAATAACACTGCTGTGTATTTCTTTTACCCGCACTGATGTGCTATTTTCAAAACAAAACAATAACGTTACATTAAACAGGCTCTTGGGCCTTTTTTTTTATATGTGCCGCACACATTACAAAACATTACAAAACTATATTAAAAGACTTTTAAAACCAATCTATTAAAAGACTGCCGGGCCCACATAACAAATGCGTTTTGAATGTGCGATTTAATCCATTCTATATTTGCATCGGGTCAGCGCTTTAAAACTAAAAAAATGGTTTTAACAAAAGTTTCGATTGCGATTTTCAAGTCAAATGCGATGACCATAGTTTAAATCCTTTGCATAACCTGGATCGGGTCTGGGCTCATAAGAAAATATGCGATCAAAATAAAAGTTTCGATCTCCGATTGGGATCGGATGTGATCAACAATTAAATCCACCATAACAAATGGCATTGGGTCCGAACTTCAAACATGTGCGATCGGGCCTTGTGGAAAAACATTGCGATCTCCAATTGCGATTAGGAACCAGACGCGATGAACATATAAATTGCACTGTATAGGAGGGATCGGATCCGCCATATAAAAATTCAATCGAGGTATAAAACAAAACATCTTCGATTGAAATTTGCGATCGTGTGATACAAAGCCGCATGGCCTGTGGGACCACGGACCTCGGCTGACAGTGGAGGGCGATTGTAATGAAAGGTTTGACTGTGATATGTGTTCATCGCATTGGTTCGTAACATAAAACAAGGGCCGCTATATTATATGGAAAACGTTCCGCTTGCGGAACTCACCACATCAACAAGACATTGTACTTGTGGAGACCACGGGGTTTAGAACTAGACGCCCACGTACACAGAAAAAAAACATCTCTGTGTATATATAAAAATATAAAGTACTCTGTTTTTGCCAAAAACAGAGACTGTCCCTGAACAAATCAAAAGTTTGTATTTCAAAATAAAAGACTGCATTGATCAAAACAAAATCTGAAACTAACTGTTCAGCAAAATTAGAAAGCGACTGGGAGTACATAAACCTGGAGAAAAAATAGAAAGCGGCTCTGCACAGCCACTCTTGAAAGTAACATTTCAACATAAACGAAAAGTAAAAGATAGAATTCGAAGAAAAATTACCTGTGTATGTGATATGAAATTAAGCAAGGTATAACAATTGACAGCTCCGTTGCCTCATGAGAAAAGATAGGATTTTATGGAATTGGAATAGAAGAGTTCCAGATTTGTGCCCCGTCCCTGAATTGTGCCACCTGCATGATCCCAAAAACTGTATTGATCCCTTCCCAAAAACTGTATTGATCCCTTTTTTTGAAAGGCCATCAGCCCTCATGTTGTTTTCCCTATAAATGTGAGAGATAGGAGGATTGCCCAATCTGTGCCATAATCTTTGTGTCCTCCTGATCCATCCCTGCAGGTCTGGAAGTTTATATGAATCTAGCCAGTGATGTAACCAATAATCAGCATAGAATCTCCATAAATGTGAACCTCTGTCAAATTTAGGTTGACTGCAGCGAGAAGTCCCCCATAAAGCCATAATCTCAGCCTTAGATAGTGCAAATATTTACTAATATGAATAGGCGCCATTTGATATATTGAAGGTCGGGCTTTCTATTACTTCATAATATCCAAATTACTAAGGAAAAATTAGTGATCAGGCTACTTAAGCTCATGTCTTTGGAAAATTATCAAACAATTGCATCAGTTCTACTAGTTGGAATAACAAGGCAGGGACTAGCTGTGATGCAGCCTCCCTTGTTTTCTAAATTGTTTTCGATTCCAATATTTGTTCAAAAATTGGGTATTCTTGCCATTGACGATGTCTTTGAGAGGTTTTGCTTCTGTAATCTGCACAACAAGCGTGTTTTGCTAGATCCAACAAAGTGCGATGAATTTGCTTAGTCGCACGACAACAAAAGTGATGTCAGAAATAAATTTTGATCAGCTGTTATATAATTGAAATTTCATTTATTAAATTTTAGTGGAATAAATGAATAACAATATTAAAATTAAACATTAATTTAAATTTAGGTTAGCTTTTATATAATTGAAATTTCATTTATTAAATTTTACTGGAATAAATGAATAATATTATTGAAATTAAATTTTAATTAAATCATATAATTGAAATTTAGTTTATTATATTTTAGCGGATTTAAGGAATAGAATTATTAAAATTAAATATTAATTTAAATTTTGATATGTGTTTAGACGTTTCACGGATTGGGTGAAATATGTAAAGAAGAATAATTTCAACATACCATGGTAAATCTGAAAATCACCTCTCTTATTTATATATAATCACCTCTCTTATTTATATATAAGCTATATAATTAGCTGTAGTATAAATAGTGCTTAAATTTTCTTGGAAAATTATGAAAATTCTGGCAAGATTTTGATAAAATTCAGATTTGCTTTTTGTAAATCCACATTATAATTGTTAAACTTCAAGATTTTCTGTGCCTAAAATTTTTTTATGATGCTAATTTAGAACAAATTCAACCCTGAATAGTAGTCTATATAATTTTGTTTTGGTTAATTAATATGTGATTCCTTACTTGATGTGATATCAAAGCTACAAAGCTACAAATGGACAGTTTCAAATTTGGGTGCTTCTGCCTCTCTGCCCATCGGTTTTGTTGTGGCAGTGATTAGATTCGTTCCCTACCATCCAAGATATTATCTCTGCCACCCCTTCCAGTTTGTGTTGTTTGTTTCAATCAGCAATTAATAAATCCAATGTGTTGTTTCGATTGGTGATAAATAAATCAAATGCTATAGCCCAATTAATGCCAACGGAAATATATGCCATCCGTTAAATTTGTCTAAGTGCATAAGCCAAGTGGTGGCATATATTTTCCTGTGTATTAATGGGTTAGAATTGGATTTATGGATCATTGTATGAATTAGAGTTATCTTTAATGTTATTTTTTGGAGTTTCTGATGGATAAACTTCGATTGTCCAAATTTTATCCATCAAACTTGTGACACATTAAATACAACTCTGTTTCAATATAATTGGCTAACCTTAATGCATTGCTAAACTAACTTATATGACAGGACTAACACCTATGCTCAGTCGTCTACATTTGTAGAAACATGTATGAAACTCTACTTAACCCTTCGCATTTTTATTATCGAATGTGATCTCTCTTCTCATCATCTATGGAGACAGAACCACATGCAAACTATTGACAACTGATCTAGTCGCCATTTGTCGCTGGAAAGAATCCATTACGCAAACGGTAACTCAAACTACGTGACGGTCAACTACTGTTATATTTGTGTGTAGGGTCAAACATTGTGCATAATAACCTTCCCCGACCCTGACATTACCATTTCATATTCGAGAAATCCAAGGGAAGTGATCAACATGTCACTATTAATGTTTCTTCTATTTTTTATATCCATGTAGAACCTTTCTTAGGGAGAAAGTTATCCATACATTTTCACATATCAACAATATCTCTAATTTTAAACCAGGGTGCGAGCTGGAATGGTTGGGACCACCAAACCCGCTCGCCTTCCCTCTAGTGGTGTAGCTCCAATGTGGTCCAGGTCTACTTTGTTTTGGCGTGTTAAATCATATTAACAGCGAGCTAGTAGTAGTTTTCTTTTGTTGATTTGATAAGTTAAGAGCGCATATTATGAATGTTTCCTATCTTATGAATGCTTGGTTCATTCCGTGAGTGGTTGAATGCGTGTTTAGATCTGTAAGGTTGCAAATTAAAGGCATGATAATCTCTTCAAAAAATTCATTTCTTTTAACTGGGTGATCGAAGGTCTGTTAGGATATAACAATACCCTATTTCGAATGCAAAAGAGATTTGTTTCTTTAACTATGCAGGGCACCCTATTGTGTTGATAACATCGCAAATTTGAGGTGCTATGAAATATATTTAGGTTATTTTTTAATGACTTAAGATTGAGATCCCTTGGATGATGTTGAAGGAAAGTATTTTGTTTCTTTATTATTCTATGAGAATTCTTTCTAAAAGCCTACAACCTTAATTATTGAAGAGTAATTTAGGGTTTTGAGAATCTTTAACAATATTTTTAGGGTCATTAATAAGTTGGCACTCGATCTATACGAACCTGAGACTTGTGAATATCTACTAAACTTTAGTCACTCCAGAACTTGCAAAGGATCTAGGTTGTTGTGTCAACATTGATATTTTGTTTATAAGAAATAAGCAAAAAAAAATTGACTTTCTTATTTCCATGCTTAATATATTTGAGTTTGGGAGTTGTATCTCAAGGGCATTAGGATGAAATTCATATTTCTTCCTCTATTCTCTAAATATGCATTTTAATTGTGAACTAGACATACATTGTTGTTTGAAAAAATATTAGGGTTTACAACTCATGAAAACAAATTTCAAGAAAATTGGAGTTGAGCACTAAGCTTTCTTTGAACAAGGAATACATACGACCCTTCTCCAAATTTACGGTTTTCAATAAGCATTAGTAACCCTATCCATCTGAAACTGAGTGAAGCAAGTTTTTATTCAAGAACGAGGGTACCAGTTGGATTATGTTTAATCTATATAGTAAAAAGGTTGTTTTGGTTGTTTAAATATATAATATTTTATCTTTGGCCCTTATGAACATCTCATACATTTGAGCAATGACGCAGTGAACCCTATTGAGTTCCACTACTCATGGTGCAGGAATAAGTATTGAGAAATAAGATAAATATTTGTAATTTCATTTTATGAAACTTGTTGGTGCATTGTTATTATTTATTATGCATGAACTAGGTTATTATTTATGAAGTGTGGCTTGAAGAGAGTGTCATTGCAGCGTGTCTTTTTATATAGCTAAACAACAGAGTGAATGGAGTTTATTTCACTAGTGCATAGAAAACTTATCTATCTAATTGATGTATTTAGTTTTCACATAGTAAAGGATTTTTATTGCTGAAATATATTTGATTTAAATTCATATTCAAGTTACACCTTTATATCCACATTGGTGTGGTTCAAATTTCTTTGTTTTCACAGAGATTTGAAATAAAAATAAGGATTGAGAACGTAGGTTTTGATGACGTTTTATCTTGAGATTGAGAAGTCCTGTTTGATTTCAATTTTTTTTCTTTGGGATTGAATGTAATTGTTTGGGAACATTAGAATGATACGATAATCTTTGCCAAAGTTATTTTCTAATCCAAAGGTTGATTTTTAGTTTAGGGTTTTTATTAAAAAACTACAATGTGTTTACAAGGTTTGTGATGAGGAGTTTGAAGTTTAGTGGATGAATTGAATTGGGTTTTATGTATTGTTTTTTAAATCATAGATTAGAGTGAAGAGTGGTTTTGTAAGGTTTCTAGAATATTTTTGGAATTTCAAGTGTTGTGTCTCTGAGCTTTGAAGTTCTCATTCACAACAAATGTTGAATCATTTCTTCCATTAATAGTACACCCAAGAATGAACATTACAAGATATTAGAACTACTTCAACATTATTTGTAACTAAATAGAATTATAGATAATTCTTCACTTGACTCGTTTGTACAATCAACATGATTTCATTGCACATAGTACTAACATCCATGCCTACATTAAATATAGCATCTAACAATGAGCCTTTTGTATTTCTAATCATACTTTTCTTCACTCCACAATTGTACACACTTCATAGAATCTTTGCTTATTAAATCTTAGCTTTGAATTTAATTTCCGTACATGTGTGGAGGAATTTGTGTCTGTTAGAAATTAATGGAGAAAGTTCAGTTAGGATAGGATTGAGATTCTAATTCTAGATCTCAGATCCTAATATTCAGGGTGTGGTTCAAACCACCTGATTGTGAGAAAGCCTATATGTACTAGGCTGTTCTCTTGATTCGTTGTATTAGTGTGTGTGAGTTTCTTGGAATAGACTCATGACCATGAGTATGAGTCACAGTTTGTAATTAGAAGCAAATCTACATGTAATTTATTTTTTGTATGTGCTGTAAGACCCAGAGAGGCATGTATACCCCTTTGTTATATGTTCCCTCTGTCAGAGAGTTTTAACACCCTGGAAGAGTGTGTCATGCGGGATGGATACACTTGGGTGGGCCGTATTGGTTTTAGACTCCATAAGGTGAAATTTTATATCAAGGAGGAGTTAATGGAGAGGGTTGATGAACCATGTATGTGAAGGACTTCCTAGTAGATTGGCGATTGCAGTGGTTGGAACCCATGCATTTCGGTAGATGGTTGTTCCTTTATATGGACATCGACAACAGCATGAACAAGATACAAAGTGTAATTATCAAATAGAACCAGTCTAATTACCAAACAAGACCAGTTGTAGATTTTGTAGATAGATATTGATACAAGTAGTCATTAAGGGGGAGTGTTGGAAGACGTAATTCCTACTTGTCTTTAGTTGTGGTTCTCTCTGTGTATAGAGTCTATTCATATTCTATAGGTTAGTTCCTAGTTTGGTGTGAGGTTGAGATATTCTCTCAACCAAATTATTGTGCGTCTAAGATAGCTTCTCTATCTTGAGACTGTACGTCATGTATATATGTAACTTGATTTGGTTAATGAAATATAGCCCATGAGATCAAGAACGTGGGGTGGTTCATTTGATTCTTTGCCGAAGGACTGCTATCGGTAGAGGAGCACTTCCATGCTACGCACTTCTGTGCTGAGGAGGAGCCGTAGAGGAGTGGAGGAATGCTATCAAGAATGATGCCTATAAGTGAGTAGGCATATTGAGTAGGGTTGTCTGAGTTATATCTGGAGACTTCTTTCTCTACGCCTAGCTGAGTCCGTGGAAGGATTTTTTTTTTCATGCAGAGATCGTGTAGATTACATTGATATGCAAGTAGCCCGAAATCATTAAGCAGAGGTGGGAAGCTTAAAATGTGTGTCATTTCCTCTACACATTCGAGTAGTATTTCTTGTCAAAAGTGTTCAGAGTATAGACATCCAAGTATTGTGTTGGCATTATATAGGCTGCATTCTATTATGTTAAAAATCTGTTCTGTAGTGAGATATATTTTGTAGCAACTATGGATGCCGATTGAAAGCGTTGAGGCTCCAGGACTGAGAGCCGATGCTGCCATTGAGGCTCCGGTGTTGTCTCAACCCTCAGATAGGAGGAGCATGAGGAGCTATGGTGCCTGTGTAGGTTAACACTGCAGTGGAAAAAGGGTTCTGGCAAGAGAGAAAATAGAACGAGAAAATGGGTCATCAAAGTAAATTGAAAGAGTCTCGAAGAAATTTCAGGAGAAAGGATGAACGGAGAAGTGCAAAATATTGTGTCACAGAATTTTGTGATTTTTTTCAGGTTGACAGTGATGGACCAACCGCTGATCAAGGTGCTGATTTGGAATTTGGTCAGATTATTAAATTGTTAATGCCAAATTTACCATCTTTTTCAGGTATGAATTATGAAAGCTGGACAAATGAAATAAAAATATTATTATGGAAGTTAAACTTACTGGATTATGTTGAATATTTTATTAATGATAGTGGATATAAAGTAACACTAGGTTTTATAACATCTGCATTAGATGACAACATCATATTCAGCATAATATATGAAAATGGAGAGATTCCTAGCACAAAGTTTTTATGGGATGTTTTAGAGATGAAATATTATTTGAATAAGGGCAATGATGCTGCAGATATTTCTCTTGATAATGATCCCATATTTGATTGTGAAACTAAAGATGGAATGATGGGTGATGCATGTGTATCTGTAATTGAAACTTCTAATGATGAAAACAGATCCATTATTGTAGAATCTAAAATTTCTCCTGATGCAAAAATCAAGTTTGATGGAATTATATATCTCATGATGAGTGGATCAATTTGATGATTGAAAAACATCAAATTGATTGATTACTGTTTGGTGAGAAGGAAGGCCTATCCTCACATACAGATCAAATGCAGAACATGCTTGCAGCAACAAAACTGGATGAAGGCATAATTATGTTAGCAGAAAGAGATGAAGTAGAGAGAGATGGTGAAATGAAAGCTCTCCTAAAGGAGCAGGAAGATGAAAGTAATTATGGTCATCTTTATAAATCTAACATCTTTTTTTGTGCAGATATTGGTAGGCAAGAAAAAACAATGAATTTTGAAGAAGAATTGAAGTTTCTTGAAGCATGGCTTGAAACACCATGTCTTTATGATGTTAACACAGAAATTGCTATAATCAATGGTGAAGATATCATCGTTGATGTTCATATGATTGACACCAGAAATATTGAGAAGGAAAATTCTCCTATCCAGCCTACCATAATTTTGAGAAGGATGACAACAATAAATCAAGGTTTCCTTCACAAGGGAAGAAATGAGGCGAAGATACATCACTATCTCATGGCAAAGAAAGTGAAGATGAAGCCTCATCCATGAATGAACAAATATGGTCTCAGAAGCATAAAGACTAAGATGAAAACTCTCTTACCAAGTTTTGTATGTCTTTTACCATTGTAAGCCTAGTAAATTCTTGAAAAATGAAAATATGAAAACCCTTCCCTAATCAATTAATTCACTATAGGCATGGAACACAGTATGTTGCACCTATTAATATTATTGAATTATTAATTCTTGATTCAATCATTAACAATTTTCTGCCAAACCGTATTCTAATTTCATGGTCAAATGGTCTAACCTCACCTCTATACTAATCTCAATATCACCTCTATATTAATATCAATATCATTGCACTTTTTTCGAAAACAACCTTGCTTAGTTTGATCCCTAACTATAGTTGGGGAGTCCACCTGAAATATTGAATGCCTCACACTGCATACCGAGGCTAAATACGCAGTCAACACCTCTAATAGAGTGCAAAAAGCATCTTGGTACATGCTAGCTCTACTTTTCATTTATTGTTTAACAAATTTTAAGATTAAAAATTCAATCTATTGCATCGATTTATGTGGATTGGGCATGTACGTTAACTCATGGTTGCGAAGTAGTATAAACAAAGTGCATTATTTTCAGCATTTTCCATTCCAATCTCTGTTCTAAAATGTGTTATTCTTGCCATTCACAATGGCTCTGAGAGATTTTTTTATGTAATATGTACAACAAGAGTGCTTTGATAGATGGAGAGAAACACGGTGAATTTTCTTGGTCCTGCGAGAACAAAAGTGATGTCAAGAATTAATTTTGATTAGTTTTTATATAATTGAAAAACAAGAATATTATTAAAATTTAATTTTAATTGAAATTTAATTTAAAATATTTTTTAGTGGAAAAAATGAACAATATATTTTTCCCAAGGAAAATTCATAACTTTCATTAGTAAGTTGAAAATTACATGTTGTAGTCTGTGGGGTCTTGGTTAAACAGTGATGAGGTGAAATGTTATAACACTCATCATAGGTTCAATTCCCTTCCCAGGTCGAGGTGATGTATCTGGACATGTTGATGAAGATGGAGTAAACAAAAAAAATGAAAATATGAAAGGTACTACCAAACTTACAAAAAAAACAAAACTACATGTTGTAGATGCTTCTCAGGAAGCATATGCCAAAAGTGGTGGCCAAGCTCGAATCAAAAAATCAAAAAATAAAAGTCTATTACAAGGATATAATCATTTATCCCAAAACAAATACATGAAATATAACCATATAATATTGTTCAATACATATAGAGCAGTCAAAATGAAAAATACATCTAAATATTATGGAATAGTTTGCCCCTGTGCCGATTAATCATCAAAATTCATATGGAAATACTAATAGAATTAATGACCAATCTTTTCATGAATCATCCAATGCTCCTTTGGCTCGTGCGCTGCATCCTTGGAAAGTAAATCAGAAAGTTGATTCCTCTCCTTCTAAATATGATGACAAGGAATGATATCAAATTGAGATTTCAACAATAGGACTTCTTCCAATAGGTTCTGAAGTGTGTGCACATGAAAAATAGATTTATGGTTCGACCAATTAATAATAAGTTCGGAGTCTCCAAAAACCTGAATTTGTCTGCATTCTTTTCTAAGAGAAAACAAGAGAAGGTATATAATGCAAGAGTGCTCAGCGAAATTGTTAGTGCCTCTTCCAAAGCCCATTTTTAATTTGAAATAATGACCCTCATGGAGGAATAAATCCGCCCCAACACCACAACCAATATGTTTTGCAAATCCATCAAAGTATTCCCAAGGGTAATACTTTTCAATGTATTAAATAATAATAGTTCTATGAGAGAGGTTTTTTGCATCTTCGGGGATCATGTGATATAGAGAAATGATGTGTTCATATGTAATGTTCTAGAAGGGGGGATTCTCATAGAATATGAGCATGTTATTGGAAATCCAAGTGCCCCAAAAAAAGAGTAAAGGGAGATTATGAAGTTTTGTGGGCTAGGAAAGATTCCACCATGTTTCCCAAGCAATGATGAAGGATGGTCTAGTCCATGTCAGATTGATATTTGTTAGCCTCACTCTCATCTCATGAAAATAATTATAAATCCAAAATAATAAAATTAATTAAATCTTGAAATTTTGATTAAATTCCTACTTTTCTAGATTGGGTTTATTACTCATAGTTAGGAGACTATTTAGATCTAGTTGGTTGAGATATTATCTCCAACTAGTTAGGCTCCTAGATTAGTGTGTGGCTGATATATTTTCTCAACCAAAGTGTCTAAGATAGATGAATTATCTTGAGACAAATCTCCTCATGTATTTGTATTTTTATCATAAACATTATTTGAATAATGATAATGGAGAGAGGAATACAGTGAGGCTCTTAGGCCTTTTCCACCATGTCTAGTTTATTTGTGTCTCTAGTAAATTTATCTATGTTTATTTAACTATCCTTCAATATTTAGGATGTTTATTAGTTGATTCCAGAGTGCAGTTGAACAGGGACATAACAAGAGTAGGTGACCAACATCCTTGACAACACTTCTGCAAAATGCACACCATGTGGGGCCAAAAAAATGTAGTTTATGTAGGTTGAATCGAGTAGGAAGCTTGTTACGAAGAATTCACCACATGAATATTTTGGCCTTCGGAGGACATTCCAGTTTCCATAAAGGGCACAACCACCATTGTACCTCTAGTGGATGATGGTCTGCATAAATAATAGGGTAGCCATCGTTAGGGGAGTATATACTATTCTTCGAGGAGGACCAGATGAGCTCGTCGGCCCTATCCATGATTCTTACATAAGATTCAGCCAATGCAATAGTGTAGCTAACCCATTCTTGCTCCCAATGTGGTAGAATGTGAAGATCATGGGATGATTTCCAGGCTTCTGAGAAGATAGTGGAATTTACAGGATCAACAATGTGATCAAGGGTGGTGATGTCATCATATTTCGAGAATTGAATGAGTTTGGGATAGAGAATGTGAGCATTATGATAACCAAACGATAGATCCATCCCAATTTGAACTTGAATTACTAAGACTATTCTCCAATCCAATCCAGTTCCAGTATTCTCAATAGAGTTTAGGATGGCCCACCAAATCGAATATATATTAACCATGTTACTATGCATTGTCCTTATTCATTCAATGGGATGAATAGGGTTGATGAACTTCAGAATGAAAACTCTAGTCAATAAGTTTTATTTCGTAAGGAGTTTCCATTCCAATTTGGAAGCCAAATATTTGGAGAAATTAGGTATATTATTTAAACCCAAACCCCCTCCATTTGTTAGGCAAAGCAATATGATCCCATCTAGTCCAGGAAAATATGTAACCAACTTTTTAACCTTTCCATAGAAACCTGCAACGTAGCAGTTGAATTATTGAGAAAATACCATTAGGGATTCATGCAAGTGACATTTAGTGGATTGGAATAGCCTCTAAAATAGATTTTGTTAGAACTAGTCGACCAACACGTGAAAGCCAACAATTGTACCAGACATTAAGTCGGCTTTCAATTTTTGCCACCAACCAAGTCAAGAGAGCAATTTTATAATTCGAGGGTTTAAGCCTAGATATAAGATATTTGAGCCCATATTTGAAATCTAGAGAGTTTTAAGGAAATATCTGAAGATAAAAATGGATTATGTGTTAAGAATATCCCAACAATGACAAAGTGGATTTTGAATGGTTACAGGACATACCTATAGATTTGAAAACTAATTTGAGGGATGCATTGAATACCAAAGAATCACTAATAGAACCATTCAAGAATATTAGGACATCATCCACAAAGAGGAGATGTTTAAGAATACAATTCTAAGTAATATTTATGCCCTTTAATCTTCCTTGATGCTTTTTGTCAGCCAATTTCCTCCTCATAGCTTCCATAATTAATAAGAATAGAAGTGGGGATAAAGGGCATCCTTCTCAAAGACCATTTTCAACATGCAAGAAATTTGATGCAACACCAGTGAAGAGAACACTAAATGAGACAAATGTAATACATCATACGATCCAGTTGATGATGGAGATAGGGAAACCCAAATGTGTACGAATCATTCTCAGATATAGCCAACTGGTCTGATCAAATTCCTTTGCTAAATAAATTTAAGAATCATGCCCTTTATGCGCTTAGAGTGCATAGAATGGAGTCCCTCCTATGTAATTCCTATTTCTTCATGGATCTGATGATTGTCTAAGAAGGAAAAATGTTCCTGTGAGATATGATTAGAGGGAATAAGCTTCATCCGATTAGCAATAATTTTAGAAATAATATTATAAATTAAATTGCAGAGGGAGATGGGGAGGTAGTCATTGAAGGTGTGAGGATTATCAGATTTAGGAATGAGGGCAACAAAATTGGAGTTGAAGGAATCATAAATTCAGCCACTAATCCTAGATTCATCAACGACATGGAGAATATCATGACCCAATAATTCAACAGGCCAACCATCAGGCCCAGGATATTATTATTTTTGAACCATTTGAGGATAGTTTATAATTATACCATGGATATGGGCATGTTCAATTACTCTTCAGTACCTTCATCCACAAATCCAGGGAAGAGGCCCACAATTTTGGTAATCTCAGATAATGAGGCTTCATGGAGTACTTTGTAGAGATGACAAAAATGTGATATACCCAAGGATGCCAGCTGATTGAAAGATGTAACGGGTTGACCCTCCTCATTATCGAGAGACAAAATAGTGTTAATGGCTTTGCGATCTTTTGCAATTTTTTGATAGAATTTGGTGTTGTCATTCGCAACTTGCAACCAAGTAGCTATGCTTTTGAGTCTCCATGTCACATCTTTGTCCTTAAGGATCTTACTTCTATCTGCTTCCAAATTAATAACTCGGTCCTTAGATTTAGCTAATGAGAAAAAACCATTATTATAACCATCGAGCCTAGCTAGCTCTTTTTCAATTAATTTTAATGCAGTTTCATTCTAAATATGCTTAGCCTTAGCCCAATCAATTATCCTCTTTTTCATGCAAATGATATTTCTTGCAAAAGATGAAATAGTAGACTATTCAGGAGTTGATGGAACTTCCCTCCATGTATCATGTACAGGCTTAATATGTGTCTCATCCTCGAGCCAGGTCGAATTTAATTTTAATGGTGCCAGAGGTTTGGGAGGGATGCCATATAAATGTAAATAAATTAGGGAGTGATCAGATATACCCCCTGACCCAACCCATTGTCTGTAAAACATCAATTTATCAAGAAGACCTTCCTTAATTTGAAATAAATCCAATCTTGTGGCAAGAATTGCATCATCAGTTCTCTATTGTGCCAAGTAGGTTAAAGGTGAGGCATCGATATCAATTGAGTGGTGTTGTTTCAATAATGTACCAAAAAAACTAAGAGGAGGTCCAATTGTGCATGTGAAACCCAGGATTTTGCATGCACTACAAGGAAAATACCCTCTAGCAGAATTTTTTTAAGAACCCCTTATAAAGATACCCCAGAAAACCATTTCTAGCGGAGGTTCCTAGAGGAGGTTGGTGGGTGAAGGTTTTTGTGGATGTATTTCGTCTCATGCTCTTATCACCGTAAAATGCACCGGTGCGTTCAACACGAGAAAGAACCGGTGCAGTTAAAAATTGGCACATCGGACACCGTGTGCTCCATACACACCCACCTAGTGCGTTGTATTTATGTAGAGCACCAATAGTTTACATAACTTGTGCATTGGCGCCTCATAAAAAATGCGCGAAAACTGAAACCGCCTAGATCGGTAACACATCGCGCCACCCTGAAATCCCTGCGCACTGGCATAGGGTTAAATAAATAAAAAAATTACGGCCAAAAAACCACACAAAACATAGGCACACTGGAAACCGTGTGCTCCTAACACACCCGCTCGGTGCATCATATTCCTGTACAACACTGGTTCCTTACATCTCTACCGCACCAGTGCTTCTGAAAACGTGCGCGAAAATAGATACTTCACACTGTGGAATAAATCAACTGCACTAGGGCACCCATAAACCCCGTGCATCGCATTAGGGGAATTTTGAGGTCTAAAATGGACCTCCTAAGGAGAATGTACAATCAAAATTCACTTTATGAGAACCAATCACATTTTAGGGGATGAGATCATCCCTAATGGTTGAGGTGGAATTGTTTGAGTTAAGGGCATTGTTTGAGTTAAGGTACTTACTTGTCATTCTCAAAATTGGATAAAAACTCATGGTTAACCATGATGCTCTAAGTACTTTTAAAGTCAAAGTAAAGTACTCATAATAAATGTCATTTCACACTTTTTGAATAAAAATATATTATTGTCATTTCACATTTCTTGAAAAAAACAATGCATATCCCTATACATTTATTATATTATATTATATTATTTTTATATAGTATATTAATTACATGTTATTATACAATTTAACTAATATATATTTTAATTGATAACATATTATATTATTAAGAATTTATGAATTTATATTTATATTTTATTTTATGTTATTTAAGTACAAAGGACAAATGCATTAGTTGTTCAATGATAATGAATTTTTCTTTAAAAGCTCATTCTTATTTATAGTCACATCAATATAATTTTTTTATTAATTTGACTTTGGTACAACTTTTGAATTGAATTTAACTATGGTTGCATGGATTGTGGTGCAAAAAGTAAATTGCAAATTCATAAATATTATTTTATTGGTTTAGCTATTATTTTATTATTTCCTTAGGGAGCCCATTTTAGACCTCAAAATTCGCCTAATGGAAGATGGTTAAATAAAAAAAATTACGACCAAAAAACCACACAAAACATTGCCACATCGGAAACCGTGCGCTCTGTACATATAGCATCGGTGCCTTTAATTATAGAACAACACTGGTGTGTGTCATTTGTTAGCCCCAGTGCCTCATCAAGAGTGCGCAGAACAGAAATCACCCAGGGTGGAATGACAAAAACACATCGGGGTACCCATAAACATCACCCACTAGAAAAGGGTTAAATAAAAAAAAATTGCGGCCAAAAAACCGCACATATCATTGGCTCACTAGACACCGTGCTCGGTGCCTCATTTTACTATAGAGCACCAATGAATTACAGATAAGCCACCCCAGTTCTTCATAGAAGTGCACAAAAATAGAATGCGCCCGAGGCAACATACACTAAACACACTGGTATGCCAGTAAAAACACCGTGCACCGGAACAGGGTTAAATAAAAAAAATTACGACCAAAAAACCACATTTTTCACTGTTGTTAGTGCTACAGAGCTCTCAAGCGGTGGTGCAAGTTATCCTTGTTTGAGCCGCCCTGACATCCGTGCTCCCATTACACTTATTCCATGCACTGTTTCTATGCATTGCCACCAATCTCGAGCTTGAATTTTATAAAATAGTGAAGAAATTTTCTTTTGGAAATTCTACAGCCAATATTCCTCCTCGACAGGTAAATGTACATGTATTTTTCTTGTTTTTCCACAATTCAACCTTTTAGAAAATTATAATTTCAAAAAACCTTAAAATTAACCGTTAAGAAATAAATAAAAAATGTCGTGTGGTGCGCTTGAGTTGTTCGGCTTGCACCGCTTTGTGGTGCTACCTATAAATTTATAGGCCTTACCGTAACTCATGATAATGGTATCTGCACCAGTTCTGGGGCGGTACCTCCAGGTGCATCATGTTATTTTAAAAAAAATTAAAAATTACTGTGTCGTCATTTACCAGGCCGCACCATTGACAATGTGGTATTGCAGCAACGCAACACGTTGAAAGAATTATCCACCCCGGGGCACATAATGTGGTCAGCGCACCATATACCACAATTCTACATTGTCAACAATTTTTTCTGGTAAACCGGTGCTAAGGGTATCCACATCGGTTCTGAGGCGGTACGAAAGGCGCACCATGTTATGTTAAATTTCCTTATAAAGAGCGGTGTCGTCGGTTACCTAGCCGTACCGTTGACCTAGTTAAATGGTGGCTATGCAGTGCGTTCACTGAAATAACCACCTCGGGACGGCTATTTTTTTCAGCACATGGCTTACCATATTTGGCCTGTGTCAACGGTGCAGACTTTTATAATACTTCACCAAGGACTATGTACAATGGAAGGAGGGTGGTGTGTTGACTTAGATATATGCCCTGGGGCATATAGTGTAGTCATTGCATCGCCCTACTGACACCGCACGTAGTGAATAGTGCACTAAAAAAATTTTCTAAGCACTGCCCTCGGTGTGTTGAATATCATTAGGTGCACTGTATCTGGTGCGCTCTGTTGAAAGACGCACTGAGATCGGTGTGTGACTATGTTTTTGGTGCACCAACTATTTTTTTATTTATTTTTCAGAAAATATTTATATACGTATATTTCTAAATACATCTGCAATTTAATAAAAAAATTGTGTTTAATATGTCAATCATTTAGAAGAGAAGAGGGGAAAAAACAACAACAACAGGCAGAACAGTATAACATGGTTCGCCTATGGGAGGCAAGAGAGAGGGAGAGAGATGCGTACCCTCGCCCTATTACAACAGTGATGTAGGGGCTCCTAAGGGAGGTAGGCCTCCATAAGTTCTATGAGGAGGCTACTTCCCTAAAGTCCCATAGTTTGTCTTTGAGACATCTTATCCAAAGATGGAATGCCCAGCGACAGGCTTTCTGGGTTGGTATCAACCATAGGTACATGCCTACTGAGGAGGATGTACATTTTATTACAGGGCTATCAAGGAGGGGTGGATTTTCCCTCATTCCCCGAGGTTCTAGTTGCTTGTGTGGCAGTGATTCAGTTAGTTTACTCCCAGAGATACATTGGAGCACATTTAGTTTCTCCTGCAAAGTTTTAGGTTGCTGGAGGGTAGTTACCTATTGGTGCATTTGGTCGTGAGGAGGTCTAGTGTCTCTCACTTATTATTTCGACCATTTTTCACAACACCACTGACGGGTAACGCATTAGTTTCTCGCTTTTATATTATTTTGATTCTTTACTACAGTAACCACAACTTTTCAGGTGGTCTGGCATTTTTTTGTGGTAGTTCTATACAACATTGGATATATGTCATGCTCATACACAAGGGAGGATCAACTTCACTTTTTGCTTTAGAGATTCTTTGTTTATTTTTTGAGAGGTTTCCAAAGACGAGACCTAGTTTTCTTCAACAGCCTCGTAGGCCAATTACTAAGGCACATATGCACATGTGGGGGTAGATGATACCCAAGAGGGAGGAGAATCCTTTTCCAACAAGGATATCAGATGACGCACTAGAGTTACTAGCCAATGTTGATGAACATGCCTTCATTATGGTTCCCTGTCCATATTCGGGGTTGGATTGGCAAGGGTGTGCCAACATCCTCTTCACAGCTGATGAGCCACTAGATGATAAAGGTAATATTACTATTTTATTTGAATTTATTCTAACATGTTCTTTAACCTATTTTTATTAAATTTCGTAATGAAATTGTCTAATTATTGTTGTGTACTTGTATATATTTTGCAGACATTGGTTCTTTTGATGGTGAGGAGATGCTGCCACCACAACCTGATCTAGGTGTGGATCCTGATAATCACGATGAGGGCATGCTATATGTAGAGGATTATTGGGAGGCTAGCGTAGATCAGAGACCTGCTCCTGCTGGTGCGCTGGTGCGCGATCGACTTGGTGATACTAGATACAGGATGGAGTTGGCCGAACAACTCATTGCATTGATTTTTGACGTGGGCATCAGGCCCACTCATTACAAATACATAGAGGCCGTTGATAGGCTATTACAAATTTGGAGAGGCATGCCATGTGACATGTATAGCCTGATCCAGCATGTTGTAGGAGTTACGATAGCCTTTGCACGACTGACGAGGGTTGTTGCATGTTATGATCGAGCCGTAGCACGTGATGGAGAGTCTGTGAGGCGCAAGATATCATTATCTAGCAGGAGTCATCATGGAGATGAGGCTGGACCCTCATCCACTAGTATTGATATTGATGTTGTACTACCACCAGTTGATCCATGACATTTATATTAGAGTTGTATATTTTTAACATTATTCAGTTATATATATATATATGGTGCATGTATTTTATGTTCATGTTGCAGTTGTACTTAATTTACATGTTCGTGATCATCATGATGTGTATGTTGTTAGGTCATGTTAGATATGTTAATTTAATGTGTAGCTTGCAGATAGATGTGTATGTGATAGCATGAGTTATTTGACATGAGATGTATATTTGATGTTTGTGTTGTGATGATGTTAATATATAATGTTAATTGTGTTTTGTTAGATGATCATGATCATGATGATGAAGTTAGCGATTTTGCATAATGTGTTTTTTAGTCAAATTTGATGTGATTTGCACGATCACTTTTTGTAATTTTTTAATTTGTAAAATTGGAATTGTATATATGTAAAATTATAAAATTTTAGTTGTAATTGTAATTGTACTTGAAATTGTAAAATTGTAATTGTAATTGTAATTGTATGTAAAATATTTGTAAAATTTTAATTGTATTAATGTGAAATGAATTTATTAAAATTTGTAAATTTTAAATAAGTGTAAAATAATAAATCTAGAATAATATGATTTATTGTAACATAATAAAGTTTAGAAAATAATGCAAATAAATTCATGTACTTTAGAATTATCATTATTTTATTATGATCTTAAATACAAAAAAAAGAATTAATTTATACAGTACGACATTGTTTTTGAGATCAACATAATTAATGCAAATTATCAAGTAAATTCTTGATTTTAACATTAACACAACGCAAATTACCAATTAATTCAAAATACATATTATATTAATATTTCGAAAAACCCATCTTAAAAAGTATAAATATCGATGAAATAACACATGTACCATATCACTCTCGGTTCTCATGATCACCCTCATTATCTTCTACATCGCATGGCATGATAACACTATTGTTCTAAAAAATATATCTTTGTCTAGGGTCATGTGTCAATACGAACCACCAATCCCTATCCAACACATCTGGGTAAAAAAACACTTTGTTGTAGTGTTTAAGGAAAACATAGAGCTCCTTAGCTTCTTCCCACATCTTTCTAGAGTTGATACATATCAGCCTACTATTGCGATATTCCTTTACATTATTCCGATCAAAGGTGTCCCACAAATTGCACCTAAAAATAACACATTGGAAAGAAGAAAAATCCACTTCAATTATCTCTTGTACCTTTTCGACATAACCTGACGTCCCTCGTACTAGGTTTTGATCACGGTGGCTAGATCGACTAGATTGATCGAACTCGACTTCCACTCCACCATCTTGTGTGATGTTTCCAGCATCGACATTTTCTGTGCGAAAATGGTGTCCATATGTCCACATAGATGGGAACAAATGCACCTATTATAAAAAAGTTAAAAAAATCATAGTGTCATGTGTCTTATAAATAATAATCCAATAGTTAAAATATGAACTGTAGATGTCTTAATATAAGTTTCAAATTTACATATAAATTAAAAATATTATTACCAAGTTGTTGCACCCAATCCCTACATTTAGCGCATCCTCTTCAGCACGCAGGTAACGACCTGTAGCACCGTATTTCTCTCTAACTTGGTCAGCAACCCAACTGTTGGGGCATATTTTTGGCATTTTTTCTTTTAAATGATTAAGATAAGGCACACTTATACCATTCAACCATATGAATTCTTTCCTGTCACTCTCCCATTTGATCCTGTTTTGTTCGTACAATGCGACCCATGGTTGTGTCGCTTGAGAATTGTAAAGAACGAATTTATTGATTGCTTCAATTTCTATATTTGCTGATGAAATCAAACCAACATTATATAGTACTTAGAGATCAAAATATACATTATATCGAAGTTCAACATGAGTATTAATTATTTTTTTTAAATTTGAAAAATTATAACTAGCTTACTCTTTATCAAGAGATTTTTTCCACTTGTTAGGAGCAACTCTCCTTCTCTTTTTTCTTCATCCATTTCATCATCCCAAATCACCGCACCTAGTCTATTGTTGATCTTCTTGATGTACTCACTGGAATAATAGAAAGACTCATACAATATGTACCCCTCGGGTTTTTCCCTTTATCGAACAAAACCTTTCAATTTCTTCATGTACCTCTCTAAGAAGAACATCAAACGACAAGAAAAAACCCCAACTATTTCAACCTCATCTACTAGGTGGATTAGTAGATGAACCTGTAAGTCCATGAAAGTCATCGAAATTCCTTCTCAAACATATAAACAATCTCAACTATCTCTTGACACCACCATGGAATGCTAGCTACATGAATCTCCTTTGACGCGATCCAATGTAAAAGTGCAGATAATTTAGATATGGAATGTCCTAGGTCTTGAGGGAATTCATGTTTCACAGAACCATGCACGAAAAAAGGATAATGACACTGCAAAGTCATAAACACGTGCAATAATATACAAAATTAGTTATGTTTTATGATCCATGCACGGGATAAAATTTATTAATATAAAAAATAATAAAATCATGCTTTTGACATTATACATACTCTTAGAAGATTCAAATGGTCATGTGATTTCAACCCTAACAAATGGTCATCCACGGTGAAGCAATGCTATAGTGAAGACCCGTATGAAGTTTGCACCCTCACATCCATTATAACTTCCTTTGCCAAAGATATATCATTTTTTAAAAATCCATGGGACATCACCTTCTTTGAAAAACCATGAATTAGAGGGACCAACACCTGCCTCTAATCACGTACTTTCTAATCCTCTTTGCCAATGTTTCTTTTTAGTTTTTGAAGTAATAAGATCTTTCCTAACAGCCAATGTGCCACTTTGTTTTGATGATATGTGCCTCCATAAAGAAGACGAAACATTTTTAAATATATGCATGGGATCTAATAACCAGGAATTCTTAAGATGCTCCCACTATGGGAGGTCATAAAATAAATATTTCCTTTTCATCCCAATGGGAAATTTTTCAACATAGGTATCGAAGAAATCTGGATCATCGGACATAGGATCCCCATTTGAATCGAACATTTTTATGAACTCCTTCTCCTTCTCTCTCATATGCTCTAAGCCATTCAGCTGGTGTCATTATTGGAGGCCTTTGGGTTCTCTCTCATTTACCATTGAAAGAAAACACTTCTCTTCTGTAAGGGTGTTCTTCTGGTAGGAATACCCTGGAGAAATCATACACTGTCTTTCATAGGTCCTTAGACCATATAGCTTTCAAAGAAGGTCCACAACATTTACATCCAAAATACCCCTTTTTTAAAAGACCTTCACGATTATATTTGTATACATTAATTTATAATATTCATGGCACGTTAAAGAATATTATGAAGATCAAAACAAATATTACAACGAATTAAATAACTAATATGTGAAATAATAATGTTACATATATAAATAAATCAATAAATTAAACATGTAATTTACCAGAGCAAACTCCTAAGCCTAGATAATCATGTGTCATGTAAGCACATATTCCATACAATTTAAAACTACTCTCTGCTGTGATGGGCCTTGATACATCGTATACATTTATCCCATCCCATAACTCCTTCAATTCACCTACCAGTGGTTGTAAGTAGACATCCATATTCTTCACTTGTCTTCTACCAGGGACTATGAGAGCCAACATAAGATGTTCATTCTTCATGGACAACCATCGGGGGATATTTTTATTAATCACTACTACAGGCCAAAAATTATAGTTGGTGTTATGGAGGGCAATTGGGTTGACGCCATCCATGGCTACGCTGAATCATAGACTTCATACTTCATCCTTGCATTTTTCGGGCCATGTATCCTCTATATGCTTCATGGCTATTGAATTAGTTTGGATTCTCATAACTCCCAACTCACTTCTGTGTGAGGCATGCCATCCCTACAACATAGCTAATTCTTTGCAACGAAAGGGCCTTTGGATCCTTGGGATTATAGGCATGTCCCTCAATATCTTAAAAGGAGGACCAGTATGTGATTTACCCTTATTTTTTTATTTATCATAACTGTCATGCCCACATTTCAGACACATCTCTTTGTATACATATTCTCCTCTATATAGAATACAATCATTTTGACATGCATGATATGATATGTGCTCAACACCCAACATTTTCAACAATTTCTTTACCTCTTCGTAGCTACCGGGCAAGACATTATCACTCGGAAGAAAATTATATTTGAATAACCTGTAGTTGGTGATGTTATCACTCAGCAATTTCTCCAGGTTCAAGAGAAATATTTTGAGGTAACCACAAACCTACTTCAAATCCTAGGATCTAGCCTTCCTAGAATTCAGAGAGTGCTCTCTCTTTAAGATTTATCTTTTTTTTTATTTATGTTTTTAGGCTAGTTATGATAGAACAATTGGTTTTGTTTTAAAGGTTTTTGTGGGTAAAAATCACTTAGGATTAAACTAAGGAGAAATCTACTTATCCATTGGGCGATGGAGTCTAAGTCTAGATAGCAGTGCTAGAAGGCAAGGCCAAAGGGGTACAAATGTATTTAGGGCAAGATAGATAACCCTCAAAGATTTGGGGAAATGTTTTTGATGAAATGGTATGATCGGGATAAAGGGAAATGAAGGATCCTTTGATCCAAAAAATGGAAGAAGGAGGCAGAGGTCAAATGGGAGTAGGAGTAACGAAGGATTCCTAACACCGGAAATCAGCAAAAAACATTTAAATGGTAACTTAGTTAAAACAGGGAGTAATAAGCTAATCCTAAAGTAATATTCCTTGTTACTCATTAATACAGATAAAATACATAATGAATTGCATGGAACTCAAAAATTAAACAGTGACAAGAAGAGATGCACTTTACTCTTTAACTTATCGCAAGAATCCTGAATTATGATGCCCAATTAGCTTTGTCGAGTCTGCTACTTTGAAATCAACACATGAGAGCCTCCAATGTATCAAATAATGTTTATAGTAATCTTAGAAATTTTATTCGACACAAAATAATTGAAAGAGTGAAGTATTTATACAAATTCTAAACTAAAATATCTTCAAAAATATCAAGATTGGTTTACAAAATATCTCAAACTATTTTACATAAATAGAACTTAATAAAAGGAAACTCAAAACTAATGAACCTATTTGGCACTATACTCACGGATATATGATTACTAAGAAGAGAATTCAAATTTGATCTCAACTCTTAGTTGATGATGAGGCATCCAAGTCACTAACTCTTTCCCTTCTTTGTGCATTCTGCTCCAGCAATTCTGCAAACTTGGGGTCCAATGATACCTTTTTATTTCTTAATCTGAAATAGATATGTAAAATTTGAAAGAGGTTATTGTATATAAATATTTTTTTGAGATAAACCTCTCTCCATTCCCTAAAATGATCCTCTAGTGGTTCACAATTGGCTCTGAAAAAAGATGTGTAAAACAGAGTTTTACAGAGTTTAAACAATAGGTTGTAAAGATGCGCATGTATCTTTCATTATGTAATAGTTGTGCATAAAGTGAGATAGGTTTTTGTAGACGGATCTCTTAGGAATAAAAACCTCCTTCATGTTTTTAAGATGTAGTTCTTATTGGTCACAATATTCTCTGCAAAACGTGCTTTCCAATATTGTTTAATATTTCCCAATCCATAACGGATGTTAGAAAAGTGAGAGAGGTTTTTGTAGTTGGACATATTAAGAACACAAACCTCCTTCAGGTTTGAAAAATTCATATTGGATTGGTAACAATATTTTGTGCAAAGCAATGACTTAAACATGAAATTTCTACAAAAATGTTCCTTCTTGTTATGTTTTCATCTTTTCACCTTTTTGTTCTTTTAACTATTTTACTTTCACTTTGGATAAACTTCATTGTTGGTGAAAGTATTTTCATCTCTTTTTACCATTACCAACTCTGTTTTTACTTTTACCTTTTTACCTTGACTGATCTGTAACTTTGTTTTAACTTTCACTCTGAATTTTACCTGATACACTTTAACTCTGCTATTTGAATGTTTTGTTTTCACTGTCATTGTGAATTTTGATTTCACTTTTACCATTCACTGTGCACATTACATCATTTTGATCTCCCTCTGAATTGATTTTATTATTTTTTTGTATACAAAATATTTGTTGAATGAAGCTTTTGAATTAAAATATGATAATTTTGAGCAAACAATTTTGTCAAGTAGTATTGAAATTGTTTGTCCAAATCCATATTCTGATAACAACCTGCAAAAATCAAACAATTTGTTAATGAAATCCAGGTCTGCGAGGAGGTGATTGAAGGATTTTTGAAATTCCTGTGGAATGAGATTTGTCTCTGGAGGTTTAACTTTGTTTTTTAGGCAATTTTGGGCTACTTCTGCAAGATTAGATTGTTTGCAGGAGTAATTTTCTTTAACAGAGGGATAATTGAGCAAATTTGGTTAAGGATATTCTCTTTTGGTTTTTCTGCATTTCATGATAGAGAAATAGGGATTCAAGGTATCTTCAGGGTTTTTTAGCCTTTTAGATCTTTAAAATGGATTCTTAAACTCTGAAAATTGATAAAATTTTCTTGAAAAGTCACGCAGAGTATAAAGGATTTCACGATTCTTGGTTGAAATGCTAGCTTTAGCAATTTATCTGGAGCGATGCACAACTCCTCAACATTCTTCACAGGTATATTTTAGCAACTTCAAAGGTTTTGGGTGTAACAATGGCAACCAGGGGCTTAAAAGGCTTTATATTGAGCTTTTTTGACAGTCAGGAGGAAATGTAGAGGGTTAGAACGTGCAATAAGGAAATAATGAATGTTGTTCAAACACTTTAACCATAAATATTAGTCGCATTTAATCATCATTAAATTTTTGTCACATCAGGGGGGAAGCGGTTTCGAAATTTAAACGCAAAACCAAACACTAGTTATTGTGCAAGGTTCAAGTGGTAAGATGTTTTATTCAAAATGCACACAATCGAATGAATGTAGGCCATGTGGAGGGGAAAGGTATCGCGAAACCACCCATTTCGCAAGAATTTGGAGTTCAGGTGATCAATCACTTTTTCAACGCGATATCGTATATCTGTCGTTGGATCTGAGGGATGAATGCAAAGGATCGGGATTGAATGGGAAGCTGCGATGAAATAAAATGGTGGGACCGGGGAACTTATATATGCGCAGATGGGTTAAAAAACATTTATATAAGGTTATAACTTATATATTGTTTAATGAATATGGATGCGGGGTTTATATATACGGGGCGAGGGTTTTTATTTTATTAAATAAATCTTAGTTTATTTCAATGGACTTTGGGTTAAAATTTTATGAGGGGAAGGGTGAGTATTGCAGGGAAGGCTTGATGTGTGGTTGCAAGGTGTGGGGTTTTTGCCTTTTGAACCTTATAAAAGAAACTTTATTTGGTTTAAAACTTAGAATGAAAATGTGATGTGCGGGGGAAAACTTTTAGTTTTGAACATATGTATGGGCGCAGGGTATTTAATTAAAGTTAGTTTTATACCAAAGGGTGCATTATTTGGGTTTTATTTCAACATGTGAATAATAACTTTGGTCCAAAATCTTTATAATATTGGGTTTTTGGTGATATTTAGATATAGGGATTTATAAAAATAGGATAAGGTGTAGTTTATGGAATTAATAAACTAAGTTAGAATTTAATATGACAAGGGGAAGGGAATACACAAAAATACACAAAATGACTAAGTAAAGTGAATAAATAAAGCAAAGCTTGTCATTTCATCATTTCACCAATTTACTTAGGATAAAGTTTTTTGAGGGTTTTGTATGTTTTCTGAATGAAGGAAGTTAATTAAATGGTGTTTTATGTTTCATTAAGTAAGAATGAGTCCTTACTTATGAGAATGAGTTAGAATGTATGAATGAGGGATAAATAATGGTAAATGGGGATTTAACATAATAATTCAACATTTTCAACTAACCAGTCATCGAGCCTTGGGTCCGGTCCCAAAAAAAGTCAGAGAAATGCTCTGAGCATGTTTGAATGATAGTATGGAACACCGAATACTTACAAGGGAGGGGAAATTAGTGATTTTTTGCCCGGTGATGAATATTACATGCTTTTTCCCACTTCTTTCTACCTACCCAACATTACTCTAACATTTTTTCTTCCTTTTGGCAGGTGCATTTAAGCTTGCAACCTTGAAACATTTATTCTTTTGAAAGCATAAACTATATAATTATACCTTATTTCATCCAAGGGCTTAGATTAAACTGATGAACTCCTCTTTATTTTCTACCTATCTATAGATTAGTCAGGATTAAACTGTCTGACCAATCTTTATTCACTATCTAAATCATGGAAATTGAAAACATGACACGTCAAGTTTAAATAGGTTAACTCATCATGGATTATGGCATTTATTGACACTCTACCATAATCATTTATTTAATAGAAAAAGTAAAAAGTAGTGGCATTTGGACTTGCTCACTTTCGGGTCTTATTTTCATTTTTTTCTTTTGGGGTCTATATTTTTTAAGTCCTTTGATCTTTCTTTTAGGACTTTTACCCTCTTTTTGATTTTTCATTTTTTTATTTTATTTTTTCAAAATATGGGAAAACATCTTGTAGAAAGCAAGGCATGTACATATTTTACTAGACTATCAAAATTCAATTCAAAATTATGAATCCTATATTTATGGGACCCTAACAGTGGCTTGACATGGGGATGGCATCTCCTTGTGACATGTAAAGAACACCATCGACTAGTACCCTAATCCATTGGGCCAATCCCAAACATGCATATGTTGTGACTGAAAACTCTTGAATTGAATTTACACCTTTTTCTGCAAACTGAAATCTGATTTGAGACTAAAAGGAGTTGCAACCTTCAAACCACACTACTAGATCATTAATGTTTTATGGCCTTTTCCTTGGCTTCAAACCTTAATGAATTATTTCAAACTAGCTAAAAACTGAAATAAGTTGAAATCCTACCTACTTACTCTAATCAGCTGTCCAACTGTTGGTTAGGTAAAATGAATAGCCAATGCAACCATTCAAGCATTATGTACTTTGATAGAGTTTGTTTCATTTGCTTGTTGATTATCAAAATTGTACTTCTGCAACCTATTAGAAACTTGTCAACAAATTAGAGGATAAGGAAATACTTGATTTCCTTTGTTGACTCTAGAAACTGTACAAAAGGATCTTCCAAAATATATACATTGATGTTTAACTGATCTAAACAATTGTACATATTTTATGGATGGCCTCCATGCCATGAATCTAAAATGCTATTTTCATCTTTATCTCCCTCCAAACTTTCAGATAAGATTTGTGATGATATTCCTATTGATTGTAGTGTTTGACTATTGAAACCTTTATCATCTTGATTTTGAAATTCATAGTTAGTTAATAGAGGAATGCTTTGAATACATTCAGTATCGAAAAAATCAGCTATTGGATCATGAAAAACTTGGGAAAATTGTTGCAACCTATCACATATAGGATTCCATGGGACTTCATAAAATTCAACAAGTTTCTCATCCTTTTATTTAAATATGTTATACCATATTTCCTTTAAATGATGAAATAATTCAGTACATAGTGGTATAGAACTTTCTTGTGTCATTTGATTGTTTATTTCAATGGGAACTGATAAATGCAATTGTGAAACTGAAAAAATCTTGATCAATATTTTCATTATCTTCTTTGTTGTTAATAACAATTCCTAAAGATTGCTTATTATTGATGGCATGAAAGTTGTCTCTAATGAACTGAAATGAAGAAAAACAAAGAGGTTGAGAATCTTTACTTATTTTCACATTTTCTGCTCTTTCTTCCTCACTCTCATGGCTGATATGTATTGGCTGATCACTATCTTCAATTTTCTGAAACTGAGTTTCTTCGTCCCACAAACTAGCTTTTGATTGCTCTGTAAAGTTACCTTGATTTTGGATAACATAACTATCATCATAATGATTATTCTTAGGAAAATAATCAAAATAAGGAATGTCATCAAACATACATATTAAATCAGTACATTCCTCTTCCACATATTGATCTGTA
This sequence comes from Pinus albicaulis, assembly GCA_034641835.2. Taxonomy (NCBI): domain Eukaryota; kingdom Viridiplantae; phylum Streptophyta; class Pinopsida; order Pinales; family Pinaceae; genus Pinus; species Pinus albicaulis. Next base: position 248,858,685 of record CM076583.1, on the reverse strand, counting down.
AATCTATTTTCTGATCTATGATAATTGGAATTAGCAAGAATTTGTTCATACCTATCAACCTCTTCTATTTCTTCAGCAAATTTATCAAGGTGATTTTGAAAAAAAAATTCATCTTTCATAGTAATCTTTTGTATTCTTTCATCTAGTTTTCTTACCAAAAGGCTGAGTTTTACCTCTGCAATGTTTTTCTTTTCCTCTTCTTCTGCTTTCAACTTTTCCTGTCTGATTTGCATATTAACTTCTACATCAACTGCAATGTTCTGCATTTGTACAAGTGTTTCCAGATCTCTTTCTCTTAACCAAAATTGTATTTCTGGATCAAAGGCACTTGGATAATGCAAAAGAGCTTAATCATGAGGAGGTCTAGTATTTTCTGGCATTGAATAAGAAAATTGATTAAATCTGTCAGAAAATTGTTGTATTGTTTCATTTGGATGTCTTTTTAACAAATTATATTCTTCCATGATCACAAAAGGATTAAATTTGATTATCCATCTATCAAGGAAAAGTTTGATCAACTGCTGGAAATTTGAGATGCTAGCATTAGGTAGATTTTTGAACCAACTCTTTATTCTATTTTGCAAAGAAAGAGAAAAAAGTCTGATTTTAACATTGTCTTCATCAATCTCAAATAAATCCAAATAATTTTTGAAACCTTGAATATGATTTTGGGTAGTGATACCATTCTCTCCATCAAATCTAGGAAGATGTTTGTAGTAGTTTTTAGGAAAATCATGGAGTATAGGAGGTAAAATAAGGGACTTATATCTATCTGGAACTTTATATGGTACAAGAATATGTACAAGGATTGTAAGATCTGTATTAATTATTTTAGGCTTCTTAATTGGAAAATGATCATCATTAGATTCAAAAGAAAGCTTCTCAAAGAGATTAGGATAATTATTACTTACAATCTTCAAATGAAAATAATTAAAAACTAATCTAAGATCTTCTATAAAATACAATATACATTGAAAAAATTTCTTAATGAGAAAGAACATAATGTCTTGGATTAAGATCCAAGTTAAAAGCCTAATCTTTCCATATTGTTCTCTGAGGTTCATTCCTCCAGTGGAGTCTTGATTATGAAATTTATTTGGAGTCGCAAAGTGGATGATTTTAACCTTTGTGTGTTTGATCGTTGTCCACCATCATAGATCAGATCTAAACCTGTAAAATATTTTTGAAGAAAATTTTATTTCCCCTAGTGGAGTCTCCATTATGTTATCACTCAGTGATTTCTCCAGGTTCAAGAGAAATAGTCCGAGCTAACCACAAACCTACTTCAAATCCTATGATCTAGCTTCCTAGAATTCAGAGAGGGCTCTCTCTTTACGATTTATCTTTGTTTTTTATTTATGTTTTTACGCTAGTTATGATAGAACAATTGGTTTTGTTTTAAAGGTTTTGGTGGGTAAAAATAACTTCGGATTAAACTAAGGAGAAATCTACTTGTCCATTGGGCTATGGAGTCTAAGTCTATATAACAGTACTAGAAGGCAAGGCCAAACGAGTACAAATTTATTCAGGGCAAGATAGATAACCCTCAAAGATTTGGGGAAGGGTTTTTGATGAAATGGTATGATCGAGATAAAGGGAAATGAAGGATCCTTTGATCTAGAAAATGGAAGAAGGAGGCAGAGGTCAAACGGGAGTAGGAGCAATGAAGGATTCCTAACACCAGAAATCAGCAGAAAAAATTTAAATGGTAAATTAGTTAAAACAAGGAGCAATAAGCTAATCCTGAAGTAATATTCCTAGTTACTCATTAAGACAGATCAAAAACATAATGAATTGCATGGAACTTAGAAATGAAACAATGACAAGAAGAGATGCACTTTACTCTTTAACTTATCGCAAGAATCTTGAATTATGATGCCCAATTAGCTTTATCTAGTCTGCTACTTTGAAATCAACACATGAGAGCCTCCAATGGATCAGAAAAAGTTTATAGTAATCCTAGAAATTTTATTCCACACAAAATACTTCAAAGAGTGAAGTATTTATACAAATTCTAAACTAACATATCTTGAAAAATATCAAGATTGGTTTACAAAATATCTCAAACTCTTTTACATAAATAGAACTTAATAAAAGGACACTAAAAACTCATGAACCTATTTGGCACTATACTCATGGATATATTATGGCTAAGAAGATAATTCGAATTTGATCTCAACTCTTAGTTTATGATGAGGCATCCAAGTCACTCACTGTTTCCATTCTTTGTGCATTCTACTCCAGTAATTCTTCAAACTTGGGGTCCAATGGTACCTTTGTATTTCTAAATCCGAAATAGATATGTAAAATTTGAAAAAATTTATTGTAGATAAATATTTTTTTGAGATAAACCTCTCTCCATTCCCTAAAATGATGCTCCAACTATTCACAATTGGCTCTGCAAAAAGATGTGTAAAACAGAGTTTTACAGAGTCTGAATAGTAGGCTATAAAGATGCACATGTATCTTTCCTTCTGTAATAGTTGTGCACAAAGTGAGATAGGTTTTTGTAATGGCTCAATTATGAACAAAAAGCTTCTTCAGTTTTATAATATGTAGTTATTATTGGCCAAAAAATTCTCTGCAAAATGATGACTTAACAGGAATTTTCTGCAAAAAGTGCTTTCCAATATTGTTTAATATTTCCAAATCCATAATGGTTGTTAGAAAAGTGAGAAAGGTTTCTGTAGTTGGACACCTTAAGAACATAAAACTCCTTCAGTGTTGCAAAATGCATCTTTTATAGGTCACAATAGTTTCTGCAAAACAATGACTTAAACATGAAATTTCTGTAAAAATGTTCCTTCTTGTTATGTTTTCATCTTTTCACCTTTTTGTTCTTTTAACTGTTTTACTTTCACTTTGGATAAAATTCATTGTTGGTGAAAGTATTTTCATCTCTTTTTACCATTACCGACTCTGTTTTTAATTTTATTTTTTAACCTTGACTACTCTGTAACTTTGTTTTAACTTTCACTCGACTTTTACCTGATACACTTTAACTCTAATGCTCTTTGACTGTTTTGTTTTCACTGTCATTGTGAATTTTGATTTCAATTTTACCATTCACTGTGCACATTACATCATTTTGATCTCTCTCTGACTTGATTTTATTCTTTCTTTGTATAGAAACTATTTTTTGAATGAAGCTTTTGAATTAAAATCTGAGAATTTGGAGCAAACAATTTTGTTAACTAGTATTGAAATTGTTGATCCAAATCCATATTTTGATAACAACCTACAAAAATCAAACAATTTGTTAATGAAATCCAGGTCTGCAGGGAGGTGATTGAAATTTTTTTGAAAGACCTGTGGAACGAGATCTGTTTGTGGAGGTTTAACTCTGTTTTTTAGGAAATTTTGGGCTACTTCTACAAGATTAGATTGTTTGCAGGAGTAATTTTCTTTAACAGATGGATAATTGAGAAAATTTGGTCAAGGATATTCTCTTTTGGTTTTTCTGCTTTTCTTGATAGAGAAATAGGGATTCAAGGTATCTTCAGGGTTTTTTAGCCTTTCATATCTTTAAAATGGATTCTTAAACTCTGAAAATTGATAAAATTTTCTTGAAAAGGCGCGTAGAGGATAAAGGATTTCACGATTCTTGGTTGAAATGCTGGCTTCAGGAGTTTATCTGGAGTGATGCATAGCTCCTCAAAAATATTCACAGGTATATTTTAGCATCTTCAAAGGTTTTGGGCATAACAATGACAACTAAGGGCTTAAAAGGCTTTATACAAAGCTTTTTTGATAGTCGGGAGGTAGTGCAGAGGGTTAGAACATGCAATATGGAAATAACGAATCTTGTTCAAAGGCTTTAACCATACATATTGGTCGCATTTAATCAACATTAAATTTTTGTCACATCAGGAGGGAAGCGGTTTCGAAATTTAAACGCAAAACCAAATAGTGGTTATCGTGCAAGGTTCAAGTGGTAAGTTGTTTTATTCAAAACGCACATGAACGAATGAATGTAGGCCATGTGGAGGGGAAAGGTATCACGAAACCACCCATTTCGCGTGCGTTTGGAGTTCAGGTGATCGATCACTTTTTCAACGCGATATCATATATCTTCCATTGGATCTAAGGGATGAATGCGAAGGGTCAGGATGGAATGGGAAGCTACGATGAAATAAAATGGTGGGACCGAGGAACTTATATATGCGTAGATGGGGAAAAAAACATTTATATAAGATTATAACTTATATATTTTTTAATGAATATGGATGTGGGGTTTATATATACGGGGCGAGGGTTTTGATTTTATTAAATAATCCTTAGTTTATTTCAACGGAATTTAGGTTAAAAGTTTATGAGGGGAAGGGTTAATATTGTAGGGAAGGCTTGATATGTGCAGTTGCAAAGGCGTGGGGTTTTTTCCTTTTGAACCTTATAAAAAAAAATTTATTTGGTTTAAAACTTAGGATAAAAATGTGATGTGCGGGGGAAAATGTTTAGTTTTGAACATATTTATGGGCGCATGGTATTTAATTAAAGTTAGTTTTAGATCAAAGGGCGCATTATTTGGGTTTTATTTCAAAATGTGAATAATAACTTTGGTCCAAATTCTTTATAATAGTGGGTTTTTGGGGATATTTAGATATAGCAATTTATAAAAATAGGATAAGGTGTAGTTTAGGAAATTAATAAATCAAGTTAGAAGTTAATATGACAAGGGGAAAGGAATACACAAAAATACACAAAATGACTAAGTAAAGTGAATAAATAAAGCAAAGCTTGTCATTTCATCATTTCACCAATTTACTTAGGATAAATTATTTTTGAGGGTTTTGTATGTTTTCTGAATGAAGGAAGTTAATTAAATGGGGTTTTATGTTTCATTAAGTAAGGATGAGTCATTACTTATGAAAATGAGTTAAAATGTATGAATGAGGGATAAATAATGGTAAATGGGGATTTAACATAAGAATTCAACATTTTCAACTAACCAGTCATCGAGCCTTGGAATAGGTCCCAACAAAAGTCAGAGAAATTCTCTGAGCCTGTTTGAATGATATTCTAGAACACTGAATACTTACAGGGGAGGGGAAATTAGTTATTTTTTTCCGGTGATGAATATTACATGCTTTTTCCCACTTCCTTCTACCTACCCAACATTACTCTAACATTTTTTCTTCCTTTTGGTAGGTGTATTTAAGCTTGCAAACCTGAAAAATTTATTCTTTGGAAAGAATAAACTATCTGATTCTACCTTATTTCATCCGAGGGCTCAGATTAAACTGATGAGATCCTCTTTATTTTCTACCTATCTAGGGATTAGTCAGGATTAAATTATCTGACCAATATTTATTCACTATCTAAATCATGGAAATTGAAAACATGACAAGTCAATTTTAAACATTTTAACTCATGATGGATTATGGCATTTATTGACACTCTACCATAATCATTTATTTAACAAAAAAAGTAAAAAGTAGTGGCATTTGGACTTGCTCACTTTCAGGTCTTATTTTCATTTTTTTCTTTTGGGGTCTATATTTTTTTAAGTCCCTTGATCTTTCCTTTAGGACTTTTACCCTCTTTTTGATTTTTGATTTTTTTATTTTATTTTTTCAAAATATAGGAAAACAACTTGCATAAAGCAAGGTATGCACATATTTTACTAGACTATCAAAATTATGAATCTTATATTTATAGGACCCTAATAGGTGATCATGGAAAAATATATTAATAAATGTACATTAATGTCTATATAATTATTAACGTTCATAAAATTTACCATTTTTAATGTTCATTAAAGTGTAGTGATTATATTTGAAATTTATATAAGTGGGGTATGTTATGGTAACTTACCTCAAAAGTTCCAAGAAACATGCATTCGACAAGCCAAAATTTTCTTTCAAGTTGTATAGTAGCATCGTTGTCACCAAATGGGTAGATTTTGACTGACTGCCATGTCCAAAGAGAGGGGTGGTGGAAGAAAATTTAATGCTTTCGAGAAAGGTGTCAGCAATATGAGCATCATCCCCTAGCAGATCACCATTTTGGAATGCATCTAACAACATTGTCTCCATGGCAGTTGTATCCCTTAAGTAATCATCCATACCAACCTCTATTTGATTACCTCCATTGCCAACTTGTGAAGAACTAATGTTGTTGTAGTCATTCCTAATTGGTGAATCTGGACGTAGCGAGAAATGAATCGATGGTTGCTTCAACTGTTCTTGGTATCGTTCCTCTCTGAATTTTTCTCTTAATTCAGTATTCTCTCGATTTGACATTATCGTGGGGTGCAACGGAATATTGTAGGTAGGTCGTTCATCATCACTAGAATCCTAATAATTTAAAAAAAAATTGAACATGATTAGTACAAAATATATGATATCAATTAGTAAACACATTGACAATATTTCATGATTATAAATTGGTTTGACATTGAAATAAATACATATCAATCAATATATATATATACCAAAAAATTATAACTATAATTACCATCATTATCCTAGGATTGTGGCTAGAAGATGCTATATTGTTACAATTGGCATGGTGAAGTGGCTAGCCATTTTCATCTACCAAATGCGCCTTGTGGTATGCAGCTCCTGGTAAGAACTTCCAATGTTTTGGAGCAGTTTAAATATTTTGTGCACCAAAACTCAATGCTGAATCTACATGAACCTGCAAATTTGTATACATTATAAATTTAATTAAGCTGTGCATGATTGACTGCATGGATAAAAAACATAAATTCAATTATATAGTGAAAAAATAAAACAAATCTGAAGTAAATATTACGTCTCCAGATGGATAGGGAGAACTCCGCGATGGACTCTGAGAAATATTATGGAACGAGCTACATTTTGAAGAATTTTCCATTCCATATAATATATGATATTTTCTCCTGGAATTTGATAAAAACAACAATAAATTTTGGTGCACAAAACTAAATATAATTTTGGTTCATAATGTACAGATAACTGCAATGGGTGCATTTTTGGTATTGCGTACCGGTGTCGTTTTATAACCTGATGCCCCTGTGCGGTTCGATTAAATGACACACCGGTAAACGAATAACTGTAAATAAAAAAAGTGCAACCCTATTTTCTTTAAGTGAGAAAAAACGGTAAATTGAAAAATGGGCGGAAAAATATTTTTGAAAATATAATTTCATAAAAAAAAAAATTAAATACTAAACACTCTTAATTATTTCACTATTTTTGCAACAAATTTCAGCTAGAGATTTGCAGGATACATATCTAGAGGAAACAGAGCATGAGAGCACTCTGGATTAGGGAAATACGTTCGAACAAAAGTATTTAGACAATCATAATTCCAAACCTCTGGTGATTCAAACCTTGTACAATAGAATTTTAAATGATTTGAGTAAAGTTTATTGTTTTTTTGTACTTTTTTCTGTAGTTTTTTTATGCAGTAAAAGAAAAACTCAAAGTCTATTATTTTTTGTTGATTTTTTTGTAGTTTTTTTATCAATTAAAATAAAAAAAATCAAAGTTTATTGTTTTTTTTACTTTTTTCTACAGTTTTTTTTACCTTTTCAGCGGTTTTCAAAAACAAAATAAAAAAAGAAATCCATTTTTAGAAACAAAACCCTAGATTCTTTTTGTTTATGAATTAGTTCCTTTCCATTTAGATTTATAGGTCATAAGACATCCAACACATGGGACGACTTGCATAGTCGGATCCCAATCCATGTTGGCCCTTGCGTCAATCTAAAAATTTTTATTTTTTTTTTTTCGTCGGTGCACCCTGCGTAACAAAGTGTACCGGTGCGCTCTGTTATACCAATGCACCGTGAAAGTATAACGATAAAAAATAAAAAAACAAAATATGTTTTGATCAGTGAACCATATGTAACATATGGCACTGGTGCCATGTTTCATTATGGCATACCGCAAACGTGCTATTTAAAAAAAAAACCATTTTAGAAACAAACGCTAATTTTTTTTGTTTCTGCCCTTTCTTCTCCCTCTTTCTATGATTTCAGAATTAGGGCTTTTCAATTTATATTTATAGGGTTTATATTTCAAAATATAAGCCTAAGACATCCAACCCATGGGAGTACCTGCATAGTCTGATCCCAATCTATGTCGGCCCTTGCCTAAATAATAAATAAATAAAAATTGTCGGTGCGCCCTGTGTAACTGAGCACACTAGTGCGCTTGATTATCCCCGCACACTACACAAGTAATGACAAAAAAATTATCTTAGTGTGCCATTTGTAAAATATGCAGCTGATGTGTTATTTCATTATGGCACACCACAAATGTTTTGTTTTGAAAAAAATAAAATACTTTCAAAAAATACAAACCTTACATTCTTTTTGTTTCTACCTTTTCTTCTACCTCTTTCTATGATTTCATCGTTAGGGCTTTTCAATTTAGATTTATAGGGTTTTTGTTGCTAAATATAGACCTAAGACATCCAACCGATGGGATTATTATCATAGTCAAATCCCAATCCATGTGGTCCCTTGCATGTATTAAAAAAAAACATATTTTTCTTATCGGTGCGCCTTGCTTAAAATAGAGCATTGGTGCTCTGTATTGTCCTAGCACATCGCATAAGTAATGTGATAAAAAATTAATAAACCATTTTTTTTTATCGATGCCCCATATGTAAAATATGGCACCAGTTTATGCTACAAACATTAACACTCGACGATTTTTATTATATTATCATGGTTAACCGATGCGGTGATTAACATGTAACACACTGGTGCTCCTTGTTGACATAGAGCATCGTACAGTCTATTATACTATTTTTGCAGTGCGCTTGGAAGAGAGCCATGCATCAGTGTCGATGCATACACCATGAATGACACACTAGTTTCTTGAGATTTTTTTTTTTACTTGAAAAGTTGAAAATTTATTTATAAATATATTAATGAATGATATGGTACAAGTTTGAGATTGATAAAGAAATGACTGACAAGAGATCAAGTAAGAAAAATACTGATAACACATCAAGAAAAGCAAAAAATGCATGTTCTTTGTAAATTTTTTACAAAATATATTATTTTTGAGCTATATGTAAGTTTAACTAATATGTATTGTTTACTGTATATCATGGAGAGCCAAAAAATGGCGAAGCTCAATAAGATTATTTCTGATCTAGGACCAAAAGAGCGTAAAATGTTGATAGAAAAATTGCAAAAGGATGAATCAGGTGAATGAAAAAATACTATCGATCCAATCTAAGTTTATTTTCTTAGTTTTCATTAATAATATAATTAAAATTATTAGATAACATGTGTGAAACAATCTATTAATTCACATATGTTTAATTTTTTACAGGGACCAACAACTCAGAACAGGAATGTTGTTCTAAGAAAAGAAAAAAAATAGAACATGCAAATGAAAATGAATTTCTCCTTAGCTCATCTGGAGTGGTGTTGGAGGTTAACGAAAGGGGGAAAATCTTTTACAAAATTTTGAGGGATCTAGTGGAATGCATGTATAGATGTTCTTTCCACTTAAAATTAAAAAATCAATCCAATGATTCCAAGAACCAAATTTTATCTAAATTACAGGAAGAGTTTCCAGAGAATTGGTCAATGAGACATGTTAGATTTTGAACATGCAAATCAAAATGAATTTCTCCTTAGCTCATTTGGAGTGGTGCTGGAGGTTAAAGAAAGGGGGAAAAACTTTTACAAAATTTTGAGGGATCTAATGGAATGCATGTATAGACGTTCTTTCCACTTACAATAAAAAAACCAATCCAATGATTCTAAGAACCAAATTTTATCTAAAGTACAAGAAGAGTTTCCAGAGAATTGGTCAATGAGACATGTTAGATTTTGAATAGCAAAAACGTACAACAAAAAAAAGGAGGGAATGAATAAGTAATATTATTTTAGATGTTTCTCTAGAATTATTTATAAATATCACTTTTTTTATACTTAATTTTCATATATCAATATAAAAATTAAATAGTTTATTGTCATGTTACATTTTCAGGAATTTTATGAAAATATCAAAAGATGAACGAGCTGATATTAGAAATATGCTAGTAGGAATGTCCAAAAAGGTGTACAAGGTCAAAGAAATAGACAAAATTGCATTGTAGGAGGAGCTAGATCAACAACAACTTGCTTCAAATGTAATATGTATTCATTGAATTTATCAATCGTTAGGTACAATAAATAAACAATTTAGCATTAAATATTAATTTTCAAGTATTTTCTTGCAAAAAAGAAAAAAAATGGAACCCATTCAACAAACAAAACAGGACGACAAGGAAGAAAAGGATTGATATCTAAGTTTGTGAGTAATTGTTACTTCCTTATAACAACTTAACTAGATTTCATTTTTGTATTTTTTGAGTCATTTTACAAAAATCATCATTAAATGTCTTCAAACATGTGCTAACATAGAAAGAAGAGCCATAAGAGGAATTGATTGAAATTGGGTTAAATATGGGTTGTGAGTATATGTTGGCATATCAGAACTTAATTGTGGAATTTGTAAGCATCTATCGTTCTTGTTTTACTTAGCTCCGTCTATAATTAATAGAAAGATTAAATATTTTATTTTAAATATATGATTTGTTATGGGGTATAAAACTTGCAGGAAAAAAAGTATGGCACTGTGCCAATAGATAAAATCTTAAAAGATTGCATGTTACATGGTTTTGAAAGAATGTGTATAGTTTATGAGTCAATTGTTGCATTGGTACGTCATTTCTTTTTATTTACATTGATGTATATTATTTAATATTGCAATTTTCATTATTCTCACCAATGTATATACACTCATTATAGTTTATTTTTATGTTTGTAGATGGAAGGTGAAGAAGAAGAAAACAATCAACACCGTGACCAAAACATTCCTGAAAATAACCCAAGTCATGGAAGTAGCTCTAGCAGTGACAGCAGTTCAAGCGAAGAATGATGATCACTATGTTTGGATATCAAATAAAGGCATTGTATTTTTTGAAAAATGTCTGTGGAATCAGACATTTTCTTTAATATAATGGACATAGTGTCTCGATTGAAATATAAAGGGACACCAATAACTGTCTCATTTTGTATGAAAAAGAATGTCTTATATATATATATATATATATATATATATATATAATAAATGTTTTAATTTATTCTATTGTGTTCTCTATTGTCACTATTGCATTCTCCATTATCGTTCACAAATGCGCTAATAAAAATTTAATTCATATGAATATTTTTATAAGACATAGAAACCCTAGCTCGATAGCACTGTAGATCTTCCTTCCTCGATTGCGCGCAACCTCCCTCTGCGGCTTGGAAACTAGCCATGGCTTCAAGCTCGGGGGGGGATGGGCACCCCCCCCATGGCAACAAGGACGGCACCTTTACAAGCTCTGTACAAAGCAATGACGGCGCCGACAAGAATCAGGACGCCCTACCACCGAAAGTGCCGAAAACGCAATCTCAGCAGGAGGCTACGGCCCCCACATCTTCCACCTGCAAACCTATTGCGGCAGAGAGACCCAAAATCGAACTGCCGAGCCATCGGATAAATGCCAAAATACAGTACATGAGGGACCACGCTCTCATTGGAAAATTTATTGGCTTTTGGCCAACGGAAAAAGCCCTATACGGATGGGTAGCCTCCAAATGGAAACCCAAAGGGCAGGTCACACTATAGTTGGGACCAAAAGGCTTCTTCACTGCGATCTTTCACTGCATCGAGGACCGAAACAAGGTAATGGATGAGGGGCCCTACTTCTTCAACTCTGCTGGGTTATACCTACGGAACTGGATCGAGAGATTCAACCCCGACAAGGAAGATTTCAACTGGGCGCCTGTTTGGATCCGATTGTACTCGCTGCCCATAGAATATTGGGTTGAAGAATCACTTCAAGCAATAGCTAAAGGGCTTGGTGAGTTTATTAAGATTGCTGAGGAAACCAAGCTTCACCGTTATACCTCCTATGCTCGAATCTGCGTCTACATGCATTTAGACAGGGCCCTACTAGATGCTGTGAGCATATATCATGATGATTTCGAATCGATCCAGCCTTTAGACTATGAGCATGTTCCCTTCAGATGTCGAAGATGCCATGCTCATGGGCATCTTTTCAGAGACTGTCCCCTCACCAAGCAAGACCAAACCAAGGAAGCAGAAGCCACTCAGGAAGCTGACGGCTTCACCAAGGTCCCACCGCGAAGAAGGCATGGCAAAAATACCTCCACGATTGGTAAGAAATCCGCCCCTCTCCAATAATCCTTCTACCAGTAATAGTTTTGTTGTTCTTTCTAATCCAGATCTAGCCTCTGATGAAGCCCGCAACCAGCTTAAAACCCCCTCTAAACCCTTGGATACTCCAAAACCTTCTTCCAACTCCAAACCTCCCCCTGCTACTAATCAGCAACTCTCTAAAGACAAACCCTCTGAAAACCCCTCTGATGAAATCAAGCTCCTAACCTGGCACCCAGCCTCTATGGATGTTGATAAACCTATTGCTAGTCCTGCTGCTACTTCCGAAACCCTTATCAGTGGAAATCTAGAAACCTTTATGGATGCGGACTTTGAAGGCTTTGAACTTGGAGATCTTGACATTCAAGATCTAGAAGAAGCATGCATAAACCAAAACTTCGATACCATCAATCCTCACCAGATTGACAAGTTAGAGAAGGTCTTCACCCGAGCTCACCAGCAAAAGAAACTTGGGATTCAGCCTGGCAGTCACTGGGACAGTCTCAAAATAACAAAGGAACCAAAGAAAAGAGGTCGAAAGCCGGACTGGCAACGAACCATCACCATAGGGCAAATATTTGTTGACTCCGGTCAATATCCAAAGCTTACCAGGTTCTTCAAACCCTTGCCAAACAGTTCCCCATGAAGCTGATCTCGTGGAATGTCAGAGGGCTAAACAGCCCAGGAAAGCACAAAATTCTCAAAGCTATGATACAGAAAGAAAAACCACATATTCTCTTTCTTCAAGAAACAAAATGCAACAGCGAAATGCTAGGATCAATACTGTCCAAAGCTTGGCCTAACTGCAGATCAGTGGCAGTGGATGCCTCAGGTGCCTCGGGAGGTCTTGCCATAGCCTGGGATGCCCTGTCCATAGATCTTGCCAAATTTCATGCTACGCAGCATTTGATACAATCCACTTTCCATCCCATTGGATCTAACATCCATGGGCACCTTTCCAACGTCTACTTCCCTCAGGAGCAGGCAAGGAAAATAGATCTTCTGCAAACCATGGAGGTTCTTAATGCAAACAGAACCTTTCCACTCTGGATAGCAGCAGGGGATTTCAACATGATAACTAGAATGGACGAACAAACAGGAGGTCGATTCAGAGCAGATCCGGAAAGTGCTCATTTCAGAGAATTCATAGCCAATAGCTGGCTCATGGACATCCCCTTTTCCAATGGCACCTTTACGTGGAGCAACAAAAGGACGGGAGCCCAACATATTGCCTCAAAGTTAGACCGCTTCCTCATTTCTGATAATGCCATACACATCGGGGGGGACCTATCGGCATCAATTATACCGCAAACTGGGTCGGACCACTGGCCTATCTTGTTACATTGGCACAATGTGGGTCTTCAATATAAAAAAACCTTCAAATTTGAAGCATTCTGGCTCTCACACCCCTCCTTCAACGAAATAGTCACTCAAGCTTGGAAGAGCTTCACCCCACCTCCAGGCTCGAAGATGTATCAATTCCAACAGAAGCTCAAAAACCTCAAAGCAGTTATAAAAAATTGGAACACCTCAGTTTTTGGAAACATCTTCCAGGAGATCAAAAACCTCGAAAGGAAAATGGAGGAAGCTCAGCAAAAAATCATAACTGAAGGCAGGACTGAAGCATTGGCTGATCAGGAACAAGAACTCCATAAGCTATTAGAGGAAAGACGCAAGCAAGAAGAAATCTTATGGCGGCAGAAATCCAGAGTAACCTGGCTAAAGGAGGGAGAGAGAAATACTAAATTCTTCCACAGGTCAACAATACAAAGACGAATGCAAAATCGCATTCCTCACATCACCAATCAGCAAGGGGCACAGATGGAGCAACAAGAGAAAATCGAACAAGTCCTTCTGGACCACTTCCAAAGTATTCAACAAGAGGACCACACAGTTGACAGACAGCCGGCTATCGACCAAATATCCCAGCTGATCCCCAAAAAGATCACTGCAGAGCACAACACGATGCTCCTTCGACAGGTCTCCCTACAAGAAGTCAAACTTGCTATGGCACAGATGAAAGAGGGAAAGGCGCCTGGCTCAGATGGATTTACCTCCAATTTTTTTCACCATTTCTGGGATCTTGTCAAAACTGAGGTCTGGGAATTAGTGGAGGAATCCAGAGTTGCCCACTGGCTCCTCCCCTCCCTGAACGCTACCTTTATAGCCCTCGTGCCGAAAGAAGAACATCCAAGCACGCCGGAGAAATTCAGACCCATTGCACTCTGCAATGTGATATACAAGGTCATTTCCAAGGTCATTGCCAACAGATTAAAGCCACTGCTTCCACTACTCATATCGCAGGAGCAAACAGGATATGTAGAAGGGAGGCAAATCATGGATGGCATCATCCTAATGCACGAAGTTATACACTCCCTCAGAAGCTCTAAATGGCCAGGTATGCTCCTCAAAATCGACTTATCTAAAGACTTTGACAAATTGAGTTGGCGTTATATTCAAAGCATCCTAACAGCCTTTGGTTTTGATCAAATGTGGATTCGATGGGTCATGTCTCTTATTTCCTCACCCCTGCTTTCCATTCTTGTCAATGGCATCCCCTCTAAGCCGTTCAAACCTTCCAGAGGAGTCAGACAGGGCGACCCCCTCTCGCCCTTCCTTTTCGTCCTCATGTCCGAAGGCCTCAGCAGACTCATCCACAATGTTGTCCACTCAAACCACTTGCGTGGTATCTCCCTTCATGATATTCGCACCACCCACCAGCAATTTGTGGATGACAACATGCTGTTCGGGTTCCCTTCAGTCCAAGAAGCTAGAACTTATAAAAGAATGCTCAACCTCTTCTCCACGCACCTGGAATGTCTATCGATGAGTCCAAATCCCAACTTTTCTTCTTCAACACTCCTGCTCTAATCCAACGCAACATCACTCGCATTCTTGGCTTCTCTACTGCTCAGCTCCCATCCAAGTATCTAGGAGCCCCCCTAATTTCCAACGCCATCAAGCATTCCACTTGGGACCACCTCTTGGAAAAGCTAGAAAGCCGTCTCTCCTCTTGGACTTTCAGAGCTCTCAACATTTCCAGCAAACTTGTCCTCATCAAATCAGTCCTGCAAGCTATGCCTCTTTATCTCTTCTCGGTGCTTGCTGCTCCTAAATGGGTTCTCAATCAAATAAAGAAACTGCAACGTAGATTCCTATGGGGATCCTCAGATCAGAAAAGAAAATGGGCTTTGGTCAACTGGAACACTGTTTGCACCCCAAAGGCGGCTGGTGGTCTTGGTCTTAGAAATCCCATTCACAGCAACGAAGTCATGGGAGCACGACTTTGGTGGAATTGGCTCTCGAATCCTCTCAAACCATGGGCTAAAATGTGGACAGCCAAATATGCCAACAACAGACCGCCGGAAGAACTTGTCAGGCTCCTGCCTGAAAGAGCTGGCTCCCTCATATGGAATGCCGCCAAACAGCATTATGACCTCATACAGCAGCACATTTTCTGGGAAATAAGAAATGGACACACAGCCAGATTCTGGACTGACTCCTGGCAGCAGACCCCGCAACTCTTGGATACTCTCAGACTCTCCAATTACGGGCGCACCAATCCCCCAGAGGAAATCAAAGTAAGCCAAAGCTGGACTCACACCGCTAGCAACGACTTCAGGCAATGGAAACCCCCAACTCTTTTGTTACCTAACACTCCCAGTTGCACGCAGGAGGCTCTTCAAGAGGAATTGCACCGCAGGAAAATAAGATGCTCGGAGGAAGCGGACATTCTTAGATGGGGTTACCTGCCCAAAGGTATGTTCACAACTAAGGAAGCCTTCTCTCTTCTACATCCCATCCAGCTACCAAAAGACAAGCTCTGGCAATTGGTCTGGGCCCCTGGTACTTGGCCCAAAATCTCCACTTTTCTCTGGTTACTCAGCCACAAAAGAGTCCTCACCTGGGACAACTTGATAAAGCGTGGCTTTTGTGGCCCTTCACAATGTCCGAATTGCCAGCAGGATATTGAAACGACACAGCACCTAATGTTGACTTGCAACTTGGCTCATCAACTTTGGGAAAAAATATGCTTCAGGTGTCAGAGAAACAAGCCTAAAGGAGACCTCACCGGCATCATGCGTCACTGGCCCCAAAGACCCTACAACAGTCCCATTCTTAACTTTCTATGGCAAATTATCCCAGGTCTGCTCTTCTGGACGCTGTGGAAGGAACGGAACAGGAGAATCTTCAAACATCAAGCTTTTCCTTTGGATATCATTTGGGACAATTTCCACGAACACCTCCATGAGACTCTCGCTCTTTGATCTTGGCAGGAGGAGGACATTCCTAAACAACCGCAGGAAGCTGCTATTTGGCAAAACTGGCAGTTGAGAATTGCAATCTCGTCAAGCCCTTCCAAGCAGAAGACCTCTAGCACTCACATCCCTTGGACACCTCCGCCTCCAGGCATATACAAACTGAACTTTTACGGAGCCTCCAAAGGAAATCCCGGTCCCGCTGGCTTCGGAGGCATTCTCAGAAATTCTGAAGGAGACACTCTTGCCATCTACTACGGGTCGCTAGGCTGGGACACAAACAACTCTGTGGAGCTGGAAGGGCTCTGGCAAGGTCTGATTCTGTCCCAACAATATAATCTCTTGCCTATAATAGTAGAAGGAGACTCGCAGATTCTCATCAACACTGCCAATTAGCTTCTCCAAGGCACCAGAACCACAAAAGTGGCCAAAAGTTGGAGATTAGCCTCTCGAATTGACAAGCTCAGCACTTGGTTGGACAAAAATCAAGCGATCTCCTTTTCTCACACCAAAAGAGAAGGCAACAAGATAGCTGATCTCCTTGCTAATCTAGGAGTCGAAAGCTCGAACACTCTCAACCATGGCCCTCTCCAAATCATTAATGACAGGGACATTCTTCAGAATTGCATCAATTTGGTGCAGAATGATCAAATTCCTCCGGATGCGGATGGTACTCAGCGTTAATGGGCCGCCTGGCCTCGTCCTCCTCCCGATGTGTGAGGCGTGTGGAGGCCACATGGCTCACCACAATGCCATTAAACGGGCATTCAATGCTGTTAACCGCCATTACCACCCTCCCACACGACGGCGATACAACAATTTGATTCTATCTGGCACCTGCATTATGGAAATCGGTCCCTTCTTCGCTGCGCCTGCAGACTCTCCAGGCGACTGGTTAGCTCCTTTGGACGGTGTGTGCTCTGCTCAATGCGCTGTGCCTAATGCTCGCACGAACACTGGCAGGAGGTGCTCTCTATACAGCTGCATTGAATTTGAGCCGGAGGAGCATTTCTCTCACAGTAATTTCTGCCCTGGAAGGCTCAATAATTCTCAGTTCACGCATAGCTCTCTGGAGGTTCCTGCTCAAACGAATTCGCACGGGGTTCAGCCTTCATCCAGCTCTGGTTCTGCTCCAGTTTCTCAGTCGGCGCAGGGCATCTGCAACTCGGCATCAGTCATGCCTCGTCTTCGTCCGCGTATGACTGCTAGGCGTGGAGGTTCCCGTGGAAGGTCCGCTGATGATCGCTCTTTCCCCAGCAGGCATGGCATGGATTTTTCTTCTGCTCTTCATGGACAGATGCCCTCTTCCCCTCAGCACGCCGTTCCTCTTGACCCTGCCACCTCTGGCCCTCCGCCCCCTCGCAATCTTTTCACCCGTTACACCACGCAGAGAGCTGAATTGCACTTTGAAAGTGTCTTCAACCGTCCCTCGATCACGGCTTATATCACCGTCACCTTAAGCGAGGAGGCCACTCTCAGCTCTCGTCTCTGGCCCGGTTCCCCTTCTGCTCCCCTCGACCCTTCTCCCTCTTCCCTCCCGCCCCGGTCTTCCCCCGTAGCCATGGCCCAAACTGGACCGAGCGGCCCCTCTGACCTTCATCCTCCCTCCCCGGGCCTTCATCCCTTGCAGGTGCGCGCAGATAGTGCCTTGAGCACTGATGATCCTCTTCCAGACGCTGCTGTGGACGACCCCGACGCTTACTTCGGGTGCCCAATCAAGGAAGAGCATCCCTCTCCGGGTCACTCCAACTGAATTTGCCATGCGCAGGACTAGTAAGAATTCTGATTTTGTGTTCGTCCATAGTGTGGTTGGTCTGGTCTACTGTGCAGCAGATAATGATAGTTTTTTGCTTTTGATAGTCACTGTTTTCTGTAGACTTATAACAAACAGCATAACTATTCCACCGGTTTCCCATACCAAGGGCGGTGTGACAAACACTATCGAGCTGGTTTCCCTTTACGGGCAGCTTCGTTTTGAGATCATACATGGTTTGCAAGCCCAGTCTCAGGCTACCAAAGCTGAGCTGAGGAAGTTCTATATTATAATAGTTGCGTAATAGAAATTAGTCAGATTTAGAAAAAAAAAAATATTGTTATAAGACATATATGTGTCGAATTTTGATGAATAATGAATTTTAAAAAAGCACAATAATTATGATATGATATAACAAATTAATCCAAACATCACATTCAAATGCATTAATAAAAATTTAATTAGTATGAATATTGTTATAAGATGTGTCAACTTTTGATGAATAATGAATTTAAAACAATCACAATAATTGCATTGTCACAGGTCGATGTTTCTAAAAAATTCAAAATGAAAACCAGTGCGTGTATTCTTATACCGGTGCGCTTGTATTCTTAAGTGCACCGGTGTGTTTTTATGACCTATGGGCACTGCACAAATACCAAACCCAGTTAAAAAGATCGAGGCATTTTTGCAGTATGAAGCTCTAGTGCGTTTATGTCTATATACGCACCGGTGTCGCTTTACAACATATTAGCACCATACGAATAAAAATACCAATTATAAATCTTGGTGTGTTTGTGTGATACTATGCACTGGGGAATTTTTGTGTCTATATGCACCGGCGCATTTGGACGGCCTACAGGCACCGCACGAATACCGATACCAATTATAAATCTCGATGCATTTGTGTGATACTGCACACCAACGCGTTTAAGTGTCTATAAGCACCAGTGTATTTGTATGACATATTTGCACCGCATGAATACCACTACCAATTATAAATATTGATGCATTTTTGTGAAATGGGACATCGGTGCGTTTCTATAAATTTATGCATCGGTGCGTTGATACGACCTATGGGCACCGCTCAAATCCCAATACCAATTAGAACAGCCCCGTGCATTGTATCACCAACACTACGCTCGGTGATGGTTTATACCTTAACGGCCCAGTGCATTCTTCTTCGACTACCCCGGAGCGCCGTCTAAAGGTATGCACCGGTGCGCTAAAGCCTGATAATCGTATCGAGAAAAAAAACATCCGTAATAACCTCTAGCTGCCCATTTTTTTTAGTTGTGTTGAATTTCCGTTAAAAGATTCGCCAAAACCTCTGTAACCATAAACAGATGTGGTACAATTTGTTTTTTTGACAATTTTGGTCAATTTTATAACATTAAAAGCCTCCTTTATAAACTCTGCTAGAGGGTCTTTTCCTTGTAGTGATGGTCAATGGAAAATATTAGATCACCACCTAGTACGATATTATCCAATTGCATATATGATGAGTTCAAGATAGTATCCCTAAAATTCATTATGTTATGGAAAATTCCATAGATATTAGCCAATATAATCTCAATCCCAAGTTGTTCAGAGAATAATTCAACCACCAATACTCCTTCACTACCCCAAACACTTAGTAATCTTAATACCCTCAGATTGATGCCAATAACAATGCCTCCAAATTGACCTCGAGCATCAAGATCATGGAGGCTCCATCTAGGCAATAATGCAACCAGTGCTGGGATTATGTTCTCAGAATCACCTAGTGTCTCTTGAAGAAATATCACATCCACCTTCTCAACAACGAAGAGTCCCTTAATGGCTGGACGTTTTGCAAGGATAGCTAACCCACGATAGTTAAATGAGAGAGACTTCATTGGGTAATTGAGGATGGGTAATTTATTGCTCTAAGAACCCCTGTAATAAAGAGTTGTTTTCCTTCTTCTACATCAATGCCAACTTTTTGAAAGGATTTGAAAAGGTTGGAATGTTTGCCACAGGATAATTTGGGGATTTTTGGAGGCACAATAGCACCCAATACACTACCAGATGTCAATGTCTTAGGGCGGGGATGAAGGTTATACTGGTGACCGGATATAGAGTCAAAGGATTCCCCCATAGCATATGAGGAGATTTGCGGAATGTTTTGAATAAATGGTGTTGGGGAGGAAAAAACATACGGGGAGGTCACAGTAGGGCAAGTGATTGGAGAGAGAAGACAACTAGGTACATTTACTTCTTTTATGTGTGACTGTATGTTCACGGATGACAAAAAAAAAACAAAAGGAAAAGAAAGAATAGTAGAGGAACCTGTACCCAAAGGAGGACTAGAAACCATGGAGCGCGATATGGTGACTCTTGGAGAAAGAGGAATGACATAGGCATGTGAATTATTTTGTGCAGATGCACTAGGGGCAGGAATTTTTGACGCAACCTTTTTCTTCTACTACTACAGTGCGACTGATCCTCCAACTATCTCACTGTTCTCCACGAAATTGACCTAAGGAGTATTGTTTCTAGAGATAAAAGGAGAATCCTTGTATAAATGACCAACTTTGTGGAATTGACGACATGGGAAGGGAACCCCTTCATAATCCAACAACTGTAATCAAGTGGTATTCCTCCACTGTATTTTCAGTTTTTGCTCGAAACCTTCAGGAGTGTCGGGACAAACTAGGATACGAGAGAAGGTCATTTTCCTTGTCTCTACATATGATCTTTCATGATCAATATAAGTCCCTATAATGTTTTTAATACATTTAAAAATGTCCTCAGAGGTGCAATGGTAAACCACGAAGTCTCACCCAGATGGGTCTTGCACCCTCATGTTCTTTATGTGGATAAAAAAGGGGACTCCATCTCTTGAGAAATACTAGCACCATTTCAATGTGCCAAAATTTCGAGAGGACCCAATCAACATAATATTTGCTATGGAATTGAATAAAAAACCACCCTTTAGATAAAGTGACCACAAAAGGAAGGGTCTCCATGGTCTGACCCCAAATTTTGAGATCCACTTCCTCAACCGTGAGGAAAATTAATTCCTACCACACACTCGGCTTACCAATATTGTGTCAGTGGTGCTGATGACTTCTGCCATGTAGAGACCCTCCCCTAGAATAATATGACTACCTTTTTTGCTGACCTTGATGCACTTTTATTTTTTCCCTCCTTTTTTATGGAGTCCCTCATGTGAAATGTTGGCATCAACTGAAGGTCCTTCTAATGAGGTACTAACCATAGTCACAACTACAGGGCTATCAGGTTGTTGAATAGGTCCACCAACGTAGCAACGAGAAATGAGGCGAACATATTTAGTGGTGGTTTGAGGAGGAAACGAAGGTAGTATAGATGTAGCAAACGATTACGGGGGTAAAACCCTAGACGGTCCCAACCTGAATAGGGTTCGAGATGGCTCCCTCGTACAACTATAATGAGGGGTCTCGACAATGGAAATATCGAGAGGAGGTGGCTCAAGACAGTGCTCAAGAAAATAAAGAGATGACAAAGAAGGGGTTGAAAAATCTTGTGGAGCAAGGAAACAATGTTTAAAGAGGGAGCTGAGAAAGGGGTTACCCTCATTTTCAAGAACGGCCACAAAAAAGGAGTCAAAATTCATAGGATTAGGACCAGCAGGGGTATATTCTGATGAAACCCTAACTACATCTTCAAGACAAAGCAAGGGATCCACCGATATAGGTAAATCCTCACCTGTAGACAGACATGGAGGTGCATTCTAAGATGATTTGGAGTCATAGGGGTCGTAGGAATAATCGATGAGTTGTTTGTCCATCTCAGCAACCGATGGAGGTGATACTTAAACATAACTGCAGGGTAACCACGATAGATGTCGATCCCTACAAAATATGCGCCCAAACTTCGAGGATGTGAAGTCACCACAATAAACAAAAGAGTGAGGATAGCAAGGGTGGTAGAATGATAGATCTGCAGGTAAGTAGTGATCTTCAGTCGTATTCGAGCATGGGTTAGAGGGTCGAATAGATGGAAGGCTTCAAAGCCATTTTTTTCGTAGAAATGCATGTATTTGAATAATAAATATTCAAATAAACAAGTATTATATTTTTTTGAATCCGGAAATGAAAAAAAATATTCAAACTGTTGACACCTAATCCTATGGGATGGGTGTGCACATGTAATATTGTATATTATTTAATATTAGGAAATAAGGAAGGCCAAGAGTCATTGGGAGATGAATCCCAATAGCCTCACCTCCATGTATAAATACATATGCATTCTTCAGCTAATACACATTCTGATTTGAGGAGTTACCTCCTGGTTTGACATGGTATCAGAGCCAGTCCCACCATTGGCATTTTTGCCTGTGGTGTAACTCCCTAGTTCCTTTGCTCAGTCAGTTTTTATGATAGTTTCTGCTGCTCCTATTAAATAGTTGTACTGTAATTCTGCATTTTTTTAATTATCTCTGCAATTTTCACATTTCTAAATTTGTCTTGCAGTTTCTGAAAACTCTGCAATTCTCCAGCTCCTGCAATTTCTGCAGTTACAATTCAGTACCTGCAAATTTCTGCAACTACTATTTCAAAAATATTTTCCAAGGCATGTAGGCCTCCCCTCTGTTTTTTCCTCACAACTCCCTATCGCTACAACATACAACACACCCACCCCTTATCTCCCAACGCACACGCCCCTTAGGTTATCTCCCTGCTCGACTTACCCACCTCCACCTGCTCCACCTGCGAGCTCTCAACCACCATTTAAATCGTTGAATAATACGTTGCTCCACCATTTAACCACTGCAATATACCAGCGTTGTCCTGCATATATAATATGATGTTATACGATTCAATACCACTGTTTACAACACACCTCCACACTGTTGAACCGCCTCCATAACTTGTTACATACAACACTCTATCCATATATACGCTATCCATACATAACACAGAGCTCATATACAATACAACGCTCTATACATATAGCGCTCTATCCATATATACGATGTCCGCCCCCACAACATACTCGTTGTCTCTGTCACGAATATACGACCCTACATATAATTAAACCACTCCCCGTCCTTTCTCTGTCATACAGCGCCTCTACCATATACCCCTCCATGAGTTTCTAATACCATAATACTGCCCTTCATAATTCCGCCCCCTCCCATTCATAATTCCACCTTTCCGCCCTTCTTAATAATACCATTCCACCTTTTAAATACCATACTGCCCATTTCACAATATTTTCCATACGCCCTTCCCATCTTTCAATACCACCCACTTCTTACATTCATAATACCGCCCTCCCATAACATTGATATCGCCCTCCCATTTCATAAAACTGCTACTCATACAAAAAAAATTTCTCCAAACAAAACAAAAAATACGTATATATTTTTTGGTGCAGAATTCAGTTTTTAACTGTGGAGATTCCGAGTTTTGAAAACAAAAAAAATGGGAACTGTGGAGATTCTGAGTTTTGAAAAGAATTTTTTTTTTTTTTGTCTTTTTAAATTCAGAGTATTTTCCAGCAAAGAGTTTTTGTCCCCTTTAATTGAGCAAATTTCAAGAGTTGAAAGTTTTTCTAGCAGAAATTTTCCCTCTTCAGAAGAATTTTTTCCAGAAAACTAATGCATTCTCTCATCTCTATTGTTGGGGTGGTTCTCTCCGGCAAAGAGAACTATCTTGAATGGTCTCGGAATATTAAACACACACTCATTTTTAATGAGTTGTGGAGAGGAATCTGTGAAGGACAAGAAGGAAATCCACCAGCAAAGCCTACTTCAGACAAAGAGCTCGTCATTTGGGAAAACAAGAACTGCAAGGCCTATGCCTTGATTGCAGCTTCCGTAAATGAAGAGGTGAGTTGCCACATTTCATCATTCTCAAATGCCTATGATGCCCTGAGCAAGCTAAAAGAACTCTATGACTCACATTCAGAATTAGAAAATGTTCAATTGATGATTAAGTTGTTCAGTCTTGAAATGAAGAATGATGATCCCCTTGCCTTAGCTTCAGAAGTTAGATCGATCATGCATGATATTGATAGCACTGGTGTAAAAATGTACATACCTCTCATAGCATATGTTAAGGCATTATATCTAACTTACTCACATTATCTTGAGTCTTTGCAAGCAAGTGGGAACCTTGAGCATATCACCTTTGATACACTTGAGAAAAAGTTTGCAGAAAGAGAGAAAGCTTTTGGGAAGATGACAATCCCTTCATCTTCCGAAGAGGTTGCATACTTGGCACATAGAGAAAAGAGTCATGCTCCAGATTCATCCAGAGGATGAGGTGGAAGAAGAGTAAGAGGAAGAAGAAACTTCACAGAAAGGGGGGGCAGACAATCTGAAAAATCCAATCTTCATTTCACACGTTGCAATAGAGATGGACATGATGCATCCAAATGTAGAACACCATGAGAGAAAATTGAGCAGCAAAGAAATCAAGACAAAGGTAAAAATAATGACAAAGACAAAGGTAAAGCACCTGAATCCGCTCATTATGTTCTAGCACATTGTAACAATGGAGTAACTGAAGACTTGTTTGATGTTTCATTTACATCATGGAGAGATGATTGGTTGCTAGATTCAAGAGCAACATGTCACATGACATTTAGAAAATATTTTTTTGAATAATTCACTGACAAAGTTGATGGAGCAGTATATTTCGCAGATAAATCCAAACTCAAGCCATCAAGGCTTGGCACAATCAGGCTTAAGTTTCCTGGTCTTCCAGATCATCTCCTACATGAGGTTCTATGCCTCCCTGAATTGAAGAGAAACTTGTTGTCCCTGGTCGAAATCCGGCAGCAAGGACACTCAATTCACTTGTTTGATGGCAAGGCAGAGGTCATAAAAGCATCAGATCACTCACTTGTCATTGAGGAAATAGAAGAAGGGAGACTCTTGAAGCTGAAAGGTTCATCTGCTCATGCTCAAAACTTTGCATTCAGTTCACATCACGATGAAGGTACATTCCCATCAAGTCTTTTATGGCATGCTAGATTTGGACACTTAAACTATGACAGCCTTCGTTTGTTGAAGAAAAATGGTGTTGATGGACTGCCTACAATTCCTAGGAAACCTAAGGAATGTGATGCTTGTATTCTAGGAAAGCATAGCAAACAGCCATTTCATGATTCACACTCAAGAGCACATAGGAAACTTGAACTTGTTCATTCAGATTTATGTGGCCCTATGCCTATTGCTTCTACAAATGGAAAAAAATACATGATGACATTTATTGATGACTACACCAGAATGTGTTGGATTTACTTACTGAAGAATAAGTCTGATGCTTTTCAAACTTTCAAGAATTTTCATGCATGGATTGAAAATGATGCACAAGCACATATTGGCTCTCTACGTACTGATAATGGAAAAGAATACACTTCAAACGAATTTGAAAATTATCTTCGTCAACATGGAATCAAACATCAAACAACTGTGCCATATAATCCACAACATAACGGTGTAGCTGAAAGAATGAACAGAACTATTTTAAATATGGTCTGCTCCATGTTATTTTTCAAGAATGTGAAATTGATGTTTTGGGCTGATGCAGTTCTATGTGTTGTTTACATAAAGAATAGGTGTCCTTCAAGTTCAATTAGAAACAAAAATCCTTTTGAAATGTGGCATGGCCACATTCCTTCGGTAAAGCATTTTAGGGTCTTTGGGTCCACCTGTTATGCCTTGATACCCAAGGGTCAAAGGAAAAAACTTGGTGCTAGAAGTCGCAAATGTATCTTCTTGGGGTACTCCAATACCTCCAAAGGATATCGTCTCTATGATGAAACAAATAAGAAGTTTGTGATAGCAAGAGATGTCATATTTCTTGAATCTTCCAAGAGTGACAAGTTTGTTGAGCGGCAACTTGATCGCCTGGATAGATTCACACATGCAAAGTCTTTCCAAGAATTTGATAATGTGATTCCACATCTTGAAGGGGGGATTCCGATATTGAATCAAGCTGTGGAATCATGTCCTGAAGCACTCTCTCCCCCACATGAAGAAACAACCACGGATGACACATTGGATGATGTGATTGACAGAATTGGGAGATTGAATCTTGAATCAATCCCAACTCAGTCAAGTGAACAGCCTCGGCCATCTCAGAAAGGTCCCCCCAAATGGCTGACAAAGACACTAGAGAATGTGCATCCTAATGAGGTTGGAAAAACAGGAACAAGAAGTTCCACTCAAAAAATCGAAGGTGATGTAGATAATTCTGATTCTCCTGTTGATATGGATATTTCTTATAACTGTGAATTGAGTTTGTCTACAGATCATGAACCAACTTCCTTCAAAGAAGCCGCTTCTCATGATGAATGGAAAGAAGCGATGCAGAAGGAGTATGATGCCTTGATAAAGAATGGCACTTGGAAGCTGGTTGATCCACCTTTGGGAACGAAACAAATTGGCTGTAAGTGGGTCTACAAGAACAAGTACAAAGCAGATGGCTCACTTGACAAGCACAAGGCCAGGCTTGTGGCAAAAGGTTTTGCACAAAAGGAAGGAATCGATTATGAAGAAAATTTTTCTCCCACAGCAAAATGGACCACCATCCGGACTCTCTTTGCCTTAGCAGCCCAGAATGGATGGAAAGTCCATCAGATGGATGTAAAAATAGCCTTCTTGAATGGATATCTAAAGGAGAAAGTTTATATGTCCCAGCCAGAAGGATTTGTTGTAAAGGGTCAAGAAAACAAATTTTGCAAGCTTATAAAATCCTTGTATGGCCTCAAGCAAGCACCATGAGCCTGGTGTGAGAAATTAACCGAGCATCTTCTGAAACTTGACTTCAAACATTTTGATCTTGATGATGCAACTTTGTTTTTTAAGAAAGTTGGAAAAACAGTTGTATATCTTGTGGTATATGTAGATGATCTTTTGATAACAGGAAACAATGAGAGCTATATTTCATCCATGAAGAAAGAGTTGAAGAAAGGTTTTGAAATGACTGATTTGGGTCATGTTCATTACCATTTGGGTATTGAAGTAATTCAACATCCTAAATTCATATTTCTTTCTCAAAAGAAGTACATTGGAGATCTCTTGAAAAAATTTGGCATGGATGACTGTAATCCCTTAACCACTCCAATGGAAGAAAACTTGAAGCTCACATCTATTGAAGGGAAGTAATTTGAGGATGCAACTAAGTATAGACAGCTTGTAGGAAGTCTTATCTACCTGACCACCACTAGACCTGACATTTCATTTGCTATTGGAATCCTCTCAAGGTTCATGCAAAAACCTTGTGAAGGACATTGGTCTCCTGCAAAAGGAGTGTTAAGGTACTTAAAGGGGACTCAAGACTTTGGACTCAAATATACACAGGTAGGCGACTTCAGCTTGATCGGATACTCTGATTCAGACTTTGATGGTGACAAAGAAACAGGGGTGTCTACTATAGGTTACACCATGAGTCTTGGATTAGGAGCCGTCTCATGGAGATTACGCAAACAGTCAGTTCCAGCAGATTCCACGACTGAGGCAGAATATGTGGCAGCAGCTGAAGCAACAAAGGAAATTGTGTGGCTCCAGAAAATCCTAGAAGATTTGCAGATGAAACAAATGTATTCCACTCCACTCATGATCGACAACACTTCTGCAATAAAGTTGGCCAAGAACCCAAAGTTCCATGATCGAACAAAGCACATCAATACAAAGTACCATCTAATTCGACATCATGTTCAAGCCAAAACCATCCATCTACATCATTGTTCCACAAATGAGCAAACTGCTGACATCTTCACCAAAGCACTTGGAAGAGAAAAGTTTGAAAAGTTCAAATCGATGCTTGGACTCACCAACATCCCTTCGGATTAAAGGGGGGAATGTTGACACCTAATCCTATGGGATGGGTGTGCACATGTAATATTGTATATTATTTAATATTAGGAAATAAGGAAGGCCAAGAGTCATTGGGAAATGAATCCCAATAGCCTCACCTCCATGTATAAATACATATGCATTCTTCAGCTAATACACATTCTGATTTGAGGAGTTACCTCCTGGTTTGACACAAACAAACAAGTATTACATTGGTTTAAATCCGGTAATGAAAAAAATGCTTGTTTCGCCATGGGATCAATAAATGAATAATATTATTAAAATTAAATATTTTTAAAATTTTGATGTATGTTTAGAGACCTCAGGGATTGGGTGAAATATGTAAACAAAAAATAATTTCAATACATCATGGGTCTTCATCACTACTCTCATATAATATATATATATATATATATATATATATATATATATATATATATATATATAATTATGCTTAATTATGCTTTGTTTAATTAGCTTTCAATTTTGTCTGGAAAATCAGGAAAATTATTGCCATATTTTGATCAAATTACGTAGAAGTTTGTATAAATATAAGCTACTGTTGTTAATCTCCATGATTTTGAGTGCAAAGAGTTTTTTATGGTGCTGAATCCATCTCCACAATAAAAAAACACAATTCAGACCTATAAAATATTTTGGAAAAGAAAAATTACCTTTCCGCAATTTTTAATTGATAAATTTATAGCCTCTATAAACATCGTATATATAATTATGTTTTGGTTAATTAAAAACTTAATTCGCAGGCAAATATGTGATCCTTTCTTCACTTCATATCAGACCTACAAATGGAAAGTTTCAAATTTAGGTACTTCTGCCTCTCTGCCCACCAGTATGTTGTTGTGGCAGTGATTAGATCTATTCCCTACAATCCAGAACATTCTCTCTGCCACCCCTCCTAGGTTGTGTTGTTTCAATCTCCTCGGCTAACCTTAAAGCGTTGGTAAACAAACTTCTTTCACAGGACTAACGCCTCTGCTCAACTGTCTTCGTTCTTGGAAAGCTGTCTGAAACTTCACTCAGCCCTTAGTGTTTTTTTATGGAAGGCGAGCTTGTTGGAATGTTTGAAAATTCCAAAATAAAAAATGGAGAATAAAACTCCCCTCTTTAACACAGAGAAAATATTCAAAATTTCACTTACAGTGACAGAGTTTCCACTTCAAAACAAACTTCTATTCCATAAAAAAACCTGTTACAAATTCTTCCTCAACACAGAGGGATTACAAAAATAGTTTGTTTGCTGCAGACACAGTGCAAAACTATCACTCTCTCATTCATAAAATAACACTCTGTCTCTCTCATAAATATCACTACTATGTATATTCTCTGTTTTCCCGCACTGTTGTGCTTCTCTATTCTGTTCTGTGTAATAAAAATAAATTACAACTCTATGTCTTTTTCAATGCGCTCGGCATATATATATGAAACTTTATAATATAATATATATATTATAAATATCTTATATTTATAATATATATAACCAGATGTTAAAACAAGTATACAACGGTAACAAACCATTACCGAATGTAAAATATTTAAAACTTATTACCGTGAATATAAACCAACTTAAATAAAAAACTATAACATAATGTTTAAACATTATTTTCCCTTTTATGCATTTCGGGGGCTTCGTGGAGTTCATCCTCTCCAGCTCTCATACCCACGTGGAATGGATTTGTGAGTGCATAGTGTGGGCCTAGCTGAGTATGACGTCAGCTGCTCCGGGGTTCTCCACTCCTCCAGCAACTTGGCTTTTCTAACCCCCGCGGAAAAAGCTTGTTGCCTCAACTTTGATGTATTAAATCTGTTCGGTGGGTTTTTAATGTGGTTGTTGCTGCATATAGGATGGAGCTCTTCCACTGCTCCTGCATTCAAAGCTGCAACTGTTAACTTCACATCAACCTTAACTCTGTCGCCTTTCAATATTTTCCAATTTATTCTGCTGTCTGCTGAGTTATGTGGGCAATTGGAAATTAAATTCCAACACTCCCCCTTAATTTCAACTGCTGGGTTTTCCTGCATACCCAAGCATTTCATGAATTTATTAAAACTGTTTTGAGCTAATGGTTTTGTGAGGATATCAGCAAATTGATCCTCTGTTCTGCAATTCTGTAAAACAATCTCACCATTGCTAACCAATTCACATATGAAGTGAAACTTGGTGTCTATGTGCTTTGTCCTTTTATGAAAAACATAATTTTTTGATAAAGCTATCACTGAGCTATTATCACAGTGAATCACTATCCCTTTTATCTGTTCTTGGCATAAACTTTTCAACATTCTTCTCATCCAAACTTCTTGACATGCTGTTGTTGTAGCTGCCACATATTCTTCCTTTGTTGTAGATAATGCTACAATGGGTTGTTTCTTATAGGCCCATGAAATGGCTCCTGGACCCATATGAAAAACATAACCAGAAGTACTTTTCTGGTCATCAATACTTCCAGCGCAATCACTGTCAGTATAACCAATCAATTCTGAATTTTCCGAAGTAGTATATAAAATACCATACCTCTTAGTTCCTTTTACATACCTCAGAATTCTCTTTGCTGCCTGCCAATGTGCATCTTTTGGCTTTTCCATGAATCTGGAAATTGAACTAACATCATGCATTATATCAGGCCTAGTTGTAGTCAAGTACATGAGGCTGCCAACAATGCTCTTATATAAGCTAGGATCAAAATCCTTGCTATTGTCCTCTCTGCTGAGTTTTAATCCCATCACTGTGGGAGTGATTGCAGCTTTGCTCTCTTACATGTTAAATCTTTCCAGCACTTCATTAACATATTTTTCCTGTGAGATAAAAATCTCATTTTCATCTTGTTCTACTTCTATTCCTAAGAAGTATTTCAACAAACCCATTTCAATCATTTCAAATTCTTCTTTCATCACTGTTTTAAAATTTTCAATAAGGTAATCATCATTAACTGTGAAAATAACATCACCAACATATAAAACTACAATCACCAATTTATCATCCTTTCCTTTGATGTAGAGGGTGGGTTCTCCCTCACACTTTTCAAATCCATTTTCCAGTAAATAGGAATCTATCCTACTGTACCATGCTCTTGGCACTTGCTTCAGCCCATAAAGAGCTTTCTTCAACTTGCACACTTTGTGCTCTTGGCCTTTCTTTTCATAGCTGAGAAGTTTTTCAATGTAAACCTCTTCCATTAACACTCCATTTAGGAATGCTAACTTCACGTCCATTTGGTAAACTTTCCACTTTTTTTGTGCTACTATGGACAACACTACTCTCACGGTTTCCATTCTAGCAACCGGTGCGAAAGTTTCCTCATAATCTATCCCATGCTTCTACTTATAACCTTTGACAACAAGCCTTGCCTTGTGTCTCTCTATTTTGCCTTTAGCATTACTCTTGGTCTTGTAGACCCATTTAACTCCAATGACATCTTTACCTTTTGGGAGTTCAACCAAATCCCAAGTCTTGTTTCTTTATATGGAATTAATTTCCTCAACCATAGCTTCTATCCATTTCTTATCTTTAATAGCATATTCAAAATGAACAGGATCATCAACATGACAATATAAAGAAAAAAAAGAATTGATACCTTCATTTTCTCCCTCTTGTTCATAAATGTCTTTCAAATTTCTGAACTTCTTACCTCTTTCATTTGGTGTACAAATGCTTGAAGAAGCACTTGAATTTCCTCCTTGTGGTGTGCTTGGAGAAGCACTTTCATTTCTCCTCAAGGGTGTGCACTGTTGCTTTTTTATTGGTGCTACTGTTTGGGGATGTATTTCAGCCAACTCATCATTATTTTCATCATGAGATAAATAGTGTTTAACATTCACTGTTTTCTCTATACTTCCATCCCAAGCTTCCTCTTCAATAAACTGAACATCTCTGCTCACAATAAACTTCTTGGTAGATGGGTTGTATAACCTATAAGCCTTGGATTCCTCACTATATCCAATGAAAATACATTTCTCCCCCTTGTTGTCCAACTTCTTCCTTAGCTGATCTGGAATGTGTGCATAAGCCACACATCCAAAAACCTTCATGTGTTTGACACCTTGCTTTGTGCCACTCCATGCCTCTTCCAGCACTTTGTTCATTATTTCTTTTGTAGGACACCTATTCAAAATGTATGCTACACAATGTACAACTTCAGCCCAATAATCATTAGGCAAATTTTTTTCTTTTAACATACTCCTTGCCATGTCCATTATGGTTCTATTCTTCCTTTCCGCTACTCCATTTTGCTGCGGAGTATATCTAGTTGTAAAATGCTTGTGTATCCAATTTTCTCTACCAAAACGTAGAGAATATTTAGATATATACTCACCTCCTCTATCAATCCTTAGGACTTTGATACGCAGTCCACTTTGGTTTTCTACAAGTGCTTTGAAATTGCAAAATTTTTCAAACACTTCACTTTTCTTTTTCAAAAAGTAAACCCAAGTTTTTCTTGTAAAATCATCTATGAATGTTAGAACATAGTGGTTGCTAGCAAGCGATGGATTTTGCATCGGTCCACACACATCTGAGTGGACAACCTCTAAGGGTGCTTTTGCCCTTATGCTTTTCCCAGAAGGAAAATTTTCTCTGTGTTGTTTCCCTAAGATACAACCTTCACAAAGGCTATCCGGTTTCTCTATCAATGGTAAACCTTTTACCATTCCTTTTCTATTCAACAGGTTAAGACCTCCAAAGTTGATATGTCCAAATCTCAAGTGCCACAACCAGTTTTCATCTTTTGGTTCACTTTGGATAGCCTCTTGTGCCACTACTGCTTTATTTTCTTCATTTTTCAGATCTGCTCTCATTCCGAGAGGGAACATCCTGTTCCTTGTCATCTTCACTTCAGCAATACATTGTTTTCTGGGTGGTTTTTCCATGATGGTACAAACATCATCCTCAAAAAATACATTGTACCCCTTTTCAACAAGTTGTCCAATACTTAAGAGGTTACACTTCATTCCTGGAACATAATAAACATCTTCTATGGATTTCTTTGCACCTTTCCTTGTTAAAACATTTACAATCCCTTTTCCCATAATAGAAACTCTGCTATCAGTTCCTAGTGTGACTTGTGACTTCACACTCTCATCTAACATAGAAAACATTGCTAAGTTTCCTGTCATATGATTACTGCAACCGGAGTCTAGAAACCATAAATCCTCATTCTTTTCTTTAGCCATATTACAAGATAAAAACAAATTATCTTGGCTGATATTTTCTCTAGTGAAATTTGCACTAGTTCTTCTTTCCATATCATGCTACTTCTTTCTACATTCATTAGCATAATGACCATATTTTTTACAATAGTGACACTGGACATTGGATTTATCATACATTTGTCCATGAGCATTCTGTTGACCATTCTGATGGCTACTACCTTGCTCGTGGCTGTGATTTTGACTATTGCACCTTCCATGTGAATGTGAAGGGCTGTCCCTTCCACCTTTGTTTTGGCTTATGTATTTTCCTCTTTTGTTTTCTCTGCCTTGCCCTCTTCCTCTTTTGAAAGACATCTGGGTCTTAAAGGTATGATCAAGAGATGATTTTTCACTCCTACCCAATCTTTGTTCATGAGTCATCAGTGATGCATGTAATTCATCCACTGTGAACTTTGTGAGATCCTTAGTCTCCTCTATGGTGGTGACAATCACATCGAATCTTGAGGGTAGACTCCTCAAGAGTTTTTCCACAATCCTCTTATCTTCAAGAGTATCTCCATGAGATCTTATTTGTGTGACCATTCCAATCATATGAGTGAAGAATGAGTCAATAGTATCTGACTTTTTCATACAGAGAGCTTCAAAGTCTCTCCTCAGCAACTGAATTTTTGCTGTGTTCACTTTTTCCATGCCTTGATAGGTTGTCTTGAGAGTTTCCCATGCTTCTCTGGATCTCTTAGCTGCCGCTATCCTTGGAAACACACTCGCATGCACTGCTTGATACAATAAGAAAAGGGCTTTGGAGTCTTTCTTCTTATTGCTCTTCAATATCTCCCTTCTTGCCTGAGTTAAAACATAAAGCTCTTCATCATTTGCTGGCTCTTCAAAGCCATCCTCAACAAATTCCCATAAGTCTTGGGAGACAAATAAAGCTCTCATAGTTATTGACCAGTAGTCATAATTTTTCCCATTAAACATTGGGAGATGGATATTTCCCATACCCATACCAGTGCTGGCTCCAGCCATTCTGCACTCTTAACTATGATTCAAAAAAAACTTGACTGTGTATTTAAAATAGCTGACTGTTTTGCAACAGCAACACAACAAACTGTATAGAGAAATACCTTGAATTCTTTTGGTTGAGTCTTCACACTGCTGGAGAAGCTGCTACAACAAAGAACTCCTTTCCTTCAGCTTCTTTGACCTTCAAAGAGCCTGGACTAGCTCTGATACCAGGTTGGAATGTTTGAAAATTCCAGAATAACAAATGGAGAATAAAAATCCTCTCTTTAACACAGACAAAATATTCAAAATTTCACTTACAGTGACAGAGTTTCCACTTGAAAACAAACTTCTATTCCATAAAAGAAATTGTTACAAATTCTTCCTCAACACAGAGGGAGTACAAAAATAGTTTGTCTGCTGCGGACATAGTGCAAAAATATCACTCTCTCATTCACAAAATAACACTCTGTCTCTCTCACAAATATCACTGCTGTGTATATTCTCTGTTTTCCCGCACTGCTGTGCTTCTCTATTTTGTTTTGTGTAATAAAAATAAATTAAAACTCTCTGTCTTTTTCAATGCGCTGGGCATATATATATGAAACTTTATAATATAATATATATATTATAAATATCTTATATTTATAATATATATAACCAAATGTTAAAACAAGTATACTGTGGTAACAAAACATTTACCGAATGTAAAATATTTAAAACTTATTGCCATGAATATAAAACAACTTAAATAAAAAACAATAACATAATGTTTAAACATTATTTTCCCTTTTATGCATTTCGGGGGCTTCGTGGAGTTCATCCTCCCCAGCTCTCATACCCCCGTGGAATGGCTTTGTGAGTGCATAGTGTGGGCCCAGCTGAGTATGACGTTAGCTGCTCCAGGGTTCTCCACTCCTCCAGCAGCTTGGCTTTTCTAACCCCCGCGGAAAAAGCTTGCTGCCTCAACTCTGCTGTATTAAATCTGTTCGATGGGTTTTTAATGTGGTTGTTGCTGCAGGTAGGATGGAGCTCTTCCACCGCTCCTGCATTCAAATCCGCAGCTGTTAACATCACATCAACCTTAACTCTGCCACCTTTCAATCTTTTCCAATTTATTGTGTTGTCTGCTGAGTTATGTGGGCAGTTGGAAATTAAATTCCAACAGAGCTCTCTTGTCATCGTCATCGGAAACAGAACAATATGTGAACTCTTGCCAACTAATGTACCTACCAACTATATTTGAGTTCAAATATTTTTGCAAGAAATTTGATTTTGACACGGGGAGTCATAAGAATTTTATTTTTCATTGGCAATAATCCATTACAGAGATGATAACTCAAACTAAGTGACGATCAACTACTGTTATATCTGTGTGTGCCCCTTTGGTCGGCCATCGAACATGGCAACCTTCCCCGACCTTGACATTACCTAGTCATATCCATGCAATCCAAGGGCAATGATAAATAGGTCACTATTAATGTTTCTTATGTTTTTGTATCTGTGTAGCGCCTTTTCTAAATGAACAAGTTATCCATACAATTTTACACATCAACAATATCTATACTCTTAAAAATGTAACATTGTTCTACTTCCACATTTTTCCTTCCCCAACTTCTAGTTGACACTCTTTTTCATCACACAAGTAATCTCTTGAATAATATTACTTCATGTATCACTGATTTCTTTTCAATTTTGAAATTATTTTGAACTTTCTTATTTGGTTAAATTTAATTTACAAAATAAAAATAAAAATATTCCAAACTAAAAAAACATTTGAAAACTATATTAAATAATAGTAAAGCGCATTTCTAAAACAATTTATGATACACATACACATTTTTAAATTGTAGTATTTCAAATCGAATAATACAGAAACCAACATATATTGCAGCTATTATTACTTCGGTTGCATAATACATGAACTCATTATGAGTTCAAATGTTGTGTGTAAATACCTTGATACAGTGGTATCTAGTTACTAAAAATATCAAATAAGTATATTTATCTTTTCAAATATAGGATATTTGTTTGTTTATATTTTTATGTAGTTAATTTAAATATTTTAAAATGAATTGAAAAAAAAAATGATAAATTATAATTAATATAACCATATAATTTTAATGCCATTTAAATATGAATGAATTTTAAAACATTTATTTTATAATATATGATAGTTTTTTCTTTATTATTATAAAAAATTAATACATATTAAATTTATATATATTTAAAAACCAAAATTCTTAATTATAGTGATTTAGTTTTATTTTATCATGAAAATTTATATTTATAAATCAATTTTATTCTAATAGTATAATTTATCAATAATAATACTATTGACGCTAAAATAAAGAATTTATTTTATATAATACTTATTGAAGTAATATACTTTTTAATTAAATTGATTAATTAAAAAAAAGTCCTAATAAATTTCAACCTTCTATCTTCTATTACTCAATAATGCTAAAATTAAAAATAAAACAAAATCCTCGAGTTAAAATAAAATCCCTATTCAAAATGATGAAAATGATTTATTCATGCGGATTCAACGTTCATGTTTTAAACACCCACAGTTTTCGTAGAAAATTTGATATAAAAACAGTTTTGTAGAAAGTGCTATCCGTGAGGCCAAGTGAAACCTTCACAGAAAATTATTGAAGTGTAGGGGCCGCAGGAACAGTAGGTCCATCAAATTAAATCATTCCCTGTTGGTGGAATCTCTGCTTTGAAGGCTCCCATAGTTTCTGCGAGGTGACGACTCAATGTCCTCGGAAGCATGAAAGCAAGGACACCTCCGACAGCTCCCGAAACGGCGATGATAAAAAAGGGCAGTGCTGGATTTACGTTTCCCGTCACCAACACCAGAGGGGCGACTATGGCGCCGATCTTCCCCGCCTGGCTCGCCAAACCCAACGCTGCGTTCCTCACTACAGTCGGAAACAGCTCGCATGTGTAAACGTATACCAAGTTATACATCCCCGCCGCGCCGAATATCCCGACCAGGCTACACGCTAGCTTCACGCCACTCACAACTTCCTTTGGATTCGAACCGACAATCTCCACGACCACCGACGTCAAACTTACCAACAGACAAGACACTCCGCTTAACAGCATCAAGAAGATGAGCATCGCCCTCCTTTCGAACTTATCAACCATCATTGCCGTCAGAGAATATGCAGGCAACTCTGCAATTCCGTAAAGGAAATGTTGGAATTAATTCCAACTGCCCATGAGACAGGGCGGCAAGACAGTCCGCGGCAAGTGTTGTAATTTTATTACACAGCAGTGTAAAAATAAAAGGCAAAGGAGTGATGTTGTATTGCAATACACAGTAAATGTTATTACACAGGATTTTTTAATGCACAGCAGTGCGGGAAGAAAGAACAGCAATGCCGGAAAGTCAATTTTCCATCAATGAGAATTGAAGCGGTGCTGACAGAAGTAAATACAGCCATTAAAGATTTGTTCAAGTGGTGAATTTAGTGGTTGTGCCAAATGAATGGCATTAAAAACAGCGCTGAGATATTTCTGAGATATTTTTGGTTAAAACACAGAACAGAGCCATATTGTTTGTAATGTTTTTTTTTATATGCAGTGCAGCGTATTGTTAAAAACAGAGACAGAGAGCAGAATTTTTAAAAATACACAGCAGAGTGTATGTTTGTTTTTAAAAACAGAGTATTCCAGCAGTGAATGTTTTTAGTGAAACAGAGTTTTTAATTTGTGCACTGTGACAGCAGCAGTCACAATTGTAAATCCCTCTTTTGAGGAAGTCTGTAACAGCAGTTTTTTTTATATATTGAATATAAATTTTCCTGAGTTGAAAACTCTGTCTGTGAGTGAATTTTTTTTTGGAATTATTCTCTGTGTTAAAGAGGGACTGTTTATTGTTTTGGAATTCTGAAAATTCCAACATGGTATCGGAGCCAATCCAGGCTATTTGAAGGTCAAATAAGCTTGCTGAACAGAAATTGCTTTTTATGAAATAATCTTCTTGAAATAGAAAGGAAGGTTCACCTAAGAAGAATTCAAGAACGCACGTTCTAGCACAGGTATGAGTTTGGGAAATGTCCATCTCCCACAATTCAATGGAAAGAATTATGATTACTGGTCAATAACCATGAAAGCTTTATTTACCTCACAAGAGTTATGGGAATTAGTTGAGGATGGCTTTGAGGAGCCAAAAGATGAAGCAGAATTTTTGATGTTAAATCAAGCAGGAAGAGAACAGTTGAAGAACAATAAGAAGAGAGATGCCAAGGCTCTTTTCTTTTTGTATCAAGCAGTGCATGAGAGTGTGTTTCCTAGGATAGCAGCAGCTAAGAAATCCAGTGAAGCATGGGAAACTCTCAAGACAGCTTATCAGGGTATGGAGAGAGTGAAGACAGCAAAACTTCAGTTGCTGAGGAGAGAATTTGAGACTCTCTGTATGAAAGAGTCAGATAACATTGACTCATTCTTCACTCATGTGATTGGAATGGTCACACAAATCAGATCTCATGGAGAGACTCTTGAAGACAAGAGGATTGTGGAAAAACTCTTGAGAAGTTTACCCTCAAGATTTGATGTGATTGTCACCACCATAGAGGAGACCAAGGATCTCACAAAGTTTTCAGTGGATGAACTTCATGCATCACTGATGACCCATGAACAGAGATTGGGTAGGAGTGAAAAATCATCTCTTGAACATGCTTTTAAGTCCCAGATGTCTTTCGGAAGAGGAAGAGGGCAAGGCAAAGGAAGAGGAAGAGGCAGAAGCCAGAACAGAGGTGGAAGGAACAGTCCAGCAAATGCTCAAGGAAGGGGCAGCAATCCAAATCAGCATCAAGGCCTAGGCAGCAGCCAACAGAATGGTCAGCAGAATGCACAAGGACAAAGGTATGATAAGTCCAATGTCCAATGTTATAATTGTAAGAAATATGGTCATTATGCTAATGAATGTAGAAAGAAGAAACAAGACATGAGAAGTGAAACTAGTGCAAATTTCACAAAAGAAAATAGCAGCCAAAGTAATTTGTTTTTAGCTTGTAATATGGCTGAAGAAAAGAGTGAAGATTTATGGTTTCTAGACTCCGGCTGTAGTAACCATATGACAGGAAACTTAGCAATGTTTTCTATGTTAGATGAGAATGTGCAGTCGCAAGTCACACTAGGAACTGATAGCAAAGTTTATGTTATGGGAAAAGGA
Organism: Pinus albicaulis; assembly: GCA_034641835.2. Taxonomy (NCBI): domain Eukaryota; kingdom Viridiplantae; phylum Streptophyta; class Pinopsida; order Pinales; family Pinaceae; genus Pinus; species Pinus albicaulis. Next base: position 248,819,342 of record CM076583.1, on the reverse strand, counting down.
GATGTAAATGTTTTAACAAGATTAGGTGCAAGGAAAACCATAGCAGATGTTTATTATGTTCCAGGAATGAAGTGTAACCTCTTAAGTGTTGGACAGCTTGTCCATAAGGGGTATAATGTTTTCTTTGATAATGATGTTTGTACCATCATGGATAAACCACCCAGCAAACTATGTATTGTTGAAGTGAAGATGACAAGGAACAGGATGTTCCCTCTCAGAATGAGAGCAGACTTGAAGAATGGTGAAGAGAAAGCAGCAGTTGCACAAGAGACTTACCAAAGCGAACCAAAGGATGATAATTGGTTATGGCACTTGAGATTTGGTCATCTCAACTTTGGAGGTCTTAATTTATTGAACAGAAAAGGAATGGTAAGTGGTTTACCATTGATAGAGAAACCGGACAGCCTTTGTGAAGGTTGTATTTTTGGGAAACAACACAGAGAAAGTTTTCCTTCCGGGAAAAGCATAAGGGCAAAAGCACCCTTAGAGATCGTTCACTCAGATGTGTGTGGACCGATGCAAACTCCATCACTTGCTAGCAGCCACTATGTCTTAACATTTATAGATGATTTTACAAGAAAAACTTGGGTTTACTTTTTGAAAAAGAAAAGTGAAGTGTTTGAAAAATTCTGCAATTTCAAAGCACTTGTTGAGAACCAGAGTGGGCTGCATATCAAGGTCTTAAGGACTGATAGAGGAGGTGAGTATATATCTAAAGATTTTCTACGGTTTTGTAGAGAAAATGGAATACATAAACAGTTTACAACTAGATATACTCCGCAGCAAAATGGAGTGGCCGAAAGGAAGAACCGAACCATAATGGACATGGCGAGGAGTATGCTTAAGGCAAAGCACTTGCCTAATGATTATTGGGCTGAAGCTGTACATTGTGCAGCGTATATTTTGAACAGGTGTCCTACAAAAGCAGTCATGAACAAAGTGCCAGAAGAGGCATGGAGTGGCGCAAAGCAAGGTGTCACACATATGAAGGTTTTCGGATGTGTGGCTTATGCACACATTCCGGATCAGCTAAGGAAGAAGTTGGACAGCAAGGGGAAGAAATGTATGTTAATTGGATACAGTGAGGAATCCAAGGCCTATAGGTTATATAACCCATCAACCAAGAATTTTATTGTGAGCAGAGATGTTCAGTTCATAGAAGAGGAAGCTTGGGATGGAAGCATAGAGAAAATAGTGAATGTTAAACACTGTTTATCTCATGATGAGAATAATGATGAGTTGGCAGAAATACATCCCCAAACAGCAGCACCAATACAAGGGCAGCAAAGTACACCTTTGAGGAGAAATGAAAGTGCTTCTCCAAGCACACTACAAGGAGGAAATTCAAGTGCTTCTTCAAGCACTTGTACACCTACTGAAAGAGGTAAGAAATTTAGAAGCTTGAAAGAGATTTATGAACAAGATATAACAAATGAAGGTATCAATTCTTTGTTTGCTTTATATTTTCATGTTGATGATCCTGTTCATTTCGAAGAAGCCATCAAGGATGAGAAATGGATAGAAGCTATGGATGAGGATTTTAATGCCATATAAAGGAACAAAACTTGGGATTTGGTTGAACTCCCAAAAAGTAAAGATGTTATTGGTGTTAAATGGGTCTACAAGACCAAGAGTAACGCTGAAGGCAAGATAGAGAGACACAAGGCAAGGCTTGTTGTCAAAGGTTATAAGCAGAAGCATGGGATAGATTATGAGGAAACTTTCGCACCGGTTGCAAGAATGGAAACCGTGAGAGCAGTGTTGTCCATAGCAGCACAAAACAAATGGAAAGTTTACCAAATGGACGTGAAGTCAACATTTTTGAATGGAGTGTTAATGGAAGAGGTTTGCATTGATCAACCTCTCGGTTATGAGAAGAAAGGCCAAGAGCACAAGGTCTACAAGTTGAAGAAAGCTCTTTATAGGCTGAAGCAAGCGCCAAGAGCGTGGTATAGTAGGATAGATTCATATCTACTGGAAAATGGATTTGAGAAGTGTGAGGGAGAACCCACCCTTTACATCAAAGAACAAGACGGTAAAATCTTGATTGTAGTCTTGTATGTTGATGATGTTATTTTTACAGGTAATGATGATTGCCTTATTGAACATTTTAAAACGAGTCATGAAAGAGGGAATTTGAAATGACCGACATGGGTTTGTTGAGATACTTCTTAGGAATAGAAGTAGAACAAGATGAAAATGGGATTTTTATCTCATAGAAAAAGTATGTTAATGAAGTTCTTGAAAGATTTAACATGCAGGAAAGCAAAGCAGCAATCACTCCCACAGTGATGGGATTAAAACTCAGCAGAGAGGACAGCAGCAAGGATTTTGATCCTAGCTTGTATAAGAGCATAGTTGGCAGCCTCATGTATTTGACTGCAACTAGGCCCGACATAATGCATGCTGTTAGCTTAATTTCCAGATTTATGGAGAAGCCAAATGATGCACATTGGCAGGCAGCGAAGAGAATTCTGAGGTATGTTAAAGGTACAAAAAGGTTTGGTATTTTATATACTGCTTCAGAAAATTCAGATTTAGTTGGATACACAGACAGTGATTGGGCTAGAAGTGTTGATGATCGGAAGAGCACTTCCGGTTATGTTTTTCACATGGGTTCAGGAGCCATTTCATGGGCTTCTAAGAAACAACCCATTGTAGCTTTGTCTACAGCAGAAGCAGAGTATGTGGCAGCTACAGCAACAGCGTGTCAAGCAGTTTGGATGCGGAAAATGTTGAGAAGCTTATGTCAAGAACAGGTAAAAGGGACAGTGATCTTTTGTGACAATAGCTCAGCTATTGCATTGTCTAAAAATTATGTCTTTCATAAGAGGACAAAACACATTGATACCAAGTTTCACTTCATACGTGAATTGGTTACCAATGGAGAAATCGTTTTGCAGCATTGTAGAACGGAGGATCAGTTTGCAGATATCTCTAGAAACCCTCTGTTGAAAGAAGCTTTGAATATTTCAAAATGTTTGGGTATGCGAGAAAACCAGTTGAAGTGGGGGAGTGTTGGAATTAATTCCAGCGCCGCCGGGGCAGGGCGGCAAGACGGTCGCGGGGGTCGGGGCAAGACATGCCAACGGATGGGCATACCCCCTCGGACAGGGCCCACATCATACAGCCTTAAAGGATTCCGCGGGGGTCGTGAAAGTCTTGAGGGCGGATGATCTTACCCCCTCGGAACCGCTGGGGGACCACATATATTATACGGCCCATACATATGTTTTATATGTTATATGTTGATTGCGGGTTGGCCGGTTGAAATTTCATTCACGGCATTTTTTCCAACAGTTGGTTTTTAATTCTGTTTTATGTTTTATTTATTTTTAATATATGTGACATATATATTAAAAAAAAAAAAAGCTGTGAAGTGTTGTAATTTTATTACACAGCAGTGTAAAAATAAAAGGCAAAGGAGTGATGTTGTATTGCAATACACAGTAAATGTTATTACACAGGATTTTTTAATGCACAGCAGTGCGGGAAGAAAAGAACGACGTCATAGGAAAGTCAATTTTCCATCGGTAAGGAATTGAAGCGGTGCGTGAAGTAAATGTCTGACCATTAAAGATTTGTTCAAGTGGTGAATTTAGTGGTTGTGCGAATGAATGGCATTAAAAACGGCGAGATATTTACCGAGATATTTTTAGTTAAAACACGAACGAGCCATATTGTTTGTAATGTTTTTTTTATATATGCAGTGCAGCGTATTGTTAAAAACAGAGACAGAGAGCAGAATTTTTAAAAAATACACAGCAGAGTGTATGTTTGTTTTTAAAAACAGAGTATTCCAGCAGTGAATGTTTTTAGTAAAACAGAGTTTTTAATTTGTGCACTGTGACAGCAGCAGTCACAATTGTAAATCCCTCTTTTGAGGAAGTCTGTAACAGCAGTTTTTTTTTTATATATTGAATATAAATTTTCTGAGTTAAAAACTCTGTCTGTGAGTGAAATTTTTAATTAGTTTCTCTGTGTTAAAGAGGCAGTTTTTATTGTTTTGGAATTCTGAAAATTCCAACAGGAAAACGCTCACATATAAGTTTGTGCCAAGATTTCCCACGTTGAGGTTCAGTCCATAGTAGACCATCGAGCAGGCCAGCCATATCCACGCCATTGCTATCATTCTGCTGCGCGTTACCGGCGATTTGAAAACGTCGAGAAGGCTTCCTGATGACTCGCCACCATCTCTGGCATCTTTTTGGTCACCGTCCAAGGCCAACGAAACTCCCGCTGGTATTGACTTCCGGTTCTTGGCCGCAATCGATCTCATAACCTCCATGGCCTCTTCCACCCTGCCCTTTACCAGGTACCACCTCGGAGATTCCCAGAGGAATGGCAGAACGAAGAGGCAATACAAGGCGGAGGGAGTGGAAGTCACAATGTAGAGAAGTCGCCAACTGTTGGAAAAGTAGGCAACAGCAGAAAGCAAACCTATGCCCAAGGAATAGAAGTAGAAGGCCGACATGCCTACCGGACCTCTCCTCGACGGCCCGACGGGCTCCGTCGCCAAAACAAAGGACGATAAACCTACGCCACCGCATGTTATGCCCGTCAATAGACGGAGTATCAAATAAACCCAGAAATTAGGCGACATTGCCGTCAAGAAGCCGAAGATGGCGTTGCCGGCGCAAGCTAAGCTCAGCACTCCCTTCCTTCCCAATGAAGAATCCGACAGTCGTCCAAACAGCCCTGCACCTGAATTATGGAAAAACAAAATATAAAAATTACAAACCTTAAGCCAAATGTTTATCGCGATCATCACTAGACATAAAGCATAAGGGGCTAATAAACGGAACAGTTTCCTCTATTTGTTCGAATTTAGACGTCAGAAATTTCTGTTACCAAATTTCTGTCAAGATTTTAAAAATTTGATTACCGAATTTCTGTCAAGATTTTGAAGATTTTATTTAATTTAGAATGGACCTAAACCGTTGTTTTATCATGGATTTTAAAATAAATCACCGTAAAACAATTATAGGTGCATGGAGTTTGATAAATTTGAAACAGGAAAGAAATAAATTTTCGTCCAAATTAGCTGAAAAATGTCATTTACCAATTAGAGACCCGACAAAAAACGCAGACTGCACCAACCCAACTTTGTACTTTTCGTCGCAAAAGAGACCCCATTCGGACACAGTAGAAATTCCGCGGCTCCCGTCCCAGTCCCACGATGTCCGGTCCATGGAGCAAATAGATCCCGTCGGGGTACAAAATTCGAACCCTCGCTGCATGGAAGGGGAATCGTCTGGAACTTTGTCTTTGTTGCAGTGCCAACTAGGCTGACTATCGGTAAAAATAACGACCATCGTTTGGAGGGCCATGAGTGTCCACGCGAAGCTGGCTAGCGCAAAATGGTTGAGTTGCCACCGTCCGAATTCCCCCGTCCATGTCTCTAGCATCTCGTCGATACCGATATTTCTTCGAGTCTCCGGAACGCCCTCATTTGCGTCATCTGTCGACGGCAACTCGCCCCTCAAAGCGTCGAGATCATTTCCGCATGGGTTCTCCATCGTAGCCTCGGCCTCACTTCCAGACATGCGACACATGAATATAATTCTTTTACTTCCGTTATCGAAGATCAACAGTGTAGATCTATGGGACGTGAGAGGAGGTTATATAACACATTTTCGCCGCAGAAATAACATCACTCGCTGAGATGTAAAACAGTGGTAAGATTCTCCGCTTTCCTCCACATCTATGGAACCCTAGTTGACATTATTGGCTTCTTTGACCTATAAACAGACATTCCTAAATGTAGAACAGCTATATGGCATTGTTAAATTAAGTTAAATGATTTACAAATTTTTGAAGACATCGCAACAATTTTTATTACTATTTTATAACACATTTTACAGTGTGAAAATTAATAAAAAATAATCAAATTAAATGTTATTTTAAATTATTATTATTATAAAAAATTATTTTATATTATTATTATTATTATTATAAAAAAATTACATATGAGTTTTTATATATATATAAAATACAGTTTGTTTACTCATGATCTTTATATTATTATAGAGATTTATAATTTGTAATTCATGTTGCTATTATTATAAAGATTTATCATTAGTAATGAGATTTTTTTATAATATTATACACTAAAATTATTGTTTACTAATATTATAGGTTTGAAATTATAATTGATGTTGATATGTCATATATTTATATTTATATGATATTTTATATTATTATAGAGATTTATAATTTGTAATTCATGTTGCTATTATTATAAAGATTTATCATTAGTAATGAGATTTTTTTATAATATTATACATTAATATTATTGTTTACTAATATTATAGGTTTGAAATTATAATTGATGTTGATATGTCATATATTTATATGATATTTTTTTAATTAAGTGGTTCAAAATGATAAAGAAAATATAATTGTTTTAAAAAAAAATTTAACATTTGATAAAGGATTATTATTCGTAAAAATCTTGTTATTATTAAATAATTTTTATTATGTATTTAATAATTATTAATAATTAAATCATAATTTAAGAAAATCTATTTCCAATAAACATATTGTGAACATAATGAATTTAATATAAATATTTTCTTCCTTTTAATAAAAAATTATTCTTTTATATTTAATGAGATATATATTATTTGCTTTCTAGGTAGATATAATAGGCACAATAACAACAATCTAACTTACATGTGAAATTATATTTTTCACATGTTCTAAGTCATATTAGTTGAAGAAAAATTATGATTTTTTGTTATTTAAAATATATTTTTTAATGTACTCTTAAAAAATGTTTGGTACACTTTAATTTTACAAATTAAACAATTTAAAATGAAATTTCTAAAAATTTTAGCAAAATTTGGATTAAAAATAATTAAAAAAAAAAACACCCTTTTTTTTATTAGTTAAACTAATTTCTTTTATTAGTTAAACTACATTGAAATAACATAAGCACATTGTTTTGCAGAATTAAATTTAACAATTTTAAAAATAATTATATTTACAAAAATATAAATCATTTTTATTATTAAAATTTTTATAAAAAATATAATATCAAAATAATATAAATGTCTATACAACTATTATTAAGTCACTTTTATTATTGAAAATTTTATAGAAAATATAATATCCAAATAATATAAATGTGTATAAAACTATTATTAAATATTTTATTTTTTAAATGAAAATACCACCTTCCATCTTCATGCCCTCTCTAATTTGAACATCGCAAATCCATAAAAGGGACGGCTTATTTTCACTTAAAAAAGCGTAATTCAGAGTAGTAAAAAATTCCACTTATTTGATTTTGAAGCTTGAAATGGGCATTTTTATTTGGAATATTTGTAATGTCAATTTAGTTTTCAAGATAGCCTCGAAGTTTAAAGAAAATTCCAGATAAAATGATCTTAGTTATTATAACATTTCATTTTATTTATTAAAACTTGACCCTATTTTATAACGTTTCATTTTATTGATTTCATCTTGTTCCTATTTTATAATATTTCATTCTATTAACTTCAACCTGTTAATATTTCAAAGGGAATTTGAATTAAATTCTCTAATTATTTTATTTTTTATTTATTTATTTCAACTGGTTCCTATTTTAAAATATTTCCTTCTTTTAACTTCAACTTGTTCCTATTTTATAATATTTCATTCTATTATCTTCAATTTTAATTTTTCTATTTTTAATATTATTATTGTTATGATGTTTTTAGAGTATAAAATTAAAATAATAAAATATATTAAATATTTTTTTCTTATTATTATGATGCTTTTATAGTGTAAAAAAATAATAAAGAATATTGAATCATGTTTTATTTTTTTAAATTGTAATTTTTTATTCAAAATATATTAATCATTACAATTATCAAAATATTTATTTTATTTTCAAAATCTAATTTTATTGATTTTAAAATGAGAAACAAATTTTGATTGATAATGTTCAAAATTAAATAGGAAAATGTCTTTATTGAGTTTTTATGAGTATTGCCTACCCTAAAAACTATGAGATATATTGGCTCAATAAATGGTCACATCTAAAAATATTGATAAGCTAATAAGTGGTAACACGATTTCTTCTTTAATAATAAAACTAAATCTTTTACTTAGGAATCTAAGATATTGACATATTCTCATAATTTGTTTTACATCAATTGATAAAAATTTTAATATCAAGTCCATCAAAAATACGACATCGAAATGGCTTTTTAGTGGGTTTAAGAAACTAGGATTATAAAAAAGAGCCGGAAAGTTACCCTTAAGCTAAAACCAATTCATAAATGGAACAATGTCTAAATTGCTATGTTTAATTTATCCACCTTCTCCTAAAATAATAATAGCTTGAGCCTTACCTAGTGGTCTTAATTCCCCCTCCACCCGATTTTTATTCTCTATGTGTTCACTACTATGTTTAAGTTATTCACTTTCTTGTTAAATGAAAATAGTTCAAGTTAGCTTGTGTAAAAAAATATAAACAAGTTGATAATTTTGATGAGTATTTCCTATAATATAATTCTGGCTCCACCTAGGTTCATGTTAGTTTTTATAGGAACTATGTTTTAGTTATCCACTTTCTTGTTAATGGAGAATAGTTGAGTGGTATTTAGTAGATTTAATTCTAGCTCCACCTAGGTTCTATTATTCAATGACATGTTAGCTTGAGTGAAAAAAAATGAACAACTTAAAAATTGGGGCAATTATTCCTACAATTGAATTCCCACTCCACCTAGTTTCTATTGTGTAGTGACATGTTAGCTTGTGTAGAAAAAATTGAACAAGTTGAAGATCATGATGAGTAATTACAAGGTGAATAATATTTCAACAATTTAAAGATAGTGATGAGTAATTCATATAAACATGAAGGTGAATAGTAGAACTCATTTTGATTCACTCCTAGGTATTCCTCATAACAATCCTAATTCACTAGTTACTATGGTGTTACTTTTAAAGCCTAATTTTACCAATTTAAAAATAATTTTATTTATTTGAGTAGAGAAAACGAATCTGAATTTATCCAAAATTTAAATATTTAAATGTCCCTGTTACGTTCTCATGAGGACTTATTAACCTAAAATATATGGGATATATGGGTTCAACGCATGGTCATTGGTAGAGTAATCTCTTTTTTCATAGAGCAATTTAAATCTTGTTGATAGAAATTAAAGATATTGCCATGCTCTAGTCATTTCTTTTACATCAATAGTTAAAATTTTCAATATCAACTCTCATTCATCTTTACATCTATATGTATTTGTAATAAAAAACATAGATAACATCATCCCTTACTAAATGATTCTTCAGTAAGCTTAAACACATTGGCAAATAAAACAATCTAGGTGAGGTCTCCTCACAGCCAAATATATCTGCAAGATTTGTAATGCTAATCAATTTGTAGGATTTTTAAGGTTGATTAGCCTAAATTGAATAGTGTTTTCATTATCAATTTTATGTTATCCACCTCCTTGTTCCTTGAAATAAGAAATTTAAAAACCTCATCACTTATAATGAATGTGTGAACTGGGGATAAATTTCTCCCAATACAATTTGTATTATTTTTAAGGTCTATTTTTATTGATTTTAACCAAAAATAAATAAATTTGATGTGATATTATTCAAAATAAAAATTGATACAAAATTTAAATAGAAAAATAATCTTATTTAAAAAGCGTGTTTAACATATTTTTTAAATATATCTTGAATTTTTATCAATGTGGATCATCTCAAAAGTATGCTTAATGGGTACTCGTTGGATGTGGAATTTAATTCTGCATCTAACGAGTGTCTACACTTGAAATTTTAGTAAACCTATACGAATATAAGCAAGGAATATAATTTTAAAAAGTAGTTTTCTTACTTTCCCTAAAGAAATATTCTCTTATTTTATTATTTTAACTATTTTTTTATTATTTTTCCTTAGGAGGAAAATTTTAGGTTGGAATTTTCTCTCATGCATATTTTCTTATGTTCATTGACGATAAAACTAGATACACATTGTTCTAGTTTATTACAAGAAAAACTGATGTATTTGAATAGTTTAACGAATTTAAGAATACAATTATAGAAAAAAGAGAATACATCAAGATGTTCAAGTCAAATGAAGGGGTATATAGATGACGAGAAAAATTAACTACTGCAAAATCCATAAAATTGATCAACTGTTTATAGTGCCACATATTCTTTAACATAATGGTATAGTAGAAATGAAAAAAAAAACATTGGTTGAATGTTTTCATAACATGATAAAAGGTAAAAAAATTGAAAATGATTTCGGGTTGAAGCAATTAGAACTGTTGTATAGTTTAAAAGTAAAAACCTTACCAAAATTCTATAGTAAAAAACACCTTATGAAGCATTTCATTCCTATAAACCAATGGTAAGTTATATGAGAATCTTTGGAATAACAACATTTTCTCATGTTCCTAAATATGAGAGAAATATTTATGTCAAGGCAATCAAGTACATTTTATTGGTTTTTTCATTAATTATAAATATTATAAAATGTATGATTCAATGACTCACAAAGTATTTGTAGGAAAATGTTATATTTCATGAATGTATAGACATGATTGTAAAAAAGCAAGAGCATAATGTATGGAAATTATTTGAATACAACAAAAGAAATGAAGAAGAACCATAGGATGATGTTGAAGAACAAGGTTGCATTGAAAATAGTCACATACGAAGAGGAATTCGATTAGCTACAAAAATAAATGAGCCATGATCAAGATAAAAAACGAAAATTCAAACACTAATAGGCTCTCAATATTATGTTATAATGACTCAAGTTATGAATATATTTTAGCCTTCAAATTATAAGCATTACAAAGACCATGAAAAATTGATGGATGCGATGAAAGGAGAATATGGTTCTATTATGAAAAATGATACATCATAATTACATAATTTCCTATGGATAAAGTTCTCATATGCTCAAAATGGCTATTGAAAATACAATTTAATGTTGATAGAATTATTGATACATATAAAGCTAGACTAGTAACAAATGGATTTTCATAGAAAGAAGGGTTAATATATAAATAAAAATTTTCACCTATAGCTAAAATAAAAACAATTAGAATGATGATTATATTGGCTACTAAGCATGATTGGAAGCTAAATGAGTTGGATGTCGAGTCAACATTTATGAATGAAGAATTAAAGGAAGTCATTTATCTTATTTAGCTAGAATGCTTTGTAAAGTTGGGAGAGGAGCACTTTTTTTGTTCCTAAATAAAACATTATATATAGTCTAAGAGGCATCGAGGTCTTGGTGTGTGAATAAGACCAATACATTCTTCTTTCAATAAGGTTTTACTAAAATTGAAGGAGATCCAAATATGTATATGCAGAGGGATGAAAGAGGATGTATTGTTTTGATTCCTATATATGTCGATGGACTTATCATAACAAGAAGAAATACTAGGTTAACTAAAAAGGTCAAAAGTTATCGCTTAGAGGAAATTGAAATAGAGGATCTTAAAGAGTTGCATTATTGTTTAGGCCTTGAAGTTTGGATAGATAATGGTATAATTTTTGTCAAAAAAGTAAAAATACACTGGAATTAACGAAAAGATTCAATAAGAAGAGATTCAAAAGGGTATCTACACCATTGGAACTGATTGTTACACTCAATAATGACGATGAAACAAAAGAGGTGAATGATACACTGGATAGATAGTTGCTAGGAAGTCTAAATTACATAACTACAACAAGGTAATAAAAAAATGCTAGAGATAATAGGGAAATGGAAATTCTAGACTGTTAGAGTTTTGAGGTCATTTTCGAGAATTTGTTGTTTTTAAATGTAAGACTGATTTAGAGTGAGTAAGAGTCTTTATCCTTCATCCATCAGTACTATGTAAGGGGAATTAATTTCTTATTTTGTGTATGTGAAGTTGCATTAATAGCAAAGTTTCTCTTGAGATAATTCTAAAATCTCTATGTAGTCTTTGTATAATTTTTTTTAAGTTTATTTATTTATTTATTATTTTTATCTATTTTTTTCTTTTGTATCTAGAGGAACCAACAACTAGGGTGTTCTCGTACCCTAGTTCTAGGGGTTGATTCCAGCTATTACCACTATCATCTTTGGGTGCCTATATATCCTTCTTCTACATGGGTGAATAGTAAGATTTGAACCTCAAACCTCTTCACAAATTAGACTTAATTTTCACGATCATGGTTAATTTAGCCACTCCCTAGAAAATTGTTGTCTTTATAGTTTTATTACAAGAAAAAAAACATGAGAAGTACAACCATTAGAAACGTTAGTATGACATATAATCATTAGTAATGTTAAATATATAAATATAATCATATTTCTTAGATATAAATTAATCCCACCCCCTATTGAGTGACCACATAATGTTCCAATTCTAGCACAAACGTAATATCAGAAGATGCAACTTAGATTAGCTTGCATTTAAATTGCCTTTGAAAATTTCGTGTCTGGACATAGGATTTTTTTCTTCTTCAGAATTTCTATTCATTCACGCGAGATGATCCATATAGTTTCCACATGAATAGATGCATATTGTTTAGATATATTGTGTGCACGAAACTCCCCATAAAACACATAATCCAACCATGTCGCAACCTGTCATCTTGAACATATGTTGATAATTGTGGTAATACCATTTGTGTTTTTTATTTGCCCATAGTTATGATGATTTTATAGTTTAGTGTTAGAAGATATCATTAAAAAACTACATGTTTACTAAGATATCAATCGTGGAAACCCACCATCCACTTTCTTTCATCTAAGAGTTTGTCCACTAAATCCTATTCTAGAAATCCCTAACTTTTCCTAAGCTAATATAATTTATCATTTAAATTTGTCTATATATTGCATAACCTACATCGTTAATTTCTAGATATTTTCTATCTAGATTTAGTATTTAATCTTCTAGGATGTCAATAATTATTTATCTCTCTCGTGAAATTTGACCTATCATTTATCACCTTTATTCTTACCTTTTCTTTATTTAAATCCTAAATTATAACCCTTGATTCAATTAAATTCATAAACATTTGTAGTTCATATTCTTAATCTTAATTTTATGCCTTTAATTTATATTTAGTTTAATTAAAATTTATTTTATTCTTTGTGGTTGACTAATTTATCTTGCTTATTTTCCTTGATGGCTCTCTTCATTTATTTAATTTTATTTAAATTAGAAAATTGATTTAATTAAGTTAATTTCATTTAACTAATTTCCTTCCGGTTGACTAATTTATTTTATTTAATTTCTCCAAATGCTAATTCCATTTATTTTATTTATTCAAATTATCTTGGCCCCTTAATCATTAGATATTTTCTCTTTACTATGATGTGGTCCAACGTTCTTCCTATCACATGTCAAGCTTTTGCTCCTATCATAAAATTTAGACTTATTTAAAATTTGCTCGAGATATTTAGTCCAACGTTTTTCCTATCATAAATCAAGCTTTTACTCCTATCATAAAACTTAGACTTGTTTAAAATTTGCTTGAGATTAAATATCTTGAATATAGTTATAATTCCACAAATGAGTATTGCCCTCCGTCTTTTTTCAAGAGATTAAAAAGAAAAAACCTAAATAGTAACTAAACTAATTTACTGGTTTACTGTGATTAGAAATTAAATTTATAAACATTGATGATTCTTTTCGGATTTCCATAAATATCTTATATGAAAATCGAAATTCATACTTTGGTCTTTTTCCTTCGTTATTTTTTAATGACGAGAGAGAAACATCAGGAAAACTACCTCTTTTCCTTCGTTCTTTTTTACTGACAAGAGAGAAACATCTGGAAAACTACCTCATGCATCATGCGCTTTGAGCTAAGAAATCGACATGCAAGGTATTAGGGTTAGGTTAATCATGCAATAATTGTTATTTTAACGGAAACTAATATTTTTATTTTTTCTATTAGAATTAAATAATGAATTTTGAGATCATATAACTTGGATTATAATGTGGAAATGAATACATTCACCATCATAATTTTATATTTATATTAAAATAAGCATTCGTCGATTAAATAAAGGTCGTTGTAACTTGTAAAATTAATAACCTGTGTCGTCTTGGTATATGCCAGATGCCAGATCTAGTAATTTCCAATCGTTTAGAAAATTTTATTATTAACGTTTTAGTTGCCATTTCTTTAGCATATTTTATTATTAAAATTTAAATCTATTGCATAGATTTATGTGGAGTTGGTATTTATGTTAACTCGATTAAGTTTAGTCCAAGTGCATTATTTTTTTTGAAAGGATTTCCATTGGAATTTCACTTCAAAATTGCTGTATTTTTTCCATTCAAGATGGGTGTGAGAGGTTTTGCTTCTGTAATTTGGACAACATGCGTGTTTTTCTAGACTCATCTAAACGCCGCGAATTTGCTTGGCAAGAGGCCGACAAAATTGACGTCAGGAATGCATTTTGATTAGTTTTTATATAATTCAAATTTAATTTATTAAATATGTTTAGTTAGATGAATAATAAATATTGATTATTTAAAAAAAAATGAAAATGAAAATTTAATTTTTATATACAATTACTTTAATTTTAAATAGTAATTAATTTTTCATTAATCTTAACATTTATCATCAATATTTTCTATTTAACAGTAATACAAAGATATTTCTATTTTCTATTTAACAGTAATACAAAAATATTTCTAGTACCTTATTTTCTATTTAAGAGTGAGTACCAAAATATTTCTAGTACCTTTAATTTGAGAGCACAACTTAATTTCTTGTTAAAAAAAGTTACCCTCCAATACCCCAATTATGAAATAGGGATGCCATCATTTTTATCTTGACTGGACTTGAGGCGAGCTTCTTGAAGTCTTGATCAGCTTATCTTAGGTTGAGAAGACTTGAGGCGAGCTTCTTGATGTCGTCGTCACCATATTTAAAGTTGAGCAGTGTATATTATGAAATGCATATATTTTAATCTTCATTATCAAGTAGTTAAAAGAAAGATTAAATAACAGATTTTAAGAATGTATATTATGTAATTTAGTCACTTCGTTTCTGGGTTTGGTGCTTTTGAAAGTTTAAATTTAAATCCTATGAAAAGAAGTGAGAAGCCGGAAGCAAATTATAGAATACAAATTATCTGACTAAACGTTCAAATTCCATCAAACTATTCCATCCAACTTGAAACAAGCTTAATAATAAGAAGTAAAATAATTTATTAAAAATGCAACTGAAGCATATTTAAGGATTTTATAGAAACTTTGCATCATAGATAATTTGTTTAAGATTTTATGAAATCCGTAGGAAGATCACATATGAGTTTGTTGTTTGGCATGATGATGGGCTTACACCACATCTATGTTAATCTTCAAATTGCACGCTCCTTGAAATATATGGCGTTGACCCTTATTCGCCAGATGTCTAGTAGCTTTCGAATTCTTCGAAATTGCAGGCCTCTCCAAGTATTTGGCGTTGACCTTTTATGAAAGCACATACCACACCTAGGAATTTCACTTTGGTTGAAATGGCATGCAAGTATTTGGCGTTGACTTTTTATTTGTAGGATATTTGGTAGGTTTCCACATTTTTTTCAAATTGGATGGCCCTCCAGGTATTTGGCGTTGGCGTTGACCATATAAGATATTTTTCACCACAGCTATGTCAATTTCAGTTCCTCTAAAATTGCATGCCTCTCCAAGCATTTGGCGTTGACGCTTTATTGCCAAGATTCTTGTAGGGAGATGCGAAGACCCACCCGGGTTTTGCGCTGGGCGGATCAATATGCGATGGTTCATTCATGGCAAGGTCAAGGTCCAATTCAAGGGGAGAGTGGCGTGTTTGAGGAAGAGCGAAGTTCTCTACCTGCCTGCATCGATGCGGTGCTTTAAACGCCAGATAATATTAGGTGGTATTAGGTTGAGGTAGACATTTTTGACATTATATTCCTCTCCGGGTACTTGGAGTTGACTTTTTATTCCCAGATCTCTGGTAGGTTGCGGTACACATTGCATGACTCAACAAGTATTTGTTGTTGACCCTTTATTCCTAGATATCTGGTACTTCTCGACTCTTTTGAAATAATGACGTTGTAAGATTGTTGCTCAGCTTTGTGATTGTCTACTCTACAGATATTTGACATCTATTGAATCTCCACGATCCCCATGCCTTTAGAGTGTTTTTTTAATAGGGTTGAAAAATTTATGGATTAACAATGGAGATAATTGTTATTGGATGTTTGTTACAAATGGAAGCTAACTCATTTTGTTATTTAAAGAAAGCCTTATCACCTAATTGGTAAGAGGGTAGACTTTCACTCCTACTAAATGTCTTAGAATCTTGAGCCATTAACTTCTTTTCTCGCTTTGATTTTCAAATCTCCACTAAATTAAATACCACATTGATGTATAGGATTTCCTTATTTGTGAGCCTCTAACACATCTACATACAATGATATGAGTGCATATAATGTATGTCTCTACAACAATTTGACTTTAGATATTTTATTTTCCACATATTTGTTTTTTTTTAGTTTTTAATTATTTTATAACTAACACAATGACATTAGTAAATGTGGCAATTATAAATTGCACACTTATACTTATGATTAACATTATGACTAGCACACCCACATCTAGTAATGTGATTGATATATGTTGATAGGTTTATATGAAACACATCTAGAACCACATTTATGTGTGTGGTTGATCATTTACGTATGTAGTTGATATAGGCAGAAAAGCATTTATCCACCACCCACAACTTTAATAACCATTAGGTGTATTTTATTAAAGGATAACTATTTATGGTTATTAATAACTATATAAATAATAATAACCATATTATTTTTTATTTATATAATTATGCTTATTATATTAATATCATTTAGTATATTACTATAATATTAGTTATTACATAAAACTTAAATAATTTTTTTTGTAATATATTAATAATTATATTAAAAACTATAATATAATTTGTGTATAACATATTAATAACTTTGTATTAATATTATTAATTAACTATATATTAAAGTGAAATATATTATTACTTGGAAAAAAAATATAACAATTTAATATAATAATATATAATAAAAAAAGTAAACCTCATGGTTTAGGGTTTATAGACTTTAGGGTTTAAACCTTCATATATTAAACTCAAAGGCTTATTCATTTCTTGGTTTATTAAATTTTTTTATTTTTAAATATTGCTCCGAAAATATTAATAATCCCTAAGAGTTAATATTTTGAACCCAACTAATTAATTTATTATTATTAAATACTATTACTAAAATTATTATTTTTATTCCGAATTAAATTTAATAACGTTATAAATTAATAATTATTAATAAATTTTATTTAATAAATATTAATAATAATTAATTAATTAATAATAGTGATTAATGATGATGATGATGATGATGGATAACATCCACTTAGACCAAAATTTGGTGTATTGACCTAAAGAAACGAATTATTTAGTTTGTTTTAAAATTGTAATCCTATTCTCAAATAGCTTGGAGAGAAACGTCCCGAGCTCACTATAATTTGAACATGTTAAAAGGCTAGGAAGGTCGGTATTGCAACAAAGGTTATGAAACTGAGATCTAATGTGGGTGTACGCAGGGCATTCTAAGAGGAAGTGATTTTCATCCTCAACGTTCATATTCTCAAAGAGATGGAAATCCTTTCCATCCATGGGGTTTTAGGAACTACCCAACGACCTGTTTCACTATGGAGCTCATGAGAGTTCGTTCTTATCTTGGTTGTACTATTTTTTTTCTTCGAGCTAGATAAAACATAGAGATACTTTTGATCTTCTAGTGTAGGGTTGATGACCTCCTTATAATATCTTAATTTTCTTTTACCCTCTAAATCTTTCTCAAACCACATTTTCTCTTTAAACTTAGAAGTAAAAATATTTTTAATGTTATTAATATTTTGCCATGCAACATTTTCATCGATCTCCCAATGGTTTAACCAAGCCTTGGTATCTTTATTGTTACTAATAATAGTAACAATAATATCTCTAGTTTAATATTAATTTATTAATTATTAATTAATTAATTAATAATTATTCAATAATAATAACAATTAATTAAATAATAATAATTAAATAATTATTTTTCATTATTAATTAATTAATTAATTATAATTAATTTATTGTTATTATTATTATCTAAAAGATATGAAATATACATATTTTTAATTTATATTAATTATTGTTAACTAATTAAACCCAACGGATTTATATTAACCCTAGGGATCATTATTCCCTTGATCGAGGTACGAGGAGGGGATAAGGCATGCACGCAGACCAAGGAAATGATAGCACAACAATGGGGTAAGGTAGGTGGGCATCCCACCCAATATCGCCACATACCGCGAGCATTAAAATTTTGGTGAGTCTGTATGAAAGTGGGTTGTAACATCGTGGGTGAAATAGGTCGTGGGAGGTATATGGAAAGGTGCATGCAAACACTATCCTGTAGCAAGAAAGGCAGGTGGGCGCATTTCAACACCACTTGCATATGAACCACAGCAGTTCCGAGACAACCAGTGTTATGAGAAGACGGAGGCTCTAGTATGTAGTGAAAAACCTCTTCTTTCTTGCAATGGTGGTCCAAAGGAACGAAATGATGGTAGAATGGTTGTGTTTTTTGTTTCTTATTGATGGGGTTATTTGAATAGAGATTGGGATGTCGTGAGCTTGTATCATGAATTCATGAAAGCCTTTTCATGAGGGAATTGGGTTTGAGGGAAGGTTGTTGTCATTAATCGTTGGTTTTCATCCTCTGTTAAATTTAGCAATTGGGACGTCTAGATAGGACATTATGGGGAGTCACAGGCTGGAATAACCAACCCAGTTTTGATTTCTATTATTTCCATGGGTACGGAGAGTCATCAAAGGTCGGCAGGGGTTCAGGGCATGGTCTAGTATCCTAGTGCAATTCAATCGTGTGAGTGGGGAATCATTGAGGACTTGTGTCCCGTGGCTAGTTCTGAGTTGGAAAAAAAGAATTCTGCAGGGAGGAGTCTAGGGAGCCAGAGTTTGGATGGGATTGTAAATCAAGCAGGGAGTCAAGGAGGGGGTCTGGTCTTATGTTAGTTGAATTTTCAAGTAAATGTCAGACCAATTTCCAACCTCAAGGCATTGGCTGAGAGAATAGGGGTTCTCAAACTAGTCAAAGGTCCATTGAGGAAAAAGTTTCATGAATGGAGTATCTCTAGGAAAAGGTGTGAGGTGATGGTTATATATGGATGCACGGTCTTAACAATGCTTTTGTTTGTGAATTCCTTTTAGGTCAACCTAACTAGCTTTCTCCTCTATCACCTGCTCTGCTAGCGATAACCTCAGAGAGGGCACCAGAGAGACTCCAGTTGTTGACAAAATTTTATTTTCAATGAATGAAGGTTGAGGCAGAAGATGGTAGGAGGGGTCGTCGTGGCAGTGGCAACTCGAGTAGGGGGAAAAGGAAGGCACAAGCCTCCACCAGTGGCCTAAAAAGGAAAAGAGGTAGGAGGAACATGGAGGAAAGTATGCAAAACATGTTGCATGCTTATAGTGAAGGCTCCACGGCACAGGTGAAACAAGAAATTTTGAGATCACAAGTAGAATTTAAAATGATGGCAACAATGGAACTGATCCAACTGGAAGACTTAGAACCCCTGGTAGTCGACCTGAGAAACACCCAAGGCATGTTGACTTTGTTGAAATAGCTCATCCAATACTATTGGATAATGAAAAGCCTCCAGGTGAGAGAAAAGAGGGATATGAAACAACAACAAGAAGTACCTCAATAACGAGGCCATCACCAATGCTTACAAGAAGATATGAGCTAGTTAGTAATTCAGAAGGAAATTTCGTCAGTCTAGGTGAAACTGTTCCACCAGAATGTGTGTCTCGGATGCATGGAAAATCAATTACAGAATATGCAACAACAAGAGATGTCGTGATAGAGTGCTAAGGACCCGACACCTATCGAATCATATGAAGATTGACTTCTACAAGTCATGGAGTATTAGAAAATTTATTTTTATTTTTCTTAATGATTTGGGATAACATTTACATTTACAGTAGGAATACTTGATGTATAGTAGACATGGTAGGTTTTAAAGGTTGGTTGGACATGCTCAAACTATTAAAATTTTGGATGGCTTATGACGTTGATCAGTGGCCAATAGATCTAGTTTCCTACGTGTTGGTTGATGTCATTAGATACATATTTTGTAACCTAATTTACATGTGATTAATGCAAAGGCACTACCAAGCTTACCAAAAAAATCCTAGGGATCAATATTATAAACCCTAAAAATAATATTACACCGAAGGAATTAATATTATAAACCTAAGGTATATAAACCCTAAGATAAATATTGTAAACCCTAGAATTATCATGGTTTATGATGGTTTATTTTCATATTGAGGCAATATTTGTGACAATGTGACGTGGCACCATGGTTGATCACGATTGATTTTCATACGCAGAAAATATTTTTCATAATGAAACGTTGGACCATGGTTTATTTTCATATTGAGAATTTTTTTTTTCACAATGTTATATTAGACCATGGTTGACCATGATTATAAACCAAGGGAATTTATATTAGAACATATAATTAATATTATAAACCCTAGGAATATGAACCCTTAGATTAATAAACCCAAGGGATTAATATTATGAACCCAAGGGAAAAATAAACCAAAGCAATTAATGCTAAAAATCCAAGGGATTATAAACCCTAAGGGACTAATAAATCAAAAGGATTAACACTAAAAAACCAAGGGATTGTAAATCCAAGAGAATAATATTAAACTCGAGGGATAAATATTATCAGCCCCAAGGTAAATATTACAAACCCTAAAATAAACATGGTTGAGCATGGTTGATTTTCAGTTTGAGAGAATCCTTGTCATAATGCGACATAGGATGATGGGCGACAATGTTTGACCATTATTTGTTACCATATCGATATAATATTCATCACAATATGAAATTAGAGTGTTGAAACCCTATGAATAATATTATACCATAGGAATAACAACCCTTATATTAATAAACCCAGGGGACTAGTAAACCAAAATGATTGATGATAAAAATACAAGTGATTCCAAAACCAAGGGAATAATATTAAAACAAGGGATGTAAACACAAGGTATATAAATCCCAAGATAAATATCATAAAACTTAAAATAAACATGGTTGACTATGGTTTACCATGGTTGATTTTCATATTGAGATAATTCTTGTCACAATGCGACATAGGATAATGGTCGACTATGTTCAACCATTGTTGATTGCCATATCACCACAATATTTGTCACAATACGACGTTGGAATATGGAAATCCTATGAAAAATATTATTCCCTAGGAATACAAACAATTATATTAAAGACCCCAAGGGATTGACATTATAAACCTAAGGTACTAATAAACTAAAATGATTAATACTTAAAACCCAATGTAATAATATTAAACCCAAGGAAATAATATTAAAACCAAGGGATAAATATTATAAACCTAAGGTATATAATCCCCAAGATAAATATTATAAACACTAAAATATATATTGTTGACCATGTTTTATTTTCATATTTATACAATTTATGTCCCAATGCAACGTAGGACGATACGGGACCATGTTTGACCATTATTTATTGCCATATTGACACAATCATTGTCACAATGTGACATTGGACCATGGAAACCCTATGAATAATATTATACCCTAGGAATAAGAACCCTTAGCTTAATAAAACCAAGGGATTGACATTATGAACCCAAGGTATTTACGTTACGAACCTAAGGGATTGACATTATGAACCAAAAGGATTAATACTAAAGCCCAAGGGATTAGAAACCCAATGGAATACTATTAAACCGAAGGGATAAATATTATAAACCAAAGGTATATAAAACCCAAGAAAAATATTATTAAACTTAAAATAAACATGTTTGACCATGATTTACCATGGTTTATTTTGATATTGAGACAATCCTTCTCATAATGCAGCGTGGGACGATGATCAACCATGCTTGACCTTTATTACTTCGATATTGACACAATCATTGTCTGAATGGGAGATTGGACTGTGGTTACCCTATGACTAATATTATACCTTAGGAATAAGAATCCTTAAATTAATAAACCCAAGGTATTGAAATTATAAACCTAAGGTATCAATAAACTAAGATAATTAATACTAAATACCTAAGGGATTATAAACCCAAGGGAATAATATTAAAACCAAGGAATAAATATTAGAAATTGTAAAATAAACATGGTTCACCATGATCTACCATGGTTTATTTTCATAATGATACAATCATTTTCACAATGTGGCATAGAATGACGATCAACAATTCTTGACCATTATTGATTGCCATATCGACATAATATTTTTTAGAATACGAAATTGGACCGTAGTTGATTTTCATATTAGCAAAACAAATTTCATCATGCGACGTTGGATAATGGTTAACCATGAATTATTTCACACAACATGACTGTTAATTTTGGGAAACTAGGTCCAAACTCCATGTTTCACTGCTCATATGATGATGATCATATTTTGCTGGATTCCTCTTTTAGAGAGGTGCAAATTTGATCTAAATATCATCATGTTTGGATGAGGAGAACATATATTTTGATTTTATTTTCCACAAATGTTCAAGGTTGGTGATATTTGTAATGTAGGATCACAAGCCTAATAGATGTATCACACACCCTCACTCATGGATATAAATTGCAGAGAATTGAAGGTCATTTTCTCATTAACTTATCACACATTATCTCATTGTGATCTAATTAGTTCGATAGCCTTTGGAGGCCTCTTTCCTTCACACGTGTGGAGCTGAAGCTGGGAAAAATCTACGGATTTGTTTAGGGTTGTTTTTCTATGTGTTGACTAGTGTTTCCGGTGGTCAACCCTCGACCATTTGACCTCCAATATTTACTAGAAATCTAATCTTTGTAGGCCATACAGCTGGGCAAAAAAATAGAGGAGAGAGGAGTAGTTTGACTTGTTGGCGAGTGATCAGGTCTCACGGGCAAGACCCAGGTTCAGGGATTGTGGCCAACAAAAGAATCTATTGTAGTCTAGGATTACGTCGGCATTATCACCCTACTCCGGAGAGTAGAGAGTCTCACCTGAGGCGTGCCACGACCACATGCACGAGGGGAGTAGACCAGGGGCAAGGAATAGATTCACAACCCATTCTCATCAATGGTTAGATCACATGGATAGAATTACGTACGCGACATCGTTCAGAG
Organism: Pinus albicaulis; assembly: GCA_034641835.2. NCBI lineage: Eukaryota > Viridiplantae > Streptophyta > Pinopsida > Pinales > Pinaceae > Pinus > Pinus albicaulis. The sequence goes on along the minus strand of CM076583.1, from coordinate 248,796,119 downwards.
AACATACAGATATTAAGAAAATGAAAATTTTAAAGCATCTCAATCAACACACATGCATGTGAACCACACAAATAGATAGCAACATGCAATTGTATTAAGCTCTTGGCCAACTCCCGGTTACATAGCTTTGCAATGATCTTACAGATTTGATACACATATCTTGCGGAATAGAGATTCTACATCAGTAGCCCCTAGGAACTACAGAGACCTCATCCATCCTCTGGATTCCTGCTGCAGCATGCGTTTTCTCACCTTTTGTCACTCTCTTCTCTCTTCTGCTGTGTGATCCTTGTCATCCTCTTTATTTAAACTCGGTGACTGCTATTTATTCACCCGTTGTCGCGACTGTTAGTTCTCTGTATGTCCTTCTGCAACTGCTTCTAGCTTTTCTCTGGTTATCTGTGTGTTCCACTTGCGTTCTTTCTGATGTATCTTCTCCTTATCTGCGCTTATGCATCTAGTTTCCTCTGCTATGTGCCTGTTCCATCGCAACCTTGGTAGTACGCCATTTTATGTGGTTGCGACTTGGTTGTGATTGCCGTGTGTCCTTGTTCCGCAACCCCAAAATCTGGCCATTGTTCCAAATTCAAAACATTCAAAACAATATTTTTCAAAACAAGGGCCCCAACAGGCCCCGACCACAGTTCTTTGACTCGTCCCCGAGTCAATCACAAATTACGGTCTCGATCTCCATTGCCCTGCTTGACCCCATGCCCTGTTCACCCTATGCACTTTCATCCTGTGCCTGTTCCTGTTGTGCATCTTCAGCTTGTTCATGTCCCTGCTTTGCAAAGTCGGACGGCTGTTCAAACAAGGGCCCCAACTCCGGAACCCTTTGGAACGTTGTAGCTCGGAGCTCAGTAAACTCTGACATGGCTTGCTGCCACCCCTGGATGAGCGAGTTCGTGTCCTCAGCAAGCTTGGTGATAGCAGCTTCCTCAATGGGTGTTGGGACAGTGCCAAACATTGTACTGATCTGTGTCTCGGCTACTGCTGCGAGCTGTTGGATGGCCCGGGCGCTAGATTGAAGCGGCGGTTGGAGCTCTCGAATGACGCATTTGGCCTCCGCCGAATAGGCCTCTGTGTGTTGGAGCTGGGCCTCAAGCTCATGAGCCTGGGCATATAATTGATCTAGTCGGGCAGGGTCATTAGCCTCTTGAATTTCCCTGGAAACCTGCTGGAGTTGGGCTAAAATTCGCTGGGTTTCGACAGTGAGGGCCAGGGAGCATTCGTGAAGGCCCTTCAGGAGGTCACAGGCCTCTTGTGCCATAGATTGAAGTGCTTCCTGCATCTGAGCTGCCTAGCTCTGCTTGCCGGCCACTTGGGCTGAATAGTCGACCGCGGGTTCGGCCAGCTCGGCAAGGGCTGCTAATGCTGCCCGGAGCTCATGATTCTCCTGGTGTAATTCTTGAACGGCGATGTGGAGGTGGATAGCTTGCTCAGAGAGGCTGGCCGCAGCAATTTCGGGAGGCAGCAGGGGGTAATGAGGCCCGAGGGCGGCCAAAAATCGGAGAACATCCGGGTGACATTGGTGATCATTTCTTCCATCTTCTTCCGTGTTGTTTGAAGGTGGTCGTGCTGTTCAATAAGCACGAAAAGTTGGTGTTGCTGCTTGGTACACTATTGCTGGAGTCCCAAATACAATCTTTCGGCCTGCTAGGCCGCCCTTTGAATCAGCAGATACAGCTGAGCGGGATTGTCAGGCTGGAAGGTGGTGGTCCCAGAAGGGTGCGGCATTTTCTCCTGCAACGGTTGGCCACCAGAAAATGTGCCATTGACATGCCCTGGAGGTGAGAATGGCGTGGCCGCTGGATGTGCAGTGTCACCCATATTTAGATCCGGAAGTTTTTGCTGATCAAGGTGAGCCGAACGTGAAGGAACTATGGCCTCAGGCAGAACCTCGGCAGAATCAGACCCGGTGTGCAGCTGCTGTGTGAATATATCAACGACAGGAGGGTGGGGTTCTACCACTGGGTTGATCGGTGGTATCACTGTGGTAGCACCAGAGTCAACCTCAGCCCCGCGGTCCCCACCAATGAGTTCCCGGATAATGGGGTTAGACACCGTAGCTGAGGAATGAGATGGGGCGGATGAGGTGGCAGGTGGAGGAAAGGTGGATGGAGCAGTGGAGAGTGTGGTGGGGGTGTGTGGAAAGCGCATGTTGATGAATTCGGATGGGTCAATGAGGGGTTCTTCAGTAATTAGCACCTCGGTGCTTGGGGGTGGTGGTGGATCATCAACAGTGAGGTCCACCACCGGATTTGCCTCGGTGGTGCGGGCCCTCTTAGCTTGGGGGGCCTCGGGTAAATCTATAGGCCCACTCGTCTCACCCATTGGGGTCATGAGTGGATCAACAAAGGTAAACAGGATAGTGGGGATGAGGGAGGTGAGCGGAGCGGTACGAGGGTGCGAAGTGGAGCGAGTGAGTTGAAATTCAGAAAATAAAGGAAATGGGGTAGCACCACTAGACATAACCTGAGCCGTCGCATTGAGATTTTGTACCTGATTGTTGAAGTGGCGGATGATGGGGATGAGTGGTTTGGGGAGTTTCTGTGGTGGTGCTGCCACCACCGTCTCAGCAGGCTATTGCACTGCTGCCATCCTGTCAAAATTGTATCTGGGGAGCCCGTCCCGCATGTGCTTCGTGACCCCCGGCCATGAGAAGACTTCACGATGGAAGGTAGCATCGTCCAACTGAAATTTCAGTGGCATCATTCGGAAGGTATCTGCCGAAACGCAAGCAGGTTGGAGGTAAGTGTGCTTGTGACTCACCCCGAACCATACTTGCTCACTATAGGCGTCCAACAGGTTCGTGGGCACCCGTTGCTGGCATGCCACCACATTCGTCATTAGTCGGTACCATGACCGAAACGCATCGGAATTCACCAGTTTGGTACTAGGGTCATTTGAGACCTACCATGGAGTGAATTTCATTACGAGGGGCTGGCCCTCTGGGATCTCTGCTGGGAACCGGATGTGTGGAGTGTGCCATTCCACATGGAAAAAGAACTAATCAAATAGCCGTAAATAAAAGTGGTTGCGCGCTTATAATTCTCCTCGCACGCATCGAGCAACTCTTTTAACAAGAACGAACACCAATTCAGTCTGGTGCCTTGGACACAATGCTCAACAATTGAAATAGTATCAAGAGTGCATTCGCCCTTGGTGTAATGCCTCATTGTCTTGCTGACAATGAGGTAACAGGCGAATCAAATCTCAGGCTTGTTAATGAGGTCGATCTTGGCTCCTTTCCCCCCCTGCAAGTGCCATACTTGGTATAGAAGTCCGCATCGCCTGACTTCCATGCGCGCTTGGAGGAGTTCTGGCCGACTGTTGAGACGTCAGAACCCATCTGCAAAAGCCCTATGAGGCGATGAATATCTTCGGCATGAATGGGAATTTCTTGGGCCAGCCACAGGGACCCATTCTAAATTCGGCTGAGGAGGAAGCATGTACACTGCAGAACTGGTCCGGTGGTGCCAAAGACTGAGAGATTTCTTAAGTTCATCAGGGACGAAGTCTGAAGGCCCTTGTACTCAGGCAACAGGCGGATGGCGGGGTTTCCGGCTGCAGTGCAGTAGTTCTCCATGTATGTCTGCCGCTGGAGGGATGAAAATTTGGTATCATTTGAGAGGTTTCCATCAATCAAGGCAACATTATCATACTTGCCCACCAGGGACTCGGTCTTGTGAATCCGAGTGTCAAGCTCTGGTTCAATGACGGCTGGAATGGCCTTCGGCATTTTGGCCCGGCGCTGATAGACCTGTGAAATTTTCCTTGGGCACCTTGCTTGGTGCAATGCATTCTGAGAGTGCAATGGCTCTGGTGCAACTGCACTTGCTAATTCAAACGGGTCCGGCATTCTCTTGCTTTTGGTGTTCATGCAAGGCATGTCAGCACCTGGCACGAGTGGAGTCGATGAGACCCTCTAACGAATTAATTCCTGCTGGCATTCTTTCTGTGATAATCATGTGATCAATCGCATGCCAATGAGTGCTGTGACAGTTGCTGACGGTGGCATGGGGAAATGGGCGGACGTGACGACTGAGGTTACTGAGGGTGATGGCCAAATGATGGCGGCGTGTTCGCTGCCAAGTATGGTAATTAATGTTGCAGATCTAGGCGATCCTACGGACTGACACAAGTACATGGGTGGACTGAGCTAGACTGACATGGAAGTTGGGATGGATCCTACAGGGATGACACTCTGGACTGGCGCCGCCCCGACCACAGTTGGTTGCGGTTCGGACCTCGCAACGAAGCGGTTATTGACACACTACCTATGAACAGAGAATACGCCCTACTCTCATCCCGGTTGTGGGAGAGTTATTCAACTACGCTATACTACGGGTGCTCTCGAGTGCAAGAGTTATTGATGAAAAATGAAAGGTACTTACTCCTGGTAGGGTTTTAGGCATGCACCATTCACCCACCCAGGCAGAACCGTACCGTCTAGTTGTGCCAACCGAATGGCTCCGGAGTCGCGAATATCGATAACAAAGTAGGGTCCCAACCAGTGCATCTGTAGCTTTCCAGGGAACTTCTGGAACCTACTATCGTACAAAAGAACTTTGCTGCCAACTTGGAAGGTTTTGTTCTTAATGTGGCAGTTGTGCCATGCTTTTTGTCGGTCCTTCTGAATCTTCTGGTGAAATTCGGCTAGGAAGCGGGCTTCATCCAGTTCCTACAATTCATGGAGGTGCTCCTGGAGGGAGGCCTCTTCCGAAAAATTCAGAGACGTGGCGACCAACAAGCTTGGCACAATAAACTCGACGGGGATCACAGCCTCCCGGCCGTACACAAGCTGGAATGGTGTTTGATTGGTCAAGCGCTTCACCGTAGTCTGATAGGCCGATAAGGCCGCTGAGAGGCACTCGTCCCAATCATCACGCTGGGCATTGCAAATCTTAGTCAAGCCTTTCTCAAGAATCTTATTGAAGGCTTCCACCATACCATTAGCCTGCGGGTGATACGGGCTACTCTTGTGATGCTGAACCATGAAGGTGTTCAACAGTTTTTTGACTATGTCATTAATGAAGTGCGTACCCTCATCGCTGGTTAAACTCCGCTGGCAGCCAAACCGGCAAATGATGTGCTCAAAAATGAACCAGGTGGCGGTATCCGCTGTGCAGTTGCATACCGCAGCTGCCTCAGCCCACCTGGTGAGGTAATCCATGGCGGTAATGATGTACCGAGCCTTGGAGTGTCTGGCGACCGGAGCTATGGGCCCCACAAAGTCGACAACCCACTTCTCGAACGACCGCAACACATGCACTGGGTGTAACGGAAGCTCGTCCCGGTGAGAGGGCCTGCCCGTCCGCTGGCAGACATCGCACCACTTCACATAGGCCTTACAATCGGTATGTACTGTCGGTCACCACAGGCTAGCTTGGAGCACCTTCCTTGCGGTGGGTTTTGCACCCAGATGCCCTCCTGCAACACCGCTGTGACATTCCCACATTACCGCTTCCCGTTCGTGGTCAAGGACGCATCTGCGCAGAACCTCATCGAGGCCCAGTTTGTATAGCTACCCTGCGATCAATTGGTAGTCGGCGGCATGGACGACCAAATTTCGTTTCTGCAGCGGGGTGTAATCCTGAGGGCATTGCCCTGTGGACAGATAGGTGGCAATGTCGGCCAAGTAATCTGGTACTGCTTTGACCTGGAAGAGGTCAGCGTCGGGCAGCTAATCATCAAGGGAGCTGTCATTTTCCTTTGTCTCCAACCTGGATAGGTGATCAAGCCTGACATTCAACCTCCCAGGCTTAACGATTACCTCGAACGTGAATTATTTAAACAATAGAAGCCAACATCAAATCCGTCCTTCCAGAGCAGGCTTATTGACCAGGTACTTCAGGGAAGAGTGGTCCGTGAAGAACTTGAACTTGCCCCCTAGAAGATAGTGGCAGAACTTCTGAAGAGAGTACACCATCTCCAGTGCCTCCCTTTTGGTCGTGGTGTAATTCCTCTCCGCAGTGGACAATTTGCGGCTAGCGAAGTATACCGGGTGGTCAACTATCGTATCGCTTGGTTGTGCCAAAACAGCTCCAAGTGCAATACTGGTAGCATCGATGTGCACATGGAAATGCTTATCCCAATCAGGATGAACTAGAATAGGCACCGATGCCAGCTTTTACTTCAGGGTGTCCACGGCTACCTGACACTCCTCCGTCCACTAGAAGACTGTGGACTTCCGTAGAAGTTGTTCTAACGGAGCAGTGATCCTGGCATAGTTGCGGATAAACCTCCTGTAGTATCCCGTGTGCCCAAGTAATATCCGCAACTGTTTGACCGTCTCAGGGGTTTCCATGTGTAAGATCATTGCAACCTTGGCAGGCTCGACGTAGACCCCTTGCTTGCATACCGCATGTCGCAACAATGTGCTGAATGGAACAAAAAATATACATTTCTTTAAGTTCAAGAAAATATGCAGCTGGCGGCACCGATCAAACATGATCCGCAACAGGGTAGCGTGTTTCTTCAATAAACTGTAGACAGTCCAGTCGTCCATGTATACTTACAGGAACTTGTGAAGGTACTCCCAGAAGGTGGCTATGAAAATCCCGGAAAACACGGCTGGAGCGTTCTTCAAGCCGAACGACATGTCATGGTATGTGAACGACCCCCATTTGGTTGTGAAGGTTGTCTTGGAATTATCTTCTTCTGCGATACGCACTTGATGGTAGCCCGAAAAAGCCATCAGTGAAGGAGTAGGCTTTGTTCCCCGCAACATGTTCCAATAATTCGTCGCTGAAAGGGGTGGGGAATGGATCATGAATGCAGGCATTGTTCAAATTGCGATAATCGACACAAACCCGCATCTCTGCCTTGTCTTTCTTATTCTGGATGATGATAGGGCTCACCCACTCTGCTTCCTCCACGGGAAAGATTACGCCTACGGCCAACATCTTATCGATTTCCATCTTAAACTTCTCTTTAACTCGAGGGTTCAACCAATAGGGCCGGTGCTTCACAGGCCTGGCACCTGGTTTCAACACGATGCGCATTTCACCCAGATCGTCTTTGATGCCCTTCAGATCTGCGACTGACGAGGGGAACAAATCCTCATATTCCTGGAGGAGGCTGAAGATCTCTTTGGTCATCTCCTCGTCCCAGTAATCACCCACCGTAGCCAACGTAGGCTTCTCCTCCGTACCGATGTTTAGCTTCTTTGTCTTCAGTGGTCGTAAATGGACCCCTTCGGTGGCCGGCTCTTCGTTAACGTTCCGCTCACCTTCTCAGGTCTTCCAGACCATCATCCTCCAGATAGTCGTCAATCCTTTGGCAAACCAACTCTCGCGCAGCCTCGGGACGGGCAGGCAGTGTGCGGCAGTCGAGCTGTGGAATGCGAAAAAACAGTACTGCCCTAATAGCATGCAAGGCCTGAGATTCCAACTCTGTGTCTCCCGCGAAAGAGAAACACCGCACAAATTTGCGTGCGACTTCCATCTAAGAACTAGTCCCTCGTTTCCATTCCTCCTCCAAGAACCATGCATGGGGGATGGTGTCTAAAGAGTGGATGAACCGATGAACCCACAACTCTTTCGGGTATCCTATGCTTCACCACTGCTCCTCACAAGTCTGCAAGTGGTCCTGCAGATCGGAAGCCCCAGAGTACTGCTACCTGCTGCGAGGGCCTTCATCTTCTTTGAACCGTGCCTGCAACGCATCCGCCACACTACTCCACCGCGACAAGGTGTTGCGGTGATTTTTCCACCACCGGGCTGTTGTAGACTGTAGTGCGACGTCTAAAAGGGGTAGTCTACTCCCTTCTGGCACGATGTCTTCAACCTTGTTGATAAAGGTATTAACAGCTTGCATGTTTGATAGGGTGGGGTATTTTCTGAACTCAGCACCAATCCAGCTGACATGGCCAACCTGGGCACATCTCTGCAAGCTGGTCTCGTACCCCCCTGCTGCCAGTCTTCCCACGCGAGTTCGAATCCCAGCTCTGAGCTCTGAACACTCTGCCAACTGACAGAGCTAGTAACGGTCGGGTTAATATAGTCTTCCCGCTTCCCTGTAGTCATCTTGTAGAGGTGGTCCGTCATTGGAGCATCCTCCCGGTTATCCACTGTTTTGGTATACCTCGGGCCTTAATATGGGTCAAGAGGCTGAGTGACCCGGACCTCCCCATCTTCAAAGATCATCAGCTCCTTTTTGAGGTCGATGATAGCATAGTTCTCAAAGGCCCAATCAATGCCCAGCAGGGTGGGGTAAGGATCCTTGTCTCCCATAATATTAATGACCTCAAAATCGATGTAAGTATTTACCCCTGCAATGTCGACCTCGACACCTTCGAGTCGGCCAATCGGCAGAATGCAGTACTGGTTCGCCATCCTGAGTTGGATGGGCGAGTAGGCCAGCCGTGGCTTTCTGAGAGCCTCCCACGTCTTGCGTAGCAGGATGTTGACGTCAGAACCTAAATCAAGCATGGTGTCGCTGATTTGGAATCCCCCAACCTGCGTATTGAGCCGGAACTCTTTACCCATTCGTCGCTTATTTCGCTTGATGCGCAGCACCAACTGGTTGGCTGGGTCCACCGATTCCCCCAGTCCTGTCCTCCCCTGCAGTGCCCCTTCCAAGGTACACTTCAGCTGCTGCCGCAGAGCAACGCTGTCAACAATCTTGAGGAATAGCTCGAGCCATTCTTCCATCAGGGTCTCTAGAGCATGTTGTGGCCCAAGATGCATCGGCAGGGTTGCCTCCAGGCCTTCCGCTTCGCGCAGCTGAGTGAATGCCTCAATCGGCTCCTGAAAATACTTCTTCTATGCCTCTGGTCTGATTACCTGGTGCGGGGAGGCTGGCCTGACAACTGGTGTCGGCTGCTTTCCGCAAGCATCCTCCCCCGTTTTCTTACCGCCCCTTGTCACAATAGCGATGTTCTGCATGACTGGAGTCGCGGCCACCCGCGACTCGGCATTTACCAAGTTCACGCCCCTCTGTCATGCGCGTTCTTCCCACTTTTTGATGAGCTTGGGATAGTCTTCTGTCGCATGGGTGTTTACTTGGCATTGGGAACACCACAAACGATGAGGGAGGGGACATTCGCGAGCCACATGGCCCTCCTGGTCACAGTTATAGCATATCAATGGCCCGCAGCCCCCAGCGCGGCCTCCACGCGCCCCGCCCCGTCTTCCTTGAGGATCCTCATTCACCCTATAGGAGGGTCGATCCAACCGGTCCGCTAGTGCGTCGAGGGCCCGACATTACTTCGTGGTGTGAGTCGTGGAGGCACAAAACTCACAATACACATTGTTTAGCACATTGGAATACTTCTGTAGGATCAGGCACATCCCAGGCGGATGTCCCACTGTCCGGCAAATCTCAAAATATTCCATGGCGGATGGATTGAGCTGGGAGGGGAACCCCGCATAAGGCTGTTGCGGCTGGTATACCCCCTACGGATTTAATGCCGCGCCACCCCCCGTGGGTGGCCCCCCTTGAATTGTCGCGACCGACGGTCCCACCCTCGAGCCACGCAACCGAGGGCACTCAGTTGCGACATGGCCTTCAACCAGGCAGTGAGTGCACCAAACGTTCAGCCTGGCTGGTCTGACCGGCTGTATCTCCTTTACATTTTCAGTCAGGCTAGCTATCTGATGCTGCAGTCCCACCAAGGAGGGATCCGGCGGGGCTGGCCCTCCCCTATATTCCCGAGGGTAGCCCGCCATGGCCTCGATCTTCATGGCCTATTCCAAAGCATCCTGCAGATTGTCGATATTCTGTTGGGTGAGGGGGGTTCGCGTCAAGGGAAGCAGAGCCTTGATGAACCAATCCCTTTGATGGTTCGGGTCGATCGGGTAACTGAGTTTCCCGATCGCGTCCTTGAATCGCCGCATTAGCTCCCATGCGGTTTCTCCTTCCTTTTGTTTAATTTCCCAGAGCTTGGACAGACCCTGTTGGTCCGTCTGGGGAAGCTTAAATTCCCGTACAAAGTCTCTCTTTACGGCCGCGATGACGGGATTCGGGTGGGCCTCGGACCACTTAATGAACCATCGCAGAGCCCTCTCTCTGAGTCTGGTCTAGAATTCTATTAGTTTCCCTGCGTCTGGCGTCTGCCGAGCCCTCCAAATGGCTTCGCACAGATACCAGTTTTGTTCTACGTCATCATTACCCCGGCCCGAGAACTCGGGATATTGCGTAAAAGACCCAGCCATGTTCACTTGCGGTGGGTTGACCAGGATAAATCCTCTGGGTCCTGGTTGCGTGACTGTTCAACTCAGAAACACAATAATACTAGTGCTACTGCTACTAACGGGCGTGGCTGTCGACACTTAACTACTTGGCAATTGACTCAATGCTTGAAATTTAACGAAAATATTGCTCAAAGGTTGATAAAGTACCAGGGGAAGGTAGGGATCCTGGCCATGCAGATTAGGAGAAGTATGGCAGGCTGGAGAACTGAATTCCATCCACTCTTGAAACAACTGTTGCATCACAATGTACCATTCACCATCGGAACTTTCCTCGGGTTGCGCATCTCCACCATCTTCGTCAGTCACCGTCTTGCGTGCTTGCTTAGCTGGGCTCCCATGCACCCATCGTACTCCCATAGCGGTCCCTTCTTATCCCTGAGTATCCGCGTCCATACTTCCTACCCTCTGAGGCGCCTCCTTCTGATTCTTCCTCTCGATCTCTCGTCTCTTGAAATCTTGCATCACCCTTCTTTGCCACCTATCGGCAATCTGCGCCCACCGATGTGCACGTCGCTCCCTCAGCGTCCTTGCGGCCTCAGCATCCATTCCCCACTCCCTGCGTCATGCTCTACATAGCATTGATACCTTTAACCCTTCCCCCAGCACCGGTGGTTTACACTTCCATACTTGTCTTGCGGAATTCTATCAACCCTTCATCCACCATCAGAGCTTTGATCCACAATGGAATCTCCTTAAGTAGCTTCCCTCTGAGCCCAGAGCAGAAGGTAGCCTCAGCCTTCAAGAAGGACTGATAACACTCAGCAGCAAACTCCACAATGTATCCTTCCACCGTGGTCTCCACCCAAAAGTCCACCACGCGGGTCAACTCGGTGTTCAACCGATGCAGAGCCACCAGATCTCTGTGCGCCCACCTGCGGTTTATCTTCCGTGAGCTATCTTTAGGTACCTTCGTCTGTAACCTCCACAACCAATTGCAAAGATCAGTGGGGAACCTTCCTAGAAAATTTCGTACATATCACCAGCTAAATTTGAGAAGAGGACGAGCTCCTTGATTGCTGCCTCCCCTTTCTTAATCAACTCCGCTTCTTGAGCGATGAAATGGTCTAAATGGTTATCCCACCATCGCCATATCTCCCCTTCGAAGATCTGCGATACCATGGTCTGGATCCCCTCATATCATGCAGGTCCCGGCAATGGAACCATTTGTTGGCAAGTGATCAGGTCTCGCGGGCAAGACCCAGGTTCAGGGATTGTGGCCAACAAAAGAATCCGCTGCAGTCTAGGATTACGCCGGCATTATCACCATACTCCGGAGAGTAGAGAGCCTCACCCGAGGCGTGCCGTGACCACATGCAGGAGGGGAATAAACAAGGGGTAAGGAACAGATTCACAACCCATTCTCATCAGTGGTTAGATCGCATGGATAGAATTACGTACGCGACATCGTTTTAGAGAACATACAGATATTAAGCAAATAAATTTTTTAAAGCATCTCAATCAACACACATGCATGTGAACCACACAAATAGATAGCAACATGCAATTGTATTAATCTCTTGGCCAACTCTCGGTTACATATCTTTGCAATGATCTTACAGATTTGATACACATATCTTGCGGAACAGAGATTCTACATCAATAGTCGCTAGGAACTACAGAGACCTCATCCATCCTTTGGATTCCTGCTGCAGCATGCGTTTTCTCACCTTTTGTCGCTCTCTTCTCTCTTCTGCTGTGTGATCCTTGTCATCCTCTTTCTTTCATCTGGGTGACTGCTATTTATTCACTCGCTGTCGCGACTGTTTGTTCTCTGTATGTCCTTTTGCAGCTGCTTCTATCTTTTCTCTGATTATCTGTGTGTTCCACTTGCATTCTTTTTGCTGTATCTTCTCCTTATTTTCACTTATGCATCTAGTCTCCTCCGCTATGTGCCTGTTTCGTCGCAACCTTGGTAGCTCCACCGTTTGATGTGGTTGCGACTTGGTTGCGGCTGCTGTGTGTCCTTGTTCCGCAACCCCAAAATCTGGCCGTTGTTCCAAATTCAAAACATTCAAAACAAGATTTTTCAAAACAAGGGCCCCAACATGACTGAACCCCCAAATCTGCAGCATTGATTTTCTGGTTGACTTAGGTAGACCAAGGTTTAATTTTGATTATCTGTCTTTGAGTACTGTGTCTGAAACTTGGAGTGTTGGATGATATAAGAAAGGCTTTGCTAGCTGAAGCATCCTGCTAATTGCTGTAACGCACACTATCCTATATCTTTGTTGGATAAGAATAATTGTAAAATTTGATCTATATTATTGGTTTGTCTTTTGTTGATATATTATTATGTTCTATCAACATTTTACTTTCATGTTTATGTGATTTCTAAATTTAATTAGGCCTAAGAAATATTGAATTAAATTTGTGTTAAGCATAGAACATTCCATGGTTATCTAAATTTAACATGGTATCAAAGCTGAGGTGAAGACGAAGCCTAAGCTACTGTGAAAACCAATCAGCAAAGAAGAAATACTATCAAGGATGAATGACCTCCTCAACCTATAAGGGTTTCAAGGCTAATGATAAATTGACTGATAAGTCTGATTATCATGCATGGAAGATGTCCCTGGATTTGGCATTAGAAGCTCAAGATGTCATGGACTATGTGTAGGGGAAGATTCAAGAGCCTCCTTCAAATGCACCTGCTACCACAAAGGAAAACTATAGAATAGTGGAAATCAAGGAAAAGATGACTATATGGGATTCTATTCATAATCACTTGGTTGCTTACATTTTAGAGCTGAGCACGTCTAAAGATATGTATGATAAGTTGGTTAGTATGTTCAGGGATAGTAAGTCTAATCAAGTTCTTTTCTTTAAGAATCAATTGAAGAATATCAAGAAGAGCAAGGATGAATCAATTTAATCCTATTTTAAGAGGCTCACTGAAATGAGGAACAATCTTCTAGCTATTGGAGAATAAATAGTCGATCGAGAGACGGTTCTCATTACATTTGGAGGTCTCCCCCGTGATTGCTATGTATTGAATACCACTATTCTTAATAATAATGTGATTATCAATTTTGATGAAATATTGACAAGATGCACTCAAGAGGAGGCAATAATGATGGAGAGAGATCATTCCTTTAATACAAATGGAGATGACCCCACTGCCTTCACGTCTCATGCAAAGAAGATGAAAAATGGTGGTTCGAGAAATCAAAACCATGGAAGAGCAAGGCCCAAAGGAAGGAGGGGAAAATGTTACACTTGTAAAAGTTTGGTTGCTATGAAAGAGAGTTCCATAATAGAAGGGACTCTCCTAGGGATGATGAAAATAAAAACTCCACGGGGAATGGAAATCAAAGGAACAACAGCTTCAAATGAAAAAGGAAGGCTCCCTTTCATCATAGTGGAAATGGGCACCTTTCAATAGGTCAAGAAATTCTAGGTACAATGAGTATAATTTTCTTGATAAGAAGAGAAATGAATTTATTCTTGTATCTCCCCTCTCTACTACATATCCTCCCAATACCCTAGATGTCTGGTTGATTGATAGTGGTGTTTCATGGCACCTCAATGGTTAAAATGAAGTTGTCTCTGATTTTGTTCAGAAGGATACTAATATAGAAATTATCCTTAGAGATAATGCCACCTATCTCGTGAGAGGGACATAGACTGTGACCATTCATTTATCTCAAGGTCAAGTCCTCTGTTTACAAGATGTGTTGTATGTACCTGATTTGAAGAAGAACCTTGTGTCTATTTCAGAAATGGAAGACAAAGGGTTCAAGGTGGCATTCGTTGATGGAAAGGTCCGTATTTTTAAGAACAATTTCAAGGAAGCTCTTACTATTCCTTTTAGAGTTGATACACTCTACGAGGTTGGAGGAAGTCCATTGGGGGATATGTCATGTGATACAAATATTCAGACAAAGTTATGGCATCAAAGGTTTGCACACATTCATTACAAATCCCTTCCTGAAGCAAGGAAAGTGGTTACAGGGATGCCCAAATTTAAATATGATCATGAAGGTATATGTCAGGGTTGTGCCGAAGGGAAGCATACAAGGTAACCATTCCCTTAAAGTGTCACAAAGACAACTGATATCTTACAGTTGATACATTACGATTTATTTGGTAGATATATTTCTTGAAGAAGAAGGAAGAAGCATTCAAATGGTTTCATACCTTCAAGGCCTTGGTGGAAAATTAAACTGAGAAGAGAATCAAAGCTTTGAGGACTGAAATTGGACCGAGTATGAGTCAAATGAATTCAATAAATTTTGCAGAGAAGCTGGAATTAAGAGGAATACCACAACTGCGTATACTTCTGAGAAAAATGGTGTTGCTGAAAGAAAGAACAGGACCATTATGGAAGTTGTCTATGCCATGCTTTGTGACCAAGGTCTTCTGAAGTTTCTATGGGGAGAAGATGTGAAAATTGTTGTGTACATTCAATATAGATGCCCACATTCGAGTCTGGACTCCAAATCTCCCAAAGAAGTCTTTTGTGGTAAGAAACCTGATGTTTCTCATTTTTGAGTTTTTGGTTGTCCTGTTTACTTTCATGTGCTGAAAGAAAAGAGAAGCATGTTGGAAGCTTCTTGAAAGAAGGGAATGTTTGTGGGCTACAATAAAACTTTGAAGGCATATAGAATCTATCTTTCTGGTCAAAGAGAAGTGGATATATACCATGATGTCACCTTTGATAAAGATGCTACCCTCAAGAAAGTGAGAAAAATTCCTAGCTCCATGGAAGATAAAGAAGATGAAGAAGCAGGAAAGCAGGAAGAGTCGAAGGATGAACCAATGCCTGAAGTTGAAGGATCTATGGATCATATTGATCCAACTCCTTCAAATAATAAAATACCCTCATGGCTCAGGGATACTCTTGTAGATGCCGAGAAACATATTTCCCCAGGGGGGCATTCCATGAAAGTAGGAATCCGAATAGATACCAAGGTTATCTATAATCCACGAGTATAATTGTAGAATCTTAGCCTTGATCATTTGAAGAATCCATAGAGCATCAAGTTTGGAAGGATGCTTGCATGATGAATATGAGTCGATTATTAAAATGATGTATGGGAAGTTGTACCAAGACCAGAGGACAAATCTGTTGTCATCTCGAAATGGTTCTATAAGATCAAGCATGGATCTAATGGTAGTGCTGAAAAGTACAAGGAAAGAATTGTTTCAAGAGGCTTCTCTCAAAAACAAGGCATAAATTATGATGATATATTTACACTTGTGTCCTGTTGTACCACCATATGCTCTATCATTTCCCTTGCTACAACACAACGATGGAGTCTTCATTAGATGGATGTGACGACCGCTTTTCTGCATGGTTCTATAAAGGAATAGGTATATGTGGAGAAACCTATGGGGTTTGAAGTCTGAGATAGAGACACCTATGTATGCAGGTTGAAGAAATCCCTCTATAGGTTAAAGCAAGCCCCATGGGCTTGGTATGAGAGGATAGATAGCTACTTGATGAAGCTGGGCTTCACTCGAAGTAATGTTTATGCAAACCTTTATTTTAAGGTTGATAGAGAAAGCCTCTCAAACTAGTTCTCTATGTGGATGGTCTCTTCCTGACAGGTGCTAACCCTCTCATTCATCAATCATGATAGATTCTGAATTTTAGATGAAAGACCTAGGAATGATGCATTACTTCCTAGGCCTGGAGGCCTGGTAGTGGCCAGGCAAGATTTTCCTTTCTCAACGAAAATATGTTGTGAAGTTGCTGGAGAGATTTGGTACGGTGGACTATAAGTCTGTGTTGACAACGATGGAACTCAACATTAAGAAATTGTGTGGAAATGATGCTGGGCTCATACTAGAAAGTTGCACTGAGTATCAACAACTTTTGTGGGCCTTGATGTTCCTAGTGAACTCCCATTCAAATGTATGTCTTGCAGTGAAGACTTTGAGTCAACATATGGTTGATCCTAATCACATTCACTGGATTAGTGCCAATAATCTATTGAGATATCTTCAGGGAAAAATAAATCATGGGATGAGATACACCACTAGGAGTGTAAGACTCCATGGATATACTGATGTTGATTGGGATGGAAATGTGGTGGATCGTAAGAGCACATATGGATGTTGCTTCATCTTGGGTTTTGCTTCGATATCTTGGATGAGCAGGAAGTAAGCGTTGGTGGCTTTGAGCACTGCTAAGGCTAAATACATTGCAGCTAGTATGGCCTATTGTGAAGCTATTTAGCTGAGAAATATATTCAATGAGTTGTTTGGGCATGTGTTAGACACCACCATTATCCTTTGTGATAACCAATGTGGGCTTGGTCTTTCTGATAATCTAATGTTCAACTATCATTCTAAGAATATCGATATCATGTACCACTTTATCTGGGATATGGTACAACGAGGGACCGTAAGGCTCGATCATATAGGAACTGATGAGCAGGTCGCAGATATTATCACAAAGCCCCTCGGGAAGGTCAAGTTTCTAACCTTCTGTGACAAGCTTTGAATCTTGGAAAGAACCTATTCTGAGGGTCCTTCTTGAGTTGGACTATGGGCTCTGGGAGGTCCAGGGGGCTTAGGGATAACTTCTAGAGATATGAGCACACACGGGGCTAGCATTGTAAAACCTTGTTGTGGTTCTCCCCCACCATTATGATATTGAGCTAGTTCACCTCTCTTTGATTTATGCCCTGCATGCATCCTACTCATGGCATTTCGGATTCATGGGAAATACCTCTCATTTGGCCAATGAGCTCAGAAATGTGGATAGAAACCAATAGCAAGACCGATGGATTCAATGGAGATTGTTGTACTCTCTATGTATAGGATGGAACGTGTTCAACACCTTGATCTGTAATCAGGTATGATGAGGTTCTTACTTCTAAACTGATTTCAGGTTAGTAAAATAACTTTGGGTTAGTATGAGACACTTTTTGAGTCCAATAGACGTTTTAACCTCTAAGTTGATTTCGGATCAGCTAAGCGTGATGTGTTTGTGACTCACATTTTGTTCTATTTCCAAAGAAGAGCCAGAAAATCATGTTACGAGATGCTGATGCACGATGTTGTATGATGGTACATGATGGTATTGATCTCTGGATGGCATAGGTGGACAGATGGAGCTCTTCCTAGTTGAGAGGGAGTTTTAATTTTGGGAAGCTAGGTCCAAACTCCATGTTGCACTACTCATATGATGATGATCATATTTTTTTTGGATTCCTCTTTCGGAAAGGTGCAAGATTTATCTAAAGATCATGTTTTTTGGATGAGAAAAACATATATTTTGATTTTATTTTGCACACATGTGCAAGGTGAGCCAAATTTGTAATGTAAGATCGCAAGCCTAATTGATGTGTCACACACCCTCACTGATGAATATAAATTAGAGAGACTTTGAGGTCATTTTCTCATCAACTTATCACACATTCTCTCATTTTGAACTAATTGGTTTGATAGCCTTTGGAGTCCTCTTTCTTTCACATGTATGGAGGTGAATCTAGGGAAAATTTGTGGATATGATTAGGGTTGTTTTTATTTGCGTTGACCAACGTTGATCGTGGTCAACCCTTGACCGTTTAACCTCCAATATTTTCTGAAAATCCGATTTTGTAGGTCATATAGGTGGGAACAAAAATAGCGGGAAAAGGAGTAGTTTTACCGAAGCCCAAAATCTACAGTGTTGAATTTATGCATTGACTGTCCTACGTTGACATTTATACATTGAATTTTGTTGACCAACGTTGAATTTTGATGAGCTGTCTTTGAGGGATGTGTGTGTGACACTTGGAGGGTTGGCTGATCTAAGAAAGGCTTTGCTAGCTGATGCATCATGTTGACTACTGTAACACAGACTATCCTACATCTTTGTTGGACAAGAATAATTGTAAAATCTAATGTATATTATTATCTTATCTTCTGTTTCTATATTATTGCATTCTATCAGCATTTTACTTTCATGTTTATTTGATTGCTAAACTAAATCGGGCCTAAGAAAGATTAAAGTAAATTTTCATTAAGCATAGAAAATTCCATGGTTATATAAATTTAACAATTACTGACCATGGTTGACCATCGTTGGCCAATATTGACCATGGATGATGAATATTGACCTTCTCTCACCATGGTTGATACTAAAACCTAATATTAAACTAAATATTATAAAATGTAACATCATAACCCCAATATTCTATAATTCTTAAGCTTAATATTATAAACTCGAAGATAAATATATCAAACCCCACTATTATAAACCCTAAAATTAGTATTATATACCCAAGGGACTACTATTATAATCACATGTGATTAATAAACCCTAGGATTAAGAATATAAACACCACAATTATAAATATTAAGCTTATAAATGCTAAACGGAGTACTAAAAACAACGTAAACACTCCATCCTAAACCCAATGTTATAAACCACAATATTAACCCTAATTTATTCAATGTCATCATGTGACCTTGAATGAATTATAATGTAATTGATAAACACCAATATTATAAACCCAATATTAGAAATCCTAATATTGTAAGCCGTGATATGAGGCCCAATTTTGTAATTTCGCATTGCGACGACGAATAAATTTGGATGTCATGTAACATTGTGATAGTAATTGTTAGATTGATTATTGAATTGCTCCAAGATAAATATTATAAACCCTAAAGTAAACATGGTTGAGCATGGTTGATTTTCATATTGAGACAATACATGTCACAATGTAACGTAGGATGATGGAAGACCATGTTTAGCCATTTTTTATTTCCATATCAACACAATTTTTGTCACAAAGCGACATTGGAATGTGAAAACACTATCAATCATATTACACCCAAGGAATAGGAACACTTAGATTAATAAACCCAAGGGATTAATAAACCAAAAGGATTAACGCTAGAAACCCAAGGGAATACTATTAAACCCAAAGAATAAATATTATAAAACCAAGGTATATAAACCCCAACATAAATATTATAACCCCTAAAATATATATGGTTGACCATTGTTGATTTTCATATTGAGACAATCCTTGTCCCAATGCAACACATGACAATGGGCGATCTTGTTTAACCATTATAAACCTGACATTGGTATTGTAAACCCAAGGGATTGATATTATAAATTCTTGTGATTAATAAACCCTATGATTAAATATATAAACCCCACAATTATAAACTTTAAGGTGATAAACCCTACATAGAGTATTATAAATAGCATAAACACTAAACCCTAAACCCAATATTATAAGCCACAATATTAATAATAATTTATTCAATTTCATCATGGAACATTGAATAAATTGCAATGTAATGCATAAATACCAATATTATAAACCCTAATATTTTAAACACTCATATTAAACCTAATTTTATAATTTCACATTCGGATATCAAATAAATGTTGATGTAATGTAATATTGTGACAATAATTGTTAGATTGATTATCGCATTGAAATAATGTTTATGACAATATGATGTCGCTCATATTTCTGAACCATTTCAACATCACGATGTTAAACCATAATATTATAATGAATATTATAAACCCTAACATCATAAACACAATACTATAAACCATAAGATTATAAACCTAAGTTGAATATATTGAAACTAGGATTATAAACCTAAGTTAAATAGTATTATAAAGCCAATGAATTAATATTAATAAGCCCCACAGATTAATATTATAACTTTTGTGACTAATAAAGACAAGGTATTAATATTATAAACCTAAGGCATTAATTTTATAAACTTTTGGGATTAATATTATACATGTTCACGATTAATATTATATGCCCTTATGCTTAATATTATAAAACCAATAGATTAAGCGCTTGCATTTATAATATTAATCAAATTGGGAAGATTTTTTTTTAACATTTAATATTTATAATATTAAATATAATTTTGTTTTTGAACTATCAATATTGCTAATATTAACATTATGATTTAATGTTGTTAATAATTTTAACGTTATTCTGTTAATATCATTAAATGTTAATAGATTTTTAAAATTATTATGATTAATAATTTTATTAATATTACTTTTTCAAACCACATTAATATTTATTATTTTATTAGCCATATTTTTTTTAATAATATTAATAATAATATTGTTTTTAATATTAATTTTAATGTTATTATCAATCATTATTTTTATTTTTATTTTTTAATAGATATTATTTAACTATTTATGATAATAACTCTTACCAACTTTTAAAAAACTTACTATAAACTACCTTAAAAGTCTAACAATAATATTATAAACCCAAGACATTAATATTATAAAGTTTTGGGTTTATTATTATATGTGTGACAAATTAACATTATAAACCTAAGGGATTAAACCTTAGGTTTTTATATTTATCCCTTGAGATTATAACATCAATTCCAAAAATTTATAATATTAATCTAATAGGTAATGCATTTTTCTATTATTTAATATTTAATATATATACTATTAAATATAAAAAAATTTTTTTTTTTAACTATCCATATTATTAATATTAATGTTACAATTTAAATAATAATAATAATAATTTATTGTTATTATGTTAATAAGAGTAAATGTTAATAATTCCAAAAAATAATATGATTAATAATATTTTAATATATTTTAATAAGATATTTATTTTGCAATATGGTAAAGAGGATTTAACCATATTAATGAATTGAAGGGTTACATGAAGTAGCGCAAGAGCTTTACATTATTTAAATTTGTTCAAGAGCAATTTCATTGTCTACATAGCTTTTATAAAAAAAAACTACATATATATATACATATATGCATATGCATATGCGTATCCATATCCATATCCATATACATATACATACATACATACATACATGCATACATACATACATACATACATACATACATACATATATATATATATATCTATCTATAAGGATTCTTGTTTATTTTAAACGAAACAAATTTATTTGAAAGTTAGTTAAAGAAGAGTGAAGGTGGCACAACAGATGTTGAAGAAGAAAAATGTAGTCATTTAAAAGAAATGTCATTTAACATCTCAAAACTAATTCTTAAAACAAATTGTTTATATTAAATTTAATACTAAAATATAATATTAAATTATATATTATATTAACCATAATATAACCTAATATTATATAAATTATATTAATATTTAAAATCTAAAATTCTAAAAATATTATTATAAGCTAAAACTAGTAATTCATGCTATAAAATCATGTTAATGTTTTGGAAGTTTCATGAAACTGTAATTAATGAAGACCAATGAATCAAACATAAAAATATTTTTTCCATAATTAGTTTTCAAACACACAATTTTAAGAATGTAACGTACAATCATGTGCAACCATGTTTCAATAATATAAGTTTTAACATTTTTATTTTTAATTGCATTTCTTTAATCTTCATACGTGTTGATAAATACCTTGTATAGTAAATTTGTAATCGTTCTTTGTAAAAAAATAATTGAAGTTTTAAACATATGATTTAGATATTCAAGAAAGTGAATGGTGTGATTTCTATCCATTTATCGAGTGGAAATGATGAGAATTTGGTGGCATCTTTAAGTTTGGACCATGTAACATCTCCATTTCGACAGAAATTTTTTTTCTTCTATTTATAGTACTACTAGTAATTACATCTCATGGACTGATTATTGTTCATCACATTCGAACGTATTTCTACCATCAACAATTTTCTTTGTTGTACTTTTAAATCTTTCCAAATTTAATAATATACTTTATTGATATGAAAATTCCAGTTTTACAATATCAATAATATCGTATGTCGTATGAACCAACCCATTTTATTTTATATGGAAGGTCGTAAGGTAATAGTTACATTTCCCTTCCTTAACTACCAACACACTTTCCTTTCTCATATTAACTACCTATACATATTCTAATCCCAATTCATCCTCAACCACATATATCTTTATCTAACTTTACCTTAAATGTTACAATTCGTCACTACCTTTTGTCATATATATATATATATATATATATATATATATATATATATATTTCATCATAAAAGAATTGACCTTGGTCTAGCTTCATTCTAAAAGTTAATAATTATCACATAGTTTTAAAACCTCTATACGAAACCCTTATTAAGAGTTTTCATAGTATTCGTATGTGTATCCACATCTTATAATTAATCAGTCTCACCCTATCACATCATCCCTCCATCGAAGTGATATAAGTAAAATCGAACCATAGGTGAGACCTTTGTTCTGGCAATTTAATTAATCTTTCCAATGTTGAGTTGAACATTGGCTATCTATGTGACAAAATCGAATGTATACCATATGAGATTGAACATTTTATTGAATTCAACTTTATTAATTTGTATTATGCAATTACTACGTTGTCAGAATTAATTTCATTGTTGGAACTTCGAGGTGTGATAATTTCTATGGTTTAATTCGAGCGGTTTCTCCGTATGAGTGGATAAAAAATATCTATACGTGATTTGCCTCGGGATATCTTGACATTCAATTTATGGTAACATGTCACATGGCTCATATGGTTATCGATTAAACCCTTCAATATGCAAGAAATTCATCCAACATCAGATCTCGTACACATGGACGGTTAGGATGAAATCAAAGTTCGTGTTTGAGGCTCCATAAATGGTTTCCTTTTTTACTTCTGACTATTTTTCACTCCACATCTCTGTTGAACATCCTCCATTCTCCTTGGCCCCTTTTTCACCTACTGTTAATCAATTTTGTTCTTGGCTCTTCCTTTGTTTACCTAGGAGGCAAGAATCGTTACAGCAAACCGAGGTTAGGGATTTATTTTTCATGGAGAGGACCACCTCCTACCCATGTTAAGGTAAGACGTCTTGCTTGCTATGTTTTTTTATTGAAGTTTGTATTTTTTTTTTTTAGTTCGCTATTCTGGTAATTGAGTTTTCTTCTAATCTATGCATTGTTCTGGCGATAACTACCAATGATGGTATGGTTCATCCAAAATATAAATTTTTGTTAAGAGGGGTTCATTGAAGCTTCACATATACAGGTAAACTCTCGTGTTGATAAATCTATTGTCCCACAGTTAATCTTTTCTGTATGTGGCTTCCTCTACGTCATTTTCGTAGTCATGGTTTAACTTTGAGATACAATTTATACTCTTAAGGAGTGGTTGTAGATTTTCATAAGTATCCAACTGTATCTAGTAAATAGGGTCAACTAGAAAATTCATTTTATTTTCTTGTTGTTATGAATTTGTTCCCAAAATTTTCGTTAATTGTTTCCTTGATTTTGGTTTCCACTAATTTTTTATTTTAAAGATCCCTACGAATTCATATCGTATGGAATTCCTTCTCAGACCTCTCATATCCGCGTTCATTCACGGATTTGAAAGTCTATTTTGCATTTAATGTACTCCTTGTTGTTTCACAAAGTTGTGTTTGTCTTGATTTTAATTATACATGGGCCACCATTAAGAATCCATGCTCTAAAAACGTTTTTGTAAAACACAGATGGACGATCGGGAAGACTACATATAATCCTCCAGTTGTCATCCAAGAGCCATTATCAATTTATAGGTAATTTATTATTACGATTTTATCTCTTTTAAATTATTGATTTATTTTACCATCATTGGTTTTCCGGTGGCTTCATTATCAATTGTATTTTTCTTTGCCAGCTCCAGATAAAAAATCCTCTTATCCAATTTTTAAGTTAGTTGTGTCTCGGTTTAGAATCCATACTTGGGTTTTTCGGGCTGTATATTTTACTCTCTCCTTCTAGAGGAAATCTTGGTTACCCTCTTCAGGACCCAACTAGTTTTGTATATTACTCTTTTGTTCTTATTCGTATTAATTTTCCTTCTATGATGGATTTCTTCTCATCGTTTTACCCTTGGGTCCATAATGGTATTTTTTTTCGAGCTATGTTTCCATTCCTGTCTGGCTAGTTTAACGTTTTTAGTTTGCCTTACCTTGTATAGGAATGATGCTATTCTCCTTAAGTCTAACGTCAAATAATAATACTCTGAGATTAGATTTAACAATTATAACTTAATTTTTTTCTGTTTAGGATATACATTACACCCTTCCCTAAAATAACTAATTCCCTTCTCATTATTTCAGGTGGATATCCTACATCTATCCCTAAGGTAATTAATTACCCTTATGGGTCTTAATTCTATTCTTATTTCCTGTTATACTTATGTTCTTTGACTAATTTATAGTTTCTTTCTTATGGAGGTACTGTTTACATAATACTAGGTTTGCATACTGCTGTTAACTTTTCTGTTCAATCATAATGGTGGACATTTTTCTCTTTAGGTTGGTCCAGCAACCAACCTTGGATTTTTCTGATATACTATCTCAATAAATTTTACAAAGATGTTGTGAAGTTTATACTATATGGGACAAAGTTCTCACCTTGTATAACTTAATTATACCAAGTTGGAATTTGAACTGTGTAATTATTGGGATTTATATCCTTAACATTCATAACTCTCTAATATGTTTTAAGAACTTATTTCCTCTTTAATGAATGTATCTTTATAGTTTAGAAGTCATACTTTTCTTAAAGGTTGTATTTCAGTTTTAGTAATAATTGCTAAGTTCCTCCTTGCAACTTTTTACTATGATATCTCAATGCTAGTATTTCATTCTTCAGTTCTATTACAGTCTGTTATTTATTTGAATCGACTAAATTTAATATGCACTGTCATACATATTTATTTTCCTTCTACATTAGTTGGTTTAAAAAATTCCCTAATAATGCCAAGACAGTAATATTATTCAGAATTAAATTCCTGGGAGTCACCTAACCTCATATTTAAACCTTCATTAATGTTTAGATATTATGAGAGTTGGTACCCTTCAGATTAATGTCTGTGCAAAAATAGAGAGACAAATTATATTTATTATAGACTTCTCTGTTAAATGTACATACCTACCAATTGATTTATACTTAGTCTTTCTTGTACACCGTCTACTCATCCACATATTTAAACAAGTTCATATATACCATCTTACTTCACCATAATAAGCATAACAATACTAAAATTATAAGTGAAAATGAAATCAAATGGTGCATACAACTTAAGGTAGACTAGGTTCCACCCAACCTTTGAGCTCTTTCTCCACAACTCCCCCCAAGCAGAGATCAAATCCTCTAGCAATAGAAAACTTCTTGTCTATCATGAATCTGCTTATTTAAGCCTACTCTCCCATCAACATGTTTCCTTAACTACGTCCAGTTAATCAAGATGTTTTTTTCCTTTTTTCCTAGGCTTTCCTTTTTTTTCTTCCACAAAAGTACTTTAAAACTAGCCTTTTCCTCTTTCTAGTTTTATTTCACCTCTTCCTAGAAACTTTCCTCTTTACTGGGGTGGATTTTTTAGATTTTTATCTCTGATCTAATTTTTTATATTTAATTTATTTCCTCCAAGGATTTTTGGAGAACTGGGAAAGTATTATGAACCTGATCCATCCTCATGGATTTGGTTTCCTGGTCTCTAATAATAATCTAGTCTTTGCACCATTAATTCCATTTTTATTTTATTAAATTAAAATAATAAGTAAATCCACAATAATTATTTTCCTTTTGGGTCCACTTTACCATTTAGGACTTGTTCAAATGTCTAATTAAAGCAGAGAAACGACGGACATCACATATTCCCCCTATAAAAAAAAACACCGTCCTTCGTGTTGTAAAGACAGAAATATAAATTCAATTTTCAAACAGTGATGGATATTTTTCCTTTATATCTTCCTCTCGCTCCCAAGTAGCCTCCTCGGGTGCAAAGTGCCTCTGCTGCACTTTCAACCTTGTAACTTTTCTGTTTCAGAGCTCAATTTCTTCCCGTGCCAAGATGCAAAGTGGCTCTGGAAGGAATTCCTCTTCTGGTTCCACCTGTATCACATTCCAATCAATAATATGAGTAGGATCATGCACATATTTTTTTTAATAATGAAACATGAAAAACATCGTGAACCTTAATGTGACTAGGTAAAGCGAACTTGTATGCTATTGGTCCCACTCTTTCCAATACTTCAAAAGGTCCAGAGTATCATGGTGCTAGTTTTTCACAGCTAACAGTGTACAACGTACTCTTCTTGGGCTTAATCGTCAAGTAGACATGATGACCCACATTGAATTATCTATAAATTCTCTTTTTATCTGCATAGATTTTTTTTTCTGTCTTGTGTTGTCTTGATATTTTGTTGAATTTTCTTTAGAGTTCTCTCTATTTCTTGCAATGCATTAGGTCCAAGTATTAACTTATCCTCTGGTTGACTCCAACTTAGAGGTGTATGACGCTTTCTACCATATTATGCTTCAAAAGGACTCATATTGATTGAAGCTTGGTAGAAATTGTTGTAGGCAAACTCTTCTAAATTTAGGAAGTCCTCCCACTTTGTTGGTTTTCCATTTACATACATTCTCAACGTGTCTTCTAAAATTTGGTTTGTTCTTTCAGTTTTCCCATCAGTTTGGGGATGGTATGCGGTACTAAAGTTAAATTTGGTACCCATTCCCCAAAAAAAAAACTCCTCCAAATAGTTGCGGTAAACTTTGCATCTTTGTCTGATATGATCATTTTAGGAATACCATGCAATTTTACAATCTCTTTCATAAAGACAGTCGCTACTTGAGTTGTACCAAAAGTAGATTGTACTGGTAAGAAGTGTGCAACCTTAGTCAAGGTGTCAACCACTACCATGATAGAGTCATGTTTATATTTATTTCTTGGTATAAACCAATGATAAAGTCTATGAAACAGTTTCCCACTTCCATTCTGGAATGAGTAAAGGATTCAACAATTTTGCTGGATGTTGACGCTCTACCTTTACTTGTTGACATTCCAAACATCTAGTTAAATAATTAGCCACATATTTTTTCATACCTGGCCAGAACATGTTCTTTCTTAAGGCTGAAATTAATTTCTGATACCTTAGATGTCCTACATAGGGTATTTTATGATACTCATCTAAAATTTCACTTTTTAATGAGTTTACATTGGGAATGTATAATTTTTCTTTATAACAAATCAGTCCCCTCTATTTTTTAGTATAACCCACTACCTTTTGTTTCTATAATTTTTGCTGAAGTTTTTCATAGTTTGGGTCTTGTCCCATTACTTGTTGGATCAATCCTTCAATATCAAAGTCTGCACTACTCCCAACACTATTAGCATATTGACCATATTTTCTATTTAAAACATCTGCAATCTTATTTTCCTTCCCCTTAATACGTTTGATCTCCATGTAAAAATCACTAAGCAAGGACAACCATCTAGGTTGTCTACAATTTAAATCAGGTTGTGTGAAGAAATACTTTAAACTGATGTGATATGCCATTAATATAAACTTTTTCCCCAACAGATAATGTTTCCACATCTTCAAAGCATGTATCACAGCATCTAGCTCTAAGTCATACACACTTTAATTTTGTTCATGTTTCTTTAGTTTTCTTGACTCATATGCTATGACTATTTTTTTTTGTAGCAATACTCCTCTTAATTATTCTCCCAAAGAATTTGTACATACTACAAATTCCTGATTTGGATAAAAAATCTTTAGAATATAAGTAGTTGTAAGTTTAAGTTTTAACTATTCAAAACTATTTTGACATTTTTCTTTCCACTCAAACTTCACTCCTTTCCTATGTAGAGATTTGATAGGGTATGCTAGGGCTGAAAATCTCTCTACAAATTTCCTATAGTATCCTACAATTCCCATGAAAGATATTATAGAGTAAACATCAATATGTATAGGCCAATCTGTTATAGCGTGTATATTTTGTGGGTTCATTGATAATTCTTTCTCTGAAATTATATGGCCAAAGTGTTGAATTTTATCCTTGAAAAGATCACATTTGCTAAGTTTAGCATACAACATATGTTCTCTGAGTGTTTGTAAGACAATTCTGAGATGTTCTTTATGTTCAGCTTCATTCTTAGAATATATCAAAATGTCATCAATAAATACTAGGACAAATTTGTCCAAATATTATTCAAGACAATGTTAATTAAACACATAAAGGTAGCAGGTGCATTAGTCAACCCAAAAGGTAGGATTACAAACTCATAGTGTCTGTATCTTGTTTTGAATGAAGTTTTACTTATGTATTCATATTTAATTCTCAGTTGATGATAGCCTATCCTTAAATCAATTTTTGAAAAGATTGTGGCTCCTCTCACTTGATCAAATAGATCATCTATCCTGGGTAGAGATATATATTCTTGATTGTCAGTTTATTAAGTTGTCGATATTTTATGCACTTATGAATTTACCATCTTTATTTTTGACAAACAATACTGGTGCTCCCCATGGGGATACACTTGGTCTTATATAACCTCTATCCAGTAACTCTTGTAGTTGCATTTTTAACTCCATCAATTATGGGGTACTCATTCTGTATGGGGCTCTAGAGACCGGTGTAGCTCTTGGTACTAATTCAATTGAGAAATCAATTTCTCTTTTAGGGGGAAGATGAAAAATTTCATTTGGAAAGACATCCTTAAACTCTCGGATGACTGGTAATTTTCCTACAAGATCATTTTCATGTTGTTGTCCCAATTCCTCCACATGTATAACATACACTTGGAAGCCTTTTATTGTTGTTATTTTCAATTGAAGTGCTAAAATTTGTCTCACTGATATAGGTTTGGGTTTCCCTTTCACTATCACTGGTTTTCCCTCACAATCTACAAAGTGTATTGTTTTGTCTAAAAAATTTAACATAGCTTTCTATTTTTCTAACCAGTCCATTCCTACCAACACATCATAATAACCTAGAGGTAAAATATTCAAATTCAGTTCAGTTTAATATCCATTCAAATTTATAACTATCTTGGGTAATTTATGGGTCACTTTTCTTTTTGTTTCGGTAGCTAACTGAACTTACCATGCTTGTTGAAAATTTCCTGACTTTATTTTGCATTTTTCCACAATTTGAGGACTTATATAACTTAAATATGCACTTGGATCTATCAAAACAAAAACAGGTTGTCCAGAAATCATATCTTTTCTTTCGACCATAGTGGATTGGTGTTCAACTTGACGATCTTCTAGGGCAGCACTGATTTTGGGGATGTTTATTACCACATCATTTATTGTAGTTACCTCTCTCATTATTTGTATCTTTTGAATGGTTCTGTGTGGACAATCTCTCAACAGATGAGGTTCTCGACAACCCCGGCACTTTAGAGGTTCCATCATTTTAGTAGTTCCTTCTCTCTTATTGTTTTCATCTATATGTTTAGATCCTATTTTTGATTGGGCTTGGTGATTTTCTCCAGTTTTTGTAAACTTATTCCTTTGGTGATTTCTCCCAAAGCTCTTTAAGTATGTTGGTTTTGTTCTTTTTCCACTAGAGTCACACTTTTATTTGTTCTTCCAGTTTTTCCCTTGTTCATTTCTACCTTTTAGCTGTTGATAACATAGTCTTGCCTTGCACACCACTTCATCCATTATCTTGGGATTATCAAATTCTATCCTCTCTTTGTATATAGTAGGTAGGAAGTTTAAAAAGAGTTGTACCTTTGCATTCTCTTTCCTTATATAAGGTACATAGTGGAGTAGGTTGGTAAATTTGGTAACAAACTCATCAATGGTAAGTTGTCCCAACCTAATATCATGAAACTCTTTGGCTTTATCATCATAATATAATTCATTCAGATATCTATGTTTAAATTTGATTTGGAAATCTTCCCATGTGATGGTTTTCTCATCTATCACATGCACCATTTTTGTTTCCTCCCACCACAATGTAGCCTTCCCTTGTAATTGGTAAATAGCCAACCTAGCTTTCAAGTTACTTTGATACTCATAAACTTAAAAGTACTTTATCATGTTTAGAATCCAAGCTTCCGCATCTTCTTCCTTCTCTCTATCATAGGAGGGAGGCTTGATTTTTTGGAATTCACCCTTTAATTATTTGTTCCTTCTAGACTACTTTCTAAAGCTTCATCTTCCTTAGACTCTTCTTAGTGGTTTTCAATTCCATTTCTCTTTTTTCTAGAACCTTCGCCTTCCTGACTATTTTGGGAGGTTAATTCTCTGATTAATCTTTCCTGCTCTTCGCCAGCTAGTGATAGGATTTCATTGTGGTTTTTCAGTTGCACCATTTCTCTCTGCATCCGATGCATAATAGCTGTCAATGGAGCATTACGATATGATGGATTCTTTGCACCACCCAGATCCACATACAGATCATCCCCTACACTGATGGTTTGCAGTTGTATGCTTCTGCACTAATTCACTGTACACAAAAGTAAACATTAGTGAAAATTATTTTAATAAACAATTTACAGAAACAAAAGTTTTCTTTGGTGTGAGGACACATTATGGCCCAATGTTCTAACATGGGCTCCGATACCATTTGTAGCATCTCCCTTTCGACATAATATTTTTTTTCTATTTCTAGTACTACTACTAATTACATCTCATGGAATGATTATTGTTCATCACATTCAAACGTATTTCAGCCATCAACAATTTTCTTTGTTGTATTTTAAAATATTTGAAAACTTAATGATATACTTTATTGATACAAAAATTCCAGTTTTACAATACCAATAAGACCATATATCCTATGAACCAACTCATTTTATTTTATATGGAAGGTCGTAAGGTAATAGTTACAATTCCCTTCCTTAACTATTAACACACTTTCCTTTCTCATATTATCAACCTATACATATTCTAAGCCTAATTCATCCTCAACCACATATACCTTGATCTAAATTTATGATAAAAGTAACAATCCATCACTACCATTTGGCATATGTATATATTTCATCATAAAAGAATTGACCTTGGTCTAGATTTGTTCTAAAGGATAATAATTATCACATAGGTTTAAATCCTCTATAAGAAACCCTTCTTAAGAGTTTTCATAGTATTCATATGTGTATCCGCATCTTATATTTAGTCAGTCTCACCCAATCACATTATCCCTCCATCGAAGTGATATAAGTAAAGTCAAACCTTAAGTGAGACCTTTGTTCCAAAAATTTAATTAATATTTCCAACGATGAGTTGAACGTTGGCTATATATGTGACAAAATTGAATGTATACCATATGAGATTGAACATTTTATTGAATTCACCTTCATTAATTTGTATTATGCAATTACTACGTTGTCAGAATTAATTTAATTGTTGGAACTTTGAGGCATGATAATTTCTATGGTTTAATTCGTGATGTTTCTCCATATGGGTGGATACAAAATATTTGTACGTGATATTCCTCGAGATATGGTACCATGTCACATGGCTCATATGGTTATTGATTAAACCCTTAAATTCGCAGGAAGTTTATCCAACACCAGATCTCGTACACGTGGGCGGTTAGGATCAATCAAAGTTTTGGTTTGAGGCTCCATAAATGGTTTCATTTTTTACTTGTGACTATTTTTCACTCCACCTCTTCGTTTAATATCCTCCATTCTGCTTCAGCCTATCTTTCACCTATTGTTAATCAATTTAGTTCTCGGATCTTCTTTTGTTTACCTGGGAGGTGAGAATCGTTCCAGAAAACTAAGGGGAGAGATTTTTTTTGCACGCAAAGGACCACCTCCTCCCCATGTCAATGTAAGACGTCCTTATTGCTGAGTTTTTTATTGAAATTTGTATTCATTGTTTTTTAGTTCCCTATTCTGGTAATTGAGTTTTATTCTAATCTATGCATTTCTCTGGCTAGAACTACCAACAATGGTATGGTTCGTCCATGATATAACTTTTTGTTAAGAGGGGTTTATCGAAGCTAGGCATATATAGGTAAATTCTCATGCTGATAACTCTGTTGCCCCATAGTTAATATTTTCTTTATGTGGCTT
Organism: Pinus albicaulis; assembly: GCA_034641835.2. Taxonomy (NCBI): domain Eukaryota; kingdom Viridiplantae; phylum Streptophyta; class Pinopsida; order Pinales; family Pinaceae; genus Pinus; species Pinus albicaulis. The sequence continues at coordinate 248,764,176 of CM076583.1, read as the reverse complement.
CCTCTACGCCATTTTTGTAACCATGGTTTAAGTGTGAGATATGATTTATACTCTTAAGGCATGGCTGTAGCTTTTGTTAAGTATCCAACTATATCTGGTAACTAGGGTCAACTGGAAAATTCGTTTTATTTTCTTGTTTTTTTTAACTTCTTTCCTAGAATTTTCGTTAATTGTTTACCTAATTCTGATTTCCATTAATTTTTTATTTAGGAGATCCCTACGAACGTATATCATACGGAAGTCCTTCTTAGACCTCTCCTTTCTGCGTTCATTGTTGGATTTGAAAGTTTGTTCTGCGTTTAATGTACTCCTTACTATTTCACAAAGTTGTGTTTTATTCATTTTAATTATACATGGACCACTGTTAGCATCCATGCTCTAACAATGCTTTTGTGAAACGCAGACGGACAATCGGGAAGACTCCATCTAGTCCTCTAGTTGTCATCCGAGAGACATTATCAATTTATAGGTAATTTCTTATTACGACTTTCTGTCTTTTAAATTATTGAGTTATTTTACAAACACTGGTTTTCTGGTGGCTTTGTTATCAATTGTATTTTTTTTGCTGACTCCAGATAACGAATCCTCTTATATGATTTTTAAGTTAGTTGTGTCTCAATTTAGAATCCATACTTGGGTTTTCCAAGCTGTAGATTTTACTCTCTCCTTCCAGACGAAATCTCAGTTTCCATTTTCAGGACCCAATTGGTTCTGTATATTACTCTTTTTTTCTTATTCGTATTGATTTTCCTTCTATGATTTCTATCTTCTCATTATTTTACCCTTTGGTCCATAATGATATTCTTTTTTGAGCTACGTTTCCATTCCCGTCAGGCTATTTTAACATTTTTAGTTTTCCTTACCTTGTATAGGAATGATGCTAATCTCCTTAAGTTGAATGTAGAATAATAATACTCTAAGATTTGGATTTAACAATTATAACTTAATTTTTTTTGTTTAGGATATACATTACACCCTTCCCTACAATAACTAACTGCCTTCTCATTATTGCAAGTGGATATCCTACATCTATCCCTAAGGTATTTAATTACCCTTATGGGTTTTAAATATATTCGTATTTCCTGTTATACTTATATTCTTTCACTAATTTATAGTTTCTGTCTTATGCAGTTACTATTTACATAATACTGGGTTTGCATATTGTTGTTAACTTTTCTGTTCAATCATAATGGTGGACCTTTTTCTCTTCAGGTTGGTCCAACAACCCACCTTGGAGTTTCCTGATATACTATCTCAGTAAAGTTTACAGAGATGTTGTACATTTTATATTGTATGGGACAAAGTTCTCATTTTTTATAACTTAATTATACCAAGTTGGACTTTGAAATGTGTAATAACTAGGATTTATATCGTTAACTTTCATAACTTTGTAATATATTTGAAGAAAATATTTCCTCTTAAATGAATGTATGTTTATAGTTCAAAAGTCGTACTTTTCTTAAAGGTTGTATTTCAGTTTTAGTAATAATTGCTAAGTTCCTCCTTGCAACTTTTTACTATGATATCTCAACGCTAGTAATTCATTCCCCAGTTCTATTATTGTCTCTGATTTATTTGAATGGGCTAAATTTAACACGAACCATCATACATATTTATTTTCTTTCCACAATAGTTGGTTTATAAAATTTACTGATAATGTTAATAAAAGAATATTATTCAGAATTAAATTCCTCAGAGTCACCTAACCTTAGATTTAAACCTTCATTAAGGTTTAAATATTCTGAGAGTTGGTGCTCTTCAGATTATTTTTTGTGCAACAATACAAAGACATACTATATTTATTGTAGACTAATTTGTTAAATGTACAAACCTACCAATTGATTTATACTTAGCCTTTCTTGTACAACATCTACTCATTCATAGATTTAAACAAGTTCATATATACCATCCTACTTCACCATAATATGCATAACAATACTAAAATTCTAATTTAAATTGAAATTAACTAGTGCATACCACTTAAGGTAGACTAGATTCCACCCAACCTTTGAGCTATTTCTCCACAACTCCCCCCCCTCGAGAAGAGATCAAATCCTCCAACAATATACAACATCTTGTCTATCCAGAATCTTCTTATTTAAGCCTGCTTTCCAATCAGCTTGTTTGCTTAACTACGTCTAGTTAATTAGGATGTTGTGTTCATTTTTGTCTATGCTTTCCTTTTGATTCTTCCACAAAATTACTTTGAAACTAGTGTTTCCTCTTTCTAGTTTTATTCCACCTCTTCCCAGAAACTTTACTCTTTACTGGGGTAGCTTTTTTATATTTTTATCTTCGATCTAATTTTTTATATTTAATTTATTTCATTCAAGGATTTTTGGAGAATTGAGAAAGTCTTATGAACCTGATCCATCCTCATGGATTTGGTTTCCTAATCTCTAATCATAATCTAGTCTTTGCATAATTAATTCCATTTTTATTTGATTAAATTAAAATAATAAAATAAATCCAAAATAATTGGTTTCCTTTGGGGTCCAATTCACCCTTTAGGACTTGTTCAAATGTCTAATAAAAGCACAGAAACTGGGGACATTATGGACCATGTGATAAAAATATATAATTAAGAAAAATATTAAAGTAGGAAATTCCAATAGGGGAGACACCTATCAACATAATTATTTTTATTTTTATTACAAATTAAATTTAATAGCATTTAGTATATATTAAAAGTAAATAATTAATTCATTTTTATTTAATTCCTTATTAATTATTAATTCACTCATAATTAATTAGTAAATTATAAAAATAAATAACTAATTTTATTATTGTTTACCAATATTTTTTTATTAATATAAATATTGTTAACTAAATATTAATTAATATAAATATTGATAATTAATATAAATAGTATAAATAAATAATAATTATAATTAACTCATTATTATTATTACTATTTATTAATATTGTTCTATTAATATAATTTTTATTTTTTAATAAATATTTATTATTACAAATATTTCTTTTTTTAATAATTTATATTAATATTTTTTAATTAATTAAATGTAAAGATTTACATTTTAATTGCGGACTAATATTTAAAAAATTATGAATAATAGTATACTATACGAATATTCACCCTTAGATTAATAAACCCAAGGGATTGATAATATAACCCTAAGGAAATAATAAACCTGAAAATATTTATACTAAAAACCAAAGGCAATATTAGCCTACGAGAATAATATTAAACCCAAGGGATTAATATTCTAAACCAAATGTACATAAAACCTAAGATAAATATTATAAACCCAAGGGAATAATATTCAACCCAAGGGATAAATATTAAAAATCCAAGGTATATAAACCCTAATATAAATATTATAAACACTAAAATAAACATGGCTGACCATGGTTGACCATATTTAATTTTCATATTAGCAAAATATCTATCAAAATGTGACACTCGACTATGGTTGACGATGATTTATTTTCAAATTGAGACAATATTTGGCATAATGCAACGTTGGACAATTGTTGGCCATTGTTCACTGTGGTTGACCATGGTTGATTTTCATATTGAGACAAACTTTGACACAATTTGAATTTTTTCCATCATTGATCAGGATTGACAATGATTCTAAACCCAAGATATTTATATTAAACCCTAGGATTAATATAAAACCTATGAATAATATTATACCGTAAGAATATGAACCCTTAGATTAATAAACCCAAAGGATTGATATTATAAACCGTAGGGAATAATAAAGCAAAGGGATTAATATTATAAATACGGGGTATATTAACAATAAGATAAATATTATAAATCTTAAACTATACATGGTTGACTGTGTTAACCATGGTTGAGCATGGTTCACTTTTCATATTCAGACAATATTTTTCACAAAGTGATGTTGGACCATGGTTGATCATGGTTCAACATGATTGCTTTCCATATCGAGACAATATTTGTAACGTTGAGACGTTACACCATAGTTTATTTTCATATTAAGAAAATATTTTTCAAAATGTGACATTGGACTATGGTTGACCATGCCTAACTATGATTATAAACATAAGGGATTTATATTAAACCCAAGGATTTATATTGTAAACCATATGAATAATATTACACCTTAAGAAAATGAACCCTTAGAGTAATAAAACCAATGAATTAATATTATAAAGCCAAAAGAATAATAAACCCAAGGGATTAATATTATAAACCCTATGTATATAATCCCTAAGGTGAATACTATAAACCATAAAATAAACATGATTGACCATGTTTTACCATGATTTATTTTTATATTGAGATAATATTTGTTGTAATGCGACATTTAACCATGGTTGTTTTCATATTGAGGCAATCTTTGTCACAATGTGACATTGGAACATGGTTGTGCATGGTTGACCATGATTATAAAACAAAGGGATTTATATTAAACCCTAGGATTAATATTATAAAACTTATGAATAATATTATACCCTAGGAATATGAACCCTTAGATTGGTAACCCCAATGGATTGATATTATAAACCCAAGGGATTAATTCGAAAACCCCAATGTATTATAAACCAAAGAGAATAATATTAAACCCACAGGATTAATATAATAAACCCAATGCATACAAAGCCTAAGATAAATGTTACAAATCAAATGGAATAATAAACCCAAGAGATTAATACGAAAAACCCAAGGGATTATAAACCAAAGGGAATAATACTAAATTAAAGGGATAAATATTATAAACCCAAGGTATATAAACCCTAATATAAATAGTATAAACCTAAAAATAAACATTGTTGACCATGGTCGACCACGGTCGATTTTCACATTGACATAATATTTGTCGCAATGCGATGTTGGACTATGGTTGAACATTGATTTTCATATTAATACAACCTTTGTTGCAGTGCAATATTGGATAATGGTTGACCATGGTTGATTTTCATATTGATACAATCTTTGTCACAATGCGACACTTGACTGTGGTTGTGATAATGTGACGTTGGACCAAGAGACAATCTTTGTCAAAATATGACCATGGTTGACTTTTATATTGAAACAATATTTTTCACAATGTGGCGTTAGAACATGTTTGACCATGGTTGATTTTGATCTAGAGACAATATTTATCGAAATGCAACAATGGACCATGATTAACCATGATTGAGTTTCATATTGAGACTATCCTTGTCACAAGGTGATATTGGACCATGGTTGTGCATCATTGACTATAATTATATACCCAAGTGATTTATTTTAAAGCATAGGATTAATATTATAAACCTTATGAATAATATTACACCCTAGGAATACAAACCCTTATATTGATAACCCAAGAGATTGATATTAAAAACCTAAGGTATTAATTATAAAAATCCAAGTATTAGAAACCTAAGGGATTAATATTATAAAACCAAGGTATTTAAACACTAAGATAAATATTATAAAACTAAGAGAATAATAAACCCAAATGATTAATTTTAAAGACCCAGGTGATTATAAACCAAATGGATAAATATGATAAACTCAAGGTATATAATACCTAAGATAAATATTATAAACCCTAAAATGAACATGGCTAATTATGGTCGACCACAGTTCATTTTCATATTGATACAATCTTTGTCACAATGCGACATTGGACTATGGTTGATAATGATAAATTTTCATATTGACAAAACCTTTGTCACAATGCGACGTTGAACCATTGTTGACTATGGATTACCATGGTTTACCATGCATGACCATGGTTGTCACAATGTGAAATTGGATGAAGAGAAAAACTTTGTCATAATTCGACATTAGATTATGGTTGACCATGATTGATTTTAATGTTGAGATAATCTTGTCATAAAGATAGTTAGACCATGGTTGACCATTGTTGATTTTTATATTGAGATAATATTTCTCACAATGCGACATTGGACCTCTCTTGACCATGGATGACCATGGTTGTCACAATGTGACGTTGTATGAAGAGACAATATTTGTGACAATATGACCATGGTTATTGACCATGGTGGAAATTTTTTGACAATGGTTGACGAGTGTTGATTTTGATATTGAGACAATCTTTGTCATAATGCAATCTTGAAGCATGGTTGATTTTCATATTGACACAATTATTGTCACAATGCAACATTGGACCATGGTTAACCATGATTGATTTTAATGTTGAGAGAATATTTGTCACAATGTGACGTTCAACCATGGTTCATTTTTATATTGAGACAATATTTGTCACAATGCAACAATGGACATGGTTGACCATGATTGATTTTCTGTGAAAAGCCTATGATAAACCCTAAGATAAATATTATAAACCAATGTATATAAATATATAGTTTTAAAACATTTATCTTCATGATGAGATGATAAATATTATAAACCAAGGTATATGAAATATATAGTTTTAAAATATTTATCTTCATAATGATATGATGGTTATACAATTCCAAACATTTTATAATATATGTCTTATACATAAAACAATAGCTATCGTTTTTCATGGTAGTGGCACAATGATGTTGTAGTAATTCATTGGATGAAGATTAATAATTAATAATAATAAAAATAATTTACACTCAATTGATAGTGTACTCCTCTACCTATCACTTGAATCTGCATGCCTCTACAACTATTTGATGGTAGATATTTTAGTTTCCAAATATTTGTTTTTTTAATTTTTCATTTATTTTATAATAATAATTTAGTTTTAATGTCACAATCGAGCTAAATATCAATTTGGTGTATTATATTATTTTGTTTTTGTGATGGGGCATATCTCGATGTAATGTTTTGATAATGATTATTACTATATTGATTTTGTTCAAATTTTTCATTATTATAAGAGAAAATTTATCTTTTAACACCGTGTACCTATCAAGAGTGAAGATGAATCAAACAAAAACTTTTGAAGTGAAAATCTCTTTCAAAACTTGAAAAATGATTTAATCGCTTTCAAGGTTTAAAAAGGATCAAGAATATATCTATATCTATATATATATATATATATATATATATATATATATATATATATATGTCTCAAATCCACAGTGACCATAAAATGAATCACACATCTCTTTAGTTCTCAACAACAATTAACAAAATGTTTTAAAATGTTAATTCTTTCATATATTATACACATAATTGATGTTACTTGAAAAATTGTATTCAACATGGGCATTGAATTTTTTTATTTATGACACAAACACACATATCTCAACTCCACATTGACTATAAAAAGGTTCACAGATATCACACGTTCTCCTTTATTTTGAACAACAATCAATTTTAAATTTTCAATTGCTTTATATATTATATACATACTTAACTTATATTTTATTCAACTTTGGAATTGGATTATTTTGTCTCCATTTTACACATTGAAATATTTTTTTAGTGATTAATAAATATTTAAATTTATGTTTCTTTCCTATTGGTAAGTAAAAAAACATATATATTTGTTTTTCTTATTGATTTATCTTTTTAAATTTCACACATTAATTTTATATTCAAAATTAAATCAATTACAAATCTACAACATACTATCAAGAAATAAGAAGTAATTGAAATATCTAAATTTATATCTATAAAAAATTAATATAAATAATTTTAATTAAAATAAAGATTGAAATATTTTTAAAATATAAAGAAATTACATCTCTTATAGCAGATGTGAAAATATAACAATTTTTTTTGTTTCTCATATAAAATTATATCATTTAATATGTACATAAAAATAATTTATTTATGACTAACACATTTTATTTAAAAATATTTTTTTAAATAAAATTGTTGTGCAAAAAATAAATTACATTTCTCTTCTCTTTAATATTCTCTCTTCTATTTAATATTCAAGTGTAATATATCCATGGGTCTTGGTTAAATTTGTATTTTATATTGAAAAAAAAAAAATTGCTTATAATAATCAATGATAAATTTAGAAATTCTTATAATATAAGAAAAAAACTATTTAGAAGATTAAATTTAAATATTGAATTTGTTTAAATAATATATATTAAAAATTTTATATGATAGGTGGATTGACTAATTAGAAACAACAAAAATGATATGAGGTATATAGAATTAATTTTGTGAACTTTAATAATTATTTATGATATTGTCTGACGATGATTTTTGTAGGAGCATCATGATAAAAGGTATATTTAATTTTGTTCATACGGATTCAACGTTTATGTTTTAAACACCAACCATTTTCGAAGAAAATTTGATATAAAAACAGTTTTGTAGAAAGAGGTATTCTGAAACCGTCACAGAAAATTATTGAAGTGGAGGCCGCAGGAACCGTAGGTCCATCAGATTAAATCGTTCCCTGTGGGTGGAATCTCTGCTTTGAAGGCTGCCATAATTTCTGCGAGGTGACGATTCAATGTCCTCGGAAGCATGAAAGCCAGGACATAGGACACTCCCTACAGTTCCCGAAACGCCGATAATCAAAAAGTGCAGTGCCGGATTTACGTTTAATGAAATCTACATGTTCTGCTTTCCACATAGATATGCCTATAATAGTAGCAATCTAATTTATATATTGAATTATTTTTATTTTTTTCACTAGTTTTTCGTCATATTAGTTGAAAAAAAATTATGAATTTTTTTGTTATTTAAAATATATTGTTGAATATATATAGATAAAAAACTTTAAAAATTTATTTAGTACACTGTAATTATACAAATTAAACAATTTAAAATTTAAATTTAAAAATATCAACAAAATTTTAATTAAAAAAAAGAAGAGAAACTACCTTTAAACAAATCATTTCTTTTATTAGCTAAACTACTCATTATTTATTAATTAAGCTAGTCAAACTACTATTTTTTATTAATTAAACTATATTGATATAAAACAAGCACATTATTTTATAAAATTAGATTTAACAATTTTGAAAATGGTTATATTTACAAAAATACAAATGACATTTATTATTGAAATTTTTATAGAGAATATAATATCAAAATAATATAAATGTATATAAAATTATTATTAAATATTTTTATTTTTTAAATGAAAAAGACTACCCTCCATCTCCTTCATGCTGCGTTCTCATTTGAACATCCCAATTCCATAAAAAGGAGGGCTTATTTTCCTTAAAAAAACGTAATTCAGAGTAGTAAAAACTTCCACTTATGTGATTTTGAAGATTGAATTGGGAATTTTTAATTGGAATATTTGCAATGTCAATTTAGTATTCGAGAGAGCCTCGAAGGTCTATGAAAATTCTAAATAAAATGATCTTCGTTATTATAACATTTCAACTTGTTTCTATTTTATAATATGTCATTCTATTAACTTCTACTTGTTAATATTTTAAAGGGATTTGAATTTTATTTTTTATTTTTTTAATATTATTATTATTATTATTATGATGTTTTTAAAGTGTACGGATAAAATAATAATAATAAATAATAATTATTATTATTATTATTATGTTTTTATAGTATACAAATAAAATAATAAATAATATTAATCATTTTTTATCTTTTTAAATTATAATTTTTTATTCAAAAGATATTAATAATCATTAAAGTATCAAAATATTTGTTTTATTTTAAAATCTAATTTTATTGATTTTTTTTTTGGCTTTTAATTCTCAGAAATCACTTAAGAGGGGCATCTAAGATATTGACATATTATCATAATTTTTTTACATCGATTGATAAAATGTTCAATATCAACTCCCTTGCATCTCACATCAATATGTTTATGTTATCAAAAACACAAATGGCATCATCCCTTACAAAATGGCTTTTTAGTGGGCTTAAGTACCTAGAATTATAAAAAAGACTCTGAAACTTACACTTACGGTAAAACCAATTCATAGGATTTTTAAAGTTGATTGGCCTAAATGGAACGTTGTGTAACTTTCTATGTTTAATTTATCCACCTTCTCGTGAAATGACAATAGCTTGAGCCTTACCTAGCGGGCTTAATTCCCCTTCCACCCGAGTTTTTTTATGTAGTTGTTCACTACTATATTTAAGTTACTCACTTTCTTGTTAAAGGGCAATAGCTCAAGTTAGCTTGTGTGGAAAAAGATTGAATAAGTTGATAAATTTGATGAGTAATTCCTATAATTTAGTTCTGGCTCCACCTAGGTTCATGCTAGTTTGTGTAGCAACTATGTTTTAGTTATCTACTTTCTTGTTAAAGGATAATACTGAGTGGTATCTAGTATATTTAATTCTAGCTCCACCTAAGTTGTATTCTTCTATGACGTGTTAGCTTGAGTGCAAAAAAAATTGATCAAGTTGAAAATTGGGGCAATTAATTCCTACAATTGAATTGCCACTCCACCTACATTCTATTGTGTAGTGATATGTTATCTTGTATAGAAAAAATGAACAAGTTGAAGATCGTGATGAGTAATTCCTATAAAAAAGGTGAATAGTATTTGAGCAAGTTGAAGATAGTGATGAGTAATTCATATAAACATGAAGGTGAATAGTAGAATTCATTTTGATTCACTACTAGGTATTCCCCATAATAGTCCCAATTCACTAGTTACTATGGCGTTACTTTCAAACCATAATTTTACCAATTTAAATCTAATTTTATTTATTTTAGTAGAGAAAAAAATTTTGAATTTATAAAAAATTTAAACATTCAAATGTCCCTATTGTATTCTCACGAGGACTGCTTAACCTAAAATATATGGAATATATTGGTTCAACGTATGGTTGTAGCTAGAGTAATCTATTTTTTTATAGAGAAATTTAAATATTGTTGTTAGAAATTAAAGATATTGGCATGCTCTAGTCATTTCCTTTACATCAATAGTTAAAATTTTCAATATCAACTCTTGTTCATCTCTACATATATATATGTGTTTGTTATAAAAACATAGATAGCATCATCCCTTACTAAATGGTTCTTCAGTAAGCTTAAACACATTGGAATATAAAACAATCTAGGTGAGTTCTTCTCATAGTCAAATCCATTTGCAAGATTTGTAATGCTAATCCATTTGTAGGATTTTTTAGGTTGATTAGCCTAAATGGAATAGTGTTTTCACTATTAAGTTTATGTTATCCACCACTTTTTCCTTTAAACAAAAAATTTAAAAACCTCATCACTTATAATGAATGTGTGAAGTGGGGATTAAATTTCTCCTAATAACATTTATATTATTTTTAAGGTCTAATTTTATTTATTTTAACCAAAAAAAAACTGATGTGACATTATTCAAAATAAAAATTATTACAAAATTTAAATAGAAAAATAACCCAATTTAAAATTCGTTTTCAACATGATTTTTTAATCTATCTTCAATTTTTATCAATGTGGATCATCTCAAAAGTATTTTTAATGGGAACTCGTTGGATGTGTAATTTAATTCTACATCTAACGAGTGTCTGCACTTGAAATTTTACTAAAACTATACAAAGATAAGCTAGGAATACAATTTAAAAAATTAGTTTTCCACTTTTCCCAAAAAAAATCATCTCTTATTTTATTATTTTAACTATTATTTTATTATTTTTCCTTAGGAGGCTAATTTTAGGCTGAAATTTCCTCTAATGGAAATTTTCTTATGTTCATTGATGATAAAACTAGATACACATTGTTCTAGTTTATTACAAGAAAAAATGATGTATTTGAATAATTTAAGGAAATTTAAAAATGTTGTTAAAAAAATGGAAAATACATCAATATCTTCAAGTCTGATGAAGGGGGATAATACACATGAAGGGAATCACTAGCTACTACAAAATCCACAAAACTAATCAACTTTTTATAGTGCCACATACTTTGTAACATAATGCTGTAGTAGAAATGAAAAAAAAAATTGGTTGAATGTGCTCATAGCACGATAAAAGGTAAAAAATTATGAAATGGTTTTTAGGTTAAAGCAATTAGAACTGTTGTATAGTTTAAAAATGAAAACCTTTCCAAAATTCTATAGTAAAAAACAGCCGATGAAGTATTTCATTCCTATAAACCAATGGTAAGTTATTTGAGAATCTTTGGAATAACAACATTTTCTCATGTTCCTAAATATGAGAGAAATATTGATGGCAAGGAAATCAAGTACATTTTATTGGTTTTTTCACCAATTATAAATCTTATGAAATGTATGATTCCATGACTCACAAAATATTTGTAGGAAAATTTTATATTTCGTGAATGTATAGACATGATTCCAAAAGAGGAAGAGCACAAAGTATGGAAATTACTTGAATACAAAAAAACAAAGGAATATGAAGAAAAATAGGATTATTTTGAAGAACAAGGTTGCATTCAAGTTAGTCACATACCAAGAGGAAGTGGATTAGCTACAAAAATAAATGAGCCATTATGAAGATAAACAACGAAAATTTAAACAACAATATGCTGTCAATATTATGTACTAATGACCCAAGTTATGAATATCGTTGAGGCTTCAAATTATGAGAATTCCAAAGATCATAAACAATTGATGGATGCCATGAAAGGAGCAAATGATTTTATTATGAAAAACGACACATCATAATTGACACAATTTCCTAAGGATAAAGTTCTCATAAGCTCAAGATGGTCATTCAAAACAAAATTTAATGTTGATAGAACTATTGATACATAGAAATCTAGACTAGTAACAAAGGGATTTTCATAGAAAGAAGGGATAACTTATAAAGGAACTTTTTACACCTATATCTCAAATACGACCCATTAGAATGATGATTAGATTGGCTAATAAGAATAATTGGAAGCTAAATTAGTTTGATGTCAAGTCAACATTTATGAATGGAGAATTAAATGAAGATGTTTATCTTATTTAGCTAGAATGTTTTTTAAAGTTGAGAGAGGGACACTTTTTTTTGTAGGTTACAACAAGAATTATATGAAATAAAAGAGGCATATAGGTGTTGGCATGTGAAGACTGATAAATTCCTATTTCAATTATTATTTACTAAAAGTCAAGGAGATCCAAATATGTATATCAACAGGGATGAAAGAGAATTTATTGTTTTGATTCCTATATATGTTGATAAACTTATCATAACAAGAAGTAATACTAGGTTAACTAAAAAGATCAAAAGTTGTATCTTAGAGGAAATTGAAATAAATGATGTTAGAGAGTTGCATTATTATTTAGGCCTTGAAGTTTGGATAGATAATGGTAGAATTCTGGTCACAAGAAGTAAAAATGCACCAGAATTAACCAAAATATTCAATAATAAGGGATAAAAAGTGGTATGTACACCATTGGAAATGATTGTTAAACTCAACAGTGATAATGAAACAAAAGAAGTGAATGGTACATTGTATAGATAGTCTCTAGTAAGTCTAAATTACATAACTACAACCAGGTAATATATTGCATATCTAATTAGAATATTGAGTCAATTCATGACTAAACCACATGAAAGTCACTAGAAAAAAACTAAGAGAGTCCTTTGATATTTGATGGAGACTAATAATTTTGGTATATTGAATATACTAATGATTTGAATGTTATTGGTAGGTTATTAAAATTCTAATTGGGCAGGAGACTCAAATGATAAAAAATATACCATTAATTATGTATTCAACATTGCCTTAGGGATTGTGGTATGGAGCAACAAGCAACCTTTTCTTTGTGTTCCATTGAAGTTGTGTACAGGGAGTTATATATTGTAACTTGTGAAGTAATTTGACTAAGAAGATATCTTGAAGACATGGGGGAAAATCTAGAAGGATAAGATTATTTATATGTGATCGAATGTGAAAATCAACAATTTATCAAATAGATGAACAACATAGTCTATAATGAACTATTAAAACGTGTTAAAAGGAAGCATTGCTTTGTACCCAAAAGAAATGTTGATTTGATGTGTTGTAATAAAAATGATAACATGGTAGACATATTTACTAAAAATTTAGTCAAAGATAATCTTACTATAGAGATAAGGTATATGTGGTAAATAATACATTATTATATTAAGGAAGAGTGCTAGAAATAATAGAGAAATGAAAATTCTATAATGTTAGAGTTTTGAGGTCATTTTCGAGAATTTGTTGTTTTCGAATGTAAGAGTGACTTTGAGTGAGTAAGAGTTTTTATCCTTCATCCATCATTACTATATAGGGGTGATTTATTACTCATTTTGTGTATGTGAAGTTGCATTAATAGCAAATTTTGTATAATGTTTTTAAAAAAATTTTTTAATCTATTTTTTTCTTTTATATATAGGGGAATCAACAACTATGGTGTTCTCATACCCTCGTGCTAGGCATTTATTCCAACTATTACCACTATTATTTTCGGGTGTCTATGTATTCTTATTCTACATGGGTGAATACTAGGATTTGAACTTCAAAACTCTTCACACATAAGACTTTATTTTCATGACCATGGTCAATTCACCCACTCCCTAGAAGTTTGTTGTCTTTATTTTTTAGTTTTATTACAAGTAAAAAAAGAGAATTATAACCATTAGAAAGGTTAGTATGAAATATAATCATCAATAATGTTAAATATATAAATATAATCATATTTCTTAGATATAAATTAATCCCACCCTCTTGAGTGACCAAATAATGTTCCAATTCTAACACAAATGTAATATCAGAAGATGCAACCTATCCTACATTGTGTTTAAACTCACTTTGAAAATTTCATGTTTGGACATAGGAATTTTTTTTTAGAATTTCTATTCATTCGTGCCAGTTGATCCATTTAGTTTCCATGTGAATAGACATGTATTGTTTAGACATATTGTGTGCATGAGGCTGTAACACCCCCCAATTTGTGTGTTGAAATTTTAAAGTTAGACAATTGAACTTTAATCCTAAGGGGGTGGACCCCAAGGGATGAGTATGGTGTGAAGGTATTTGCATATTTTATTTGAGGAAATAAATAAAAATGATTGTGCATTTTGACCAAAAAGAGAATTTGAGATCACTTGCCAAATCCATGAGGATGGATAAGGCAACAAATCCCCAAAATCTTTCAAAAATCCTTGAAAGAAATTTATTTAGATTTGAGGAGGAATCTAAATTTCCCCAATGAAGAGGAGTAGTTGGGAAGAGGTGAGAAAAAGTCGGAAAAGCCGAGGAAAAGCTTAAAGCACTTTTAAAGAATCCCAAGATGGGAAGCCTAAAGCAACAGAAATTCCTCATCCCCGCTATTCTCGGATACCCACTAGAAACATGCTTTGGGGAATTATGAGTTATTAAATAAGTCAAGCTTCCTACGTACTGTGTTGATCTGTTCTAGGAGGTGATCTCTGCTCGGGGGTGAGTCCTGGGAGAAAAAGAGGACTCTAAGGTTGGGAGGTTGGTCATTTTGCAAATCTGTGGTATGTCTGAAATTTTTGTTACTATGTCTTAATTCAGTATGAATTGGCTACATATAAAAATTTTATTTTAAGACAATGAAGAAATTGGTACTACATTTAACAGAATCTATCATTAGGTATTCACCTTTCAGATTTTGTCTAGTTGTAGACCAGCAAATCCATAGAGTAGAAGCTCCAGAATCTCTAAACCAAGTTAGGTTTAAATCTGGAGTTACTTGGCCTACAGATGATTACTTTTTGGTTATGTTTCTGTAGAAAAAAAAAACACTATAGTATCACTGAAAATATATACATGGGATGTAGCAGCTAGATAGAAAGTAAGATACCAGTTTTAAATTGCAACCATGGGAATTCTAACTCTTATAACATTTATAGACTGCATATATGAGCATTTTAATGATTTTAATGGTACTCGAAAAAGAGTAACTTACATTCTAGATGAGCATACTATCAATTATATGGGTGTGGATTTCATATCTAAACTATATTATTACTTATTGACAAAATTGTAACATAGAAATTAATTATCATAGTAAAGGAGTGAATTGATAATTAAGATTCTCTAGCCAAGCATGATTGACTACATAAAGGTGTACTTCACAAAGAAAAATAGAGATTTTGAGTAAGAACTCTAGAATGTATGTTGTATGCTCATTGCACCACCAAAAATAAATCTACATTTATTTTAAGCTTTGAAATCCATTTCCATACCCAATGATTTCCTTTAGAGCTAGACACCTTCATACAAGTGCAATCGAATCCTTATATAATCCTAATATCAAATATATATATGAAGGTGAAGTAGTGTTAAAGCAATTGAATGTGCATCTTACCTCTATACCTACTTTTAAACTATAATGTATAAGCAAATTAAAAGCGGAACCATAACCCCAATCTAAGGTCATGATAATGATAGGGGTTTGAAAATAAAATAACGAATAAATAACTCTACTATTAAATCTACTTAACTCTAGTGCTTACGCGCCCTTTACGTTACAGCAAGTAAATGAACTTTAGATACACGGAATAATACTACGGGTTAATGCCAATAACGACATCTCACAGTGTATAATGAGTGTCGGAACAATAATTAGTCAACAGTGAAATCAATTTTCGACTACATGGAATTAATTTAAATCAATAGCATTACGAAAACCCTAAATCGTATTGAGCGCAGAGGTAAACCATTGCGTGCCAGAAGATGTAAAATAGTCTCACAGCTCTACGAATAAGTCTGGAGATGAACGATCAGTATCTCAAACCCGCCCAGAGGAACAGCAGTTAAGAGCAACCGTGTTACGAGGGGTCCCAAATTTGTAACCAGGGGGTACCCGAGGAAAGAGAAATGAACGTAGTTCTGATACCGAAATAAGCAAGCGATAACTCAATCCTCAATGTAGAATAGTGATCGATACAGTTATACAAACAAAATTAACTGAACCTATGTAATGAACCTACGAAAAACTGTTACGCTGAGTCACCATACCTTTCAGTTCGGTGACCAACACGTCTCTGGTGTTCATAAACACAGAGTATAGGAGATGAGGGGCTCCCTTCCAGATCACTGGAGTGCGTAACTACATGATAGCCCATGGGGTGAAACAGGGCGAAATAAGATTAATGTGGCCTGACAACGCAATATTTACCAGGGTATAAGGGCGAAGATAGACCTGCATTCAACCAAGTATGGCCGTCATTGATTTCTTATATAACAATGAACTATACAGGACTGTATGACGACTAGCTGAAAATAACCTAAGTATTAAATCATCCGAGAAATAGGTCTGTAGAATTCATTAATAGACATCTCCCGATGAAACTAATAGAATGCGAGCATACGGGATTTAAACAGACAAAAAAAAAAACATTAACCGATAGTAGCACAGCAAGGTAACGCCGATGCGAATGCGTATTCCATACGCCAAGAAATAAATCAGAGCATGAGGCGGTTGGAAAGCAGAGCTGCTTCTCTATAGGTTGTCTGAGAAATGGAAACTAAGGGACACGGGTCCATTAGAAACCCTGAACCCTGAATAACGGGACAGGAAGGTAAACGCAGAGTATTAGGCATATACTCCTTAAACAAACACAGAAGTAACATTTCAAGAAACCCAGAAGAAATCTTAGCTGACTTACCAAGTCGCCAGGATAACCTTCGCGTAAGACTTTGGTATATCGCCATAACCCGGTATCCGGCAGAACGCTCCACACCGAGCCAAGTACGAAAGAAATGTAACGTAAATCTGCCTGAAACGACAAAGTATGTAACTCCTGACAACTCAGAAAAAGAACAACAAACCACAAACTTCTGGGCCGAACCGAAGCAAAGACATACTGAAGACTAAATAAAATGAGTTCGGTATAACCCTATAAATAGAGAACAAAAAAAAAAAAAACCCCGCGCAGGAGTATACGAAGATCGCAGGGTTTGACAAATCCCGAGAGGGATTATGGAGATGACAGTGGATCGAAAACCTAGTACAATCCTGTAAGGTTAAAAAATATTTAAATCCTTATCGCAGTACCTGGAAAACAAAAGAATTCGGCAAATTAATGAGCTGCTTCTGCAGATCAAACTTTGTAACTACGGCTCCGCCAGCTGGGGTTGCCGCATGGCCAGGCGCAGCGACATGGGTACAATTCCTTTGCCAGACTAGCTCACGTAGCTTGCTCCAATAACACGCAGTCAGAAGTCTGTAAACTGTTAGCAATACAAATTCAGACGCGTGCCCTCCCTCAACCAGATGACGGTTTGCCAAGCACGAGTTCTTCATAACCATGCTTGAAGTTCGTCCGGCCATCCTCACCTACACAGTAAAATGTCACTTCGGCTAAAAATGTCAGAATTTTTAAAAGTAGGTTAGGGTTTAGAAGGCTGAAAACTAAAATCGAACTAAGTTATCATGCCCTAAAACCTTATGCCGAGCGCAAAAGGTGTTAGCACGAATCTATGCTTCTAACGATTCGGCCTAATAGACACATCCGTGTAATGGTTATCTTCGGCGCTGATTAGCCTTCCTTCCATAACACTCCAACCCTACATGTTGCGGGTCAACGCATTTTACGAACTGTATATTCACCTAATTGCGCCCCAATTAAACCATAGGGACACTCTTAATGGTATAGGGTACTTTAATATGGAATGGCGACACATATGGTTACATGTAAAGGATGTAAAGTATGGTTATATGTAAAATGGTGACACATATATTTATAGCAATATGGAATATGTAAATATATTCAATCAAAGAAAAAAAAAACAAAGGGGTATCATGGATACATATGATAATAGGTACCTGTACTGTGTATAAAAAAAGAAGAAGAGGAATCGACCTTAACCATGGAAAGGGTTAGGGGACCGACATTACAATCACAACAAGGGTTGTTACTTTTTACTCCGGTCATAAAACGAGGGTTGTCACCTCGCATTCATATTGAGGTTTAATTAAAGATTAGTGTAGTAATCTTAAGAGTAGGGGTATGTGACAAATGGTGTTTTATTTAATAATCCTAGATGGAATAACGAGAAGATTTTATATTAGGGAAATCACCTGAAAAAAAAAAAAAAAATTCCCTAACTAGAGGTTTTACAAATGGTATCGGATCCCTAGTTACAACAAATTGGGCTGTTGTTTGGTGCTCACTACTTATTAAATATTTTGTTTTTCTGCAGTTTATAAACTTTGCTAATCTGTGTTGTAAGTGTATACAGTTGAAATGGAAGAAGGTGAAGGGATTTATGTGGATCTGCGGAATGAGTTTGCTACTCCAGATCCCAATGCCCCGGTACTGGCTATGTTGCACCGGATGCAACGAGAGTGGGCTGAATTAAAAAGCCAAAATGACCTGTTGTCATCAGCCAGTAAGGAACAAGAAAAGCTCATTAGAGAGCTAACTTCCCGGAACAACCAGGAAGGTGAAGGTTCGGGAAAAAGAAAGATGGATGAATCTGAGGATGAGGATGCAGCCAGAAATCAACATAAGCAAAAAAGAGAGTTGCAGGGAGAATTTAGAAAGATAAAACCTCCCTCCTATGATGGGGAGAAGGAGGAAGATGTTGAAGCTTGGTTGCTGAACATGATTAAGTATTTCCAAGTTTATGAATATGAGAGCAATCTGAAAGCCAGATTAGCTATTTACAAACTACAAGGTAAAGCTACCTTGTGGTGGGAGGAGACGAAAATGGTTCATGCCATTGATGAAAAGACAGTTACTTGGGAAGATTTCCAGGTTAAGTTCGAAAATCATTATTTGAATGAGCGTTATTATGATGATAAAGCAAAGGAATTCCACGAACTTAGACTAGGACAGCTCACTATTGATGAGTTTGTTACTAAGTTTACAAATCTGTTGAAATATGTGCCCTACATTAGGGAAGAAAAGACAAAAGTACAAAGGTTTCTGAATTGTTTGCCTACTGTATACAAAGAGAAAATTGAGTTTGATAACCCAAAGACGATGGATGAAGCTATTAGAAAAGAAAGATTATGCTATCAGCAGTTTAAAGGAAAGGCTGAGCAAGGAAAAAGCTGGTTAAACAAGGGTGAGTTCAAGGGAAAAAGAAAAAAACCAGCATATTTAAAGAATTTTTGCAAAGATCATTAGCGGAAAAACTTTAATAAACCCAAAGAAAGCCAAACTGCTCAATCCCAAGTGGCTTCAAAACAAGTAGATGGAGAGAGTAAAAAGGGACAGTCAGAATGAAGGAACCCTTGAAATGTTGGGGCTGTGGAGAACCCCATCTTTTGAGGGTACCCCCATCAAAATATTCACACTAGACCATTGAAGGCGAGGCAACAACGATCAATGACGCAGCGAGGGAAATATACCCACTATGAGTGCGGCATTGGAAAATCGGCAAGCAGAACATCAAGCAACCATGGTGGAAATGGAGGTAAGATTTCGACCTCCACATTCTTATTTTGATTGATCTAAGAGTGCTTCTTTGGAGTTATATTAGTCCTGGAATTGTAGAAAAATGTAAAATTAAACCTGAAAAGTTTCAGCAGTCATGGTTGGTACAGCTGGCCACTGGGACTAAGAGAAAAGTAACCCATAAATTGCCCAAAACAGCAATACAATTAAATGGTGTCCCAACCGAAGTAAATCTAAACATATTGTCGTTAGGATCTTATGATTTGCTGATAGGGATGGATTGGCTGGAAAATAAGAAAGCCCTGATGAACTGTTGGGATAAAACCCTGCATTGTGTGGATGAAGAAGGGAACCCTTTTACACTAAAAGGAAAACCAAAATCCATTTCAGTAAGACAAATATCAGCCTTACAATTGAAAAGAACAGCTAGAAAAGGATACCAAGTCTATGCGGTCACCGGACTTAAGAAGAAATAGAACATCAAGCGAGGAAGAATTATTGGATGCTATGCCGGTCATCGAGGAGGGCTGGAGTTTTCCCAAAGAAATCCCTCATCTTCCCCCCAAAGAGATTGAATTTTCTATAGATGCAGTGGGGCTACCTATTTACGGCTCCTTATCGGATGAGTCCTCTGAGCCAGTGGAATGGAAAGTCACAATTTCACCAAAAATTATTGGATAAAGGGTACATTAGACCAAGTATGTCTCCATGAGGCACCGGTCTTATTTGTGAAAAGAAGGATGGAACTTTTAGGATGTGCATTGACTACGTCGAAGCTAAACAAGTTGACCAATTAAGAATATATATCCCCTTCTAGAATTGATGATCTTTTTGATCAGTGAGAGGAGCTTCGGTCTTCTCCAAAATTAGACCTAAAATTTGGGTATCCTGCCCAGCTCAGAATTAAAGAAGAAGACATCAACAAAACAGCATTTCGAACCAGGTATGGGCATTACGAATTTGTAGTCTTACCTTTTGGTTTGACAAATGCCCCTGCCACATTTATGTGTCTGATGAACAGTGTGTTGAATAAGTATCTGGACAAATTTGTTCTTGTGTTCATAGATGATATCTTAATTTATTCTAAAAACGAAGAGGAACATAAGGAACATCTGAGAATAGTGTTGCAGACTTTAAAAGAAAATCAGCTATATGCCAAGTTCAGTAAATGTGAATTTTATAAAGATAAAATTCAATATTTGGGGCATATTATTTCTGAAAAAGGACTTGCCGTTGACCCTGAAAAGATAAAAGCAATTAAAGAATGGCCAGTCCCCACTGATGTTTCAGCAGTAAGATCATTTATGGGAATTGCAGGTTATTATCGCAGATTTGTGGAGAGATTTTCTGCGATAGCAAATCCCATAACCTCATTACAAAGGAAGGGTGTTAAGTTCGTATGGACTGAGAAATGTCAAAACAGTTTCGAACAATTGAAACAGAAACTTATTTCAGCTCCTATATTAAAAATTGTTGATCCTGATAAAGAGTTTGTGGTATGTACAGATGCTTGCAGAGAGGGGCTAGGAGGAGTCCTATTGCAAGAAAATTCAGTTATTGCCTATGAGTCTAGGAAATTGAAAACTCATGAACAGAATTATAGTGCATATGATTTGGAATTTGCAGCTATTATTCATGCGTTAAGAATGTGGAGGCACTATCTGCTGGGGAAGAAGTTCACATTGATGACTGATCATATTAGCCTTAAATATTTCTTTTCCCAAACTAACCTGAATGCAAGACAAGCCAGATGGTTGTCTTTTCTAAGTGAATTTGATATGGACATAAAACATATCAAGGGAAAAGAAAATAAAGTTGCAGATGCCTTAAGTAGGAATGCTTGTCAACATTTAAACAACATTGGGAGTAGTGCCCAGATGGAGATAGAAGAATTGGTGGGAAAAGCAGCAAATCAAGATCCCAACTATGAAGCCCTCTTGGTGAAACTACAGAAAAAGGATAAAACTGATTTCACTAAAAACCAACAAGGGCTGCTCTATTATAAAAACAGGTTGTATATTCCAAATATAGAGTCATTGAAAAGAGAAATACTAGATGAATATCACAAACAGCCCTATGCAGGACATCCAGGGCACCAGAAGATGTTAACAGCCTCGAAAAAGAAGCTGTTCTGGCCAGGAATGAAGAGAGATGTGGCAGAGTATCTAAGTAAATGTATGGAGTGTCAACTAGTCAAAGTTGAGCATCAACACCCAGCAGGGCTTTTAAATCCCCTGCCAATTGTAGAATGGAAATGGGATACAGTTTCCATGGATTTTATAACAGGACTACCCAAAACCAAATACCAACATGATTCAGTAATGGTAGTAGTAGACACTTTAACCAAAGTTGCTCACTTTATACCAGTCAAATCTACTTTCGGAACAGCTCAAGTAGCAAATGTTTTCCTGAAGGAGATAGTAAGGCTTCATGGGGTGCCCAAAGTAATTGTCTCAGATCGAGATGCTAAGTTTACAACAGCATTTTGGAAAGGATTGTTCGGAGGGATGGGTACTAAGCTGAATTTTAGTACTGCCTATCACCCGCAAACAGATGGGCAGACAGAAAGGACAAATCAAATCTTGGAAGATATGCTGCGAATGTATGTGATGGATAGACCATCAAAGTGGGAAGAGTATCTGCATCTAGCTGAGTTTGCTTACAATAATAGCTACCAATCCTCTATTAAGATGAGTCCATTTGAGGCACTCTATGGGAGGAAGTGCCGTACTCCCTTGAGCTGGAGTCAACCAGAGGATAAACTGGTGTTGGGACCAGATGCGCTACAAGAAATGGAAAGAATTGTCAAACAAATACAGAGAAATATAAAGACAGCACAAGACCGACAGAAGAGCTATGCTGATAAGAAAAGGGTGCACCGAGAATTCAAAGTGGGGGATCATGTGTATTTGCTTATCAAACCCAAAAAGAGCACACTTTATGCAGGAAGTTGTGCAAAACTTGCACCTAGATATTGTGGGCCTTTTGAGGTGTTAGAAAGGGTGGGACCAGTGGCTTACAAGCTGGCCTTACCACCCCATGCTAGAGTGCATAATGTATTTCATGTTTCATTATTAAAAAGATATGTGCATGATGCTTCTCACATAGTTGATTGGAATGTTGTACAGGTGGAACCAGAAGGGGAGTTTCTGCCAGAACCGCTTCAAATATTGGAGCGGGAAGAAATTGAATTGAGAAACAAAACAGTGGTCAGAGTAAAGGTGCAGTGGAAGCACTTTACTACTGAAGAAGCCACCTGGGAAAGGGAAGCTGAAATGATGGAGCAATATCCATTTTTGTTTAAATGAACTCTAGTAGTTGAATAAGAACACCGAGGACGGTGTTTATTTTCAGAGGGGGAATATGTAACACCCCCAATTTGTGTGTTGAATTTTTAAAGTTAGACATTTGAACTTTAATCCTAAGGGGGTGGACCCCAAGGGATGAGTATGGTGTGAATGTATTTGCATATTTTATTTGAAGAAATAAATAAAATGATTGTGCATTTTGACCAAAAAGAGAATTAGAGATCACTTGCCAAATCCATGAGGATGGATAAGGCAACAAATCCCCAAAAATCTTTCTAAAAATCCTTGAAAGAAATTTATTTAGATTTGAGGAGGAATCTAAATTTTCCCAATGAAGAGGAGTAGTTGGGAAGAGGTGAGAAAAAGCTGGAAAAGCTGAGGAAAAGCTTAAAGCAGCTTTAAAGAATCCCAAGATGGGAAGCCTAGGCTAAACAGGAAAGAAAGCATCCTGCTATTCTGGACGTAGAATTAGAAACATGCTTTGGGGAATTATGAGCTTAAATAAGCTGCTCCTAAGCAGATCAGGGGTTGATCTGTTCTAGGAGGTGATCTCTGCTCGGGGGTGAGTCCTGGGAGAAAAAGATGACTCTAAGGTTGGGAGGTTGGTCATTTTGCAAATCTGTGGTATGTCTGAAATTTTTGTTACTATGTCTTAATTCAGTATGAATTGGCTACATATAAAATTTTTATTTTAAGACAATGAAGAAATTGGTACTACATTTAACAGAATCTATCATTAAGTATTCACCTTTCAGATTTTGTCTAGTTGTAGACCAGCAAATCCATAGAGTAGAAGCTCCAGAATCTCTAAACCAAGTTACGTTTAAATCTGGAGTTACTTGGCCTACAAATGATTACTTTTTGGTTATGTTTCTGTAGAAAAAAAAAACACTATAGTATCACTGAAAATATATACATGGGATGTAGCAGCTAGATAGAAAGTAAGATACCAGTTTTAAATTGCAACCATGGGAATTCTAACTCTTATAACATTTATAGACCGCATATATGAGCATTCTAATGATTTTAATGGTACTCGAAAAAGAGTAACTTACATTCTAGATGAGCATACTATCAATTATATGGGTGTGGATTTCATATCTAAACTATATTATTACTTATTGACAAAACTGTAACATAGAAATTAATTATCATAGTAAAGGAGTGAATTGATAATTAAGATTCTCTAGCCAAGCATGATTGACTACACAAAGGTGTACTTCACAAAGAAAAATAGAGATTTTGAGTAAGAACTCTAGAATGTATGTTGTATGCTCATTGCACCACCAAAAATAAATCTACATTTATTTTAAGCTTTGAAATCCATTTCCATACCCAATGATTTCCTTTAGAGCTAGACACCTTCATACAAGTGCAATCGAATCCTTATATAATCCTAATATCAAATATATATATGAAGGTGAAGTAGTGTTAAAGCAATTGAATGTGCATCTTACCTCTATACCTACTTTTAAACTATAATGTATAAGCAAATTAAAAGCGGAACCATAACCCCAATCTAAGGTCATGATAATGATAGGGGTTTGAAAATAAAATAACGAATAAATAACTCTACTATTAAATCTACTTAACTCTAGTGCTTACGCGCCCTTTACGTTACAGCAAGTAAATGAACTTTAGATACACGGAATAATACTACGGGTTAATGCCAATAACGACATCTCACAGTGTATAATGAGTGTCGGAACAATAATTAGTCAACAGTGAAATCAATTTTCGACTACATGGAATTAATTTAAATCAATAGCATTACGAAAACCCTAAATCGTATTGAGCGCAGAGGTAAACCATTTCGTGCCAGAAGATGTAAAATAGTCTCAGAGCTCTACGAATAAGTCCGGAGATGAACGATCAGTATCTCAAACCCTGCGCAGAGGAATAGCAGTTACGAGCAACCGTGTTACGAGGGGTCCCAAATTTGTAACCAGGGGGTACCCGAGGAAAGAGAAATGAACGTAGTTCTAATACCGAAATAAACAAGCGATAACTCAATCCTCAATGTAGAATAGTGATCGATACAGTTATACAAACAAAATTAACTGAACCTATGTAATGAACCTACGAAAAACTGTTACGCTGAGTCACCATACCTTTCAGTTCGGTGACCAACACGTCTCTGGTGTTCATAAACACAGAGTATAGGAGATGAGGGGCTCCCTTCCAGATCACTGGAGTGCGTAACTGCATGATATCCCATGGGGTGAAACAGGGCGAAATAAGATTAATGTGGCCTGACAACGCAATATTTACCAGGGTATAAGGGCGAAGATAGACCTGCATTCAACCAAGTATGACCGTCATTGATTTCTTATATAACAATGAACTATACAGGATTGTATGACGACTAGTTGAAATTAACCTAAGTATTAAATCATCCGAGAAACAGGTCTGTAGAATTCATTAATAGACATCTCCCGATGAAACTAATAGAATGCGAGTATACGGGATTTAAACAGTCAAAAAAAAAAACATTAACCGATAGTAGCACAGCAAGGTAACGCCGATGCAAATGCGTATTCCATACGCCAATGAAATAAATCAGAGCATGAGGCGGTTGGAAAGCAGAGCTGCTTCTCTATAGGTTGTTTGAGAAATGGAAACTAAGGGACATGGGTCCATTAGAAACCCTGAACCCTGAACAACGGGACAGGAAGGTAAACGCAGAGTATTATGAATATACTCCTTAAACAAGCACAGAAGTAACATTTCAAGAAACCCAGAAGAAATCTTAGCTGACTTACCAAGTCGCCAGGATAACCTTCGCGTAAGACTTTGGTATATCGCCATAACCTGGTATCCGGCAGAACGCTCCACACCGAGCCAAGTACGAAAGAAATGTAATGTAAATCTGCCTGAAACGACAGAGTATGTAACTCCTGACAACTTAGAAAAATAACAACAAACCACAAACGTCTCGGCCGAACCGAAGCAAAGACATACTGAAGACTAAATAAAATGAGTTCGGTATAACCCTATAAATAGAGAACACAAAACAAAACCCCGCGCAGGAGTATACGAGGATCGCAGGGTTTGACAAATCCCGAGAGGGATTATGGAGATGACAGTGGATCGAAAACCTAGTACAATCCTGTAAGGTTGAACAATATTTAAATCCTTATCTCAGTACCTGGAAAACAAAAGAATTAGGCAAATTAATGAGCTCCTTCTGCAGATCAGACTTTGTAACTACGGCTCCGCCAGCTGGGGTTGCCGCATGGCCAGGCGCGGCGACATGGGTACAATTCCTTTGCCAGACTAGCTCACGTAGCTTGCTCCAAGAACACGCAGTCAGAAGTCTGTAAACTGTTAGCAATACAAATTCAGACGCGTGCCCTCCCTCAACCAGATGACGGTTGGCCAAGCACAAGTTCTGCATAACCATGCTTGAAGTCGTCCGACCATTCTCACCTACATAGTAAAATGTCACTTCGGCTAAAAATGTCAGAATTTGTAAAAGTAGGTTAGGGTTTAGAACGCTGGAAACTAAAATCGAACTAAGTTATTATGCCCTAAAATCTTATGCCGAGCGCAAAATGTGTTAGCACGAATCTATGCTTCTAACGACTCGGCCTAATAGACACATCCGTGTAATGGTTATCTTCGGCGCTGATTTGTCTTCCTTCCATAACACTCCAACACTACATGTTGCGGGTCAACGCATTTTACGAACTGTATATTCACCTAATTGCGCCCCAATTAAACCATAGGGACACTATTAAGGGTATAGGGTACTTTAATATGGAATGGCGACATATATGGTTACATGTAAAGGATGTAAAGTATGTGTATATGTAAAATGGTGACACATATATTTATAGCAATATGGAATATGTAAATATATTCAATCAAAGAAAAAAAAACAAAGGGGTATCATGGATACATATGATAATAGGTACCGGTACTGTGTATAAAAAAAAAGAGAAATTGACCTTAACCATGGAAAGGGTTAGGGGACCGACATTACCATCACAACAAGGGTTGTTACTTTTTACTCCGGTCATAAAATGAGGGTTGTCACCTCGCATTCATATTGAGATTTAATTAAATATTAGTGTAGTAATCTTAAGAGTAGGGGTATGTGACAGATGGTATTTTATTTAATAATCCTAGATGGAATAACGAGAAGATTGTATATTAGGGAAATCACCTTGAAAAAAAAAAAAAAAAAAAAAAAAAAAAAAAAAAAATAAATAAATAAATAAATAAAAAAAAAAAAAAAAATTTGCACCGAGAGGTGTGACAAATGGTATCGGAGCATAGTTACAACAAATTGGGCTGTTTTTTTGTGCTCACTTCTTATTACATATTTTGTTTTTTGAAGTTTATAAACTCTGCTAATCTGTGTTGTAAGTGTGTACAGTTGAAATGGTTGAAGGTGAAGGGATTTATGTGGATCTGCGGGATGATTTTGCTACTCCAGATCCCAATGCCCCGGTACTGGCGATGTTGCACCGGATGCAACGAGAGTTGGCTGAATTAAGAAGCCAAAATGACATGTTGTCATCAGCCAGTAAGGAGCAGGAAAAGCTCATCAGAGAGCTAACTTCCCGGAACAGCCAGGAAGGCGAAGGTTGTGGAAAAGGAAATATGGATGAATCTGAGGATGAGGATGCAGCTAGAAATCAACATAAGCAGAAAATAGAGTTGCAGGGAGAATTTAGAAAGATCAAACCTCCCTCCTATGATGGGGAGAAGGAGGAGGATGCTGAAGCTTGGTTGCTGAACATGATTAAGTATTTCCAAGTCTATGAATATGAAAGCAATCTGAAGGCTAGATTAGCTGTGTACCAGCTACAAGGAAAAGCTACACTCTGGTGGGAAGAGACAAAAATGGTGCATGCCATTGATGAAAAGACGGTTACTTGGGAAGATTTTCAGACTAAGTTTAAAATTCGTTATTTGAATGAATGTTATTATGACGATAAAGCAAAATAATTCCATGAGCTTAGGCTAGGGCAGCTCACTATTGATGAGTTTGTCACTAAGTTTACTAATTTGCTGAGGTATGTCCCCTATATTAGGGAAGAAAAGGCAAAAGTGCAAAGGTGACTTACTTTTTTGCCTACGCATTTACTTTCTAGCAATTGAGTTTGAAACCCAACCCAAAGACCATGGATGAAGAGCATTTAGAAAAACACTTTTATGCTATCGGCGATTTAAAAGTAAATCAGAACAAGGGAAGAGCTTTGGGTACAGAGGTGAGTTCAAGGGAAAAAGACCAAAACCAGCATATTTAAGAAATTTTAGCCGAGATCATGTGGAAAAATTGATGGCTTAAGAGAAAACAGCTTGCTGATCTCAAGTGACGAAAACCGGTAAAGGAACAATAGAAAAGAGGGTGGAGTCGGAATGAAGGAACCTGCAAATGTTTGAAGTTTATTGGAGAACCCCATATGATGAGGGACTACCCCCATCGAAATATTCACATGATCAGCGAGAGGAAGCGAGAGGCAACAACGAAGGAGTCAATGACGCAGCCGAAACATACCAGTAACTCGGTGCAGCCTTGGAGAATCGACAAGCAGAACATCAAGCAACCATGGTGGAAATGGAGGGTAAGATTTCTGACCTACCTGTCACTGTTTTGATTGATCCAGGTGCTTCTTTGAGTTATATTAGTCCTGGAATTGCAGACAAATGTAAAATTAAACCTGAAAAATTTCAGCAGTCATGGTTGGTACAGCTGGCCACTGGAACTAAGAGAAAAGTCACACACAAGTTGCCCAACACAGCAATAGAATTAGATGGGTTCCCAACAGAAGTAAATTTGAACATATTGCCATTAGGATCCTATGACTTGCTAATAGGAATGGATTGGCTGGAAAAGAAGAAAGCTTTGATGAACTGCTGGGATAAAACTCTGCATTGTGTAGATGAGGAAGGGAATCCTTTTACACTAAAAGGGAAACCAAAACCCATTATAGTAAGACAAATACCAGCATTACAATTGAAAATAACAGCTAGAAAAGGATACCAAGTCTATGCAGTGCATGTAGAAGAAATAAAACAGAAAACTAAGGAAGAGTTACTGGATGCTATACCGGTTATCAGAGAGTTTAAGGAAATCTTTCCCAAGGAAATACCTCATCTTCCCCCCAAAAGGGAGATTGACTTTTCTATAGTTCTGGTGCCGGGAGCTACACCTATTTCCCGAGCTCCTTATCGGATGAGTCCGCCAGAACTGATAGAGCTGAAAATGAAGCTACAAGAATTATTGGATAAAGGGTACATTAGACCAAGTGTGTCTCCATGGGGAGCACCTGTTTTATTTGTCAAAAAGAAGGATGGAACTTTTAGGATGTGCATTGACTATCGTCAACTGAACAAGTTGACCATCAAGAACAGATATCCACTTCCTAGAATTGATGATCTTTTTGATCAAGTGAGAGGAGCTTCGAGTCTTCTCAAGATAGACCTAAGAATTTGGCTAACCACCCATTTTCAATTAAGAAAGACATCAACAAAACGACATTTCGAACCGAATTATGGGCATTCACAATTTGTAGTCTTACCTTTTGGTTTGACGCATGCCCACATACATTTGTATGTGTCGATGAACGGTGTGTTGAATAAATGTCTGGACAAATTTGTTCTTGTGTTCATAGATGATATCTTAATTTATTCTAAAAACGAAAGGGGCAACAAGGAACATCGAAATTAGTGATAGGGCTTTGAAAATCTATTATATACCCGAGTTTAGTAAATGTGAATTTTATAAAGATAAAATTCAATATTTGGGTCATATAATTTCTGAAAAAGGGTTGGAAGTTGACCCTGAAAAGATAAAATCCATTAAAGAATGGCCAATCCCCACTGATGTCTTAGCAGTAAGATCATTTATGGGAATTGCAGGCTATTATCGCAGATTTGTGGAGAGATTTTCTGCGATAGCAAACCCCATCACCTCATTGCAAAGAAAAGGGGTTAAGTTCATGTGGACTGAAAAGTGTCAAAATAGTTTCGAACAATTGAAATAGAAACTTATTTCAGCTCCTATATTAAAAATTGCTGATCCTGATAAAGAATTTGTGGTATGTACAGATGCTTGTAGAGAGGGGCTAGGAGGAGTCTTATTGCAAGAAAATTCAGTTATTGCCTATGAGTCTAGGAAATTGAAAACTCATGAACAGAATTATAGTGCATATGATTTGGAATTTGCAGTTGTTATTCATGCTTTAAAAATGTGGAGGCACTATCTGCTGGGGAAGAAGTTCATATTAATGACTGATCATATTAGCCTTAAATATTTCTTTTCCCAAACTGACCTGAATGCAAGACAAGCCAGATGGTTGTCTTTTCTAAGTGAGTTTGATATGGATATAAAACATATCAAAGGAAAAGAAAATAAAGTTGTTGATGCCTTAAGTAGAAATGCTTGTCAACATGTAAATAGCATTGGGAGCAGTGCTTAGATGGAGATAGAAGAATTGGTGGGAGAAGCAGCAAAACAGGATCCCAACTATGAAGCCCTCTTGGTGAAATTACAGAAAAAGGATAAAACAGATTACACTAAAAATCCACAAGGGCTGCTCTATTACAAAAACAGGTTGTATATTCCAATTATGGAGTCACTGAAAAGAGAAATACTAGATGAATATCACAAACAACCCTATGCAGGACATCCAGGGTACCAAAAGATGTTAACAGCCTTGAAAAAGAAGCTGTTCTAGCCAGGAATGAAGAGAGATGTGGCAGAGTATCTGAGTAAATGTATGGAGTGTCAACTAGTCAAAGTTGAACATCAACACCCAGCAGGGCTTTTCAATCCCCTGCCAATTGCAGAATGGAAATGGGATACAGTTTCCATGGATTTTATAACAGGACTACCCAAAACCAAATACCAACATGATTCAATAATGGTAGTAGTAGACACTTTAATAAGTTGCTCACTTTATACCGATTGATCTACTTGGAACGGCTCAAGTAGCAAATGTTTTCTGAAGGAATGTTAAGGCTTCATGGAGTGCCCAAGTAATTGTCTCAGTCGAGATGCTAAGTTTACACGGCATTTTGGAAAGGATTGTTCGGAGGGATGGGTACTAAGCTGAATTTTAGTCTTGCCCATATCACCCATGAGAAACGGATGGAGAGTGACAGAGGACAAATCAAATCTTGGAAGATATGTTGCGGTAATCTGTGATGGATAGACCATCAAAGTGGGGTATGCATCTGTTGAGTTTAGCTATGTAGCTGAATCCTCTATTAAGGTGAGTCCCTTTGGGGCTCTATGGGAGGAAGTGCGCCTCCCTTTTTATTAGTCAGCAAGGGAAGGATAAAGCTGAGTGTTGGGACCGGATGTGCTACAAGAAATGGGAAAGAATTGTCAAATAATCTGGAAAATATAAAATGACACAAGACAATGAGAAGAGCTATGCTGATAAGAAAAGGGTGCACCGAGAATTCAAAGTGGGGGATCATGTGTATTTGCTTATCAAACCCAAAAAGAGCACACTTTATGCAGGAAGTTGTGCAAAACTTGCACCTAGATATTGTGGGCCTTTTGAGGTGTTAGAAAGGGTGGAACCAGTGGCTTACAAGCTGGCCTTACCACCCCATGTTAGAGTGCATAATGTATTTCATGTTTCATTATTAAAAATATATGTGCATGATGCTTCTCACATAGTTGATTGGAATGTTGTACAGGTGGAACCAGAAGGGGAGTTTCTGCCAGAACCGCTTCAAATATTGGAGCGGGAAGAAATTGAATTGAGAAACAGAACAGTGGTCAGAGTAAAGGTGCTGTGGAAGCACTTTAATGCTGAAGAAGCCACCTGGGAAAGGGAAGCTGACATGATGGAGCAATATCCATTTTTGTTTAAATGAACTCTAGTAGTTGAATAAGAACACCGAGGACGGTGTTTATTTTCAGAGGGGGAATATGTAACACCCCCAATTTGTGTGTTGAAATTTTAAAGTTAGACATTTGAACTTTAATCCTAAGGGGGTGGACCCCAAGGGATGAATATGGTGTGAATGTATTTGCATATTTTATTTGAGGAAATAAATAAAATGATTGTGCATTTTGACCAAAAAGAGAATTTGAGATCACTTGCCAAATCCATGAGGCTGGATAAGGCAATAAAATCCCCAAGAATCTTTCAAAAATCCTTGAAAGAAAGTTATTTAGATTTGAGGAGGAATCTAAATTTTCCCCAATGAAGAGGAGTAGTTGGGAAGAGGTGTGAAAAAAGCTGGAAAAGCTGAGGAAAAGCTTAAAGCAGCTTTAAAGAATCCCAAGATGGGAAGCCTAGGCTAAACAGGAAAGAAAGCATCCTGCTATTCTGGACGCAGAATTAGAAACATGCTTTGGGGAATTTTGAGCTTAAATAAGCTGCTCCTAGACATATTAGAGGTTGATCTGTCTAGGAGGTGATCTCTACTCGGGGGTGAGTCCTGGGAGAAAAAGAGGACTCTAAGGTTGGGAGGTTGGTCATTTTGCAAATCTGTGGTATGTCTGAAATTTTTGTTACTATGTCTTAATTCAGTATGAATTGGCTACATATAAAAATTTTATTTTAAGACAATGAAGAAATTGGTACTACATTTAACAGAATCTATCATTAGGTATTCACCTTTCAGATTTTGTCTAGTTGTAGACCAGCAAATCCATAGAGTAGAAGCTCCAGAATCTCTAAACCAAGTTAGGTTTAAATCTGGAGTTACTTGGCCTACAGATGATTACTTTTTGGTTATGTTTCTGTAGAAAAAAAAAACACTATAGTATCACTGAAAATATATACATGGGATGTAGCAGCTAGATAGAAAGTAAGATACCAGTTTTAAATTGCAACCATGGGAATTCTAACTCTTATAACATTTATAGACTGCATATATGAGCATTTTAATGATTTTAATGGTACTCGAAAAAGAGTAACTTACATTCTAGATGAGCATACTATCAATTATATGGGTGTGGATTTCATATCTAAACTATATTATTACTTATTGACAAAATTGTAACATAGAAATTAATTATCATAGTAAAGGAGTGAATTGATAATTAAGATTCTCTAGCCAAGCATGATTGACTACATAAAGGTGTACTTCACAAAGAAAAATAGAGATTTTGATTAAGAACTCTAGAATGTATGTTGTATGCTCATTGCACCACCAAAAATAAATCTACATTTATTTTAAGCTTTGAAATCCATTTCCATACCCAATGATTTCCTTTAGAGCTAGACACCTTCATACAAGTGCAATCGAATCCTTATATAATCCTAATATCAAATATATATATGAAGGTGAAGTAGTGTTAAAGCAATTGAATGCGCATCTTACCTCTATACCTACTTTTAAACTATGATGTATAAGCAAATTAAAAGCGGAACCATAACCCCAATCTAAGGTCACGATAATGATAGGGGTTTGAAAATAAAATAACTCTATTATTAAATCTACTTAACTCTAGTGCTTACGCGCCCTTTACGTTACAGCAAGTAAATGAACTTTAGATACACGGAATAATACTACGGGTTAATGCCAATAACGACATCTCACAGTGTATAATGAGTGTCGGAACAATAATTAGTCAACAGTGAAATCAATTTTCGACTACATGGAATTAATTTAAATCAATAGCATTACGAAAACCCTAAATCGTATTGAGCGCAGAGGTAAACCATTTCGTGCCAGAAGATGTAAAATAGTCTCACTGCTCTACGAATAAGTCCGGAGATGAACGATCAGTATCTCAAACCCTGCGCAGAGGAACAGAAGTTAAGAGCAACCGTGTTACGAGGGGTCCCAAATTTGTAACCAGGGGGTACCCGAGGAAAGAGAAACGAACGTAGTTCTGATACCGAAATAAACAAGCGATAACTCAATCCTCAATGTAGAATAGGGATCGATACAGTTATACAAACAAAATTAACTGAACCTATGTAATGAACCTACGAAAAACCGTTACGCCGAGTCACCATACCTTTCAGTTCGGC
Organism: Pinus albicaulis; assembly: GCA_034641835.2. Taxonomy (NCBI): domain Eukaryota; kingdom Viridiplantae; phylum Streptophyta; class Pinopsida; order Pinales; family Pinaceae; genus Pinus; species Pinus albicaulis. Next base: position 248,729,782 of record CM076583.1, on the reverse strand, counting down.
GACCAACACGTCTCTGGTGTTCATAAACACAGAGTATAGGAGATGAGGGGCTCCCTTCCAGATCACTGGAGTGCGTAACTGCATGATAGCCCATGGGGTGAAACAGGGCGAAATAAGATTAATGTGGCCTGACAACGCAATATTTACCAGGGTATAAGGGCGAAGATAGACCTGCATTCAACCAAGTATGGCCGTCATTGATTTCTTATATAACAATGAACTATACAGGACTGTATGACGACTAGCTGAAAATAACCTAAGTATTAAATCATCCGAGAAACAGGTCTGTAGAATTCATTAATAGACATCTCCCGATGAAACTAATAGAATGCGAGCATACGGGATTTAAATAGACAAAAAAAAAAAACATTAACCGATAGTAGCACAGCAAGGTAACGCCGATGCGAATGCGTATTCCATACGCCAATGAAATAAATCAGAGCATGAGGCGGTTGGAAAGCAGAGCTGCTTCTCTATAGGTTGTCTGAGAAATGGAAACTAAGGGACACGGGTCCATTAGAAACCCTGAACCCTGAATAGCGGGACAGGAAGGTAAACGCAGAGTATTAGGCATATACTCCTTAAACAAACACAGAAGTAACATTTCAATAAACCCAGAAGAAATCTTAGCTGAATTACCAACTCGCCAGGATAACCTTCGCATAAGACTTTGGTATATCGCCATAACCCGGTATCCGGCAGAACGCTCCACACCGAGCCAAGTACGAAAGAAATGTAACGTAAATCTGCCTGAAACGACAAAGTATGTAACTCCTGACAACTCAGAAAAAGAACAACAAACCACAAACTTCTGGGCCGAACCGAAGCAAAGACATACTGAAGACTAAATAAAATGAGTTCGGTATAACCCTATAAATAGAGAACAAAAAAAAAAAAAACCCCGCGCAGGAGTATACGAAGATCGCAGGGTTTGACAAATCCCGAGAGGGATTATGGAGATGACAGTGGATCGAAAACCTAGTACAATCCTGTAAGGTTGAAAAATATTTAAATCCTTATCGCAGTACCTGGAAAACAAAAGAATTCGGCAAATTAATGAGCTCCTTCTGCAGATCGGACTTTGTAACTATGGCTCCGCCAGCTGGGGTTGCCGCATGGCCAGGCGCGGCGACATGGGTACAATTCCTTTGCCAGACTAGCTCATGTAGCTTGCTCCAAGAACACGCAGTCAGAAGTCTGTAAACTATTAGCAATACAAATTCAGACGCGTGCCCTCCCTCAACCAGATGAAGGTTTGCCAAGCACGAGTTCTTCATAACCATGCTTGAAGTTCGTCCGGCCATCCTCACCTACACAGTAAAATGTCACTTCGGCTAAAAATGTCAGAATTTGTAAAAGTAGGTTAGGGTTTAGAAGGCTGAAAACTAAAATCGAACTAAGTTATCATGCCCTAAAACCTTATGCCGAGCGCAAAAGGTGTTAGCATGAATCTATGCTTCTAACGATTCGGCCTAATAGACACATCCGTGTAATGGTTATCTTCGGCGCTGATTAGCCTTCGTTCCATAACACTCCAACCCTACATGTTGCGGGTCAACGCATTTTACGAACTGTATATTCACCTAATTGCACCCCAATTAAACCATAGGGACACTATTAAGGGTATAGGGTACTTTAATATGGAATGGCGACACATATGGTTACATGTAAAGGATGTAAAGTATGGTTATATGTAAAATGGTGACACATATATTTATAGCAATATGGAATATGTAAATATATTCAATCAAAGAAAAAAAAAACAAAGGGGTATCATGGATACATATGATAATAGGTACTATATTCAATAGGTAACAAAGGGGTATCATGGATACATATGATAATAGGTACCTGTACTGTGTATAAAAAAAGAAGAAGAGGAATCGACCTTAACCATGGAAAGGGTTAGGGGACCGACATTACAATCACAACAAGGGTTGTTACTTTTTACTCTGGTCATAAAACGAGGGTTGTCACCTCGCATTCCTATTGAGGTTTAATTAAAGATTAGTGTAGTAATCTTAAGAGTAGGGGTATGTGACAAATGGTGTTTTATTTAATAATCCTAGATGGAATAACGAGAAGATTGTATATTAGGGAAATCACCTGAAAAAAATAAAAAATAAAAAAATTCCCTAACTAGAGGTGTTACGAGGCTCCCCATAAAACACAAAATCCAACCATGTCGCAACCCATCATCTTAAACATATGTTGATAACTGTGATAATAATATTTGTGTCCCCGCACCCCCGCCCCCGCTAGTTACGATGAGTTTAGATTCTATTGTTAGAAGATATCATTAAAAAACTACCTGTTTGCTAAGATATCAATCATGGAAACCCACAATCCACTTTCTTTGATTTAAGCGTCTATCCACTAAATCCTATTCTAGCAATCCCTAACTTTTCCTAAAGTAATCTAATTGATCATTTAATTTAATCTATTTAACCTCCATCATTAATTTTCATGTATTTTCTATCTAAATTTAATATTTTATTTTCGAGTATATCAATAATTATTTATCTCTATCCTGAAATTTGACTTATCATTTATCACCTTTCTTGTTATCTTTTCTTTATTAAAAACCTAAGTTATAACATTTTATTCAATTAAATTCATAAACATTTCTAATTCATATTCTTAATCCTCATTTTATGTCTTTAATTTATATTTAATTTAATTTAATTTAATTAAAATTTATTTTATTTTGATTTTTAAATTTTTATCTTATAATTTAATTTAATGTAATGAAAAATTAATTTAATTTCATTTAATTATAATTTTCTTCAGTAATAATCACACGTGAAAGAACACTGTTGAAACATCCAATTAGTGTGATTCATCATTAGGACTAGGTGAGAGATCATATCAAGGCATTGAGTTTAAATAGATGTAGAGATGACTAAACCAGACGTTACAATAATGGCTAGTTTGTCTTAGAAGGAAAATAAATGAATCAATTTTATTCAAATATTAAAACCCTTTTTTTTGAATTTTTATATTAAATTCTTATAATAATAATCTACTTATTTATTCATTCTTATTTTTATTTTTTATCTTTTTATTTTAATTTTAATTTATTAATTTATTATTTATTCAATTATTAATTAATTAATAATATTTTTTTTAATTTTTTAATTTTTTTGGATTATGTTACTAAGCTTTAAAAGGGTTTTAAGAAGACAAGGTCAATAATTAAAAAATAATATTTTTTTTATTAAAAATATATAAAAATATTAATAATAAATAAATATATAATTGAAGGAAGGTAATGACGGAAACTAAAACCAATTAAAAATATAGGACAGAGATCCAACACCTGCTAATATTCCAGTCGTAATCTCTATTGAGATTAATGTGTCTTTTTTTAATTTCTAAGGTCTCCCTTAACTTGCGGTGATGAAAATGGTCAATCCAAGCAATAACCTTAGCCTCTTCGACGCAAATATGATAGTTAATCTTTTTTGCAAGCTCAGCTAAGGCAGAGGAGCGAGATCTTCCATGCTTAATGTCAACAACATGCTCACAAATCCTTTGATTAATAGAACGACTGGTTTCACCAATGTAAGGTGTCCCACAAAAGGATGGAATGATGTAGACACCTTTACCATCTTTAACAGATTTGAGAGAGTTGCAAATAGTGTTAGGGGGTTTGGAAGACAAAGAAACTTTATTCTTTTTAAGGATCCTAGCAATCCTATTAAGGATCCTAGCAATCTTTTACTGGATCTTTAACAGATTTGAGAGAGTTGCAAATAGTGTTAGGGGGTTTGGAAGAGAAAGAAACTTTATTCTTTTTAAGGATCCTAGCAATCCTATTAGTGGTTCCTTGAATAAAAGGAAGGCGAACACTGGAGGACCATTCACTAGACTATTTTTTACTAGTTGAAGGACCTTTTTCTGCTTTCAAGAAAGCTCCAATTTTATTAAAACAATTTCTTTCTTATTGACTAATTTATCTAGTTGAATTTCCTAACAACTATATTCATTTATTTAATTTTATTTAAATTAAAAATAAAAATTATTTCATTAAATTAATTTTATTTAACTAATTTCCTCATAGTTGTCTAATTTATTTTATTTTATTTCTATAACTACTAATTTCATTTATTTAATTTTATTTAATTTTTGTAATTTTATTTAATTTTTGTAACTGCTTATTTATTTATTATTTTAAATTTGATATCTATTCAAAATATCATGGCTCCTTATCCTTCCCCTAGATAACCGCTAGATCTTTCCTAGTTTCTATATAATGTGGTTCACTGCTAGTCCTATCACATATCAAGCTTTTACTCGTGAAGATAAGTGATACATAAAATTCCAAAAATTCTCATCAACCTACATATTTTTGAATTTGATCATAAGACTCGTTTAAAATTCTCTTGATCTTAAATATCTTCACTATAGTTTTAATTCCAGAAATGACTATTGCCCTCCCTCTTTTTCAAGAGATTAAAAGAAAAAAAATTAATAATAACTAAACCAATTTACTGGTTTACTTTGATTAGAAATGAAATATATAAACATTGACAACATTTAATTCTTTTTCAGATTTCGATAAATAGCTTATATGAAAATCAGAATTCATACTTAGGTGATTTTCCTTTTTTATTTTTTAATGACGAGAGAGAAACATCTCGAAAACTACATCATGCATCATGCGTTTTCAGCTAAGAAATCGGCATGCAAGGTATTAGGGTTAGGTCAATCGTGCAGTAATTGTTATTTTAACAGAAACTAATATTTTTATTTTTTCTATTAAATTTATATAATGGATTTTGAGATCGTATAACTTCGATTATAATGTGGAAATGAGAAGAGATTGAATCATAATTTTATTTATATTAAAATAGGGATTTTTCAATTAAATAAACGTCGTCATAACTGTTTAAATTAATAAAGTGTGTCGTCTTAGTATATTCGAGATCTAGTTTCCAATCGTTCAGAAAATTTTATTATTAACGTTTAGTTTCCATTTGTTTAGCAAACTTTATTATTAACATTTAAATCTATTGCATAGATTTATGTGGTGTCGGTATTTACATTAACTGGATGAAGTTTAGTCCAACTGCATTATTTTTTGAAGGAATTTCCATTGGAATTTCACTTTATTTTTTCCGTTCACGATGGCTTTGAGAGGTTTTGCTTTTGTGATGTGGAAAACATGCGTCTTTTGGTAGACTCATCTAAACGCGGCGAATTTGCTTTGCAAGACGCCAACAAAAGTAACGTTATAAGCAATGTATTTGGTTTAGTTTTATATAATTCAATTTTAATTTATTAAATAATTTTAGTGGGATAAATCATAATAAATATATATTTTTTTCTAAGTTGGTTTAATCTATTAATATAGACATAATGTACAGAGTAGTATAAGCCTTGGGGCTGCAAAGCTAACCAACGTCGGAGGTTGTTTGAGTCAAAAAAACAAAAATTAGACTGCTCCAATGGGGGAAACCTACCTCATAGATGTTGCCCATAATTGGGAAACCAACATTGAGAGAGTTATATAAAAACCAGAGTTTACAAAAATAGCTAGTATCATCACAGTATTTCAAGTTCCTGTGCCTATGCATGCAGTAAATCATTGCAAAAACCAAAAAAAGGTAAGGAGACCTGTCAATCGGCTAGCTATCTGTATGTGAGGGAGGAGTTTCCTCCACAGTTGGGTAGCTGTAATAGTCCTCAACACCTTCATCCTTTTCCTTGGAATGCTGCGTAGTATTCTCCAAAGAGGAAGTGGAGCTTTTATGCCACTTCTGCTTGTCAGAGAGTGAAGAGTTGTTGCCATTTTTGTCGCTGCTGGAGGTTTGCAAATCAGTTTTGACAGGGAAGGCCGAATATTTTCTGGAGCCCTCGGGAGGCCTAACAGAAATCGTGGACTTCCTTCTGCGCTTGCTGGGGCTCGAGACACTACCTTCATTCTGCTCCTCCTGGAACACTACCGTGATGGTGGCTGTAATTCTGGGCTTGTCCATGGTGCTGCTGAAATGAAAATGGGCGACATTGCCAGTCGGTGGCTAACAGCTAGAGACAACATGGCTAGAAAGGGGTGGATGAGAGCCAAATCCTCCCCCAAGATCCAGACTACTTCTCATACAATGCCTTCGCGGCATGCTCGTTGAGTGGGAAGACAGAGAGACCGTGTGTGAGGAAAAAGAGGCAGAATGGGGATGTGAATGCATGCGCGAGGCTGTAGGGGGTGACTGTGAAGGTGAAGCAGGTGACAGGAAGGTGGAGGAGAGCGAGGGGAAGTGTGAGGTGAGCACGGCACCGAGGTGGTGGAAAAGGGAAAATAAGGCAGAAGTGAGCGCAAAGATCAGAGTCTGGTAGGGCGACAGGAGGGCCAAACGCTGAGATGTGAGCCGAATGCAGTGATGCAGAGAAGGAGCTTGATAAGGCATACAAAGAAGTGTTGAAAGTGGGTGAACACGTCTCCATTGAATGCATCGAGTAAGTGGTAGCGGGGTAATGGCAGAACATGCGAGCGATGAATGCCCAACATCGAAACCCAAGGGCCTTTAAGGCCTTGGTACGATTCTCAGAGGTGAGCAGGTGGCTTGGCCAAATGTCTCTCCAAGGGCTAGCCACCGTAATGCTGCCTTTAAACACTCACATCCCGGAATGTGAAATCCTGATGCACCAATTGAGTGCAGTCATGAATGAGAGTGTCATCATTGGTACTGTTGAGAGAGCCCTTGTAAAGGGGAAGATTCTGTTCCACTTCCTTATTTGCTAGGCGATCTGCAACCTTATTTGTAGTGCATCGGATATGCTTGAATGGCCTGAAAGGTTTTGAGCCAATGTTCAATTTGTTCTAATCTTGTTAAGAGGTGCGAGCTGGTAGAAACTTTGGAGGCAAGGGTGCCTTGCTAGAGTCGGGTGGAAGCCTCAATGAGGATTTGAGAGTCCCCTTCTACATCCAAGGGGAAGAGGTTTTCTTCTTCTGTAATAAGGAGACCCTGCCATAATCCTTCTAGCCCAGCTTAGTTGTTGGAGTCCCGTCCAATCGAGCCAAAGTAGATTTTATGAGTGTTGCCCGAAGCATCCCGAAAAATACCTCCAAATCCTGCCACTCCTAGGTTGCCTTTAGAGGCGCCATCAAATTTCATCTTGATAGTGCTGATGTGAGGAGGAGACGAGGAACTGGGAGAGTCTAGATGGGTGGATGGAATAGAAGCAGGGTGGTGATGAAGGGGAATGGATAGATGCAAGTTCTCCCAAATGATGCTCTCAGGAGGGGTGAAGGGAATGTCAGAATCTTGCCAAGATTGGAGAGCAACGGTTTCCTGGAGGTTGCTGTAGAGGCTCGTCCAAAGGATATCCAAGGGGGTGCTTTCATCTTCGAAAATTATTTTATTTTGTTTTTTCCAAATAGTCCAGATAATGAATCCAGGGAGTAGGGACCATGGGCTATTGAGCAGGTTGCTGTTGAAAGGTTCAAGGGGCCAATGTCGTATGGTGTTGATGACGTCTCCCTTGATTCTACCCGTTCTTCTACAACAGATCTCAATTTTTTCCCAAAAAGAGTTAGCAATGGTGCAGGAGTCCAATAAGTGTGGCATGTCTTCTGCATTGTTGGAATAATTGGGACAGTGAGATGGACCTATGAATCCTTTTTTCAAGAGATTGTCCCATGTGAGAAGCCTCTTCTTTCTAAGGAGCCAAAGGAAAGTAGATATTTTGGGCCAAATGCTTAGCAGCCAAACTTTTGTCTAGAGAATGTCCTTTTGAACTTGCGTGGTTTGGAAGAGCAACTGATATGCCTCTTTGGTGGTGAAGGATCCACGAGGAGTATGCCCCCTTCTTAACTTATCTTCCTAGTTTGAAAATTAGATTTTCCTGCGGTTTAGCTCTTGATCAATTTCCTCATAAGTTTCTTCCTGCCAGTTCACTTGCCATAGAGCTGTCAGAATCCATTGACGATAGCCTTGAATGGGTTGTTAATGCCAAAATAAATTAACTTCATTGTTCTCTGATTGTTGTAGAACTTCTTTCCATTTTAGTTTTTGAAAAAGGCTCGCCAGTGCTGGCATCTGTTGCCATGAGTCTTCCCAAAGTCTCGCGGAATTGCCAGAGTTGATCTCCCAAAAGATTTTGGCTTGAATAAAGGCGCTATTTTGTTTAGCAGAGTTCCATATGAGGGAGCTAGAGGTCTCAGGGGAGAGACTGATCAGATCTGCTAATGGTCTATCGTTTGCATATTTGGCCACCCAAAGTTGGGCCCAAGGAGTATGACGCTTGGAGAGCCATTGCCACCATATTCATCCCCCCATCATTGCGTTGTTGTGTAGTGGATCTCTTATACCTAGATCGCCTTCAGTTTTTGAAGCACAAGCTTCTGTTCATTTCACAAGTGCCCATTTTCTATTTAGCCCTATAGAACCGAAGAGAAAATTGCGTTGAAGATTTCTTATCTGCTTTAGGACCCACTTGGGGGCTGCAAGGACTGAAAAAAATATAAAGGTATAGATTTGAGGAAGGATTTGATAAGAACAAGTCTTCTGGTAATGTTGAGCAATCTATAGGTCCAAGAGGAAAGATGACCCCCAAGTTTATCTAGAAGCTCTTTCTAGGAGGAGTGTTTGATTATAGAGTCAAAGAGCATAGCTCCAAGGTATTTGGAAGGGAGAACTGCTATAGAGAAGCCTAGGAGATGGGATATGTTGCATTGAGTGGGAACAGGCATGTTGAAGAAGAAGACTTGGGATTTTCCAGCGTTTATGGTGGTTCCAGAGGCTTCCAAGAAAGTATCTAGCAGTGATTTGAGAGAACTGGCTTCTTACACAGAGGGGTGGCCAATCAGCATGTTGTCATCAACAAATTATTCATGGGTTAGTTTCTGGTCGTCATAAAGGGAGAGGACTTTGAGAGTGTTTTTGGAAGCAGCATGGTAAATAAGACGGACCAGCCCCTCTGCCATGAGAACAAAGATGAAGGGGGAAAGGGGATCCCCCTGAAGAATGCCACGAGTGGAAGAGAAGGGAGCAGAGGGATTTCCATTGAGCAATGTGGAGTACCTAGGGGTGGAGATAAGGTGCATGATCCAACGTGTCTACTCAGGATTTAATCCAAAAGCAAGAAACATTTGCTTGATGTACTCCCAGCTTAATTTATCAAATGATTTAGAGAGATCGAGTTTTAAAAGCATACCTTCCCTCTTGAGATGTTTCAAACAATGGATAACTTCATGAGTGAGAATGATACCATCGAGAATTTTGCGGCCTTCTACATATCATGTTTGTTCCGCTGAGATGAGCAGTGAGAGCAGTGGTTTGAGCCTATTGGCAATGACTTTGGAGATGAGTTTGTAGATGACATTACAAAGAGAAATGGGTCTGTACTTGTCAGGAGTACTAGAGTTTTCCTCCTTGGGTATTAGGGTGAGGAAGGTAGTATTAAGAGATGGGAGAATCCGATGAAGAGTCCTAGATTCCTCGACTAAATCCCATACCTCCAATTTGATCTGCTCCTAGAAGAAGTGGAAGAAATTTGCTGTGAAGCCATCGGGACTTGGGGCTTTGCCATATTTGAGTTGTGCCATGGCCTGCTCTACTTCGTGAAGGGAAATAGGTTTGAGCAACATAGAGTTATGGTCCTCAGTGATTCGCTTAGGGATATGCTGGGTGACCTTGTTGACGGTTGGCCTTCTGTCTCCAGCCGGTTCCCGGAGAATGCTTTTAAAGTGGCAGAGAAGTTCCTGTTCTATTTCCTCCTATTCGTCAAGACTCTCCCCCTGACTATTGTGGAGGAAGGCTATATTCTTCTGCATCCTTCTTTGAATGGTTGAACAATGAAAAAAACTAGTGTTTTTCTCCCCTTCCTTAAGCCAATGAATCTGATACTTTTGATGCCAAAGGATTTCCTCTTGACGGTGTCGCTCCTCCAATTTTGTGAGAAGGGTATTTTACAGAGCATCGTAAGTATCTGATCTACCTTCCTTGATGACGCACTGTTGTAGCTCACCCATTTGTTGTTCTAGTTCTTTCTGGTGAGAAAAGATATTTCCAAAGCTGATTTGATTCCATTTTTTGGGTTTGAATTTGAGGTGTTTAAGCTTCTGCTAGAACTGGAACATTTTGGATCCCTCAGGCGGGTGGTAGCCATTCCAGCATGTGATTACTATCTCTTTGAAGTCTAGGTGGCTAAGCCAGAAGGATTCAAAGCATAATGGTCTTTTGTTGGCGTTTCTTGGGCAGGACCATTGCAAGAGAATGGGCCAGTGATCAGAACCTGCTAGAGGAAAAATTGAGGTGTGAAAGTCACCTCCTAAAAGGATAGCATTCTCTGAGATGAGGAAGTGACCCAATCTGGAGGGTATTTGTCGAGGGCCACTTCTTTTATTGGTCCAAGTGTGATTCCCATTGGAGAAAGAGAGGTCTATCTGCCAATTATTTTATATAAAATATTTGAAGCAAGAGCTATCCATCTCAAGTCTATTTCTGCCTCCCACTCTTTCCTCCAACTTGGTTTTCATGTTGAAGTCTCCCTTGCAGATCCATAGAGGATGGAATCTAGTGGATTTGAGGGCAAAAATTGTGGAGAGGAGGGCACTTTTATGCTGCGGGTCCTGAGGAAAATATACATTGGTGAGGTGCCCATGTGAATTGGAGCCAACCAAGTGGAAGGTGGCTTGTATGAAATTATGGTTGGCATGAAAGTCCGACAGGGAGATAAGCTGGGGCTTCCAAATAATGGCCAACCCTCCTGAGGCTCCAGAGGCGTCAACCGATACTGACCTGCAGCCAATCTAGGTTTTGGTGAGGATGGAATCTAGAATGTTGTTGTTACATTTTGTCTCTTGGAGGAAGATTATCTTTGGCTTGTATTGCTGTATCATATTCTTAATCATCCGGTGTTTGAAGGGGCTATTTAGCCCTCTTACTTTCCATGAGATTAACTTCATTGGGAACTTTGGGGTATTGGCTGATAGAACTTAGTAAGCTTGGGATACCTCCCTGATTCCACAAGCATTTCTCCCACTATTATTTTTCTTTGCAGATCTTTCTTGCGCCCTCTATTTTTTTACTCTTTAATTATCTTTTTGCCATCCCAATGACTGCCTACTTGAATTCCTAAAGAGTTTCTTTGTTGCACATGAAAGAGTACAACTTCAAGGCTATCAATTTTCTTGTTGGGAATCTTGTCATAATCCTTTTGATGGCAAGAAAGCTCCAAGGCCAGAATGTCCAAATCACCAAGATCGATGCTTTTAGGTTCCTCTTCCATATAGGTAGGCTTTTTCTTGTCATCTCTGGATTCGTTTGACTGAGAGGCAGAGGGGGGATCTCCATCTATTTCCATCTGAGAATTTTTTATAACAATGGCTTTGTCCTTGTTGGTGAGGGGTGGGTGAGAATTAGGCATAGAAGGAGAAAGAGACATGGGTGTCTTTTGAGGCAAGTGTTTGGGGTCAAGAATGTCAGAGATTGGGTTATCTGGGGAAGGTTGCGAGGGGCCTCTTTCCGAGGAAGCATGGCAGGTAAGGATTTCAAAGCTGTTGCTGGTGGAGGGAATGTTACGAGGTGAGGGCATTGCAGAGGGTTTTTTTTAGTGTTTCTTTCGACTAGAGACTTTGGTGAAACCTTCTGCATCTGTGTTTTTCGAAGGAGCGGCAAGTTTGGGTGGGGTGTTCAGAGGGAAATCTCTGAAAATATGACCATGTTCATTGCACTTTTTACAATGCAATGGAACATGTTCGTAATCTATAGTTTGTATCCATTCAAATTCATCATGAAAGAGGCTTACTGAATCGGTGAGGGCTTTGGCGAGATGCATGTAGACATAGATCCTTGCATAGGAAGTGTACCGTCTAAGCTTGGATTCTTCAGTGATCTTGATGCATTCCCCTAATCCATTGCCAATGTCTTTAAGGGTTTCCTCATCTTAGTATTCCAAGGGTAAAGAATACATGCGGATCCAAACTAGTGCCCAGTTTAAGTCTTCCTTTTTCGGGTTGAATCTTTCAATCCAATCATAGAGATAAAGGCCTACCGAGTTGAAAAAATAAGGGCCTCCATCAAAGATGCGATTCCTTCCCTCCAAACAATTGAAAACGATAGTGAAGAATCCTTTAGGGCCCAACTGTAAAGTGACATGCCCCTTGGGCTTCCATTTTGAGGTGATCCATCCCAGAAGCGCTTTTTCAGTTGGCCAAAGGCCTGTAAACTTGCTAATGAGGGCGTGGTCCTTCATGAACTGAATGTGCCCATTGATGCGATGTCCAGGGAGATCTATTTTGATACGGTATGCTGCTATTGGAATGCATGTAGCAGAGGAGACTTTTGGCTGAGCGTCTGAAGTGCTCTGGGAGTCCTGCTTGTCTTTTTACGACTCGTTGGATTTCATTTGCCCTTCTGCTGTGTCAGTGGAAGGTTTTTGAGCAGAAACGTTCGGACCGGAAGTGTCAGAGGGTGTATTGATAGGAGGGGGGGAGGATCCGACCCCTCCCAAACGTGTTGCCATGTGAAGAGGTCAGAAGAGGTCAATCGAAGCATGCAGGAGAGTAATACTGGGCCACTGCAAGAATAGAGAGAATCATGAGCGTCTCCGTTGCAGGGTTAAAGAAACCTTAAGACGAGCGCCTGGATGAAATTCTTAAAGGTCAACATAAACCTGAAAATTGATGTGGTTCAAGTTCATAAATCATAATAAATATTATTATTAAATAATAATTTAAATTAAATTAAATTTTGATATATAATTACTTTAATTTTAAATAATAATTAATTATTCATTCATCCTAACATTTATGATCAATATTTTCTACTTAAGAGTATTACAAAAATATTTCTACTCCCTCATTTTCTATTGGGGAGTGAGTACCAAAATATTTCTACTACCTTTAATGTGAGAGCACAACTTAATTTCTTGTTAAAAAAACTTAGCCTCCAATATCCCAACTATTTTCCCCAGTTATGAAATAGGAATGCCATCATTTTTATCTTGAGAGGACCTGAGGCGAGCTTCTTGAAGTCACGATTAGCTCATCTTAGGTTGAGAAGACTTGAGGCAAGCTTTGGGACCGTCATGATGAGCATATTTTAGGTTGAGAAGATTTGAGGCAAGCTTCGAGACCCACTTTTGCGTAGGGATTTGACTCTTAAGTCTAAGAAGGCATACATATTTTACACCTCTAATTTTGAACCTGTAATTTCATAGCAAAAAACACATGCTCACAAATGCTTTGAATGATTAGGCCTACTCAAATAGTTAAAAATATGATTAAATAACACATTTTAGAAATTTATATTATGTAATTTAGTCACTTCGTTTCTAGGTTTGTCCTTTTGAAAGTTTAAATATAAATCCTATGAAAAAGAAGTGAGAAGCGGGAAGCAAATTATCTCACTAAAGATTCAAATTCAATCCAACTATTCCATTAAACTTGAAACAAGCTTAATAATATGTAAAATAATTTATTAAAAATGCAACTGAAGTATATTTAATTATTTTATAGAATCTTTGCATCATACATAATTTGTTTTAGACTTAATGAAATCCGTATGAAGATCACATATAAGTTTGTTGTTTGGCGTAATGATGGGCTTACACCACACCTATGTCAATCTTCAAATTGCACGCCCCTCCAAATATATGGCGTTGACCCTTATTGGCCAGATGTGCGTTGACTCTTGATTGCAACGATACTTGTAGGTTTCGAGATTTTTTTCAAATTACATGGCCGGCCAAGTATTTGGCGTTGACCATCTAAGATAGTTTTGAGATTTTATGAAAGCCCACACCAAACCTATGAATTTCACTTTGCTTCAAATGAAATTTAAGTATTTGGCGTTGACTCTTGATTGCCAGGATACTTGGTAGGTTTCGAGGTTTTTTTCAAATTGCATGGCCCTCCAAGTATTTGGCGTTCACCATTTAAGATAGTTTTCACGACAGTTAGTCAATTTCATTTCCCCAAAAATTGCATGCCTCTCCAATTATTTGGCGTTGACGCTTTATTGCCAAGATATCTGGCTTACTGATTTTTGGAGGGAGGTGCGAAGGCCAATCCGGGTTTTGCGCTGGGCTGATCAATATGCGATGGTTCATTCCAAGGGGAGAGAAGCGTGTGCGAGGAAGAGCGAAGTGATCTCTACCTGCCTGCATCGACGCGGTGCTTTAAGTGCCTCTCCAGGTACTTGGAGTTGACGTTTTATTCCCACATATGAGGTAGGTTGAGATTGACGTTTTAGACATTGCATTACTCAACAAGTATTTGGCGTTGACCCTTTATTCTTAGATATACTTTTCTACTTTTTTGAAATGATGACGTTGTAAGATTGTTGCTCAGATTTGGGAACGTCTAGTCCACATATATTTGACATCTCTTATGCTTTTCGACTTTTTTGAAATGATGACGTTGTAAGATTGTTGCTTAGATTTGTGAACGTCTACTCGACATATATTTGACATCTCTTGAATCTCCATGATTCCCATGCCTCTAAGATCTCCATGATCCCCACGCCTTTAGAGTGTTATCAATTAACAATGGAGATAGTGTACAAATGGAGGCTAATTCATTTTGTTATTCAAAGAAAATCATGCTATTTAATCAGCAAAAAGGAAAACTTTCCTACTAAATGCCTTAGAATCTTGAGCCATTAACTTCTTTCCTAGCTTTAATTTTCAAATCACCACTAAATTAAATACGAAATTGATATATATGATTTCCTTATTTGTGAGCCTCTAAAGCATCTACATACAATGATTTGACTGCATATAATGTATGTCTCTACAACTATTTGATGTTAGATGTTTTATTTTCAACATATTTGTTTTTTTTTTTTTTAATTATTTATAACTAGCACAAGGACATTAGTAAATGTGGTAATTATAAATTGCAGGCTTATAACTATGATTAATATTATGACTAGTACAACCACATTTACTAATGTGATTGATATAGGGAGATAAGCATTTATCCACCACCCACCACATTAATAATGATTAGGTATATTTTGTTAATGGCTAACTATTTATCATTATTAATAACTATGTAAATAATAATAACCATATTATATTTTATTTATATAATTATGTTTATTATATTAATATTGTTTAGTATATTAATATAATATTATATATTACTTAAAAACTTACATAATTTTTTTTAATATATTAATAATTTATATTAAAAACTATAATATAATTCACCTATAACATATTAATAACATTATATTAATATTATTAATCAACTATATATTAAACTGAAATATATTATATTATTACTTTGAAATAAAATATAACAATTTAATATAATACTAATATAATAATATATGTTTCAAATAATATAATATAATAATCTATAATAATAAAATGAAACCTCATGGTTTAGTGTTAAAGACTTTAAGGTTTAAACCTTCATATATTAAACTCAAAGATTTATTAATTTCTTGATTAATTATTTTTTTTATTTTAAATATTAATAACGTTTAAAAATTAATATTTTAAATACAATTAATTAATTTATTATTATTAAATAATATTACTATTATTATTAGTTAATATTATTATTTTTATTCATAACATTATTAATTAATAAATATTCCTAATAATTAATTAATAATAGTGATTAATAATAATTAATTAATGAACAATAATTTCATAATCATTATTATTATTTATTAAAAAAATATAAATCTTTTTTAATGTAATTTATGTTATTTATTGTTAACAATGATAGCGACTATAGTTCATTTAATATTAATTTACTTATAATTAACTAATTATTATTTAATCATAATAATAATAATTAATTAAATGAGAATAATTGATTAATTATTATTCAATAATAATAAAAATTAATTAAATAATAATAATTAATTAATTAACCGTAACTAATTTATCGTTCGTATTATTATTTTAAAAGTATGAAATATATATATTTTTAATTTATATTAATTATTGTTAATTAATTAAATCCAAGGGATTTATATTGAATCTAGGGATCATTATTCCCTAGATCGAGGTGCAAGGAGGAGAGAAGGCATGCACACAGACCAAGGAAATGACAACACAACAGTGGGGTAATGTAGGTGGGCAGCACACCGAATGCCGCCACCGCAAGCATTAAAATTTTGGTCAGACTGTATGAAAGTGGGTTGTAATGCTGTGGGTGAAATAGGCGGTGGGTGGTATATGACAAGGTGCATGAAAACACTATCATGTAGCATTTGGATCTAGAGGGAGCAGGAAGGGTGGGCCAACGAGTTTTAACACTAGTGTCATAGGCAACACAACAATGCTAAGACAACCAGTGCGATGACAAGACACAAACTCTAGTATGTAGTGTAGAACCTTTCCTTCCTTGCAATGGTGGTAAAGAGGAATGAAATGATGGTGAAATGGTTCGGTTTATTGTTTCTTATTCATAGGGTTATAGGAATAGGGCTTGGGATGTTGTCAGTATGTATCATGAATTCATGGAAGCCTTTGCATGAGAGAATTAGGTTTGAGGGAAGGATGTTTTTGTCATCCTTTGGTTTTTGTCCTCTGTTAAATTTAGCAATTGGGAGGTTTGGTTAGGAGATTATGGGGAGTCGCGGGTTTGAATAGCCAACCCAATTTTGATTTTGATTGCCGCCATGGGTACATGGAGTCATTGAAGGTCAACATGGGTTCAGGGTAGGGTTTAATATCCAAGTGAAATTCGACTAGGTGAGTGGGGAATTAGTGAGGACTTGGGTCATGTGGGTAGTTTTGAGTTGGCAAAAAGGAACTCTATAGGGATGATTCTAGGAATTCAGAGTCCGAATGGGGTTGTAAATCAAGTAGGGAGTTACGGAGGGGGTTTGGTCTTATGTTAGTTGAATTTTCAAGTAAATTTCGAGTTGGTTTCTAACCTCAAGGCCTTGGCCAAGAGAACAGGGTTTCTCAAACTAGTCTAAGGTCCATCTAGGACAAATGATCATGGAATGGAGTATATTTTGAAAAATGTGCGAGGTAATGGTTATATATGGATGCATGGTCTTAACGACACTTTTGTCTGCGAATCCTTTCAGGTAAGAATAATTATCTTTCTCCTCTATCTCCCGCCTTGCTGATGAGAGCACAGGAAGAGGGCACCGAAGGAACTACAAATATTTTCCTACTTTGAATTTCAAAGAATGAAGGTTGAGGCAACATATGGTAGGAGGGGCTACCATGGCAGTGGCATACTTAGCAGGGGGAAAAGGAAGGAACAACCCTCCATAAGCCACCTGCAAAGGAAAAGAGGCAGAAGAAAAAGGGAAAAAACTATGAAAAACATACTACATGCCTAAAGTGAAGGCTTCACAGCACAATTGAAAGAGGAAATTTTGAGATGGGAAGTAGAATTGAAAGCGAAGGATGAATTTGTCAAATAGTTCATCCAAACCTACTATATAATGAAAAGCCTCCTGGAAAGAGCAATGCCAGATATGAAAAAAAAAATGGGAAGTACCTCATCAATGAGGTCGTCACGAGCACGTACAAGAAGAGCCGAGACGGAAAGACATTCAAAAGGAAATTCAGTGAGTCCAGGTGAAACTGTTCCACTAGAATGTCTATCTTGAACACATGGAAAACCAATTGCAGAGTATGCAACAACACAATATGCCAAGATCAAGTGCTAAGGACCTGATCCCAATCGAATCATCTGAAGATTGACTCCTCCAAGTCATAGAATATTAGAAAATTTATGTTGATTTTTCTTAATGATTTCTAATAACACTTACATATACAGTATAAAGAATAGACAGACAGGTAGACATGGTAGATTTTAAAGCTTGGTTATACATGCTCAAACTATTAAAATTTAGGATGGCTTATGACGCTGATTGATGGCCAAAAAATATGGTTTCCTATGGGTAGGTTGAGGTCACCAGATACATAATTTGTAATGTGATTTACATATGATTAATAAAAAGGTACTTCCAAGCATTAAAAAAAAAATGTAGGGACCAACTTATAAACCCTAAAACTAATATTTCACCCAAGAGATTAATATTATAAGCCTAAGGTATATAAACCCTAAGATAAATATTGTAAAGCTTAGAATTTTCATGGTTGGCCATGGTTAATTTTCATATCGAGACAATCTTTGTGATAATGCAACGTGGCACCATCGTTGACCATGATTGATTTTCATATGTAGAAAATATTTGTCAGAATGTAACGTTGGACCATGGTTGATTTTCATATTGAGAAAATATTTGTCACAATGTTTCATTGGACCATGGTTGAAAATTATTATAAACTAAGGGGATTTATATTAGAACAGAGAATTAATATTAAAAACCCTATGAATAATATTAAACCCTGGGAATAAGAACCCTTAGATTAATAAAACGAAGGGATTAATATTATAAACCCAAGCGAATAATAAACCAAAGAAATTAATGCTAAAAACCCAAGGGATTATAAACCCTAAGGGACTAATAAACTAAAAGGATTAACACTAAAAACCCAAGGGATTATAAAACCAAGAGAATAATATTAAATCCGAGGGATCAATATTATAAACGCAAGGTATATAAACCCCAAGGTAGATATTATAAACCCTAAAATAAACATTGTTGAGCATGGTTGATTTTCATTTTGAGACCATCCTTGTCATAATGTGACATAGGAGGACGGGCGACAATGTTTGACCATTATTGATTGCCATATAGATACAATCTTCATCACAATATGACATTGGATCGTTGAAACCTATGAATAATATTATACCA
This sequence comes from Pinus albicaulis, assembly GCA_034641835.2. Taxonomy (NCBI): domain Eukaryota; kingdom Viridiplantae; phylum Streptophyta; class Pinopsida; order Pinales; family Pinaceae; genus Pinus; species Pinus albicaulis. The sequence goes on along the minus strand of CM076583.1, from coordinate 248,711,084 downwards.
TAGGAATAAGAACCCTTATATTAATAAACCCAAGGGACTAGTAAAACAAAATGATTGGTACTAAAAATACAAGGGATTATAAAAACAAGGGAATAATATTAAAACAAAGGGATAAATATTACAAACACAAGGTATATAAATCCCAAGATCAATATCATAAAACCAAAACTAAACATGGCTGACCATGGTTTACAATGATTCATTTTCATATTGAGACGATCCTTGTCACAATGCAATGTAGGATGATGGGTGACCATGTTCAACGATTGTTGATTTCCATATCACCACAATATTTGTCAAAATATGACGTTGGACTGTGGAACCCTGTGAATAATATTATACACTAGGAATATGAACAATTATGTTAAAACCCCCAAGGGATTGACATTATAAACCTAAGGTACTAATAAAACTAAATGACTAATACTAAAAACCCAATGCAATAATATTAAACCCAAGGAAATGCTATTAAACACAAGGGATAAATATTATAAACCTAAGGTATACAAACCCGAAGATAAATATTATAAACACTCAAACATATATGGTTGACCATGTTTTATTTTCATATTGAGACAATTTGTGCCCCAATGCAATGTAGGACGATGGGCGATCATGTTTAACCATTATTGATTGCCATATCGACACAATCATTATCACAATGTGACATTGGACCATGGAAACCCTATGAATAATATTATACTGTAGGAATAAGAACCCTTGGGTTAATAAACCCAAGGTATTAACATTATGAACCCAAGGAATTAATAAACCAAAACAATTAATACTAAAAACCCAAGGGATTATAAACCCAAGGGAATACTATTAAACCAAGGGGATAAATATTATAAACCAAACGTATATAAACCCCAAGATAGATATTATTAAAATTAAAATAAACATGTTTGACCATGATTTACCATGGTTGATTTTGATATTGAGACAATCCTTGTCACAATGCAGCGTGGGGCGATGATCAACCATGTTTGATATTTATTATTGCCATACTGACATAATCATTTTCAGAATGCGACAGTGGACTGTGGTTACCATATGACTAATATTATAACTTGGGAATAAGAAGCCTTATATTAATAAACCTAAGGTATTTAAATTATAAACCCAAGGGATTAATAAACCAAGAGAATTAATACTAAATACCGAACAGATTATAAACCTAAGGGAATAATATAAAACCTAATCGATAAATATTATAAAACGTAAAATAAAAATGGTTCACTCTGATATACCATGGTTTATTTTCATATTGAGATAATCCTTCTCACAATGTGGCGTAGGACGACGATCAACAATGTATCTTTATCAAGATGGGTCTTATTAAAAGTATGCATAATGGGCACTCATTGGATATGGAATTTATCTAATGGGTGTATAAACTTAAAATTTGAGTAAATATATAAGGAGATAAGAAGAAAATACAATTAAAAAAAGTAGTTTTTCTTCTTTTCCCTCCAAAATATTTACATGTATCTCTTTTTAAATTTAAATAATTTTGATTGGTTTACATAGAATGACATGGAAATTACATGAAAATTTCATGGGAAATTTTAGGCTGAAAATTCCTATAATGTAAGTTTCCAAATCCTAAACTGAGTATTAAAAACAACATAAACACTACATCCGAAACCCTATATTATAAACCCCAATATCAACTCTAATTTATTCAATGTTGTCATGTGAGATTCGATAAATTGTAATATAATGCATAAACACCAATTTTATAACCCAATATTAGAAACCCTAATATTATAGACCGTGATATATGACCCAATTTTGTAATTTTGCATTGTGAGGACGAATAAATTTTTATGTAATGTAACATTGTGACAATCATTGTTAGATTGATTATCATGTTGTCCAAAGATAAATATTTTAAACCCTAAAATCAACATTGTTGACCATGGTTGATTTTCATATTGAGAAAATCCATGTCACAATGTGACGTAGGACGATGGATGACCATGTTCAACTATTGTTGATTTCCATATCGACACAATATTTTTCACAATGTGGCATTGGAATTACCAAAATATATGAATAATATTACACCCAAGGAATAAGAAAACTTAGATTAATAAACCCAAAGGACTAATAAAACAAAAGGATTAATACTAAAACCCCAAGGTAGATAAACCCGAACATAAATATTATAAACCATAAAATATATATGGTTTACCATGGCTGATTTTCATATTGAGAAAATCCTTGTCCTAATGGAACATAGAACAATGAGCGATCTTGTTTGACCATTATTGATTTTCATATACACACAATATTTGTCACAATGCAACGTTGGACTGTGTAAACCCTGTGAATAATATTATACCCTAATAATCAGAAACTCCAGGTTAAAAAACCCAAGGGATTGACATTATAATCCTAAGGAATCAACAAACCAGAAAACCAAGGGATTAATAAACGAGAAGGATTAATATTAAAAAACCAAGGGATTATAAACCCAAGGGAATAATTTTAAATCTAAGGGATAAATATTATAAACCCAAGGCACATAAATGAAAGGGACTAATAAATCAAAAGTATTAATACTAAAAACCAACGGATTATAAAACCATGGGAATAATATTAAACCCAAGGTATAAATATTAAAATCCCACAGTATATAAAACCCAATATTATAAACCCTAAAGTGTATATGGTTGAGCATGCTTGATTTTCATATTGAGACAATCCTTGTACAAATTCAATGTAGGATGATAGATGACCATGATTGACCATTATTGATTTCCATATCGACACAATATTTGTCACAATGTGGCGTTCGACTGTGGAAATCTTATGAATAATATTATACTCTAGAAATAGGAACCATTAGGTTAATAAACCAAAGGGATTGACATTATAAACCCGAGGGATTAATAAACCAAAATGATTAATAGAGAAAATAGAAGGGAATAATATTAAACTGAAGGGATAAATATTAGAGACCCAAGGCATATAAACCCTAAGATAAATATTATAGACCCTAAAATAAACATGTTTGGCCATGACTTACCATGGTTGATTTTCATATTGAGACAATCATTATCACAATGCAACATAGTATGATGATCAAACATGTTTGGCCATTATTGATTTCCATATCGACATAATATTTGTCACAATGCAACATTGGACTATGGAAACCCTATGAATAATATTATACCCTATTAGATTAATAAACCCAAGGGATTGACATTATAAACTAAATTTATTAATAAAATAGAAGGATTATAAACCCAAGTTAATGATATTAAAACAAAGGGATAAATATTATAAAAACAAGGTATATAAACCCCAATACAAATATTATAAACCCTAAAATAAACATGGTTGACCATGATTTACTATGGTTGATTTTCATATTGATACAATATTTATCACAATGTGTCGTAGGATGATGATCAACCATGTTTGACCATTATTGATTGCCATATCAACACAATGTTCGTGAGAATGTGACATTAGATCGTGGTTGATCAATTTCAATTTTTATATTGGTAAAATCTTTGTCACCATGCAACATTGGACTGTGGTTGGCCATGATTGATTTCACACAACATGACTCACCATGGTTAACCATGGTTTTCTAGTATTGACCATTCCTCCTGAAGATTGAGCTTCACTGACCATGGCTTATATGAAACCCTAATATCAAACTAGATATTATAAACCCTAACATCATAACCCCAATATTCTATAATCCCTAAGATTAATATAATAAACCTGAAGATAAATATATTAGACAATAGGATTATAAACCCTGACATTAGTATTGTAAACCCAAGGGATTAATATTATAAATGGTTGTGATTAATAAACCCTATGATTAACAATATAAACCCCACGATTATAAACCTTAAGATGATAAATGCTACACGAAGTATTAAAAATAACATAAACACTCAATCCTAAACCTAATATTATAAGCCACAATATTAACCCTAAGTTATTAATTGTCGTCATGCAACATTGAATAAATTGCAATGTAATGCATAAATACCAATATTATAAACCCAATATTAGAAACTCTAATATTTTAAACTCTCATATTAAACCTATTTTTATAATTTCACATTGCGACATCGAATAAATGTTGATGTAATCTAACATTGTGACAATCATTTTTAGATTGATTGTCTCATTGAAACAATGTTTATCATAATATGAAGTTGCACATATTTCTGAACTATTTCAACATCACTATGTTAAACCAGAATATTATAATGAATATTATAAACCCTAACATCATAAACGCAATATCATAAACCATAACATTATAAACCTAAGTTAAATATATTGAAACTAAGATTATAAACCCTAACATTAATATTATAAACCCAGTGGATTAATATTAATAAACCAAAGGGACTAATATTATAAAACTTTGTGATTAATAAACACAAGGTATTAATATTACAAATTCAAGGCATTAATATTATAAACATTTTGGATTAATATTATAAACCCTTGAAATTAATATTATATGGCCTCGAGGTTAATATTATAAACCCAATGGATTAAACCCTTGGGGTTATAATATTAATCAAATAAGGGAGAATTTTTTTAATATTTAATATTTATAATATTAAATATAAAATATTTTTTAACTATCAATATTAATAATATTAATCATGTTAATCATTTTAACGCTATTCTATTAATAACATTAAATGTTAATAAATTTTAAAAATTATTATGATTAATAATTTTATTAATATTATTTTTTTAAACAAGATTAATATTGTATTAATGATGTTATTTTTTTTAATAATATTAATAATAATTTTGTTTTTAATATTAATTTTAATGTTATTATTATTTTTTACAAATTCGGTTGCTATATTATATTCGAAAAAACAAAGGAAAAATTTCCTTGTTACAATTTGAAGTTGTTGTGGACAGACAAGGAGGGATGCAAATAAAAAATGCCGAGCCTCCATTGTGTCGACTTTTCAAACTATATTGCATTATAGATTCAGGATATATTCTAACAAATTGAGAAAGAAGGAGAAAAAATTTAAAAGACATATGGATAAATGAGAGAGGAGGAATGAGGATTAGTCGATGTTGATTGGTCATCCAGTTGATGCATCAGTGTTGTCTTCAGGACTGGAATTTTCCACATTTTTTGAGCTGGAGCTTGGAGTTGAATGTTTGTCTAAAATATATTTCAGAATCTGAAGAGATTCTTCCACGTGCGAACAACGATTGGTGAGCTCATTGAGTTGATTCTTAATGGACTATGCCCCGTGCTGAAGGAGGGCCATATCTACTTGTTTTTTTTCTTCTAGAATCCTCTGTTGTGCATGGATTTGCTCCATTTCAACTTGTAGATTAGCACAATGGAAGAAATTTTCGTTGCGTGCCCTAATGAGTGAGGTTGAAGCTAAGGCAGTCGGAATAAAAAATGGGGAATGAAAGGTATAAGAAGGAAACACAAGAATATTGAGGCTGTGAGCTTGCAAATTAGAGGGTGAAGGTAGCAAGTAGTGGGTAGATAATAGATGAAAACAAGGGAGGAATGTAACAGGTCTGAGGGAAACAATGGAGAGGAAGGAGATCAAATCAAGGGACCACGTGGAAGAGGAAGAAAGGAAGGCAAACTTCCAAACAAGGAGAAGATAGTGTTGGATGGAGCAATCAATGAGATAATGAGGTGAAGCAAGGAGGTATGAGTGATAAATAACAGCTGAGAGGAGGAAGGAATCGTGACTAGGAGAACGAGAAGATAAGATCACGGGAGGGAAGATTGAGCAAGGATGGGAGAATGTGATTAGTTTAGAGATATTCTTGTAGATAATCCCACAAAAAACATATGATGGCAGAAATATGATAATGGTAGAGGTGAGAGAGATAGGCCATCATGACTGTGCATTTGATCGGCTGGTTGACTACAAGCTTTGTTAGCCAAATTATCTATAAGCTTATTGTTGGCTCTGAGTATGTGGTGAAAATAGATGTCCTTCATATCTTTAATTGGAATGTGACATATTTTGATGATTCCGTGAAGAGCTATATTTTTTATTTGAGAGTCCTTTAACATCATGCTTATGACAATACTTGAGTCTCCAAACACCATTGCATTTGCCACATTGTATCTCTTTATCAGTTGGATACCTTTATGGAGAGCGTAGGCTTTGACTTTGTTATTTGACAGAGACCCGAGACCCCATTCAAAGGAAATCAATACACTTCCATTTTCATCCCTTATGAGGCCTCTAGCCCCAACAATACCAAGATTCCACTTTGAAACTCCATCAAAGAAGAGGGCTGGTATTTTGCAACTATCGAGCCATTCGATAAATTATTTTTATTTAAGTCTTATCTTCCAGTTTTCTTTTTGCGTGGTTTGAATAATTGGAGATTTGAAAAAGCTGAGACTGCCCAATCCTCTCCCCAAAAAGGTCCTTTCCTCCATTTGAAGATCACTAAGATTGATATTACCAGTGGTTTTTCAGAGGATGGTCTTATTGGTGAGGCTCCATGTCTTGTTGCGAAATTTCCTTAAGCATGGCTTTTTATTATTGAAAATCATAATATTTATTTCCAACCAAATATTCTAGAGAAGAAAATAACGAAGGGTGTCTCAGACCCTTTTAGCTATGTTCTTGCTCTTTTTTCCCTAAGGGTATCCTTTTTTCCAATTTTTAATCATGTATGTAATAGAGTTGTTAGAGTCTAAATCAATCCGACACAAAGTAGTAAGATTGTTCCAACAATGCTTAGTGAAAGTAAATTTCACAAAGAGATGAAAAGCAGTCCCTTCAGTACATTATTCATTGGGACATCTGGATGGGCTACAAATACCTCTCTTTTTTTAATTTTTTTAAGGTTGGGATCTTAAATTTGAGGACAATCGAGACAATGGCTTCAGAGTTCCATATGAGCTTCTAGATAGGCCATTGAGGAGATGAGAACTGCTCTTTTAGTAGTTAAAAATATGCTACTTTCATAGAATAAGAGGACCTAGAAGGATCCCATCGAATACTCTCTTGGTCGTCTTTCATCAAAGGAGCTGATCCATGAAGAATTACTTTAAGGTTTCGCAGACTAGCCTCAAGATGAGGGGGGATGAGAGGAAAATCCCAACTGATCGAGACATTTGAATGCTCATCCCACCCAGAAATCTAAGCTAAGGTGTTTATATCAAGATTTCGGAAGTGGATTTGAATTCAATGGGTACTCTCGTTGTCTTTAAGGGGATCTTGCCCCATAATTCGATCATTCCAGATGTTTGTATTGATTCCTCCTTGAGGAACTTTGGAGATATTTCTGGTGATAAAAGGAATGGCTTTCTTGCATAAAACCCATATTCTAGAAAAATGCCTGCTTCGGATGTTGTAATAAAGGAGATTTTTCCAGGGTGAGTTGAGATATTTAGATTCCAAAAATTGTTTCCACAATAAGTGTTGTCCATTTATTATGTGCCACACTAATTTTCCCCTAAATGAATTGTTAAAGAGTTTTGGGATGCAAATATTGAGCCCACCATTTTCATGATTTCACGTAACTTGCCTCTGTTTAACTAAGTTGTATATCTTATTCTCGTTTTTCCCTCCTTGCCATATAAATTGACTTAAAACTACTTCAATTTTCTTATGTATGTTGATAGGTGAATTGAGTAAGGTGAATTGATATAGAAGCATAGAAGAGAGGATAGATATTAGGAGGATCATACACCCATCCATGTTAAGCCAGGAGGATCTCCACCTCTACACTCTTTTTTTCATTTTGTCGATTGTGATGTTCCATACCTCAGACTTCAAAGGACCAGCACTGACTGAAATCCTGAGATAATTGAAATAGGCCCAATTCAATTTCTAGGAGACTCCAAATATTTGTGCAATTATATGGAGAGTGTTATTAGTGGCATTCCATCCATAAATACAAATTTTGTGATAATTTATCATCCTTCCTAAGTAAAGAATAATTTTTTCAAGAAGAGATTTGAATCTCTGAGCAATAATGCAGGTGGCACCACCCATAAAGAGAGTGTCATCTGCAAATTTAGAGTGGTTCATATTCTTGAATCCATTACTGAATTTGATTCCAGTGATGAGACTAACTCGGTTCTTGTGATCTAAGTGCTTAGTGAAGGATTTAGCCATAAGAATAAAGAGGGAGGGAGAGAGTGGGAAACCTTGTCTGAGACCTTGGGAAGATTGAAATAATTTTGTTGGCCTTCCATTGATTAGGGGAGAGATCTCGGGGTTTGAAATACATGCATTTATGAGAGATATGAAATCATTATCAAAACCCATTTTTTGAGGGACAGAGATGAGAAAGGAATGTCTCACCCTATCGAAGGTGTTGTCAAGGTCAAGCTTCAGGATGAATACTTTCTCTTCTCGCATCATAATTGAGTGAATGCTTCTTGAAAAAGGAGAATGGAGTCAAAAATTTTCCTTTGGGAGATAACCCCCCCTTGATTTTCAGAGATAAGGTTTAAGGTGAGTGGAGAGAATTTTAGTGATGATTTTGTATGAAGAGTTGCAGAGGGAGATGGGTCTGAACCTAGAAAAGGAATATGGGCGATTTTCTTTCGGTATAAGGGCGAGATAGGTGGAATTGGAAAATTCCCCAATATTCTTCTTCCTTTGAACCCACTGAATCATTTTGGTTAAATTATTTTTAATTAAGGCCCAATAGGTCGAAAAAAAGCTGATGGAGAAGCCATTCGGACTCGGAGACTTATCTGGTTGTAATGTCCAGATAGCATTGTGAATTTCAGCCTCCTCTATATCTCTTTTAAGGGAGATTTTTATCTCCTCTATTATTAGCCTTGGTAAGTGATTTCAGAGGTCTGAATAAACCTCGGGCATTGCATGTTCAATGAGTAGATTTTTGTAGGGATTGAAAGAAGCAGCCTTGATACATTCCTGGTATGTCTGAATTGTTCCTTCATTATCTATGATGGATGAAATTTTATTCCTTGTCTTTCTAACCATATCTTGTTTGTGAAAGAAAGATGTGTTTTTGTCACTTTCCTGGAGCCAAAGGTTTCCATATTTTATCCTCCACTTCTCCTCTTCTTTCATATTGGCTTTATACAAATTCCAGTAAAGATCTTTCTCTTGATCTAAATTTTCTTGGTTAACTCCATGTATATCAATTTCATTATGAATTGCTTCCTTATTTGCTTTGATTTCTGTTCTAGCTTTGTTAAGTTCCTTGTAGTGAATTTTGGCACAATCTTTGAGAGCCATTCAAACATTATTCAACTTTGATTCTGAAATGTGTGAAGGGGATCCCTCTACATGGTGCTTCCAATTATGATACACAATCTGTCTTTCTTCAGGGATATCACTCTAGAGGGGGTTGTATTTAAAAGGGAGGGGGCCCAGGGAGGACTGATCACTGAGGGAGAGGGTGACAAGGTAGTGATCAGAGACTGAGGAGGAAAGGTTACAAGAGGAGGTAACAGAGTAGGAATAAATAAGAGGAACAACCACTATAAAAAAATCAAGTCCTTCCATTATGTTTCCCACTCCAATTCTACGATTACTCCAGGTGAATTTACAGTTTTTGGGATGACATCAATCAAATCATGATCCTGGATGATGGTTTCAAGCTAGTCTCTAGATGGATCTGAATTGAAGCGTGCACCTCTTTTTTGATTGGCATGGAAGATCGAGTTAAGTTCCCTGCCAATGATGATATTTTTTTGTCCTCATTGTCTATATCTATTTTCATTTTGCTCCAACAATTTTCTTTGTCCTTGTAATGATTAGGTCCATATATATTATATACGATGATCTCAATGTTCTATTTAGTACTCTGAAGGTTTAATTTGATCCATTTTTTATTTTTGACAGCTTCATTTTTCTCCCAAGCATTCTGATTTAATATGGTGGTGATTCCTCCTGAGGCACCACTGGATTCCATATGAGTGCCCATGTAGTTCTTAATTTTTTTTATAATTTTTTCTATATACTGATCTCCTTTATTACTTTATTGAAGGAGAATGATATCATGTTTTTATTGATTCGTAAGGTCTCTTAGAGCTCAGTTTTTTTAGGGGTGCCCTAAACCCCTGCAGTTCCAAGAGAGGGCTTTCATTATTTCAGGAATTAGGGACCTGATTTTGCTCCTGGATCATTCTGACTTGCTTCTTTTTTATTTTTCTCTAGAATAAAGGATTCTATAGGGTGCTTAATTCCAAGGGCTCTATCTTTTTGGTGTTTAGAGGACTTCCTTCTCGGGCCAATTTTTTTAAGAATTTCCAAGGTGACCCTGTGTTCTTTTGATGTGTTTCTTATGATTCAAGCTAAATAAGGGTATGAGGAAGAGGTGGGAGGCCAATATTTGGAAGGGTAGAACTAAGGAGATGAAGAAAGGATATGGGAGGGGATGGAGGGTTGAGGAAGGTCCTCTTCAGAGAGGGAAAGGGAGGAGAAGGGGTTGGTGGAGGCAAGGGATGGGATGGAGGGAGGATTAAGGGGTGTATCATAGGTTTTTTTAGGGGAAGGGGATAGATTGGACAAGGATTCTTGGGTGGGAGGGATAGATTGCACTAAAGTGTTACTAGGGTTTCTAAGATTTAGAGTAGTCTTTTTTTTATATAGTTTCCCATTGGGTTTCTGGATCTAGATTTTCAATGTTAATGACTTTGGACCATCTATTAGTAAAATAATTGTACTCGTGACATACCTTGCACTTGAGTGGGATTTGTTCTTAGTCTAGTTGTTGTATGTGGGTCCATTTGTTGACCTTAAGCTTGATCGCCTCAAGAAGGCCTTTTCCTGGATCCACTTCAACACAGATCCTGGCGCAAGCTTGAATGTTTTCCTTCGACTCACATTAGTCAATGAATTTTCCTATTGAATTTCTGATAGCTCAACAAAATCATCGACCCAACAGTGGAAGGGGAGATGGGGGAGATGGACCCAAACTAGAACAGCATTAGGCACGTCTAGTTCAAGATCAAATTCAGAGTCCATTTGTTGAGGTAGAGACCTCTGGTGTCCATGAAATATGTCCCATTCCTAAATATGAAATCCTTGTCTTCTTTTGATTCAAATTGGAATGTGAAGTAGCCTCTGCCACAAAATTTGATTGAAATTTTCCCATTGATATTGTCTGCCCAGTTGCACTCGACCCATTTTTGGACAATATTTAGAAAATGCCACAAGTCAGTGAACTACCCGATAATACCTTTCTCAGAAAGAGAGGGAGAAGCCATACGCGGGGTAGAAGAAAGAAGAGAGACTTCCTAAATGCCTTCAATTTTCTTGATAAACTTTGAGATTGATGGTATAGGGCAAGGAAGATTTAAGGAACTGATCAATGCCGATAAATCTTGGGGATGATCAGGCAGAGAGGTCACCTCCGGGATGGCCTCTAGAGGGGCCATGCATTCTGGAATAGGTAACACCAGAGGTAAGGAACATGTCTGCGCCAACTTTGGCTAGGTCACGGCCACGACACTAGCAGAGAAACAAAATTCAACCCGCTCTAATAATTTTAATGTTGTTATTAATCATCATTTTTATTTATATTTTTTTAATAGATATTAGTAATTTATTTATGATAATAAATCTTACAAAATTTTAAAAAGCTGACTATAATCTATTTATAAAGTAATTTAAAAGTCTAACAATAATATTATAAACTTAAGAAATTAATATTATAAAGTTTTGGGATTATTATTATATGTATGATGGATTGACGTTATAAACCTAAGGGAATAAACCCTTAGGTTTTTATATTAATCCCTTGAGTTTATAATATTAATTCAAAAAATTTATAATATAAATCTAATAGTTAATGCCTTTTTCTATGATTTAACATTTAATATTTTAATATTAAATATAAAAATATGTATTTTTTCACTGTCCATATTATTAATATTAATGTTACAATTTTAATAATAATAATAATTTATTGTTATTATGTTAATAATATTAATAATATTTTAATATATTTTAATAAGATATCTATTCTCCAAAGTGATAAAAAGGATTTAACCATATTAATGAATTGAAGGCTTACATGAAACAGCCTGATGGCTTTACATTATTTAAATTTTTTCAAGAGCAAATTTCATAGTCTACATAACTTTTATTAAAAAAATTAATATATATATATATATATATATATATATATATATATATATATATAAAAGCATTTTCTTTGATTTTAAATGAAACAAATTTATTTGAAAGTTAGTTAAAGAAGAGTGAAGGTGGCACAACAAATGTTGAAGAGGAAAAATATAGCCATTAAAAAGAAATGTCATTTAACATATTGAAACTATTTTTTAAAACCAATTGTTTATATTAAATTTAATACTAAAATGTAATATTATATTATATATTATATTAATCATAATAAAACCTAATATTATATAAATTATATTAATATTTAAAATCTAAAATCTAAAAAATATTATTATAACTTAAAACCATTAATTCATGTTAATGTTTTGTGAAACTGAAATTAATGAAGACTAATGAATGGAACAGACAAATATTTTGGCCACGATTATTTTTGAAACACACACTCTTAAGAATGTAATGTACGATTAGGTGCAAACATGTTTCAATAATATAACTTTTAACATATTTATTTATAATTCCATTTCTTTAATCTTCATACGTGTTGATAAATAACTTGTCCAGTAAATTTGTAATCATGCGTTTTAAAAATTAATTTAAAGTTTAAAAATATGATTTAGATATTCAAGAAAGTTAGTGGTGTGATTTTCATCCATTTATTCAGTGGTAATGAACCAAATAGGTTGGCATCTTTAAGTTTACACCAATTAATAGAAAAATATAATTAAGAAAAGTATTAAAGTAGGAAATTCGAATAGGGGAGACGCCTAACACCATTATTATTATTATTATTATTATTATTATTATTATTATTTCAAATTAAATTGAATAGCATTATTAATTAATAAATATTAATAGTAATTAATTAATTCAATTTTATTTCATGCATTATTAAATAATTAATTAAATAATTCATTAATTCATTTTTAATTATTAATTCACTCATAATTAATTAATAAATTATAATAATAAATAACTAATTTTATTATTATTTACCAATATTATTTTATTAATATAAAAATTGTTAATTAAATATTAATTAATATAAATATTGCTAATTAATATAAATATTATAAATAAATAATAATTATAATTAAGTCGTCATTATTATAATTTATTAATATTTTTCTATTAAAATAAATAATTTGTTTATAAATATTTTATTTTATATAAATATTTATTAATAAAAATATTGTTTTTTCTAATAATTTATATTAATAATTTTTAATCAATAAAATGTAAAGATTTTTATTTTAATCGATGACTACTATTAAGAAATTTATGAATAACATTATACCATATGAATATGAACTCTTAGAGTAATAAACCTAAGTGATTGATATTATATCCCCAAGGAAATAATAAACCGAAGAGATTTATACTAAAAACCTAAGGGAATAACATTAAACCTAAGGGATTAATATTATAAACCCAATGTATATAAAATCTAAGATACATATTTTAAACCCAAGGGAATAATATTAAACCCAAGGGATAAATATTACAAACACTAAAATAAACATGATTGACCATAGTTAATTTTCATATTAACAAAATATTTATCACGATGTGGCATTCGAGTATGGTTGACCATGATTAATTTTTATATTGAGACAAACTTTGGCACAATGTGACATTGGACAATTGTTGGCCATCGTTCACCATGGTTGACCATGGTTTATTTTCATATGGAGACAAACTTTGACACAATTTGACATTTTCCCATCATTTTCCATGAATGACCATGATTCTAAATCCAAGAGATTTATATTAAACCCTATGATTGATATTATAAAACCTATTAATAATATTATGCCCTAAGAATATGAACTCTTAGATTAATAAATCCAAGGGATTGATATCATAAACTCTAGGGAGTAATAAACCAAAGGGATTAATTCCAAAACTCAAAGGTATTATACATCCAATGAAATAATATTAAACTCATGGGATTAATATTATAAATGCAAGGTATATGAACAATAAGATAAATATTATAAATCCTAAAATAAAAATGGTTGACTATAGTTGACCATGGTTCATTTTTCATATTGAGAGAATGTTTGTCACAAAGTGATGTTGGACCATGGTTGATCATGGTTCATTGTAATATTCCAAATCTAGAACAACTCAGGAAGCATGCACTAAAAACACATTTTTAGAAATATATGCCATAGAAAATGAAACTAATCATTTGGATCCCGTAGATACATCCATCTAGCATCTAATTATAAGAGGAGATTAGAAATAAATGAAACTAGGTGAGGTAAACAGACTTCCCACACTAGTGTAGCAGAAAATGACTAAAAACCCCAGACACTGCTACTCAAAAATAATGCATAAAAGAGACTGCACAGTATATTGAGTGTTTTAACTCAGAAAATAGGAGAAAAATATATATACTCATATATTAGACAATAATTCTTTAATAAATGAGATCTAGTCTCCTTATACAAAATACAAGAGAACCCGGTAAGGGTTTCTTGTCAAACACTCTGCATAGAAAATGTGATATTCAGAAATTTACTGAATCACCACTGCAATGCTAAAGCGTAAGGGTGTATAAGGATAAAATATGTCTGATCTGATGTATATCCCTCAAGGGATTCCTCCCATGAAAGGATGAACCTCTCAATCACAAGAAAACACTGCAACGGAGCCATTAGACCATCTGTTGAATGCTTCCTCCAAAATTACGCATTCCCTAGCTGGAAAATCGCTAGGAATGTAGGGGAAATGTGTGGTCTGATACCACAGATATGAAATAGGCTCTATTCCTCTCCAAAAAGGTCTCTCAAGTGAAGGAAATCATCCTCCAAGGAGAAACTAGCTCAAAGAGTGGGATTCCAATCCCTTCCACTGTTGCACTTTGCAACATTGCACAATCTCCAGAAAAAATGCGCTGACGAAGTAGGCTGAAGCTTGGCCTGAAAAACTAATTTGGAATGATGAATAAAAACTCTCCCAAGAGGCTTCTCAAGGAAAGAGGTGGCATTCCCGCTCGGGAACACCCGATGCTAAACATCACTGCTACCCTGCTAAACAGCAAGAGGAAGAAAAAGTCTTAGCAGACAAGAATAACGATTAAAAACATGAAGAATAATGCTGACATCCTCTTCCTTAAATAAAACATGAGTTTTCTTGCCCTTGGCCCCACTCAATTAGGTCATTTCTATCCAAATATTCATCTCCCTCAAAAACTGCATTATTCCTTCTTGGATTCCTCCTCTTTCACAACTGCATTGTTGACTTAGTCAAAGTAGACTGAATCAACTTGATTTTATCCCTGTTCACACATGGAGGTGTTTTATTAAGCTATAAAGAGTGTCCCCTTTCACACTTGGAGTGTTCTTATCACTCCTTAGGAGACGTATGGGCTTTTCTACCCATTTATTCACCGGTTAGAGCTGCTGCTAACTCTAATGTTCACTTTATATTTGAGGCTAAAATTTTGGAACATTACAGTCATCCCCTCGAAAATATTTGTTTGTCCTCAAGAAAATGTATAGGGAGAGAAAAATTTCTCCCCTCCTCCTCATGTGGCCTCTCATCAATAGCCTCCATCACTGCATCAAGAGAATCTACAAATAAATTTTCATCCAATGTTTCTTCCCAAGTGTGCAAAACCAAATGGTCTACATCAATCAAAGGTGGAAAGTGTGAACGGAAACCTGCTTGATTTCTCATGGCCACCACAGGTTAGGAGTGATGACCAACATGGTGAATGAGTGCCTCCCTCACCCACGCTATCATCCAAATGAAGTGAGTCACCCTCCAACATGACAACTCATGAAGAATCTCCTCCACCTTTGGATCCCGAAATGTAGGTGGGTTGAATAAATGAACATGATAGGAAAGAGGGCCTATCCCATGCTATCCACCTCTCCACTTATGATAAGTGTAGAGGGCATGATGATCTTGGGCTGCAACATGATTGCCCTCCAATGACAAGAAGAAGATTGAGTCTTCAAGGGCTCTTCCTCCAAAATCATGAGACATGCCAACCCAAACCATTCCATTCAATATGAATGGAATATCATCACCATTTGGAATCCAAATCAGAAATTTTTTGAAAGTTATGTCTAATTTTGGATGGTACCAAAGGTTCTCCAAGTGGATATTATGCAGTCTTCCCAAATGCTTTTTGATAATGTCATGTGGCAAGTGGTTCTGCAACAAGTTATAAGTTGTGCATGTTTTCTCTTCCAACATGGGGAAGTAAACATCAATTTCTATCAAATGCACATAGATAAAATAATAATACACTTGCCCAAATTAATGTATAGATGGGCTACTATCATTCCAAACATTTGCCCAAAAGTTACCATGCAACCCAAGATACTCTTGCTC
Organism: Pinus albicaulis; assembly: GCA_034641835.2. Lineage (NCBI taxonomy): Eukaryota > Viridiplantae > Streptophyta > Pinopsida > Pinales > Pinaceae > Pinus > Pinus albicaulis. The sequence goes on along the minus strand of CM076583.1, from coordinate 248,694,657 downwards.
TCTTGTGGAGCAATGGACTCCTCATATATGGTGAGAAGATACAAATACTCAATGGAGTAATCAACAAGTACAGAAATGTATTTCTTACCATGCATTGTGAGTAGGCTGAAAGTGAGGTCCATGTAAAAGTTCCCCCATGAGGATCCCGTCATAAAAATCTGCAAGAAGAAGGGATACATATACTCCTTGGAACACTCCATCAATAAGAACACACCCCCATGTGACAGCGTTGTAGGCCTCAGAAACAAGACTCCATGACTCCTCCCTTTGACATTCCATATACCAAAGCCATCCACCATCATGCTCCTATGTGAGAAGATCTTCTTCCTACATGGAAGTCTCTCATGATCCTTCAATGTTGAAGGGTAGCCTCCTTGCACCATGAATGTGCCTTCCTTCTCTCTAGAAATTTCATGAAAATTATGGGAAGAATTCTGCCCATACTCTCCCAAGTGAAACCATAACAACAACAACTCTTGCTTCTCCCTCATCTCTCCCTCATACAATCCATGGATTAAGATCATGATGGTCAACTTGTATGATTCCCCATACAAGCAAGTCTTCTACTACTCTATCATATGGGTTCCATGCCAACCAATTGGTTCCTCTCTCCCTTTATGGTAAACATGGGGTTGCCTTTGTCCTCAGGCTAAAATTACACGGCCTTCAAGAATGGCCCAAGTTCCCCCATCAAAACATTCAGCCATGAAGTGCCTCCTCAAGTTCTCCATGTGGTTCCTCCCACAACATCACTCACCACCAATTGTGGCATAACCAAGATAGGTGCCTCTTGGAGCTATAACTTCAAAATTCACAATGTTTCCTTCATCATGTATTTTAAATATTATTTTTTTCATAATTATGAAAATATAGGAATATTAAGGTCCGTGCAATAGTAAATAAGGATATAGAAAGTAATTAAGAGTGCATCAATCATGAGGTGGCTAAGAATCCATGGGGAAGGTGAAGACTCACCTACCCATTTATATAAATGTACCCTCGTGCTTCTAGGGATAGGGATTTTAGCATTTAGCCGGTTGTTGGTATTTAGATATCTCTAAGAAATCTTTCTCTCAGTATTTTTAGGATTCAATTATGGTGAGGCCAACAGACTTATTCTCAGGTATGGTATGAGCAACCCACCTTCCACTATTTTATTTTGATGGACTTGTGACAGATGTAGTTGATATTTCAACTCTATCAATAAGAAATTAGAGAAATTTTAAGGTAAAAAACGAGTATCCTAATGAATATTAGAAAATAACAGTGGAAATATTAAAATGATATTATATTATCTCATCAAGTGAATTTCAACTTGTATGCCATCTTTTTCAACTTGAAAAACCTAATTTTCCAACTTTCATTTCAAATTGATCTCGCTAATATTTTACTCAAATTTATAGCAAGAACACTCGTTGGATGTAGAATTCTATTTTTCATCCAAGGAGTATTGATATTGCATAATTTTGATGGACCCTACTACACAAGAAATGTGAAATACATGAAAACAATATGATAATCACCTAACATTGATGTAAACACCTAGCAATGTTGTCAATGATGTCAAGATCTAGCATTGTCTAAGCAAGACCTATGTGTATGGATGAAGACTATATATGGTGATAAAACCCTAGTTACATGCAGGAAGCCCTGAACATGATATATGAAGCCCTAGTGGTATATGCCATGGTGCATAAAGATTGAAGAAGATAACATTGCTACAAAAATGGGTGTGTTGTGAATATGGCCTACTAGTTCAAGTAGGGCGTGTAATTTGGTCACTGAAAAAAGTTTTTGAAAATGGTAGGCCTGGAAATTTTGGCAATCTAAATATAAACGATTTAACTAGGTTCAATTTTCATAGTGACCTTTTGTAATCATGACATTGTCTGTTTTGTATAAAGAAAGAAAAATAAATTTATTTTGTTCAAAGCATGGGTTTCATGCTCAAGCCTAGGTCAAAATCATGTTCTTTATGAATCTAGGTATTTCTAGGACAAATACGAATTTAATTCCTATATTATAGTCCCATTTGGACATATTGTGGCAAAGAAAACTATTTATTTTTGTCAAGAAAAATCCATTTATTCGTCCTAGACCAAGTTGACCCTAGTTAAGGAAAATTCGGCCTAAATATAAGGATATTACACCCCCGAGAATAATATAAATAGAAGGAGCTTGACTCATTAGAGACACACATCCAAGACACATTCAATCTACAATAACAAAGGAAAAGAAAGAGTTGGAAGGAAAAAGTAAGGAAGACAAAATAAAAGTTTCTTAGGTTTATCTCTTTTCATGTCCAGACCTGTGAAGCTGCTAGAGTTTTTGTGAAGTTTCAAATTGCACGAGGCTAAATTTGTGCAACAGAAATTCTAAGGAGAAGTTGCAGGGTCGAAATTCTAGAGTGAAGCTGTAGAAATTAGAAGTCTTGAAGTTTCCTTGGAGAGATATTTTTGGGGGGTTTACCTGGTTCCGGGGAGGATTTTGGGCTTTGGTATTTGGGTATTGGGTGTCTCATTGTAAAAATATTGTATAGGGAGATACATTTTTCTTTCTAGGCCTTCTACCTGCAGGGGTTTTTCCATAGGTTGGAGCCTATATCTTGTTTACCTTTTCCCTTTGTGATATTCATTATTTTTTTAATGACTTTATGAACAAGAACTAAAGAAGTAATAAAATTCCAACTAGAATCATAAGTAATTATCAAGTTAAGGAAAACAATCTTTAATCTACATGTCTCCAAATTTTCCAACATGGTATTAGAGCTAAGATGCATGAATGAGACTGAATATCAAATCCTAGTTGGAAATACAACAAGGGTTATTAGGAAGGTTTTCAAAATTCTTAGAAATATCATTACATCTATCAAGGGATACATCTTGAAGGTGATTTCTAGGCTAGAAGAAATGGATGGATTATTTTTTCCATCTTTTATAGAACTTTCAAGGACATCAATATATGGTTTATCGATAGTGGTGCTTTTGTAAATATGATGGTAGAATGTAGCTAGCTCTAGTATTTTTCAAAATGAAGCTCGTCTCATTCAATCCAACTTGGAGACAATGAGGAATATGTAGTTAAATGGATTGGATCTACTTCATCGGAGATCAAATATGGTGGAAGTATTCATCTTAACAACATCCTATATGTTCCAAGTTTGAAGAAAAACTTACTTTCTATTTATTTTCTAGACGATAAGGGTGATATAATTTATTTTCTTGATGTAAAGGTTTTGGTTTGGGGTAAGGGCTCTTGTATTGAGATTTATAAGGTGATTGGGATTTTTGAGGGGACACTATATATACGTTTTCCACCTTTATCTCAAGCCCTAGTTCACTTGGATGTCAACCCTTTTGAATTGTGGCATAGATGGTAGGGATACCTTGATTATAATATTTTTCCATCTCAAATAAAATGGTCAATAACATCCATGAATTTAAGGAAGAATGTGAAGGGACCTTTAAGGGTTTTTCTCTAGGAAATAACATGAAGAATCCATTTTCAAATAATGATACTAGATCTAAGGAAGTTTTAGATTTCATACACTTTTATGTCTATGGTCCTATGGTAGTAAAATATCTTGGTGGGACTCAATATTATGTTTCCTTCGTTGATGATTTCTCAATAAAATCCTGGTTTTGCCTCCTAAAGGAAAAGAAGAAGAAGGACTGGAAAGTGCTATAGAGCTAGTTCTGTGAAGAATTCTCTTTTGTGGGTAAGCCTCCTTCTGTCACTGATGCCTTGAAGGTTCTTAAGGAAATTCTATTTACTGATAAGAAGTGGCCTAGAGGTTCCCTTCTGATATGACCTTATCATAAGGAAATGTACAAAAGGAGAGGGAATCATTATTCATATGGTGAGGGAGACTGGACCTATCCTATCTCGACCCTGCTGAGGAGAGATAGAGATAGGTCCCCCATTAGTTTGTTGACCGGTAGGCCCGGTAGGGTGAGGGTGAGGGACGAACTCTCGACTAAAAGGAGAGGGATGTGTGAGGATATGGTATATCTAGTACACGTGCCTACAAAGACGAAGTTTTCAAGAAGTTTCAAGAATTCAAAAATGAGGTGGAGATCTAACTGAAAGAAAGATCAATAATATGAGATCTAAAAATGGTGGAGAATATATCGAAAAATAATTTATATCTTTTTTCAAGGAAGTAGTCATTAACAGGGAGCTCATTATTCCCTATAATCCTAAACATAATAGTGTGGCCAAAAATCAGAATAAGAACAATTGAAGAATGTGTGAGGGTCATGATGCATGACCAATTTTTCCTTCAATTACTACTGGGAGAAGATTTTGTGACAAATTTTCACCTGGAAAACTAAATTCCTCACAATATTCTCAACAACATGATTTTAGAAGAATCATTTACAAGAAAGAATCCAAATGTGGACCATATTGAAATATTTGGATGTCCTATCTATATTCATATATTGAAGGAAAAAAGGCAGAAGTTGGAACCGACCAGTATGAAGGGAATATTCTTTGGGTATAATGCTTCATCAAAAGCTTACAAAATATATATTATGGAGGATTGTTAGATCTAGGTAAGTAGGGATTTCATCTTTGATGAACGTATAGCCTACAAGAAATCAAAAAAATGTTCTAGTCAATTCCGATGAATATGAGAGAACTACCTTTGGGAATATATTGGGGGGAAATGATGATAAAGAACCATATAAAAAATATGTTGAAGGTTCTATTGATCCTATGAAACAAGTAATTGTTCCTGAAAATCAAAAGGAGGTCTGCTTGGTTGAGAACTGCTCTATGGGAAGTAGAAGGACACACAATAAAGGGTACCTTTAGAGAATGTAAAATATAGAAAATTTCTTCTATATATGCAACATATTTGAAGAATATCATTGAATTTGAACCATCTTCCTATGAATATGTAGTTAAAGATCTAGAGTGGATGAATATGATGCAAGAATAATACTAGTCAATTATGAAGAATGATGTCTGGGAAATTGTTTCTAGGACCAGTGAAAAATCGACAGTCACTTCCAAACAGATATGTAAGATAAATGGCATGTTGTGAATGGTAGAGTTGATAAATAAAAATCAAGGTTTGTAGTAAGAGGATTCTCATAGAATGAAGGTATTGATTACGAATAAACATTTCCTCCTACCACTAGATATAAAATAGTTAGATCACTTGTTTCTTTGGATGCTACTATGAGATAGAACATCCATCAAATTGATGTTAAGAATTTTTTTTTGAATATGACTATTGATGAAGAGGTTTATATTAAGAGGCCTCAAGGATTCGAAATAAATCATAGATAGACTCATGTTTGCAGGTTGAAGAAAACTCTATATGGCTTAAAGCATGCCCCGAGAGCATGGTATGCAAGAATGGATGCATACTTATTCAAAATTGATATTACCAAGAGTTATGCAGATCCTAGACTATACATAAGGGTGGTCGCGGATGAATCAGCTATCATGCTATTATATTTGGATGATCCACTTGGTACAGGCTTAGAGTATTGAATTCATGAATGCAAAAAGAAGTTAATAGTTGAGTTTGATATGAAGGACCTTGGGATTATGCATTACTATTTGGGACAAGACGTTTGGATGAATATTGGTTAAATATATTTTGATTAAATGGAAGTATGTGATCAAAATTATTTAGAAATCTGGCATGATTGATAGAAATCCTATGATGACACTTATGATTACGAATCTAAAAAATTCTATGAGTTTAGATTATAGTCCAGTGGACCTTACTTGTTATGGAAAATTTATTGGGTCCTTGATGTACTTAGTAGACATTAGACCAGAGAATTTTTTTGTAGTAAATGTCCTTAGTAAATTTAATATGGAGCTAAAACATTATCATCAAATTAAATCCAAGAACATTCTAAGATATTTTTTTGGAACTATACATCATTTCATTTGTTATAACCATAACGAGATCTAACTGATGGGACATATAGATTCTAATTGGAGTGGAAGTGAGACAAATGGAAAAATAAAAAATTGTGGATGCTCCCTCTTAGGATCTTCCATGGTCTCATGAATGAGAAGGAAACAAAATACAATTGCTTTGAGTAGTGCTAAAGTTGAGTATGTTGCTACAAATGAAGTATATCAGGAAGCACTTTGGCTCAGGAATTTATTATCATATTTAATTAATTAACCACGTATCCTTACACACTGACATTGTGATAATGAAGGTTACATAAGATTGACTAAAGACTTTTTTCTTCATGCTAGAGCTAAGAAGATAATTAATAAGTATAACTACATCAGAATATTACTACAGGATGGGGTTGTGAAGCTGCACTATATACCTACTAATGAATAGGAAACATATATTATGACTAAACCATTGCCAAAAAAGAAGCTTGAGTACCTTAGAGGTAAGCTTGGTTTGGTAGACATATCCACCCTAATTTAGAGGGAGCGATGTTCGATATTTCTTGTCTTTATGGATCATGCACTATACGAAGACTAACATCCATAGGCCTTAGTGAATGTCATAAATAAAGAATTGATTATGGAAGATTGGATAATCATCTAATAATGGAACTTCTTATGGATTTTAGAACCCAGGAAAAGATGTTGTTGACAAATACTCTTTGAGGATGGGGTAGGGCATCCAAGATAAGAGTAGTCGAAGAGGGATGATACTACTTTAGGATTCAAGATTGGAAATATCAGATAAGAATAGTTATAAAAGGAGATGACTAATGAACATTTGGATGGGGTATGTGCCTTATAAGTAGTGTCAGAGCTCATGTAAAGCCTCCCTGCAAGATGTATAATTACGGCCTTCAATGACAATGTTGCTTATGATATGGATTCTTGATAGATGGCTTATCAAGCCGACTCTTCTTATGAGAATGATTCAAGAATGAAATTCCTTGTACTTCATAATGGGATTATTAATACCTCCCTAGTTAATAGGGAGTGTTGGAAATTGTAACTAGATTCGGTCTTCATAACGACCTTTTGTAATCATGACATTGTATATTTTGTATAAAGAAAAAAAAAAGAGAAATAAATAAATAAAAATAAGTTTATTTTATTCAGATCATGGGTTTCATGCTCAAGTCTCGGTAAAAATCATGTTCTTCATCCTTCTAGGTATTTCTCAGAAAAATAATACTTTATGTCATGTATTATAGTCCCATTTGTACTTTGTAACAAATATTTATTTTTTTTGTTAAGAGAAAGGAATTTATTCCTCCAAGACCAATTCGTATCCAGTCACATATAAGTGTATCTAAAAGAGAGTTACTTAGCCCTGTAAGAAGGCTATAAATAGAATTATATTGACTCATTTGAGAAACGCATCCAAGGAAATTTTTATTTGCTGTAACAAAGGAAAAGAAAGAGATGGAAGGATGAAGGCATGAAGAAGAAATAAAATTTTCTTGTGTTTATCTCTTTTTATTTCTACACATTTGAAGTTGCTAGGGCTTATGTGAAGTTACAAGTTGTAGGAGATGGAAATTGTAGGGCCGACATTTCGAGGAGAAGTTCTAGGACTAAGATTATTAGGAGGCGTTATAGGGTTAGAGTGAAGCTACAACAAGTCAAAGTCTTCAAGCTGCCTTGGAGAGAAATCGTTTTGAAACTGACTTTCTCTTTGGAGGATTTTGGGCTATGGTATTTGGGTCTTGGAAGTCTCATTGTTAGAATATTCCATAAGAGGTGAAGTTCTCTTTCTGGGTTTAACCTTCAGATGAGTTTATCCCTTCCTTCGAGCTTATGTATTGTGTGTTTTGTCTAAGTTTTGATCTTCATTTATTTGGTAATGTCTCGATGATAAATAACTAAAAAATCAATAAAAGGAAAAATAAAATCACAAGTAATTATCAAGCTAAGTAAAATCATCTATAATTTACAAGTCTCCATATTTTCGAAGAAGTCCTACCTTGTCATCTGAACCATTTTCCAAATACCACAAAAATCATATGTTAGGAAAGGTGAATCAATTGCTCGACTTGTAGGTTGTGGATCATGCTCATAAAGTAAACCTTTGGAATTGGATGTGTGATATCTAGAATGCTTCATTGAAATAATTTCCACAAACACATTTACTATTATAGGAGTGGGTTCTTAAAATTTAACAACCATTTGGCCATTGTTTAGTGACTGTGAAGAAGAAAACTATTCCCTCTGCTGCATTTGTTTCATCTTCAATTAAACATGATGAAAATTTATTTCCTCTAGATAGTTTTTCAAACTCACTGGAAACATGGACATTGGTTGTAAAGGATGGTTGTGAGAATGATTTGTAAATCAATACCACCTTGCACTAATTTCTATAACTTTCCATACTTTAAAAGTGAAAGGAATATTGAATTTTATACACAGGTAGTCTCCTCCTAAAAAAAAAAAAGAATTTAATATATTTTACAGATTTCAAGTCTATGGTTAGGTCAATTGTCCCAAAATTCATGTCATTTTAGAATAAATCCAAATAAGTATAAATAAGCAAGTGTGCTCACCCAATTTCTAGGATCCATATATGAGATATAATAGTGTGTATCTAAAGTCAGAAAAATACAAGTGTTCAAAGCTGCAGAACTAAGAAGATAAATTTTTGATAATATTCTAATATTTCATCCTTGGTTACAATTGTTTCTGTGGATTTTTGTGGGACTATAGAGAATATATTGTAGTGTATTTTTTGGTGGTCATTTTTTTGTGAATATTCTATGATTAATATCTCTCTGTTTGGGAAGAATCCTTGACCCAATTTGAAAAAGAAAAATTTTAACTTCAGCCTCAAATTTTGATCCTCTATGCCTTAGAATATAGCTATTTTATACCTAAAATCATGGCCCTCTGTGCCTCATACTGTGGTTGTTTCATAACTAAAAATTCAACCCCAAAGCTTGACACTTTTCAATATCAGACATTGATTTTTATAAAAGCACAAAAATGAGATCTTGAAGAAAGTTTCAAGGTATTTATTTGCCACTTGGAGCTCAAATTTTGGATCTTGATTGGATCAAATATTGGGCTACAAAGAGAAAAATTTGAAATTATTTGAGGAAGAATATTTGGAAGAATATTTTTAGATAAATACTAAATTCATTTTGAAAACTTGAAGCAATGTTTGATAGAATCTTAGAAGATATTTTCATCGTTTTTAAATTATACCTATAACCTTTGAATACCTTCGAAGAACACTTCTTGAAGAAACTCATAGAATAATTTGTGTATACTTGATATTTGGAGCACAATTTTCCTTGAGGATAATCCTGAAAGCAATCGTTGAGGTGTTTTGTGGCATCATTAAAACATTGTTGAAGAGACCCTATTGGAGTAAACATAAGAAGCTATAATTGAAACAAAAATCATATGTGAAGAAGTAGAATTTTTGAATTCCTAATGAAGTATATTTGAACAATATTGTTTGTGAAAACATGAATATCCTTGGATACACATGCTAGGTTTGTTATTTTTACCTTGATATAGACCCTGAAGCATTTTGGATGCTATTTGAGGCATTTGTTCAAGTAGATTTTCGAGTTAATTTTAAGACGTTGAACAAGATATTGGAAGTATTGAATTAGGACCCAAACCATATTGAACTAGAGAGTTGGAGCCATATATAATTGGAGTCCTCACAAAAGGTTGAAGACTTTTGGTAACCCAGGTCAAACCATCAATTTTTTATGGGATTCGACCCCAAGTAGACTTAGTTAGTGCTTGGAGTTAGAGTACAATTTGGAGCCTTATTTACAAATGAATATTGGAGTCTTCGTCTAGGGTTGGAGCCATGATTTTTTATTATAATTTATTTGGTGTAAAATATGATTGGAATCCTCATCATTTGTTGGGAAAAATACTGAAAGGGGCGGGGAGGGTGGGGGGTGAATCAGTATTTATAACTTACTATAAAATTTTATTTTTCTTTACTGATTTCAATATGTGACTTTAATGAACCCAACTAGAGCATACACGTGGCTACATTTAATAAAACTTGTGTACATCTAGATATCTTATCATGTAGATAAATCTTTACTTAGATTATTGTATCATCCATTCATCAGATGTTTTGTAAGTAGTAAGAATGTGTAGTAAGAACAGAATAAATCATCACACATAAGAAAGACACATGAACACCATGATTGAAGGTGGATACCTAAGCCAGGAGAACACCACCGCTGTTGTCATCTATTTTTTCAATATTTATTATAAAGAAAACTTCTTACAATATTGTAGTGGTGCAAACTCATACAATCACACATTATCCCACCTGTAGAAGGCTGTAACCTTATCTGATTCTCCAGCTTATATTGGAAGGGAGCTCCAGCCCCCTGATATCGTTTACCAGCCAGTACTAGAAGGGAGCTACAACCCCCTGATCAGAAAACCAACTTCTAATGGGAGGAAGATTCTACTTCCACACTGAAGGGTTCAACCTTCGGACCCATGCAGACCATATTTCATAAATTTTTACACTAGTTCCAATATATTCAACACAACTAAATATATATAGATCAACACCAATAGCCACAACCCAAACATTAAACAGAACAGTGAGATCAATGAAACAAGAACACCATAATAAACCCAAACTTATGAATCATCATGCAAAAACACTTTCAACCTTGATCATTCACCACATTAAATGGATACGGTACTTCACTTCACCGTTACCTACACATATACACACTTTCCTACACACCAACCTGCGTAGAGATCTATGAATACTAAATTTCCAGAATTTGTTCAGACTCAAAAATAGATCTAAGGCTTTCAGTCATATATCTTTTAAAATTTGTAGAACCCTTATTCAGTTAGCATCATCAATCATATTTAATCACTCATTGATCATATTTTTACATATTTAATTAGCAGCATATACAATATTGAAACAACCCAGATCTACATGAAGAATTCATTGAGAGATAACAAAAATATAGCAGCATTAAACAGATAACCTATCCATCAAGCTTCAAAAAACCCTGACCTCCATACGCACTTTTGCTAAAACAAACCAACATGTATACGCACTTTCACCGCGACGAACCAACGTATAGATCTATGTATATTAAAGATTGCAGAAATTTTTCAATCTATAGAACTACCGATATTTTTGTTTTCTTCACTTCAACAATTATGCACCAGGTCACATATCTAAACATCTCACCAATGGATCAAGAAAATAAACAGTCATTTTAGGTCTAGAGATCTTTATCCATCATTGTATATATGGTTGCATCATAATTTCATATATACCAATAAACTGTAACCCATTCAATGCAGATATGATTCAGAGTGAGGTATTCATTCCATACCCATACACATGCACCACCTTTTCACTTTGATCTTCTTCTCCTTATATAGGTCGAGCCTTTCCCAATACCATGAGCCAAAACCACACAACTGTCGATGGTATTCTTGGATAGAATGAAATGGATGGCAAAACACTCAATACTGTAGGCTAATACCATGGTAAGGACCCTTGGTATCATAAACTAAGTGTGTAAGTACATACGCGACTTCTCTTCATCAAAACTATGTATTCACTAATTCTGGATGTATATGTGGGTTTCCTTCATAAAACATGCAGGCACACTCATGTTGCCTTCATCAAACCTATGTATACATTATGAAATATTACCTTTATCATTTCTCTATTACTGAATTGAAATCCTATTTATTTCACATCTGAACTGAACTCTAGATACATAATTTTTACATATTTAGCAAATAGGTTTCTATCAAAAGGAATCTCGTTAAGTAGGTTGTCATCAAGGACAACTTATCGAGTATGTTTCCATCAAGGACAACATATTACATCATAATGCCAACAATATCCCCCTTTGGACTTGATTTCAACCATGTTGGTGTTTAATCACCACAACTGATAGATACATAGATCATAAAAATTATTCAAAGACCAAGTTACTCTCCCCCTTTGAAATCAAGGGCAAAGGGCGGCTTAATATCAAAACAAGGTTTCTCTTTATTTTTGGAAAGAAGAGCTATTTAGATCTAATCTGAAATGAACATGCTCCCCCTGAGAACATGCTGAGTCTTCATATTTTCAATAGAATTCATGAATTTATGACTCAACTACTAAGTATGACCTTTCCTATCACCAAGGACACATTATTACATCAATCTCCCAACCAAGTAAGGTTACACAATTGAACAATTCCATACATGACTAAATATGATAGTATTTACATCATAGGTCTGAACATGACCCTTTCATCAAATTATAGATATGAATTTTTATAACTAATACCAAAGGATCTCAAGGGAGAGATTATAATTCAGTAACCAACAAAATTCGAACAATGTATTATACCCATCATGAATAATACTCCCCCTAAACATGTTCACCCTCAGCATTCTCAACCATCTCATCAAAGCATATTCATCAAGAAGATAGATATCAAATAAGAAAATGCATCTTGAAAACCATCACCACAGCTATACCCAACAGTTCCAAACCATTTCTATCAACAAAAACATGGGTAAAATTTGATATCATCAAGTTGTGACCGGGTCTACAATTTCATCATCAAAATATATTTCCGTATAAATCAACTATCAACTCAATCTCTTGTCTTCATCAAAGTAAACTTTCCATTTCCCCGTTGTAGAAACATACGTGGGAATCATCATCAAAATAAGACAGAGTAGTGAGGCATCATATAACATGAGAAAACACCATAGACTTGTATCAACAATATATGAGAGAACCAATTAGAAAGATAAGACAATGTAGCCATGTCTTCAGGTAGCATAAGCATATCAATAACCAAGTCCTCGAGATATTTGCAGCAACATCATATTCTTGCCAAGAATAATTATCATACCAAAACTACTTCATAAATAATCCATATGTATCAACCAATCATCCATATGATTTGATATCACCAAGGTCTTCATGTTTTATACTTATTCCATTTTCACAATCACAATGTAACATGTGTAGGAATAAAGCACAATAGGCCTCATTCAAGATAAAAGTCATGAGAAACAAGATCTACATGTTCTGTCCTCATATCTGAATCATTCGTCTTTGATAAATCCTCGTGTGTAAATAAATATAATATTCTAAAAAAAGCGATTAGGCCTCACCCATAATCTCATTATAAGAAATCCATGTATCATGACAACATCATTCGAACATCAGCATCACAAGAATTAAGAATAAGCAAACATAATGCCAACAATGCAACATTGGTAGATAGGCTAATGCTCCCCCTAAACCTGTATTGCTTGTTCATAGTCAGTGTTGACCATATCAATTCATTTATCATATCAGCAGACTGTTACCATCAACGTCAAACCAAGATAATTATAAATGTCAAAAACATATCAAAAATTGTTCTTCAGTCTGACTCAATTTTTTTCTTATTAGATAAAAACATAAGCAATTGTATCCAATGGAACTCGCGTGTATAAATGGCCTTAGTTTATGCAACATGCATACAGAAAGTGAAATACTAAAAAATTCACATCTCCATCTTCATCTACTCCTAAACTTGTGGCACATGTACCTATCTTCTATTGTGACATAAGATGCACTATCAGAAATATAAATAATCAGAATTACCAAACCATCCTTTATACATTGCATTTGATGATATTATTGTTTCAAGAATGATGGACTGCAATGGGAATTGTCTTCTTTCAGTCTAATTATGAATCCTCCTCACATATGTGAGATTTCAGATATTTAAACACACATAATTTATCAGCATTTATGTATCCCCTTTTCTATGACTTCTCCAGTTTCTTCATCCATAACCTTGCATTTGGTTGATATGAACACAATTACATTTCCTTTATCTGCTATTTGGCCTACATTTAATAGGATTTTTTTTATGCCTTAAACTAATAAGGTGTCAACTTCCCTTTTATTTTTGTTAATTATGTCTCTAAATGTTCCCAAAACATTTTTTGGAGCATCATTTCAAAGAATCACCTTACCATCTTGATTTTTCTTGAGAGACTTCAGCTTACTCTTATCATGAGTCATCTGATGAGAACATCCACTTTTGATGTAAAAATCATACTTATATTTAATTTCACAAAGAGCAAGTCCACATCTTATCTCTTCTTCTTTATTCTTGTTAACATTAATGTTGGTGGATCCAACTTTCTTTGGTCTTACGATATCATTTGTTTCACTTCCATGCTTTCTTTGATGATTCATTGATATGTTCCTCCATTCCTTTTCTACATGCCCAAACTTGTTGCAAGCATAACATCTTATGTGACCAAAAAAGGGAGCAAAGGTATCATAGCAACTTTTCCTCTTGTTCCTTCTATTGCAATCAATATCTTTATGGCCAATTTTTTTGCATGAAAAACATTTAAAGAAACCTGAGTACCTGGGAGTTGTCGACCTTTCTATGCAGAGTCTTTTTTTCTGCGACTAAAAAAATATGCTTCTGGAATTGGCTGCAACATGTCCATAATTATGAAATACAAAGCATTCAACATTATTGATTGAAGGAAAAAATTGATTGATACTTATATAGTTCAGAGCGAATTATTTCCTTTGAGAATTAATGATTGTCGGTTGAATTTTTGTCTTTTTAAAGACTTCAAGTTTTGCATTGATATCCTTCAGATCATTAGCACTTTCTTGAGAACTTGTTTCTCCTTTAATAGTTTCATGAAAACCAAGACCAAATTTAATAGGAGGAGACCCTCGACTAGTAAGAATAATTATCTAGAATCTTAGTATTATCTTGAAACCTCAAGTGTTTATCCTTTTCTTCTAACTTACCTTTTAAAATTTTTACCTCAACCTCCAATATTTGGAAATGCCTCTTCATACTTTCTTCGACCCTTCTTCCTTATTCTACCTATTCATTAAATTTTAGAATCTCTTCTTTCAACCCATTCTCTTGTTCTTCAAATGTTTATATAATTTATTCATTATTATTATTTGATTTTTTCAGAAATTCCTTGAGAGAGATCATTTTTGCTTCAATTCCTTCACTGTGATTGGTTACTTCATTCTGTATCAATTGACACTTATATATATGTTATTTTTTTAGTTTCTCAATTGACTTTATTTCTTGTAATTGTTCATTAAATCTAGAAATCATATCTTTGAAGATACATTCTCTTTCATTAAATAGAATATGTTGATCTTCAACTTAATTATTGATATTAGCAATTTGTGCTTCTAGATCCATAATATTACTTTTAATTTTGTATAAACTATCTTCAAAATTGCATGCACAAGGAAGTGAATCAAAAGAACAACTATTAATACACGTTTCATCTTCTTCATTTTCTAATGCATATGTTTTCTAAGATATATTCTTCCTATGAGTAGCCTTATTTTTTTTCTTCCTTCCCATTGAGACGATCTCCTACAAGTGATCAATATTCTATAGAAGTACCTACTCTGATTCCAATTGTTGGGAAAAATACTGGGGGGTGGGGAATAAGTATTTATAACTTACTATAAAATTTTAATTTTATTTATTTATTTCTATACACGACTTTAATGAACCCCACTGGTGTGTACCCATGGCTATCTTTAATGAAACTTGTGTATGTCTAAAGATCTTATCATGCAGATAAATCTTTACTTATATCAGTGTATCATTCATTCATCAAATGTTTTGTAAGTAGTAAGGATGTGTAGTAAGAACAGAATAAATAATCACACATAAGAAACACACATGAACACGAGGATTTAAGGTGGAAACCAAAGCCAGGAAAAAACCAGTGCTGCAGTCATCTATGTCTTCAATATTTATTATAAAGAAAACTGCTTACAATCTTGTACTGGCACAAACTCATTCCATCGCTTAGGCACCGAACTGTAGAAGGATGCAACCTTCTATCATTCTCCAGGTTCTACTGGAAGGGAGCTCCAACCCCCTAATCTCATTTACCAACCACTACTTGAAGGGAGTTACAAACCCCTGATCAGAACACCAGCTTCTACTAGTAGGAAGCTTTTACTTCCACACTGAAGGCTTCAACCCTCAAACCCGCTACAAACCACATTTCATAAATTTTCACACTAGATCCAACAAGATCACCACAACTCAATATATGTAGATAAACACCAATAGTCACAACCAAAAATTTGAACAGAATAATGAGATCACTAAAACTAGAACATAGCAATAAACCCAGACTTTTGAGTCATCATGCAGAAACACTTTCAACCTTGACCATTCACCACATTAAATTCATATACTACCTCACTTCATTGTTACCTATGTGTATACATGCTTTCCTACACACCAACCTACGTATAGATATGTGAATACTGAATTTACAGAATTTGATCAGACTCAGAAATAGATCTGAGGCTTTGAGTCATATATCTTTTCAAATTTGCAGAACCCTTATTCAATCAGCATCATCAATCATATTTAATCACTCATTGATCATATTGGTACATATTCAATTAGCAACATATACAATATTCAAATAACCTAGTTCTACATGAAGACTTCATTGATAGGCAACATAAATATAACAACATTAAATAGATAACCTCTCCATCAATCTTAAAAAAACTCTAACTTTCATACGTGATTTTACTGAAACAAACCTGCATGTATACACACTTTCACCGCAACTAACCAGTGTATAGATATGTGTATATTCAAGACTGAAAAAAGATTCAGATCTATAGACTTACCTAGATTTTTTTTTCTTCACTTCAAAAATCATGCCTCAGGTCATAGATCTAAGCATCTCACCAATAGATCAAGAAAATACATAGTCATTTCTTGTTTATAGATCCTAATCCATGATTGTATCCATGGGTGCATCATAATTTCAGATCTACCAATAAAATGTAACCCATTCCATGAAGATGTACTTCAAAGTGAAGTATCCATTCCATACCCATACACATGCACCACCTTTGCACTTTGATATTCTTCTCCTTATATAGGTTGAGCCTTTCCCAATATCATGAGCCAAAACCACACAAGTTCCAATGGTATTCTTGGATGGAATGAAATGGACAAAAAAACACTCAATATTGTGGGCTAATACCATGATAAGGACCCTTGGTATCATAAAATGAGTGTGTAAGTACATACCCAAGTTGGATTCTTCATACCCGCATGTATACGTGACTTCTCTTCATCAAAACTACGTATTCACTAATTCTAGATGTATACGTGGGTTGCCTTCATCAAACTTGTGGGCACACTCGGGTTGCCTTCATCAAACTTACATATACATTGTGGAATATTACCTTTATCATTTCCCTATTACTGATTGGAATTCATTTTTCTCTCATATCTAAACTAACCTATAGATACATAATTTTCACTTCTTTAACAAATAGGTTCCTATCAAAAGCCAACTCATTAAGAAATTTGTCGTCAAGGACAACTTATCGAGTAGGTTGCCATCAAGGAAAACATATTACATCATAATGCCAACATCATTCTCATTAATAAAATTATTCTACTAGTATACATATTATATTCTACTAAGTCATCTTAAACAAAAAAATAACAGTTTTAAAATGTGATACTAATTCCACCCCCCCCCCCCCTTAGTATTTCGAACAATTGGAATCATAGACAATACCCTCAGTCTAACCCTAAAACATGGAAGGTATATCCTTATAACAAAATATATAAAATATGGAAGGAAAGGCTCTAAACCTTATGAAAATATCTCCTATTAAATCATTAAACCAAAAATAAATCAACTTGAAAGGTCCCCTTTCTTTGATGGAACAAACTATGTGAGATGGAACAATAAAATGCAGTTCTATTTGATGGATCAAGGTGTTTAGGTACTAGAATCAGTGACTACCAAAAAATCAGAAGGGTGAAATGAATTATATAAAAAGGATATGAAAGTTATCATGACCAGTCTATCATATTTAGTAAAATTAGATATAGGTCAATTCTCCTCATCCAAGTGTCTTTGGAAATTATACAAAAACATTATTCATAATAATTTTCTTTTGTGTCAACTATACCAGATCTGGAGCTTCTGAAAATAGAGAAAAAGAATAATAAAGAGTCAAAGGAAGTACATGAAGGCACTAATTTCATAAAAGAGGATAAAGATAAAGGGATTTCTAAAATATAATTTGAAATATGCATCAAGGAAAAACGTATTGTTTCCATAGAAGAGATAATAAAACTTAAAAAGGAAAATGAAGAACTCAAAAACGTAGTATAAGATGTTGATCATGACCTTGAAAAAACAAAGAATTTTTTCTTTTTAAGTCATAAAGTAAATGAAGGAGTTTTGAATCTCAACAATATAAAGGTATAATTGCGTTATAATGAGGAGACATAATGAAGAATTCATATCCATGAAAACTCAATTGGAAGAAGCAGAGAGAAGGAAAGGTATTTTGACAAATGATATCAAACAAATATTCGAGGACTAGAGTAAATTTGAAGAAAAAATTGGTCAACATGAAGAGAAAATAAACTCCCTAAATTTTCATCTAGGGGAAGCAAAACCATGTAATGGAGTTCCAAGTCTTAAATAAAGAATAACAGTATGAAAGGGTTGAGGAAGATTTTTTTTCCTTGAGAAATTATGTTAAAAGTTATCAAAGTGTATGAAAATTTATCAAGATTTGTATGACATTATTAACCATGAATGATCACCATTGGATAAAATAATACTTGGCTATATTGAATATTGCAACAAGAAACAATGAAATTGGCATCCGGAAACATCATCCTTGATCCCAGCAAGAAATAAGCACCTACACTAGGTGGGGCCCATACAGGTTATTTTTAGATGATATGTCTATTTTTAGAATTTGGATCAAAGTCTATTTTTAGTAGTAATCTATTTATAGATGGTTGAGAAAATTATATGGATGGATGGGCGTCTAAGTTTGGAATGCATGTGCGAAGTTGTTTCATGGAATGCATGTCTAAAATTAGAATGCATGTCGATTTTTGTTAAGCCCTTAACAAAAAATAGAAAATAAATAATTATCCATTTTCAATGAGCACTTGGAACTAGTTAACTGAAGTGGAAAATTAGTTAGCTAAATGGATTACGAGTTGAAATGGTTGGTTGGTGGACCATGCAGTGGACTTCGTTGTAACTCAGTGTGACAAAGTTGTAATAGAGTTGGATGTGTAGTTATGTGAGTTGTTATTTAGTTTAACTCAGTTAAGTGAGTTAAAATAAGTTGTGCTAGTTGTAACTGGTTGTAACTAAAGACACAGTAGTGAGAGGTTAGTGAATTAAATATTAAATTAATTCACATGCAGTGATCTGACATGCAATTGAAGAAACACTACTGTTAGCTACATGCCTGTCAGATTCAGTGGAGACCTAGTTGAGAGATACGTGGAAGGGTCTGGTTGACTATCAGTTGTGACTATAGTGGTGCATTTGTTAAGTCCCTATATTAATGGTGTAGTCCCTTATTATGTTAGTGTAGTCTCCCTTATTTTTATTGTTGTACCCCTGTAAGCCCCATATTGTTATTATTGTGCCCTTACATTATTATTGTTAGGTCGGCTAGGGTTACATTGTGGCCCCACTAGGATTACATTGTGGCCCCATGGACTCCTATATATAGAAAGGAGTTTTTTTCATTTGTATCATCCAAGAATTGTTCATTCATGTATTGTATTGGAGGTTACCCCCTCAAAGTGGCTTATTTATAAGGTGTTGATATCTCTTTTCTTCTATTTTTGGAGCTAGTTTCACAACATTTTGATGATGTTCCTCTGGATTTCGGCTTCGCACTCTAACAATTTTGGAGCTTGGTTCGCAATATTTTCGGAGATATGATCTGTTGACTTTAAGGCTTGTTGTAGGCTCCTGAATTTCACTTAAAAAGGTCATCGTGGATTTTTCGCTATAACGTTTTTTCTACGAAGGTTCAGAAGCTGAAATTTTTAGTGAGTGAAGATAAAATCCTGAGGAACATCGTAGAAAAATCTTAGAGCTTGGCTCGAAATATTTTTGAAGATATGATCTATGGAATTTAGGTCTTTTTCAGGCTCCCTAATTTCATCTTAAAGAGGTGATCGTGGGAAAATATTCATAACTCTCTCTCTAAGCATCAGATTGGAATTCTGTAAAAAGGGACTGGAAGTAAATAGACTTTAGTTTCCTGTCTATGAATTTTAGATCCAAAGGAGGAAACAGTGACACGTGGCTAGTCATGCAAGTTCGCTCTATTGAACGAGTCCATAATTGGGTCATTGTGGGAGATTGGACATAACATTGCCTTGAAGAATCCAAATTAGGTCACACCTGTGACATTTAAAAGAATTTTCAGAGGGATAATACAAGGCCAAATTTCAAATATTGAGGATATGCAATTATAGAGATAATTCAATTTCAATATAGAGCTCCTCAAAAGCAAGTAAAACATGTGTATTTGTTTTCCCGAATTGCATAAGTCTTGTTTGAAGAATCAAGTTGAATTTATTCCAAGGGCATATTGTAGAATATATATCAATATTGGATTCTAAAATGGCCCCTAAAAAGAATTCAACACCCATTAATCCTTTAGAATGCTCTACTATGACTCATGAAAAGGAAGAATTGCAGTATGAGATATCAAAATTACGGTACCAAGTGCAACAAATTTCAATCTTACGAAGAGCAACCAAAGACGACATAGATGGTTTAAAAGTAGAGATGGAGGCTAAGTTGGATGGTTTGAAGGATCAAATGATAGCTAATATGGACGATAAATTAGTGGAAGATCACATCGAGCATCAACAACAAGTTCTCCAACTCTCAAAGGATAACCCAACTTTGGTGCAGAATCTAATGAAACAACAAGAAGATCAACATCACATTGAAAGAAGTTTTGAAGCAGTCATAGAAACAAGAAATCGACAAGTATGATCAATTTTAGAGTATCTCAGCAAGTGGAAGAACTTTCCTGTAGAATATTCCACATGGGAGGATGAGAATTTTATACAGAAGCATCAAGAAATAATCAAGCATTGAGGACAACACTTGTTTGAAGGAGAGGGGCATGTTAAGTCCCTATATTAATAGTGTAGTCTCTTATTATATTATTGTACCCCCCCTTATTGTCATTTTTGTACCCCTGTAGCCCCCATATTGTTATTATTGTGCCCTTACATTACTATTTTTAGGTCGGCTAGGGTTACATTGTGGCCCCACTAGGATTAAATTGTGGCCCCATGGAATCCTATATATAGAAAGGAGGTTTTTTCATTTGTATCATCCAATAATTTTTCATTCATGTATTGTATTGGAGGTTTCCCCCTTGAAGTGGCTTATTTCTAAGGCATTGATAGCTCTTTTCTTCTATTTTTGGAGTTGGTTTCACAACAGATTTCAATGTATCCACACACACATTGGATATGCTTATGAGGATTGTGTAGTCAAGTCTAGACATATCAAAATAATTCAAAGGTTCTTGATCATTAGGGATTTCATAGTGGAGGCAGGCTATCAGGAGGAAGTAAATTGGTGCATTTCTGAACAATTTTTTGTATAACAGTGTGAGACAATTGTGTATTGTGCTAATAGCTCTATGAGCTGAGATTTATATGATATTGTTTCATGATTCCATGATATACATAATATATGATATTTGGGCTTTTCAGCTTTAAGCTTTCCCCGTAAAACATCTTGTTATGTGCGATTGATTTTTCTTCATGTGTTTGCGATTGGCGATTTAATTTCCGCAAAGAATTAAGTAGAAGGATTTTGTGTTTAACAGTGGATTTAATTGTTAGATCAAGGGAGTCTAGAAATACATCAAATTATTTTTTAAATTTCTACATGGTATCGGAGCAGTGTTAATCACTAAATATTTCAATATTGAAGCAGTGCTGAGTTGTGTTGGTGGAAAAATTCAAATTTGCTGCAAGAATTTCTTGGTGCGATAGTTGAGTAAACATCGAAATGGATTTCAATGGGATGCGGTTGGAGTATGCACTTGAGGGAAGCTCGAACTACATTGGATGGAAGGATAGGATGGATTCAGTGCTTGAAGATAATGGCTTGAAGGAATTCATCAACAGTGATGTTCCTAAACCCACTTCGAGGGATGTTGCGTTACTTGACGCATGGAAAAAGAAAGTAGAAAGGGTGAGGAGGATTCCGTTAGAATATGTGAGATACCATATTATCTCAAGCCCTCATGGGAAATCCACTCCATATGCTATGTCGAAGGATTTGACAGATCTTTTCCAAAGCAGCAATGACCATAGGAAATTGGTGTTGATGGATAAACTTAGAAAAATCAAGATGGAGAAGAACAACACTATTCCGATATACTTAAAAAAGTTTGTCCAATGTAGGGATGAGCTTGGGAGTGTAGGAGTAAGTGTTTTTGATGATGATTTGGTGAGCTTGGCTCTCTTGGGACTTCCGAAGAGTTGGCACAGTTATCAAGATTCTGTTAATGGACGGGAAAAATTGTCGGATTAGGAGAGACTTTGGTCAGATCTAGTGCAAGAGGAGATAATGTGGAATACCAGGGATGGCTATTCATCAAAGCATGATGATGAATAGGATTTTTCTTTGGTTTCCAAATAGAGGAAAGGAAAGGGGAAGAAATCCCATTCAAAATTTGAGGCTAAAGGCAAGAAGCTGGATTTTTCCAAGGTGAAGTGTTTTCACTATCACGAACATGGGCATCTCGCCACTAACTGTCCACACAAAAATAATAACAAGAAGGGTTCTAGAGTTGTAGCTAGTGAGGCCCTTGCCTCTCAATTTGAAATTTATTTCTTCTTGATTGCATGCTTGGTTTCAAGCGCAATTGGATCGGTGTGGTATCCTGATAGTGGTGCTTCTGTCCACATGATGGGAGATAAGGAGATTTTCAGCAACTTGTAGGAGAAATATCTCCAGATTAATATTGAGTTGGGTGACGATGGACGATACAGTGCAAACGACATTGGTACCATTACCTTTCATAGGGCGTCAGGTAAACTCTTTCATTTAAAATATGTTATGCAGGTTCCTGGTTTGAAGAAAAATTTAATCTCAGTCGTAATGTTAGAGGATAGAGGCTATGATGTTGTCTTTAGTGAAGGAAAAGTTTTCTTGCAACACAAAGCAATAGGGCAATCCAAGAAGGTTGGGATTCGAGTTAAGAATCTCTATAGACTTGAAGTAGATGGGATTTATACTGAGCTTCCTATTGTCGGGAAGTGTGAGAAAGCCATGCAATTGATGCTTGAAAGGGAGCAGGATTTGCATGTAGGTAAGAGTGAACCTCGAGATGTGGAGCAGCCACAAGATGAGTATTATGGAGTGGGGGCAACCACTCTTGCAGAGAAATTCCATGCCAGATGGGCAAAGGGAGTGCATGCTACTATACCATGAGGTGAGAGGTAGAGCGACATGCATGAATAATCATAAGAAGGAATTTATGGGCAGGATTCATTGAGATGGTGTGGATCTCATGATTTTAATCTCTCTACGAGGAGTCCAAGATACATCAGTAGTAGGATCAGTTGAATTTTTGCAGTCAGACCAAAGGGACAGTGTCGGATACTAGAGTGCAGATCAGAGTTGGAAGGAAGTAGAGAGTGCATGGTTGCAGAGTTCAACAATGCAGTGGTTCCTGAAGGCATTTGCAGTAGCTAAGAAGAAATCAGAAGACTTTTATGATATATGCATTATAGTGGTTCAATTTTTTTGAGGCTATTCAGTTTTGGAAGTGTTTCATGCAAAGGTTGTAGGGCGAATGCATGGATTTGCATGTACTATGCAAAGAAATTCATATCTTGTTGAGAGGGAGTGCTAAAGATTGCGACAAGAAATAGTGAAATTGGCATCCAGAAACATCATCCTTTATCCCAGTGAAAAATAAGCCCCTACACTAGGTGGGGCCCACATAGCCTATTTTTAGGTGATATGTCTATTTTTAGAGTTTGGATCAAAGTCTATTTTTATCAGTAATCTATTTATAGATGGTTGAGAAAATTATATCGGTGGATGAGCTTCTAAGTTTTGAATGCGAAGCGTCAATATAAATTGCCGCGAAATGAGTCACAATTTTCGCACATTTCGCATTATTTCGTCGAATGCATGTCTAAAATTGGAATGCATGTCAATTTTTGTTAAGCCCTTAATAAAAATTAGATAATAAATAATTATCTATTTTCAATGATCACATAGAACAATTTAACTGAAGTGGAAAATCAATTAGCTAAGTGGATTTAGAGTTGAAGTGTAACAGAGTTGGATGTGTAGTTATGTGAGTTTTTATTTAGTTTAACTCGGTTAAGTGAGTTAAACTGAGTTGTGCTAGTTGTAACTAGTTGTAACTAAAGATACACTACTGAGAGGTCAGTGAATTAAATGTTAAATTAATTCACATGGAGTGATCTCACATGCAATTGAAGAAATACTACTGTTAATTGCATGCCTGTTAGATCCATTGGAGACCTAGTTGAGAGATAGGTGAAAGGGTTTAGTTCACTATCTGTTGTTACTATAGTGGTGCATTCAATGCATCCACACACACAGTGGAGATTCTTATGAGGATTGCACAGTCAAGGCTATCCATATCGAAATCATTTAGAGGTTCTTGGCCATCATGGACTGCACAGTGGAGGCAGGCTGTGAGGAGGCAGTAAAGTGTACTGAGAGCTCTATGAGATGAGCTTTGTATGATATTTTTTTATGATTCCATGATATACATAATATATTATAGTTGGGTTCTTTAGCTTTAGGATTTCCCGGTAAAACATCTTGTTATGTGTGATTGATTTTTCTTCATGTGTTTACAATTGGCAATTTAATTTGTGTAAAGAAATGAGTAGAAGGATTCTGTATTTAAAAATGGTTTTAATTATTAGATCAAGGGAGTATGGAAATACATCATAGTATTGTTTAAATTTATACATGGTATCAGGGTAGTGTTAATCCCTAAATATTGCAATATTGAAGCAGTGTTGAGTTTTGTTGGTGGAACAATTCGAATTTGCTGCAAGAATTTCTTGGTGCGATAGTTGAGTAAACATCGAAATGGCTTTCAATGGTTTGTAGTTTGAGTATGCACTCGAGGGAATCTCGAACTACATTTCATGAAAGGATAGGATGGAGGCGGTTCTTGAAGATAATGGCTTGAAGGAATTCATCGACAATGATGTTCCTAAGCCCACTTCGATGGATGTTGCATCACTTGACGCATGGCACAAAAAGGTATCAAGGGTGAGGAGGATTCTTTTGGAATGTGTGAGAGATCAAATTTTATCAAGCCTTAATGACAAAGCCACTCCATATGCTATTTGGAAGTTTTTTATGGATCTTTTCCAAACAAGCAACGACTATAGGAAATTGGTGTTGAAGTATAAACTCAGAGAAATCAAGATGGAGAAGAAGGACACTATTCTGGTATACGTAACAAAGTTTTTCCAATGTAGGGATGAGCTTAGGAGTGTAGGAGTAAGTGTTTGTGATGATTATTTTGTGAGCTTGGCTCTCTTGGGACTTCTGAAGAGTTGGCATAGTTATCAAGACTCTGTCAATGGACAAGAAAAACTACCAGATTGGGAGCGACTTTGGTCAGATCTAGTGCAGGAGGAGATAAGGTGGAATACGAGGGATGGATATTCATCAAAGCATGATAATGAAGAGGATTGTGATTTGGCTTCCAAAGCGAGGAAAGGAAAGGGGAAGAAATACCATTCAAAATCCAAGGCTAAAGATCTTATTTTGAGTGCACTATGACCTTAGTTGACCTCTTCAAAAATCCTCATGATTTTATATTTAATATCCTTGATTTTACTTGACTGTTTCATCCTCCATGATATATCTCATAAATGAGGCATGATCTCCACTAATTTATCATTAATGAATCTTCTCCACTACTCCATGATTTATATCTAGATCTAGAATCATCATACATGCATAAAAAGTGGATTTTATCCATCTTCAAGGATTATGGGTCCCTCCGCCCTTTTATTTACTTAATTAATTAAGTTTATTAAGAACTCTCATATTCAAAATATCATGTGAAAATTTAGGAATATTACATATAGAGTGAGATAAATTAAAAAATATTGGAAACTTTCCTCATGACTGCAAAATTAATATGAAGTGGGTTCCTAAACTACAAATGTATTCTGAAAACCCAACCATGTTTGGAGAAGAAAGCACGAAGGAGCATATTTTGAAAAAAATAACTTGGTATTGCATGCTAAAGGCTATAAATTCCATGAAAATGTTGTCTAGGCTATGAAAATTTGAAAGAAACACAACAATTTAGCCTCATATTGTCAAGAAATATTCAACGCTTTAGCCAAAGTACTAGGATAGGATGAATACGATTCTTTTGCAATTGATCACCATAACTTAAAATCCAAATTATTAT
This sequence comes from Pinus albicaulis, assembly GCA_034641835.2. Lineage (NCBI taxonomy): Eukaryota > Viridiplantae > Streptophyta > Pinopsida > Pinales > Pinaceae > Pinus > Pinus albicaulis. The sequence continues at coordinate 248,668,391 of CM076583.1, read as the reverse complement.
GGCGCCAAGATATGCACTACTTCCATTTCCATGTATAAAGTATTTTATGTTCTTGGGCCATTCGTTTGATTGGTTATAAGTGATTTTGATAGAGAAACGAAGCGATCATAAAGTTATAAAACAAGAACCTAAGAATGTTGTGAAAGTTTGCAATGATATTGGGGAACAAGCTATAAATATTTATCTTTGTGAAAATCATTCCAATATAGTTTTTCCCAAGGCACTGCTTGTAGGGAAGACATGAAGGATTAAGAATATGATTACACTAATACTTCCCAACACCTTTTTTTCATGTTCTAAGCGAAAGAATTTTAGAAGTACAACATTGGAGCAAATTTAAAAGTCTAAACTAAGGGTATTATTGATGTTTTATTTTTCCAGATTCTACTTCTATTCCAATATAATTATCTACAAGGATCCATACCTTCCAAATAAAATATATTTATAGGATGATGAAAATACAAAAATGAAATTTTGAGTGAAGAGGATAATTCAAGTAGAGGTGGAAAAAGAAGACCACAAAAAATAAAAAGGAATCTTGAAAATAGATTAAATGAACAATATGAATTAGAGATGTCATAAAAATGAAGTTTTCATCATTAGTCCCAATTCAAATATTGATGACAGTGTCAAAATTTATAAATATGATCTTTCTAATTCCTTTCTATAAATTTATCATCGTGAAAGTTGTTGAATTTTCAATACTAATCCTATTGCAACATAAATGTATATTTTCCATTATTTTGGGTATTGCTCATATTGTAGTTCAATTGATTATTCTAAATAGAACATTTTGTATTTACACCAAACCGTTAACAACAAGGTCATTTAACTCAAACCGGATATTTTTTAAAGGTTACAAGAGTATCTTATACATTATTGGAAAACCTTTTATAAAAATACGTATATGATTTTGGTTTAACCTAGTATACCAATGTGGATAATTGTTGTTAGATGTGCATACTTTAGTTAGTTATTCCATGATTCACTTTAGGTCATATGCAAGACTTGCATGCAAACATATTACGAACAAGATATTTATAGATTTTTGGAAATGTCCCAAATAGGTTTCCAATTACCCACTGTCAATGTTTAAATATAGAGGAATAAGGTTGACCATATTCTCTATTGTTGACCATATTAACCATTGATGACCATTGTTGATCATAGTTGAGCTAGTTTTACCATGGTCATATACGCTTATAATGTTGGAAAGATTTATATAAATATCAATATTAGTATTAGTATTAAACATTTTTAAACCATTAGTCTGGCTCACTAAGTTGATTGTGAATGACTATCGTTAACTATGGTCTACATATGGTTGACTAAGGGTGAACATGGCTGAATATTTAAAAATTGATTTTAAAGGTGGACTATAAGGGTTGACCATGTTTGACTATGTCATCATGTTGTGAAAGTACTATGTGTTCTTCATAGAGTGACACAATGTTTTCATTCATCGCAATGCGGTTGATTCTCACCGATGATATTGTGATGTTGAATTTTTGTTTGTCATATTTCAATATTGATTTTTGTTTAGCATATCATCATGTTTTTTTTGGTTTGTCAAAATATTTTCATTTAGAATATTGCAAGATTGATTTTGTTTCTTCATAATGTGACATGATTTTTTTTCTCATCACACATGATGTTAACTTTTGTTCATCAAATTGTGATGCCAAGTTTTTTCTTTAGATTGTCATCTTGACATTTTTTTTATACATTGCAACATTGTTATTTATTTTTCACATTAGAATGTTTATTTTTGAACATGATTATCTATGGTCAATTGTGGTTGAATATGTGTGAAAATTGATCACCATGGTTACCAATGCTTAACTATAGATGCATATGGTTAACCATAGTTGAGCTAATTTAAACATAGTTGAATATCATTACACTATTGGAAAAAGTTATAAAACTATTAATGTTATTATTATTGAATTTTTTTAAGCTTTTACTTTAGTTAACCATAGTTTAATATGGTTGATCGTGGTTTTTTATAGTTGAATATTATTGACTAAGTTTGATTGACGATGATTAAGATTGACTATAGTTAACTGTGCTCAACATATGGTTGTATAATGTTCACCATAGTCAATTTTTTAGACATTGACTATAAAGGTGGACTAAAAGGCTTAATTATGTCTTCCTATGTAATTGTTTTGTGAAATCATTAATTTTTTGTGACAGGTAGGCATCTATTTTATTTCATCACGTTTTTATGTTAATTTTGATTCGTCATACTCCAATGTTGAATTTTAGTTTTCACATTGTGACATTAATTTTTTGTTTATTATATTATGATGTTGGTTTTTGTTCATCACAATGTGATGTGAATTTTTTTCTCATTATATCTGATGTAAAATTTTGTTCATCACATTATGATACCGATTTTTTTCATTACATTATGACATTGAATCTTGTTTGATACATTATTATATCAATATTTATTTCTCACATTACAATGTCAATTTTTAAACAAGGTTGTCTATAGTCAATTGTACTTGATTATGAGGGAGCATTTTTTATCATGGTTTTCATTGTTTAAATATAGATGAATATCATTTACCATGTCCTCTATTGTTGAACATGATAGTCATCACACTTGACAATAATTTAGATTTTCTGACCATGGTTGAATATGGTTACATTCTTGAAATTTTTTATAAAAGTGTAAGTTATTAAATATACGTACTATATTAACGTCTATGTTAATTTTGACTTTGGGAATGATGCCTATGATTGACTATGGATATCTTGGGCATAGTCACTATTTTTAACTATAAGCATGGAAAACATAATGTCTATTTTTAGTCATAGATGAACATGATGTCCATGTTGACTATGACTGAAAATGTCAATCATGATTGAGATGTGTTGTTAATATATCACTTAATATATTAATTTATAACTTAATACCTTAATGTGATAATTAATATATTACCAATGAGTTATTATGTGTATAGAAATATATTATTAATGAAATAATGTTAAAAAAAGTGCATTAACATATTACTATAAAATTTTAAAGGTTTAAATAATTTTATAAATTTATTAATATTATTAATAAAGTTGTTAATCATTAATATTAATATATTTTTTTGTTGGCTTGACCCATAAGTATTTGACCTTTCCATGGTTTACATAATACTATATTATACCCCAAATAACAAAAACTTATTAATAAACCTTCGTATTAACATTATTAGTTAATATGAAAGAATTAGAGATTTCATATTAATTTTTGACATTAATATTCTATATATGGGTTTTGTAAATTTTGGTCATCATATGAAGATATTACAAAGTGACAACAACCAAGATTCAACGTAATAGTACAAATTTAAATATATGTATCCATAATTACATGTTTCCAATAAAACATATTATAAAACAAAATGACTAGGAGTCAAATTTAGCAACATTTATTATAAAATCTAATGACCAACAATAAAGAAAACCGATATTTAAGGTGTTATTGACTTACTAATGTATGGGGGTTGTTTATTTCTAGTTCCAGATAATGTACTTGCTTAAATTTAACTATAGACATATACAACCCAGCTCATTAATGAATCAATAACAGAGTAAATATTGGTTGCGAAGAGTCAAGAGTGAATAAATTTCCAACAAATGAAAGATTATTTTAAGATAATGACATATCATCTTTGGGGTATGAAATGGGTAATTCCTAAAGTCTGGATAGTGAAACTAAATGAATTAATCCAGTCAAAATATAGGACATTAAATTGCGTGGAACAATCATTCAAATAAGAAACTTGGCAAGAGGGGACTTAGATCATCATAAAACGCAAAGTATCGAGCATAATTTTTAAGATCACGAAAGATGCTGCGAAATTTCTTGGTCGAGTCTGAAAAGAAAGCACAAATAAATCCTACAAGGGTAAAAAAAAAATTAAAATCTTGTTTCACTATTGCTATATGGAAATCTTCCCATCTACGATTAAAATGAATATGTATATGGTTATTAGAGAAAGAAATAATTAAAAAAAAAACAAATGAGGATTAGTATAGTGGATTATTATAGATGAGGGATTTAGAATTTTCCTGGCTCTGCCCATTATTGGTTTCATTTCCATCCATGGTGTCAAGACCTTGAGTTGGAATCACCTCCCTTGGGTGAGTCAAGCGCCCAACCGAGCGCACATAACACTTAGGTGAGTCGCGGTTACGTGCTCATCCATGAAGTGTGATGGGTATGCAGACATAGTGGTAGGCCATGCTATGAATCACTTGACTCATGTATGGTTAGAGGCATGGATATGTAGAGCAATCCTATTGAATTTTAGCATTGGCACACGACAGTGGGCAGTTTTGTGACAACACAAGATGATGGGTAGATTCGAGTTGACACACAGTGGTGGGCGAAGTGAAAAAAGGCCGACACACAAAAAAAAAACAAAGGGGTGTCTTGTATATGTGTGGTAGGTCAACTTGGTGGGTCAACGACCCAACAGGTGGTGTAATGATCCTTATACATTTTTCACAATGATGAACGATGTTATGAACCCATTCTTGGATTCGTTCATACTTTTATACACGGATGATGTCATGGTGTTCAATGATAACATGGAGTATCATAAGAAGTGTTTGGATTTGGTATTTGAGGCATTGAGGAAGAGTCATTTTTTCTTAAATAAGTCAAATTTTATATTCGCTCAGACGAAGATTTCGTTCCTTGGACACAAAAGTGCATGTGATTGAGGATTGCGCTGAAATAAAGAATGTCCATGATATGAGATTATTTTTGGGGATGAAAAACTACCAACAGAATTTTGTAGAAGGGTATTCCAAGGTGACTGCAGCACTGATAGAACTTTTGAAGAAGGATAAGTGATGAAATTGGAAGGAGAAGTGTCATGCAACATTGGAAGAGTTGAAGATGAGGATGGTTACACCTCTGATACTAAAGCTACCTGAATTTGAGAGACCATTTTAGGTGCACAAAAATGCCTCTAATTTTTCAATTGGGGGAGTACTCATGTAGGATGGGCATCCGGTGGCATAGTAGAGTTGAAAGTTGCAAGATAGAGAGCGATGTTATCCAGTTCATGAAAAGGAGATGATTGTTGTCATCCGCTATTTACTAGTGTGGAGACATTACTTGAATGGGAAGTATTTTGTTGTAAGTACTAAAAATGTTGTAGTGATTTATTTGCATCCCAATCAAAGTAGTCAATGAAGCAGGCTCGTTGGCAGGACCTCTTAGTAGAATTCAAAATGACTCTTGAGTATAGGGTAAGTAGATTCAATGCGGTTGCAGATTCCCTTAGCAGGAAGAGAATTTTGGTTACACTTTGGGAGGAAGAATACCTAGTTGAACATAGTAGGAGTTGGGATCATATGAATAATGAGATGTAGAATAGACTTTGTGGTAGTGTGGAGACATACATTCAGGTGAAGAACATTATGAAGCAATTAAAGGAGAAGACTCAAAAAAATTTCTTATGAAATGGACTCTTCTTTTATGGAAATTGACTCTACATTTCGAAGCCATCTGGACTTAGTGTTGAAATATTAATTCCAACTTCCTGTAGAGCAGAAGGACAAAGAAATTAAACATTAACGAGAAATTTGAAGGATGGCCACAGTAACAAATCTCCATGTTGGAATAGGGTCCTCCAAAGGCTGCGAATTGGGATAGTTTTGAGTATTTTTGTATATTTTTGGCATATGTTAGACTAACACAAGGGTTTTGGGGTGGGTTAAAGCCCCGAAAGCATTGCAATGGGTCAAAGGGTAGACCCAGAGTCCGCAAACCACAGTTTGGAAACCACAGGAAAGATTAGGCTAATTTTTTATAAATATATGAACATTTTGAGTTGTAAGGCAAGAATGAATTGGAATTAATGATACCTGTGAACTGTTAGATCTGTTAGGGTTGGTTGGGTAAGAACTCCTACTGGCTCTATGCGTGGAGATCCTTAGTCCTGCTATGTGCAGACCTTGCTGCTGTGTGCGTAGGTTGGGTTTTGGGTATTGTAAGTAGATTTGAAGGATTAATGAATGCAGAAGGTTGTTCAACTATCTGAATCTATTGGAATTACTGCTGATGTGAATCTATGATATCTGATTGAGTTTGTATGCTTCTATGTTATTGATTTAAGCTTCAAAAGTAATTTTTTCATTTGTTTCTGCTGCAATCTGGATCTATTCTGTTATACTTTATGTAATAATACATGTGATAACTGCATTAATGTTCCATAAGTCTATGATCTATTAGTTAATGTGATTATAATTGGTATTGTGCATGTGGATGTGAAGGATATTAGTAGATCTAGGCTCTATGATATAAGATCTGGTAGTTATAAAGTTGAACGTAGCTCTTCTTGACTTACCTACCCTCTCCGAGGGTGCAGGAACCTGGTTCCAGCACCCTCCCATACTACTTCAGGTGATATTTTGGCCTGTGCAAGCAGGTCACTGCCAAAAGGGCCAGTAGTATAGGGGTTTGTTGGCAAACCTTAACCTCTGAACCTGGGTCAGGACCCCTTCGAGCCAACAAATGGTTCCGTTGCTGGGACCGAGAGAATTTTGAGAGAGGGATCGGGTAATTCCAAAGCCGTATTGGAAACATGAAAGAAAAGAAATTGATGAATGGTTTGAAAATCAAGTTCAGGAACTCGCAGTAAAAGAAAACTGCAGTGAGAAGTTGACCACCGGAAGACGACATGGATGCGCACATGAAGTTTCTGACGTTTAAGGGTGTGGGATATGAAGACATGGATCATTTCTAGTGTGTCACAGGATCGGTATGGACTATGCAGAACATAGCTAGTGATGCAATGAAAAGGGCACAATTATCCCTTGCCTTTGAAGGAAGAGCCTTGGACTGGTACATGGGATACATCAGCCAGCACGCGAATGTAACCATTGAAGAAATTAAGAACGCCTTGAAACAACAGTTCAAGAAGCCTAAGTCCTACTCTCAAATAGTGGTTGATTTAAAGGATTTCAAGCAAAGGCCTTCTAAGTCTGTGTGGGCGGTCGACCAACGACTGAAGAAGGTGATCAGAGAAAGAGGACTTCAGTATGATGATAGACAGCACACAAAATGATTCATCACCATGTTGCTACCTCACCTGCACGTACCTATGGGACACCAAAATTTCAAATCACAAGAGAAAGCCTTGGAGGTCGCTATGAAGTTAGAAGGTGTGCCTAGATATGATACCTAGCTAGGTATCCAATAGATCCAAGGATAGCTAGAGGCGATGCAAATGGAGATCCAGAATTTGTGAAAGGAGTGAGGAACAGAGGCTAGCCCTGAAAGATGGTGCATACGATGTAGGGTGAATGGTCACACCAAGGATAACTATCCTCTTTTAGCAGACTACATGTAGGTCAGGGAACATAGCTCGTTACGCCCTAGGGAAACTGCAGGATCAAGTGGGCCAACACTGTGGTGCGATGATTGTCGCATTTTAGGGCTACACGATAAAAACCACTATCCCCGCCTAGCTGGGCATGCCCCAAAGGTAAAGCAGAAATGGTCCAGATTCTATAGGTCAGTAGGACATGATGAATAGAACTGTCAGACGTATGATTTGATGATTGATAGAGGAAACTTATATAAAGTACAATCAGACCCTATGTCGCCAAGATCCCCTGTAGGAATAGGTGGCTCCCCAACCAGTGGTAGGGGAGGGGGCCGAGGTGGAAGCGTAGGTCGAGGACGAGGGCAACTAATTTTTTATATCTATGGAGAATTAGGGCACTTTGCAAGGGACTGTTCAAACCCTACAAGACAGTCCTATCGGTATTGCAGAAATTTGGACCACGCGATTGAAGATTGTCCAATATTGATAGAAAAGATGCAGGAGAAGCAGCCGACACCTACGAAGAATGTGTAAAGGGTTAAAGATAAACTATGAGACAAAGACCCAAGCGTGAATGTCGTAATACACAGTGGAATGGCCACCGAGGGACCTGGGGAGAAAGCTATGACTGAACCCCTCATCTGAAAAATAGTTATCAAACAAGAATGTTTGAACCTAAAAAAGGAAAAAGAAACATTTTTTGCAGCTCACAAAGACTTTGTTGAGGCGAAGGCATCTACTTCTCTGGCACCTATGAACCTCAAGGCAGGTGAGGAGGTCAAACCCTTCTTACAAGCATGTATGAAGCTACTGTGCAACCCAAAGGTTGTGGAGAATCTTCAGGATTTAATAGATAGCTATGTAGCATGACCCAACCTAACCCCGAAAATCAAGGATGTGCACAAACTCTATAGATATAAGAAACGCACCAATAGGTAGATGTGGTTGACCGAGCAGATCGTTGACTACGAAATGGATTAGGTTATTTTAGACCTGGGGTCAGATGCGAATGTACTACCAAAACAAACATGGCAATGAATGGGAGAACCTAAGCTGGAGTGGTCCACTATCCAGCTGTGTATAGCCAATCAGTAGAATATCATACACTTGGAGAGATTATCGAATATTGTGGTAGATATCACAGGTGTCAAGGTCCGAGCTAATTTTCAATTAATTCAGATTGTAGAAGATGCAGACCCCTACCCTACACTCCTAGGCTTGGATTGGTCCATTGCTTGCATCATTAACTTGAAGAAGAGAAGCATGGTGTTTGAAAATAACAGTACAAGGGTGATAGTACCATTAGATCCTACAGAAGGCGAATGATATACAGAGCCGGTGCATGATGAAGAAGATGTATATCACATTTATAAGTTGACTGAACAGGATGAATATTGGATCAACCCAATGGCAGATGGTGTACTCTGTTGGGAAAATGACAGTGTCTGCTTCTCTAAATCCGACGGGGAGATGGAAAATCAGTTACATGATGTCTCTGCACTGTGATGTCTTTGGGTCACAAAGGACTTCCACTGCATTTCCTCAGAGGTAAGAGAACTACCTTATTTTGATTTTTCTGGTAATATTAGGGAATTTTTGCGAGCATTTGAAGCTAAGGTTCCAAGGGGATGAAGGCTATGGGCCCTTAATCTCACCATGCATAAAACACCTACGCGGTGGTGGGACACACATAAGGAGGCGTTCGAGAACTAGGAAGAATGTTAGGATATGATGATCCCGCAATTTGAACATCGCGTTCACCTGTGTGTCCAAACATACCTTCGTCCAGGAGAACCGCGCGAGTATCTATTCGCTTGGATGGAGCAATGGTGCGATAGGACTATGGCAGAGTGGGTTCATATGTATATTCATGCCTTAGGACCACTTACCAACGCATGGTATTTAGATGAGGAGCTACATCAGAGCACCCGCCACTGGGAGACATTGAAGGATGAATTTCTGGGGACATTTGGGTTAGTTGGTGGAATGGAGGCACTCAATGTAGCTCTACAGGACACTGATACGGTGGTATGGGGTGAATTTCCCCCGTATGTTGCACCTGAGGTGCCAACATGAGAGACGCAGATACCGGATATGATTAGCTACCATAACCTAGCCCTAAAGGAGTGTGAGGATGATCCACATGTTGGTTCTATCTTAGAATTGAAGGAGATGCGTGCAGTTACCAGACCGCTCAAGCTACGAATAGGTAACAGTGAGACGCACCCTATGTTGGTTCTGCTTGAAGAGGTGGATAAAATAGGTAGGGTTCTCATAAATCTAGAAACTTATATAACAAGGAAATAGCTCCGTTCAATCCTCAACCACGTAGGTTATTACAAGAACTTCATTCGAAAGTATGCACTGATCATAACACCTCTGAAAAGCTTTCTTACGAAGGATGTCCTATTCTTTTGGGATGAAGAATGTCAGACGAACATGTGTCTGGTTTTGAAGTACCTAGGGAATAGGCCTATGTTGCGGAAGGATGCGTAGGAGGCACAGGCGTTTAATCTAAGCGTAGAAGGTGCGCTAGGCATGCAAGAGGTGAAAAAACTAGTCGTTTGAATAGTAAAATCTGGTAAAAAGAAAAAATTATCGTTGGAAGGAGTGGATGGCTGGCAATTAATGTGGCTCTTTCCATAGAATTATTACCATTTACCTTAAGGTAAGTTTCACATGAGGCTCACCCAAATTTTGGTTAATCCTTATGGCTATAAAACGCAAAGGATGGATTAGAATAAGGTTCTATATCTCTTCTCTTGGTTATGCTTCGCAATTTCATACCTTCAGTTAATTTCTGCCTATCGCACTTTGTTTATGTCTGAGCATCCTACGACCTCTGAAGATAGCCACTCAGGGTTTGGATTTACCTTCCGATCTAGGATAATAGCTAGTAATCCCGCTAAAGCATCAGAACTAGTGACTTTGGGAAACCCAGAAACTAAAGAAGTTGTGGAGATTGAGTCCGAAGCTAGAGAAGTTTTCTTCACACCGGTCACAAGGAAGGGAAAAGAAAAATCACAGGGCTCAGGAAAGCCCCCCAAAACCTATGAAATGGGCAAGAGGGAAGCCCAAGACTTCCCCGAGAAATGACAAATCCTCGCGGGTGATGCCCCAGGCTCAGGCTGCGCAGGAGGAGGCCTAGCCCGCCGTCCCAATCAGCTAGTTACCTCTCTTTTTCCGACTGCAAAGACCCTCGATGTGCACACAAAATAACCTTAATGGCCTAATCACCTATCTGTAGATGCCACTGACCCCGAGAGAGGTCCCCGTTCTTAGCGACTCTTGTGGAAGACTCCATGAGGTCAAATTTTACGACCACGACTTGGAAAATTTTGAAGCCTTTCCTGAGCTAGCCCCTGAGTTATACTTTGACATGATCTATGTGAATGATGGGGTCACAATTTTTTCCTAGCACTGGGTACGTGGGTTGGATGGATCCAGGATCCTGAGCCTATTGCAGATGCCCCATTTTGGCCACTACAATGTCACGGATTAGTTGGCTCGATAGTTGCTCACCCTGACTCACAATGGTTTCCTGTGGATTCGAGAAAAAATCCCCATTGACGCTATGCTATTTCAAATAATTACTGGCCTTCCCATGAAAGGGCCACACCCTCTAGAATGCGTGGGCAAGAAATACGAGGGAGAAACTATTGAATATGTGCGTCAGACCTACGATGTGGAAAGAAATACAAGGGGCTTCATCATCAAGTCTATCAGTGACCCTGCTACGCAGCTGGGTACCATGTTATTAGCCTGTAAGCTAATGCAGAAATTCTAGGTCGCCACTTCCCCTAATTATCTCATTCAGTTAGCAGTCCAATGTGCGAAGGGGCTCTCCATCAATTGGGCCCCATATATACGCGATGAGTTTTTTACCAATGTCTGTGAATATCAAGATCAGGGAAAGGCCTTTTTCTATTCCTGGTTACTGTTCCTTATAGCACTGGTTGCCTGGGAAGCCCCTGTGGAGTCGGTCCTCCCCGAATTTGCTCTAGAAGTGTGCGAAGGGGCTCAGTATGCCCATCTATTAGACTCCAAAGATGCGCAGCGCACAGAGGATAACCAAGTCTTCGAGGTCCTCTTCCAGAGCAGCGTGGCAGCAGCCATAAACTCTTTACCCTGACTGTCCCCAATAGTATATGACCAATACAAGGGTATTGCAGCATTCCAGGTTACCATGCACAACATTCAGATCAAAGCCCACAAAGATAAAACCTGGACCCTTCTTCCTTATCTAGTAGTAGACAAAGAGATTGACATAATAATTGTGCTCTGGCCTCCTTCCTGCAATATTGGCTTCAAAACTGGCACGAGGGGCATCGAAGGATCTAGCATGACGCAGGTTCCCCCACCTATCATCATCAAGGATATCGGAGGCCCAAGAAAGAATACAAGGAAGGACTTGGGCGCAACAGAAAAAAAAGGATACACAGCCAAAGCCGACCACCAGGAAGGATGTCAAGGCTGAGACCCAGGTCAACTCGCAACTAGACCTAGGCAGGAGAGGATTGAACATCAAAAGTACAAAACAAACAGGCGATCCTGTCGAGGGGTCCTGAAAGAAGAAATGCTCTTAGCGAGCAGAATGCAATGAGACAGTCACGCTAAGTGATGGAGACCTCGAATATATTGCGGATGTAGTCACTCTGGCTGCAGAGGACAAATGGAATTCCTTGGAGGAATAACAAAAAGCTGCGACTGCCACCATCCAGGCTGAGCTCCATACTTGCAGACCAGTGTAATTTAGGTACGTACTCCATTAGCAACCAGCAACACAGTGCTATTCACAGATGAAATTCGTCTCTACTCCCTACCTAGTGCCACCCTTGTGGTCAACCCACCCGATGTGGGAATGCAACTCCCAGCCAGTGCAGGGATGTAGTTGAATCTAGCCAAGTTGTCCCATGAGGCGTTGCAGGGCCTCCACACTATCGTGTTTCAGGATATTCACCATCGGGACCAATAAGTACACCAACAACTCAGTACGGCCAAGTAGACCATCGCAGCATAGAGCTCGGAAATATCCCTCACTATCGCACAGCAAGCAGAGCTCAAAAAATTGATTCACCATCTCTGCACAGATGTTACAGAGGAAATTCTGGCCATAGCCACCCCCTAGGCTAAATTTGAAGGGGTTTTCACAGCATTGAAGGTCTCCAGGATAGAAATTCAAGTCCTCAAAACAATAATGGATTAGAAAATCACCGAGCTACAAGAAAAATTGCATCCAGAAACACCTTCAGAGATGCGGGCCCAGTGAGTTGCGCTGGTCACGGCGGCCACGAATGTTATCATCAGGAAGATCACACAGGGAGCTTAGCTATTAGAGACCACCATGAAGTTGTATACTAAGGTCCAATGTGATCCAATCTTGGAAAGGATAAACTAGGACCTGCGGCATAAAGAAGAGGAGTTTGAGACGATTGAAGCCACCTTGCCCACTTTGGTACCTACCGAGTGCTTGCAGCGACTGCACACCAGCCAAGTGCTCCAAGCAGATATGGATGACCTTTGGAAAAAGAAGAAGAGCCTTGGCGACTTCCTGAAGCCGTGGGTTGAGGAAGCTCTCAAACTTTCTTAGGATGTCGTTGTTTCTATTAAGCAGCTAAATCAGACTTTAGAGAGTGTCATTGCTGCGATTGAAGGACCGCTGTCAGCAAAGTTTGTCAACATTGCATAGAACCCAGCTATCCAAAGTGAAGGAAAACTTCCTCCATTAGCTAAGGTGATCAAATAATTACAAGATTAGGTTGAAGCCCCACCACCATAGTGACTCAGGACGAGTCACAATATTGTGTTGGGGGACTGTTGGAACAGGGTCCTCGAAAGGCTGCGAATTGGGATAGTTTTGAGTATTTTTGTATATTTTTGGCATATTTTAGTCTAACTTAGGGGTTTTGGGGTGGGTCAAAGCCACGAAAGAATTGTAACAAATCAAATGGTAGATCTAGAGTCCTCAAACCACGGTTTTCGGACCACAGGAAAGATTAGGCTAAATTGTTATAAATAGATGAACATTTTGAGTTGTAAGGTAGGAATGAATTGGAATTGATGCTACATGTGAAATGTTAGATCTATTAAGGTTGGTTGGCTAAGGACTTCTATTGGTTGTGTGCGTAGTGATCCTCAGTCCTTCTCTGTGCAGACCCTACTGCGTTGTGCGTGGGTTGGGTTTTGGGTATTGTAAGTAGATCTGAAGGATTAATGAATGTGAAAGCCTATTGAACTATCTGAATCTATTAGACTTAATATTGATGTGAATATGTGATATCTAATTTAGTTTGTATGCTTCTATGTTATTGATTTAAGCTGCGAAAGTAATTGTGTAATTTGTTTATGATGCGATTTGGATCTGTTCTATTATACTTTATGCAAGAATGCTTGTGATAACTATGTTAATTTTCCATAAGTCTCTGATCTGTTAGCTACTGTGATTATAATTGGTATTGCACACGTGGATTCCAAGGATATCAATAGATATGGGCTATGTGATATAATATCTCGCAATTATAAAGTTTAATGCACCTCTTCTTGACTTACCTACCCTCTCCTAAGGTGTGGAAAACTGGTTCCAACACCCTCGCATACTGCTTCGGGTGAGACTTTGGCCTATGCAACCAGGTCACTGCCGAAAGGGCCAGTATTATATGGGTTTGTTTGCAAACCTTAACCTCTGAACCTAGGTCACGACCCCTTCGAGCCAACACTCCAGTTGCGATTTTCACTCCATGAAACCCAACACTCAACCCCATGTTTTTATCTGCAGCTCCTACCGCATTAAACACAACACCAACCACATCTAATTTGAATTTAACATGCAACCAACACCAATGTGAAGGGGGAATTTAACCCACCAGAGAAGCTGACGTCACCTTCCTCTAGACCAATGAACGTAGCTTCATGGGGAAAATAAAAAGGTTTTTGGAAAGTGTTTTGACTCCATGGAATATGGAGTGAAGAAATTTTGATTGTATTTGATTTTTTAATTTGCCGCAGCATATGTTTTTCTTTGTTTTAAATTAGGATTATAAGTGTTATATAATATATATTTTAAATATTTTATATTTACAATACAAATGAATATTGTAATGTTGGCTTTATACATGTGCATATAAAAGCTCGAAGGCTGTATAAGGGAAAAGATACAGAAGGGCTGTGTGCACATTGTGGACTATGTATTTTGTAATTTCTTGCCCAAAGGTAGAAAATAAAAACAAAAATAGAGAGCACTGTGTGTGTAGCAGTGAATAGAAAAATACAAAGAGACAAAGAGCATAATTTGAACAGCACTGCATGTGTATCATTTAGCAAAGTCATTTTTTTGTAATTCCGGAATGCTACAGTTCTGAAGATCTTTATTTTGTAACAGTCAGTTTTTATTAATGAAATATATGTTCTACACCATATCTCTATCCAATATTTTTATTAAATCTCTTTGTTGAGTTGAGGAATTTTTATTCCTCTGTGTGTTCGAAATTGTTCATAAATTCGAACATGATATCGAAGCTAGTCTAGGCTCTTTGCATTTCCCAAAGAAGCTGAATGAAGAAGGAGTTGTTGAAGTTTTCTCTAGCAGTGTGAAGGCTCACAAAAACAAGGTATTTACCAAAATAGAGTTTTTTTTTGTGTTTGCTTTAAATAGTGCAGCCTAGAGAAGTCTTTTTGAAGACAAAGTTTTATCTCTCAGCAGTGAGAAGTTTTGTTTATTAAAAAAAAGTCGAGTTTTTTTTAAGTATTGTTCAGAAATATAGCTATGGTGGGAGCCAACACAAGCACGAGTATGGGAAATACTCAACTCCCATAGTTCAATGGGAAGAACTATGACTATTGGGCAATCACAATGGGGGCCCTATTTTCCTCTCAATATTTATGGGAGCTAGTTGAAGATGGTTTAGAAGAACTAACAGATGAACAAGCATATAAATCCTTAACACAGGCATAGAATTATTTTTTGAAGAGTAATAGGAAGAAGGACTCAAAATCCCTCTTCTATCTTTATCAGGTAGTGCATGAAACCATATTTCCAAGAATTGCAGTAGCTAGGAGGTCAAAAGATGCATGGAATACCATCCAGAAAACCTACCAAGAAATGGAGAAGGTAAAGAAAACAAAGGTTCAATTAATGAGAATATATTTTGAAGTCATTTGCATGAAATAGCCTGATACAATGGACTCATTCTTCATAGTGTTGATTGGGTTGGTTACCCAAATTAGATCTCATGGAGAGCTAGTAGAAGAAAAAGAATAGTGGAGAAATTATTTAGGAGCTTACCTTCAAGATTTGATGTAATAGTAACAACCATTGAAGAGACAAAGTATGTCTCGTTGTTTACTGGTGATGAGCTTCATGCATCATTGATGACACATGAACAAAGATTTAGCAGAACAACAAACTCATCTTTGGAGCATGCCTTAAACACCCAAATTTCATTTGGAAGAGGAAGAGGTCAAGGCAAAGGAAACTACAGAGGAAAAGGAAGAAACAACCTTGCAAATACAAGTGGAAGGGGTAGCAATAAAAATTAGAACCAAGGATAAGGCAGTAGCCAACAAGGTGGACAAAATCAAGCACATGGACAAAGATATGATAAATCCCAAGTCCAATGTCATTACTATAAGAAGTATGGGAATTATGCCAATGAATGTAGGAAGAAATAGACTAACATGGGTATTATACCCAGTGCTAATATTACAAAAGAAAATGTCAGTCAAGAAAAAAAAAATTAGCATGTAATTTGGCTGAAGAGAAAAATGAAGATATACGGTTTCTAGATTCAGGATGTAGCAACCATATGACTGGAAACATTTCAATGTTTTCCATGTTATATGAGAATGTGAAGTCTCAATTAACATTGGGGACATATAGTAAAGTCTCTTTCATGGGAAAAGGTAGAGTGAGTGTATTGACAAAGAAATGAGAAAGAAAAACCATATCAGATGTTTATTATTTACTTGGTATGAAGTGTAACCTTTTTAACATTGGACAGCTTATTCAGAAAGGCTACATTGTTTTATATGAAGATGATGTATGCACCATCATGGATAAACCACCAAGCAAGAAATGCATTGCACAAGTGAAGATGACAAGGAACAGAATGTTCCCTCTCAAGATGAGAACATATTTGAGGAAAGGAGTTGAAATGGTAGCAGTGACACAAGAGACATTCCAAAGAGAAGCCAAGGTTGAAGATTGGTTATGGCATTTGAGATTTGGAAATATCAACTTTGGATGTCTAAATTTTTTGCATAGGAAAGGAATGGTAAAGGAATTACCATTGATTGAGAAACCAAACAGCTTATGTGAAGGCTGCATCTTGGGAAAACAAGATAGAGAAATTTTTCTATCAGGAAAGAGCATAAGGGCAAAGGCACCCTTAGAAATATTCCATTTTGATTTGTGTGGACCAATGCAAACACCATCATTAGTAGGCATCCATTATCTACTGGTCTTTATTGATTATTATACAAGAAAAACATGGGTTTATTTCTTGAAGTTTGAAAGTGAAGTGTTTGAGAAATTATGTCACTTTAGAGCTCTTGTAGAGAATCAAAGTGGGAAACATATTAAAGTCTTAAGAACAGATAAAGGAGGAGAGTACATCTCCAAATAATTTATGTGTTTTTGCAAATAAAATGGGATAAATAAATATTTACAGCAAGGTATACACCACACCAAAATGGAGTTGTTGAAAGGAAAAACCGAACCATCATGGACATGGTAAGAAGTATGATGAAGGAAAAAAATTTGCCAATTGAATATTGGGCTGAAGTTGTACATTGTGAAACATATATCTTGAATAGATGCCCAAAAAAGAGTGTAATGAACAGAGTTCTGGAAGAAGCGTGGAGTGGCATAAAGCAGTTTGTCACCCACATGAGAGTATTCAGTTGTGTGGCTTATGAACACATTCCGGATCAACTAAGGAAGAAGTTGGATAGTAAGTGGGAGAAGTGAATATTTTTTGGATACAGTGAAAAAAAAAATCATATATATTTCATAACCCATCCACTAAGAAATTTATGATAAGCAGAGATGTGCAGTTTATTGAGGAAGAAGCATTGGATGGAAGCATTGAGAAAATAATGAATGTGAAAAGTTGTTTGCCTCATGATGAAGATGAGGAATATATGGTTGAAAGAAACCCCTCATTAGTAGCACCACCTCTGCCAACACAAGGAAAACAAGGGACACCACAAGCAGGTATGAGGACACCCTTGAGAAATGATGACAGGAGCAGATTTGAGAGCTTCTACAAGCACAAGTTCAGCAAGTGAAAGAGAAACTAGATTCAGAAGTCTGAATGAAATCTATGAGAAAGAGGCAGAAAATGAAGGTATGAACTCTTTATTTTCATTGTATTGTCATGTAGAATATCCTATTCATTTTGAAGAAGCAATAAAAGATAACAAATGGATAGATTCTATGGATGAAGAGATAAATGCCATAGAGAAAAATAATACATGGGAATTAGTTAATCTCCTAAAAGGGAAAGAATTCATTGGAGTGAAATGGGTTTATAAAACCAAGAGAAATGCTAAAGGTAAGATTGAAAGGCACAAGGCTATACTTGTTGTCAAAGGCTACAAGAAACAACAAGGAAGAGACTATGAGGAAACTTTTGCACTAGTTGCCAGAATGGAAACAGTGAGAGCAATGATGCCCATAGCAGCACAACACAAGTGGAAAGTTTACCAAATGGATGTGAAATCAGCATTTTTGAATGGAGTATTGATCGAAGAGGTTTATGTTGAACAGCCTCTGGGATATGAGAAAGTAGGCCAAGAGCACATGGTATGGGCTGAAACAAGCACCAAGAGCATGGTACAGTAGGATAGATGCCTATCTACTGGAAAATGGGTTTGAGAAATGTGAAGGAGAACCCACATTATACATCAAAGAGAAATATGGTAAGATTCTCATTATTGTTTTGTATGTTGATGATGTGATATTCATAGGTAATGATGCTTACCTCATTCAAAATTTTAAAACAATCATGAAGGATGAATTTGAAATGACTGATATGGGATTTTTGAGATACTTCTTAGGAACAGAAGTAAAGAAAAATGAGAATGAAATTTTTATTTCTCAATCAAAGTATGTTAAAGAAGTTTTGGAAAGATTTAACATGCAAGATTGCAAGGCAACAATTACTCGTATAGTGATGGGATTGAAACTGAGCAAAGAAGACAACATCAAGGATGTTGATCCAAGTTTGTATAAGAGAATAGTTGGTAGCCTCATGTATTTGACTGCAACTAGGTCGGATATTATGCATGTTGTAAGTTTAATTTCCAGATTTATGGAAAGTCCAAATGAGGCACATTGGCAAGAAGCAAAAATAATTCTGAGGTATGTGAAAGGAACAAAAAGGTATGGAATTTTATATACCACTTCAGAAAATTTTGAATTGATTGGATATACTGACAGTGATTGGGGTGGAAGTATAGATGACAGGAAAAAAACCTTTGGATATGTTTTTCATATGGAATCAGGAGCCATTTCATGGGCTTATAAGAAACAACCAATTGTGGCTTTATCAATAGAAAAGGAAGAGTATGTGGCAGCTACAATAGTAGCATGTCAAACAGTATGGATGAGGAGAATGTTAAGAAATTTGTGTCATAAACAGGCAAAAGGCACAACAATTTATTGTGATAATAGCTCAGCAATAGCATTACCAAAGAGTTTAGTGTTTCATAAGAGAGCGAAACACATTGATTCCAAGTATCACTACATCAGAGAATTAATGAGCAATGGAGAAATTTTTTTACAACATTGTAGAACAGAAGATCAGTTTGCTGATATATTGACAAAACCATTGGGGAAGAAGAGTTTTAATTATTTGAGAAAATGTCTGGGTATGGAAGATAACAATAGTTGAAATTAAGGGGGGGTGTTGAGATATTAATTCCAACTACCTGCAGAGCAAAAGGAAAAAGAAATTAAACGCTGATGGGAAATATGAAGGAAGACCACAGTAGCAAATCTCCAGTTGTGATTTTCACTCCATGAAACACAGAACTCAACCCCATGTTTTTATCCACAGCACCTACCTCATTAAACACTGGGCCAACCACATTTGATTTGGATTTAATGTGCAGCCAACACCAATTCCATCGGAAGAAAGCTTGAGCTGCGAAGGGGGAAGTTAACCCACCAAATAAGGTGACATAACCTTCCTTCGAACCAATGAATGTAGCTCTGTGGGGCAAATAAAAAGGTTTTTAAAAAGTGTTTTGGCTCCACGGAATATGGAGTGAACAAAGTTTTATTGTATTTTTTTTATTTTATTTGCCACATCATATGTTTTTCTTTGTTTTAACTTTGGATTATAAGTGTTATATAATATATATTGTAAATATTTTATACTTACAATATATATGAATATTGTAATTTTGACTTTATACATGTGCATATAAAATCCCGAAGGTTGTATAATGAAAAATATAGAGAAAAGTCGTGTGTGCATGACTGTGTATTTTGTAATTTTTTTGTTGAAGGAAGAAAAGAAAAATAGAGACAAATAGCACTATGTGCGTAGCAGTGGATAGAAAAATACAGAGAGACAGAGAGTAGAATTTGAACATCATTGTGTGTGTAGCAGTTAGCAAAGTAATTTTTTTGTAAATCCAAAACGTTGCAGTTCTGAAGATCTTAATTTTGTGACAGTCATTTTTTATTAATAAAATATATGTTCTACACCATATCTTTGTCCAATATTTTTATTAGATCTCTATGTTGAGTTGAGGAATTTTTATTCCTCTATGTGTTCGGAATTTTTTAGAAATTCCAACACTTAGGGGGCACCCGTTGAAGGAGTGTCATGATTCTCCATGGGATTGTGTGCACATATGCATCATTTTATAAGAAGGTGGTAATATGAGTTCAACTAAACATGATGGGGTAACATGTGACAAATGCACACACCAAGTCATGGGTTAACAAAACAAGGGTGAGATAGGTGATTTGGGTATTGGACGACCAAAAAACACTAGTGCAACATGGGAAAATTTAAAATGGCACATGACAATGGGGGGTGTTGCGATGAAAAAAGATGGTGGGTAGATTCGAGCCGAAATATAATGGTGGAATTAGTGAAAATAGGCCAAAACATAAAATAAAACAGAGGGTCTTGTTGTATATGTGTGGCAGGTTAGCTTGGTGGGACGACACGCCAAGTGACATGATTTTTCGATAAAGAAACATATCAAAGATCGTATAAATGGATAGTGGATGTGTGCTATCGCATATCTATATGACATAATATTGTACGGTTAGAGTTCAAGGGAAACAAAAAATGGAGTGGTATGCAGGTGGTTCAAATAGTATTGCACCTTTCTGGTAGGCGTACAAAATTATAGTTCAACAGTGTGCAACAAACTATTCATTGGGCAGATAGTGTTATAGTTCGGCAGGGACAGTTCCACATGCAGTAGTGTTGGGTCATGGTGCCCTAGGTAATGTGGTACATGCTCTCAGGTGACAGGAAGTATGCATTGTGGCCAAGGCCACTAGTGAACAAAATTAGGTTAAAGGTGGTGTTTGAACAATCGAAACCTTCCCACTGTACAATATTGTAATTATAGTTCAGAAATTTATAATGAAAACAAAAATTTTCTATATCATTTTGTTTGGTCTCGATATTGGAATTTGTGTACTATTTTTTATGTTATTTCACACATAAATTCATAATGAAACATTTGTATGGAAGTCTAGTCAAAACATAAGTAAACACAAGTAAAATGGAAGTAAAAAAATATTACCCATAATACATTACAACATCATTTAGAGATATTGGAAGTAATGCTTCCATGTCATGTGTAGTGATTATGAGTCGCGAGGGGTCAATATAGAAGTTGGTGATTCCTATGTTATGAGTTGGAATCGTGTCACATCTGAGTCTTAATTTGTCAAATTTGGAAATTTATGTCCTATATTTTTCTAAATGTTGTGATAAATAATAACATATTGAAGTGTGTAATTTGTGTGCACAATCTCTCTCTGCTCTCTATCTCAATTTCTAACTTGGTATCAGAGCTTGTTCTGGCTTTAATCCCTTCAGGGTGGGCTATAAATTTGTGATATATTCTTGAGTTTATTGTTATGTAAATAGATTAGGGTATGGGAATTTGTTTTCTAGAGTGTTTTTTGTGACTAATTTCTTTTTTGGGTGTATGATAACGTAGGATTTACTAAATAGTTTTGTTGTGGAGGTTTTTGATATATATAGATTTGAGTGTAAGAAGAAATTTGATCACTAAACTAGTGAGATTCATATTTTTTTTATTTTTTTTTTATTGTGGGATTTGTTTCTTGAGCTGCAACTCCATCATGTGAATATTGTGTGATCTATTAAGGTCTCTGTTAGGATATTCTTGTTTGGCGATAATGTTAAGGGGGATTTTTTTTTAGCCCTATCCTTCATTAAGAGATCTACAACTGCAGGGATCTGGAAGATTTTTTTGGATGTTTAAGGAGGAATTGGGGGTTTAACTACCATCTGGATTCCCTCCAGGAATTCTGTCAAAAAGTTTCGTCAACCTTCTCTTTCAAGTAAAAAATTGTGCATCTATCACCATATTTTTTGCATAATGGATATATTTAGTTGTTATGATTCGAGGTTGATTTCTATTGGTTGTTGTTGGTCAAGAAGAGTCTTCTAGGAATTCACCTCTATGGATTTCAATTTGATAATTTGTATGGACATATTAGACGAACATATTTTTATAGGAAGAAAAGATGCCATGATCATGTAGATCATTATTTCTCTCTTGGCATGATATGCTAAATCATGACTTCTTTGTCGGTAAATGATTTAGAGCGGCCTTAATTAGTCTCAATTTATGTTTTGGTCTAGAATTCTAGTGGACTTGTATTAGTATAATAACCATTAACTAAATAATCCATAGTCCACTCGCCCGATTGTGCGACCTCATTCTCATCTATATGACAATTTTGGAGGTGCCACTTAGCCGTGATGACCAAAAAAGACAGTTGGTTGTTGTACAGGGTCTACGTGTAGGAACATAGTGTGTGCATAGTTGGAGTGTATGACATGCCCATGAATACTCAACTTTTTGATACCCCACTGAGTTGAAACTCCCCTGAAACTCGAGCTAGAGAGGATCTGATATGTGATGTTCGTGTCGACATATTCAACAGTGAGTTCTACGTAGATCGAAGAAAAGATAATGAATGTGTATTTTTTCACTCAAAAGTTTTGTAAGCCATTCAATGGTGCACCTAAAGTTCAAGCACGGTTCGGGAAACCCTTAATGCTAAATATTCGATAGCACTACCAGATTAGATGAAAGCAGAGGTGTGTTTAATGCCCAAAAGCATTGAAAATTTTAAGCCAACATCAACGGTTGAAATGGCTCCCTATTTCATCACATAGTGGTGGAATTTGGAACCATGCCTTTCAATTATTTTATATATTCCCCGAGCAATATAGTTAGCAATGAAACAACTCTCATCTTCCATAGTTTAATATTATGGGTACGGGCTCATGGGAACATAATTATGCCTACTTGGGATTTATTTGACTCGGAATTATCAGAGGAGTGACTATTCATCCATCAATTAAACTACCTTTCTTGCTACATGAGGCCAATCATAATGGGACTTCTTTTCTAAATAGATCCATGGAGGAGATGATCTAGTGTTTGGATTTTGATTTTATCAACATTAATATTTATGTCGATTGAATAAAAATGGGTGTGCGGTTTGTTATGTGGTGTGTGTTGTAGTTTTATTGTATTATAGTGTGTTATTATCCAAGTGTAATGTGAAAAATAAAATGAAGAACCAATTATAGAACATATTATCATATTTTCAAATTGGTGGTTCTTAATGCATACAATGGTAGAGAAACAAATCACTAATTTTATTATGTATAATATGTTAGAAGCTGGTGGCATTGTGTGGAGCTAGGACCATCAACTTACATGTTAATTTAATTATTTCTTTTTCATTTCAACTTGTATAATTGACTTCTGAATACATTGGGAACTTATAATTCCTTTCTAGATAACTGGGGAATATAGTGTAAGACCATTTTTTCAACAAATTAAGGTATGTCCATAGGATGATTCAACATCCAGACGGACCCTTTGTGCTCCAGGAGGCCGAGAAGCATAAATTTTGCAAAGTACATCAAACAATTTCTGAAGTGGTTATGGCTTAAATGGATTAAGAGACAACTTGAATATGTGGTAATGAAGAAAGAGCGGTATTTACAGGATTTTAGAGTGGGTGTAAGTGTTGATGAAGATCGGTCAGAAAAATATTAATATTATTGTTCTAATATGTATTTTTATGCTTTTCCATGTAAGAGTTAAGAGATTTATGTCATATATATGTGTAATTGTTGTGAAAAATAATAAAATATTGAAGTGTGCAATTTGTGTGCACAATCTCTCTCTACTCTCTATCTCAATTTATAACAAGAGACATTGTTCATGTGTAAAATTTATGAAAATATCACATAGATACGCATAGCTCACCATTGTAAGATTAACATGGTCCAAGGTCATAAATATCAATTCTAACTTCATATCTCACCATTTTAATAGTTTAATCAGGATAAAATCACTACAGTATCTTGATTTTCCTATTTCTTTATTTATTTATTTTTGCTTATTCTTATCCGTTTTGATGATAATTTTCCATGGGTTTCAAGATGTTTGAATATTTGATGTAGATACATTTCTAATAATGTTCATTGTCTTGTAATTAATAAGCATGTGGCCAATAAATTCATTGGTCTATTGTTACAAATATCTGGAACAAAAATAACCTTTGACTATATACTCCCTATTTGTGAAATTGCATTTTTCTTCATGGTAATTTTCAATAGGTATTGATATATCAATAGAAACACATGATTTTAATTATGATTCAATTTGTTAACTACCAGATCATTGGTGAAGATGTGAAATTCCAATCTATCACTTACATCATTAAAATAAATATGTATTTCGTAAATCATGTGATTGATTTTGAAATATACATAGTGGTTTGTTTATGCATCGATATTGGAATAATGTTATTATTATTATTGGTTTAGTTAGTTGAACTACTTGCTATTATTTCAATTATAGATTTATATGTGAAAATAACAAACAAATCTAGACATTGCATCTAGATAGTTTCTGATTCAGGAGCATCTGGATTTAGCCAACAATGTGATTGTGTGTTCACATGTTGTGGCTAACAACAGGTGGAGAAACATTGATTATTAATATTTTATTTAGTTGTAAATGTGAGAAGTTAGTCTTTTTTATTTCCTAAATTAAGTAGGAATAAAATAGCAATTGGTTCTCCCTACAAGGAGATTAAGCCAAGTAGGTTAGAGCATTTAGATAGGATGTAAATTGTTTGTTAGAGTGGTTCAGGAGAAAGCTAATAAAAGACAAAGTGAACTGCTTTCATATATATATATATATATATATATATATATATATATATATATATATATGCATCAATAGGTGTGAGGAGAAGACTGGAATAGGGTGGAAAAGGTGTGGAATAGGTGCGAGAGAAGAGTGAGAGAGGAGTGAACAAAGAGCAAAAATAAGTGTAAAAACTAGCCATCCAAGGGCTTGGCTCTATGTATTTCATTTCTAATTTAATTCTAAGTGTTTTTTATTTTAATCTAGCACTCTATTTTAAAATATATATTTTATTTATTTGTTGAATTGGATATTGCATTAGTCACAAAGTGGAGGCCAATCAGAGTTTTAGGCAGTAGTGAGGACCATTAGATCTTGCACAGATCAACGATGGAAAAATCACATTGCAACCGTGAAGACTTTTCACATCATAGGATTTAGTGGTTAATTCTTCACAACATAATTTATTTACCTTGCGATGCAAAGTAGATCGGAAAAGAGATAAGTGTGGATCGTCGTATCCAACAAAGACCAAAAGTGGAGATGAAAGCGCACTCGGAATGATTTCGCAAACTGTAAATTTTAGAGTTCACTGTTAAGGCGGTGCATGGTAAGTTATTTTTTATGCGATGCGAAGTGGAGAAGGGCCATCTGTTGGCATGGCGCATTATCCCAGATCGCATGGAATAAGGTTTAACAACTAAGTTAAATTATAAAGTGTGTGAAGTGTGATCACTTGTGATTAGTTAAAAGTGCCATGGGACCCTCTAGTAAGAAGTTCGACGTGTACTGAATTGATTTGGGTTTATGTGAGACCTATTTAAAAGTTACATTTTGTTTCTTCCATGTGTATTTTAATTATTTTTCCATCTTGTCTACATCATTTGTTATCAGAGAAGACATTGAGTTCTATTCTCAAAGGTTGGAGAAAATATGCCACCCAGGAGAGGAGCCGACATAGGTCAGGGAAGGCCAAAAGCGAATGAAATTTTTCTATAAGAGATTCGACATCTTCGTACAAGAATGGATACAGTAGAGATTTCTCATAGGAGAGCACCTGATGAAGGAGATTTCAGTGCAGTAGAGGAAACTTATGAGGAAGAAGAAGTAGTAGAAGACGAGGCAGCGAAAGTTTTCAGGATATTAGCAAAGACTAGTGGGAAACCAAGAATGGAGATTCCTTCATGCGAGGGGAACCTTAATGTGGATGATCTGATGGATTGGATTAGTTCAATGGATAAGAATTTTTATTTGGAAGAGATCGAAGATAAGAAGAAGGTAAAGTATGCAGCTACCAAGTTGAAGGGCCATGCATCTATATGGTGGGATGAACTATAGACATCCAAAGTTAGAAAAGGAAAGCCTAAGATCAAGCAATGGGATAAAATGATAAGGAATTTGAAGAATAATTTTATGCCAAAGGACTACCAATTAAACCTTTTCAAGCAATTGTAGAATTTGAGGTAGGAAGGAATGTGTGTCAAGGAGTATACAGAGGAGTTCTACAAGCTGAGCATTACAGCAGGACATGTTGAAGATGATATGGATAAATTATCCAGATACATCGATGGTTTAAGGTATGACCAACAGGATGAAATCAATTTGTTGAGTATGAAGACAATTGAGGATGCCTACCTAGTAGCTTTGAAGGAATAGGAGAAAATGTTGATGGAGAAAATTCAGAGGAATAGAGGTTGTTGTTATGAGATCCCTCACCGAGCTAGGATGTCTAATGAGAAGGAGCCTTATACTGCAAAGAAAATACAACAAGGACTACATGGACTGTCAAAGCCCCTTTTTCACCTATCGAAACCCTTCAAAAGGCTAAAAATCCACCTTGAACTTTAAAAGCACTCATTTTTACATATCAGGCCCCTATGCGCCTTTCGGCTTAAGCTCTTAGCCCCCATTTCTCATATGACCCCGCTCCGTGACCGACGGCTAAAATTCCTTAAGCCCTCTTCAGCCATCGGACTTCGCTGGTTCCCAACTCCACTCATTTTATCTCTTTTTTCACCGTTGAGGTTCATCTTTGCCGAAGAGATCCTGACTGTTGATCTCCCCAGATCCAATGGCCATCGCACGTTCCGTTTGCACCTGTTGGCTATCGCACATCGCTCATCGCCACTCTACATTCCTTATTCATTGAACTCCTTTTCCACCGATGTGAAAAACCCCAACGCAATCCTAACCGTTGATGTCCTCCCAGATCCAACGGTCATTGCGCTTCACCTTTCTCCATCGGCCATCGCTTTTTGCCAATCCCCATGGCCATTTCCTTTCACTTTTTTTTTTTTTACGGCGATGTCGATTCCCCGATGCAATCCCCACTGTCTTATCAAACCCTAGATCAAAAGCTCTGTTTAACCCCAGCGACATCCAACCAAAAGTTGGCCCATACCTGCTTAGTTCCCTAGAATCGATATGGACCATTGATCTCACTTGATCCAACGGCCAGCAGGCTCCTCCCTGTTCTCCTCCTTCATCCTCCATCATTTCCCAACTTTTAATTTGGACCATTGATCTCACCCTATCCAACGGCCCAGATTAAGTACGGGCACACCAGGCCCACCAACCTGTCCATACCCCGCAGCGCCCCTACAGTTGATCTCCACCGTTGATGTCGTCATAATCTAACGGTCCCTACTCCATCGCTCCTTCGCTACTTTCCCGATCACTCATCCAATATTTCACTCCCCCACTCTAATTTGGACCGTTGATCTCCCTCATCCAATAGCCCACATCACTCTCACTTTTATAAGCCCACAACTGATCATCCTGCTACATGACAGGATTGTTGACATCATCGCCAGTCCCACCCAACCATGCAGGTACGTTTGTCACTTTCAACAACTTTCGTTGATCTGATTTTCCCAGATCGGACAGCTCTTATTCATTTTCGTACCTAATTTGCAACAGCTCCCCAACGCGCAACTCCGACGTGAAATGGGTGGTTTTGTGAGGACACGCGTCACCCTCCTAACTATATCGCATTCATTTCACTCATTACCACTTACCACCTTTCGCCTGCATGAAAACCACTCTGATTTTTCGCAAAACTGCCTTTTGCATAAATTTTCACCAAATTATATTTAAACTCTACTTTCGCCATGGAAACGCCTCTCCTGCATTCCTTGTCTCCGAACTACTCTTCTGCCTTCACCCGATCCTTCTGAAGAAGTCTATGCCTTCATTGCAGGATTTATTTAATAGGTTTGTTGTTTGTGTAGGTTTTCATGGCATTTTAAATATGTGAGACATCTCATATCCAATCACAGTGGCTCGAGGCCGAGGTTGACGATCCTCCTACCCAGGAAGCAAAGAAAAATGATGAAGAGGGTAAATTTCATGTCCAAGTCAATGGATCATGACCATTGGCCATTCTACAGGAACCTCCAGCACAGAAGGCCAATTCTTCCACTAGTAGTAGTACCGCATTCTCCAGCATAGAAGGCCAGCTCTTCCACTACCAGCAGCACCGCATTCTCTAGCACAGAAGGCCAGCTCTTCCACTACTAATGGTATTGCCTTCCCCAGTAGCAGTATTGGCTCCGCCTCATCAAATAGAAATGATAATTCATGACTAGGCCTATGTCGCTTTTTTACCTTATGTTCTTTTCACTTTTTCATTTCGAGTGAAATCCTTGTTTCACTCCTGTAGTTTTTACTTTCAGTTAGTACATTGTTTACATTTAAGATAGAAACGGATTTAGAACTACGCTGTAATATGATGAGAGGCATTTTTACCTCATCATCATTTATGTTTTTGATTTAGACCTGAAAGAGCATACAAGCATGTGAGGAATATATTTTCCCAAAATATCTTCTCGCGCATAGGAGTCAGAGGTTATAAAAACAGGAAGAAAACACTAATAGAGGGTTCCAAATTTTCCAAAGGACTCACTAGCTCGAGTATTCTATATGTATTTTGTATGAAATTTGATAGTGGATGTTTGAAGATCCCATAGGGATTCAGTAATAAGAAGTTTTGCTGGAATTGGGGATTCCGCTCGGGATGATTCACAGTTTGTAACTCTCTCTCTCTGTATCTTTTAATATAAGTGTTCATTTTGTATTTCTCCATACTTCTCGTATCTACAGGTTTTGGAATGCGAGTGATCCCATGTTTGGACATGAATTTATCATAGCAAATAATCATGTTTTATACATCCATAACACTTCAAATATGGCCCACGCTTGATACATTGTTCATTTTCTATCTCTTTCGTCGTTCTTTCAATACTAACTACAATGGATTCTTATCTTTGAACAAGCCCAGATATATGGATTCTTATCTTTGAATAAGCCTAGTATATATGGATTCTTATCCTTGAATAAGCCCGGTTATAGTTGATATCTTACTCCATATTCTGCCATAGTCATCGCTCACATATAACTTGATAACTGTATATTCATTTTAGAAGTCAGCCCCCTCTTACAGCATTCGGTTTTAGAGCTATCTGGTGCATTTACTTATTGTATTTTGTACTAAGTTTCTGTAGTTTTCCTAGTTGTTGTGTTTAACTTTGGGGTTTTGGTTCCACCCTTATTAAAACCATTCATCTGAGTGATAGTTGCATGAGAGCCAAACATTTCCAACTACAGTGAGTTGAGTCATATCCTCCTTGCATTTAAGATGTCCTAGGCACTAGTCTTTATACAACTCAAGGTTGTCTCTAGGAGCCACAACATCTTTCTGTTGTTGTTGCTGGGGAAATAATTTAAAGAACGAAATCCCTGGGCCTCGACAAATATTCATCCACCCTTCGGAATAGGTGAGAAGGAAGGGTTGGGAGTTGTAGATCGCTCACCTTAGCGACTCCAATATTATTTAAAGGATACATTTTTTTGCAGTCCTGGCTTCCCGAAAGCCCCACTTGAGGTCGGATACATCCTAGTTGAGAACACATTTGGTGTCTGATCTAGAGAAGATTTTGCACAAGAGAAGTGGGAGAGAAAGACAATTTGCCTATACATATCTTCCCATATTCTCCCTGGAAGACTCTCCATCCTCCTCTCATTTAGCTCAAGATCGAGGTCCTAATTTTACTGCAAGAACCCTTGATTATAATTCTGATAGCTCCTCCCTTGAAAATATTGAAGTAAAATATGAGGCTGAGCCTATAGATACTACACGATCCTTTTTTCCTCCTACTCCCGAAGCCAAAGAAGTTAAAGAAGTCACAGAGTTTTCCACCTCACATATTCCATCCATCCAAACGACCTCACAGTCTATCATGCAGTACATCCCTATTGTCATACATACCTCTCTTCCTCCACCTCCTATTATTCATCAGAATCCTCCTCTACCCCCACAACCTCCAATGACTCTCCCTGGTTTCCTAATGAACAGATATGCCCCCCTGGCATTGCCTCAGGTCCTAAATGACATGCCTTAGGATTACCTAAAGGTCTTACCTCATTTAAATGGGGAAGACAATACTGCTTCTCAGAAACACCTGGAAGATTTCTGCGCCTTTGCCAAAAGTTTCAATGCTAAACATCTGGATGTGGTGTTGATATTGTTTGTCCAGTATCTAGATGGAGATGCCAGAAAATGGTTCAAGACCTTTGGGGACCGCTCCATTAATAACTGGGAGGAAAGGGAGAATTCCTTCACCAGGAAATGGGGAGGGAAGAAGGACCACGGATACTGTCTTACAGAATTCAACGCACTTAGAAAGAGACATAATGAAGACATGTATAAATTAATCAAGATGTTTAATAAATTATATACAAGTCTCCCAGCCAAAATGAAGCTTCACCAGATCATTGCTAAAGTGGTGTTTTGTAATAGCCTTCGAGTCAGAATTCAGATTCTCTCTAAGGGAAAGGAATTTTGCTACTCTGGATGAAGCCTAGACTGATGCATTGGAAGTGGGAGCAAACTTTTCTTCTATGAGTAAATCAAAAGGGAGGTCAGACCATGATGCTAGATGTAGAGGGAAAGAAGAAGCACCTACCTCAAGTCAATATAGAGAGGTAGCAGATTACAAAATAGAGGAGATGAGTAAAATGATCAAGAACCTTTCGAGCAAGCTGGTAAAGCTTGAGCTCGAGGCAAAGAAATCATCCTCCAAGCCATTCCAGGCTGCTCCAAACAGGGGATTTAAATCACAATATAAAAATCCTCCTCTTCAAATATTGCAGAGAGAGAGGAAGGAGCAGCAAGACCACATACAACCCTCATTGTACCTAGAAGGGCAGATGGATGGCTCTACTGAATAAATTCCCGACGGGCAAGATGATCAATATCTCACTTACTCAAACAACGGTGAAGTTGAGACTTCTTCACAAGAAGGTGAAGGAGTGGAGCTCTCCTTGCAAGAAAAATAAGAAAAAACATGTGTTGTTGAAGATCCAGAGATCGATGATTACTATAAAAGATTTGTAGACTTCATGCAAGCACAGTTTCATAGAAAATATGATCTCAGGTCCTTTAGAAAGAGAACCTGCACACAAGAACAAGAAGAAGAGATGCCTCAGAAGGAGCCTGTCGTTCAAAAAATTGAAGATAAAGGTAAGAGACCTATGACCGAACCTTTACATCCTAATGTCTCTGTTCCATATTCTTCTAATATAATCCCCAACTCAATTGAAAAAATCAAGCCCATCCCAAAGGAAGAAAAACCTCCAGTCGAGAGTAAAGAGCCAAAATAAAGTCTCGTAGAGAAACCTCCTCCTATGTTTTGCCTTCAAAAAGAGCTAGGAAAAGAAAAAATTCCCGTCCCTTTGACTGAACTCCCGAAGAAACCAGCCTATCAGGCTCAAGTGTCATCATTCATGCTTCCTCAAGGAGCGGATCCAGTCCTAGATAGTTTAAACCTCCAAGAAGAAAGGCCCATGGTTATGTTCAATCCCCATGTTGAGGAACTATATTCTTAAACTCCCCCTTTCTATGTCTCCTTAGTAATTCATGACCTATTATTGCATAATTGTATTTTGGATTCTGGAGCATATCATAACCTCTTGCCCCTATTAGTGATGGAACAATTGGGCCTACAGGTCATTCGCCTGTATCAATATATCTACTCTTTTGATTCCAAGAGATTCAAAGGCTTGTGGATGATCAAGGATCTGGTGATAAGCCTAGCCCAAATCCCAGCTAAAAGTGTGGTGATGGATATTGTGGTGGCTGATATCCCAGCTTGGTTTGGAATGCTATTATCAAGATCGTGGGGTACAAAAATCGGAGGATATATAAAGTTGGACCTAACCTATGCAACTATCCCCATTTTTGGAGGACAAGATAGGAGGTTATATTGGGAAACAAGGTTCGTAAAAATAGTGACTAAGATTGATAATTCAGTAAAATCATTGGTATACGGTAAAGATGGGGAGATTCAGAACTGGTGGTGAGACAAGTAAGAAATCAATGTCAAGCTAAGCACCCATGACTGAGGGCTTACATAAATGAGGTATGGGACTTGGTAGAGAATTTCTTCTCAGCATTTAATATTCAATTCATTCCAAGAGACCAAAAAAAAATAGCAGAATCTCTTGGAGTAGCCGCAAGCACTTTTCGGCCACTTCAGAATCCCCTCCTGAGGTATGAGATATAGGTCCATTACCATCCTTCCATCCCTGATAATGTCAAACACTGGTAGGTGTTTGAGGATGAAGAGAAAGTGAAGAGATTCATGGAGAACATTGGGGAATTTTCCAATTTGGTCATAGAGGTTGGTGAGGAGGAGATTGAGGACCTTCCTCAGAATAAATGATAGGATACCATGGCTGGGCACAAGGTGTTGCAGCTCAAAGGGAATGTAATACCCAGAGGAGTGGTCCCTCTGGAGGAACTATTTGGTAATAATGATGTCCCAATCCGACCAAGTAAGGTTTTTGAACAAAATCAAGTAGATGACCTGAACCTCGGCACGGAGGTTGATCCAAAGATTGTGAAATTTTCTAATAAGGTACCCAAAGAATACAAAGAGAAATATTAGAAGCTATTTCAGACATATAAATACGTCTTTTCCTTTTCCTATCAAGATTTGAAGACCTTTGATATTAGCATTATCCAGCATAAGATTCCATTAAAAGGAGATGCTAAGCGACAAAAACAAAAATTAAGATAGATTAATCCTTTACTCCTTCCCTCCATAGAAAATGAAATCAAGAAACTGTTGAAGGTTAAGATTATTGTGCCATTAAGATATTCTGAATGGGTGGCCAACTTGGTCCCAGTCCGAAAGAAGAACGGAGAGATAAGACTGTGTGTTTACTTTTGGAACTTGAACAGAGCATCTTTGAAAGAAAATTATCCACTGCCAAAGATGGACCATATATTACAGAAGGTGGTAGGATCTTCACGAATGTCTATGATGGATGGATTTTCTGGGTATAATCAAGTAGCAGTGCTTCCGTAGGACCAAAAGAAAACCGCATTCATTACTCCTTGGTGAACGTTTATGTATGCTCGAATGTCGTTTGGATTGATCAATGTGGGGGCTACATTTCAAAGGGAATTGGACATTTCTTTTGTGTGGGAAAAAGACAAATTCATGGTGGTGTACCTGGACTATATCACAGTATTCTCAAAGGACGATGCTGAACATATGGATCATTTGCGCAGAACCTTTGACAAGTGCCGCAGGTATGGATTGTCTTTAAACCCACAAAAATATCTATTTTCTTTAGAAGAGGGTAAACTGTTGGGTCATATTGTAACAAAGGCAGGGGTAAAAATTGACCTGAAAAGGGTAGAAGTCATAAATGGTATATCCTTGCCCAGAAACAAGAAAGATGTCCAATTTTTTCTTGGACGTATCAAATTCTTGAGAAGATTCATACCGAACTGTGCAGAGATAGTTTGGTACATAACTGATATGCTGAAGAAGGATAACAAAGTAAAATGGACTACTGAGTTACAGGAAGCTTTTAATAGAATTCAAATTCTTTCGCAGAAGCCCTAGTATTGGAAGGACCAGATTATGCGAAACCCTTCATGATATTTTCATTTGCATCTCCCCATACCGTCGTAGTTGTATTATTGCAGAAAAATGAGGAAGGTCATGAAAAACCCATCGCCTTTTTCAGCTAAGTGCTTCACGACGCTAAGCTAAAATATAACATCCTAAAGGAATAGGCTTATGCCTTGGTCAAATCCCTGAAGGCTTTTTCGATATATGTATTGCAGTCTGCTATAACTGCATTCGTACCGACAGTGGCTGTAAAAGACATCTTGATTCAAGGGGATAATGAAGTAAAGAGAGGAAAATTGATAGTGAAGATACAGGAGTATGAGTTGGAAATATGCCCCACTAAGCTAATAAAGGGACAGGGATTATCCAAGATCCTTTCCGAATCAAACTGTTAGGATTTGGGGATAAATTTATCTATGGTGGCCAATGAAGAGCCTGAAAGAGCAGACGAGCAACGCAGAATAGAAACCTCTCCACAAAACACCCACATCAAGTACCTTCTCAGTCCATGCTACAAAGAAATTGTAGAGTACCTCTTGACTCTTAGATGTACTCCAAGCTACGATAGGACGAAGTACTAGACGTTGAGGATAAAATCTTAGAATTTCACCATAGCAAATGGTTCTTTGTACTAGAGAGACCCATCGGGCATAATAATTTTATGTCTCACAGATAATGAAATAGAAGAAGTGATCGCAGAATTCCACGAGGGCATCTGTGGTGGCCACTACAACTGGAGGGCCATGGCACAAAATATTCTGAAAGTAGGATTTTTCTGGCCCAAAATTTTCGGAGATGTTCATACTCGGGTAAGGGCCTATGAAAAATGTCAGAAATTTGCTGAAAGGCAGAAGTTCACACCTTTTCCTATGATCCCAGTACACATAGAAGAACCTTTCCAATAGTGGGGAATCGATTTCGTCGGCGAAATTCATCCTGCCTCAAGCAGGAAGCACAAGTGGATACTAATAGCCACTGATTACTTCACTAAATTGGGTACAGGTCGTGCAAGCAAGGAATGCTACAGACACAGTGGTGATCAAGTTTCTGGAAGATAACATTATCTCAAGGTTTGGCTGCCCTGTTAATATTGTCACACATAATGCTCAGGCTTTTAAGTATGTAAAATTTGTCAATTTTTTCCAACAATATAATATTGTGTTAGGAGACTCTACTACATACTATCCACAAGGAAATGGATTGGTAGAATCCTCAAACAAGACATTGGTAAGGGCATTGAAAAAGGCCATAAATTAAAACCAAAAGAACTGGGATTCTCAGCTCAAGTTCGTGCTGTGGGAAAACAGAATCACTAATAAGAGGTCAACAGGAAAATCCCCATATGAATTGGTCTATGGTAGAGTAGCAGTTTTCTCGATACAATTGGCCTTAGCTGTGGCTAGGTTCATGCAGTATTGTCAAGAGGAACCAAATGATCTTACCAGAAGAATGAATCAGTTAATAGAGTTGGAAGAGACTCGAAGTTGAGTAAATCAGAGGTTGACTGAGTACCAAGAGAAAATGAAAGACCTGTTCGATCAACATGCTAAAGATAAAGAGATGCAGGTTAAATATCTGGTGCTAAGATGGGATATAAGAAGGGCTGAGAAAGGAAAGCATGGAAATTTTGATCCTATACAGTTTGGACCTTTAAAAATTGCTGAAGAGGGAAGAAACAACACTTTTCAACTGGAAAATTTGCAGGGTGATCTGCTCGAGGCCCCTGTGAATGGGAAATTCTTAAAACCCTTTTTCCATTATTCATTCAAGCCGAAAGGTCTGCTGTATGATATTGTACATTATTCAGTTGCTTTTATTATGATGTTTGCTTTTTTGAATTGTCATGAAGGAAGAAAAGAAGGCATCAAGGAGATTGTGTTCACAAGAAGAAGGCTAACAGATGGTCTGTGATTTTCTCAACGTGTTCAAGTAAAAATGGGTCATCCACAAATGAAGTCAATGTTGTTATGACATCCCTCACCAAGATGGGATGTCTAATGATAAGGAGCCTTATACTGCAAAGAAAATACAACAAGGACTGCATGGATTGTCAAAGCCCATTTTTCACCTACTGAAACCCTTGAAAAGGCTAAAAATCCACCTTTTAGCTTTAAAAGTGCTCATTTTAACATATCAGGCCTCTAAGTGCCTTTCGGCTTAAGCCCTTAGCCCCCATTTCTCATATGACCCCGCTCTGTGACCGACAGCTAAAAGTCCTTAAGCCCTCTTCGGCCATCGCTTTTCACCAATCCCCATGGCCATTTCCTTTCGATTTTTGTTTCGGCGCCGATGTCAATTCCCAGATGCAACCCCCAAAGTCTGATCAAACCCTATATCAACAGCTTTGTTTAACCCTAGCGACATTTGATAAAAAGTTGGCCCGTACCTTCTTAGCTCCCTGGAATTTATCTGGACCGTTGATCTTGTTAGTCATCAATATTTTTTACCTGTTATTGATGGCTAGTTTCCTTAGCTAAGTTTTCTAGAAGCTGATCTCAAAATTGTCAATTTTTCATCTAGAAAACACCCCAAAACAATTTTTTTCATCTTACCCCTTCCTGTCAATCTATGATGAGAAAAATCTCCAGTT
The DNA here is from genome assembly GCA_034641835.2 of Pinus albicaulis. Taxonomy (NCBI): domain Eukaryota; kingdom Viridiplantae; phylum Streptophyta; class Pinopsida; order Pinales; family Pinaceae; genus Pinus; species Pinus albicaulis. The sequence continues at coordinate 248,632,128 of CM076583.1, read as the reverse complement.
TTCAAGACCTATCTCTCTTCAGCAAAGTATATTCATCTATATCTATCACAGCTATGATTACCTGTTGTCATTTACCCTTGTTTCTCATGCCATTCACTATCCAAAGGTTGACAAAGTGTCTGCAACTCTATCCCTGGTCATCTTGTCATTTGAAAATCTGATCATGCCTAAGAAAACACTTAGAATATGTGAAATTTGTGCCTAATTTAGATAGTGGTGTTTAGGGAGTTTTTCCTTGGCTAAGATATCCTAGGCTAAAGAGCCTCTGTCTAGTACCAGTCAACCATGAATTAGTTCCTATTCTGCAAAACAAGCATTGTTCTATCCATAGGTCGCACACCACTAAGAGATCACTTTGTCTCTTTTTAGAAGAAGTTCAACAAAGATCCAAATCAGGAAAAGAGAAGGTTTTTCACTGTCTGAATAAATATTCTTAGATGAGGCAAAATCTCCATGAAACACCAAAAGAACTCTCCAGGGTTCCAAAGCATCTGTTTTTACATCTTTGCAGGGGTGTAATTGAATGATGATTAGTATGCAAATAAGAGAAAAGGGACAATTTCAAACATGTCTCCCATGTTGAAGGGGTTTGCCATCAATGAAGGAAAGGAAGTGCAGTGAGTAAAGAGCAACTGATATGTATGGTTGTAAATCCAAAAAATTCCTAAAGAATAGAGATCATCCTCCAAGTGACATGAATACAAAATATTGAGTGATGCTGATCAACAATGCTTCATATTCTCCTCCAAAAGCAATGCTGGCCAATCTTTCCGAAGGGAATCATCATGTAGGGCATAAGAAGATAGATGCTTCTTATGCTACCTTGAACCTGGGATGTGAACATTAATCAAAGTCAATTTCAAGGTACCCTGAAAACATAGTCAAGGGAAATTTAGTTCAAAGGTGTCCAACAGTGAGCATTATCCTTATACCAACCACCTTATTCACTCCCTAAAAACTTCACAGTGATATTATACCAAGCGAATACATATATTGCAGAGCAATGACACTTTGTTGAAATAAATGAAATTTCATGTGTATGATGATAACCTCCTTCATGAAAAGTAGATGGTTAGAATCACAATGACAGAACCTCCTTAAAAAATCAGAGGGTTAGGAATACATTGTTGTGGCCTCCTTCATAAACAAGCAGAGGGTCAAACATGTTTTTGTGAAATTTCAGTGGCTACTTGGCACTTTTTCCTCCAAAAGGATGAACAGAAGATGCATAGCAGGGTTTAAAATTATGTTTGAGAATTTTTTATTTTGAAAACCTAGTTGAAGAACAGGAGTGAGACACCAAGAATTCATAGTTTGAAGGCCTTGGTTACATCATAAGTAAAACATTAACATGATAGTGTTAAAATTCCTCTGATCTTATCTGATGATAGCCTCCTTCAAAGGACAAATCCGAGGTTGAAGCTTTGTTTAAAGACACCCTCATCTAAATGGTAAGGTGGTAAACCAAGATGGGTTTTAAATTGACTTCTACAAACTGATATAAAGCAAACAATCCACCCAGGTGATTTATGTAATATGGGTATCTTTCATTTTAGACAGATCTATCCTAGTCTATCTAACTACTTTTTCTAGGTAAACAGAGGGCTAGCACTTGGGTTACAACTACTATGAATATGGTCATTCATAAAGATAAAAAGGTGACCATCTTTGGTAAACAAGTAGAAGATCAAATCATATGATAAGACCTCCTTCATTTCATAAACAAGTAAAGTTGCATATTTGTTTTCAAAAGTTTGCAGAAGAAATGATTTTGTGAGCCTCTTTCATGATATGCAATGTCACAATCTTGGAGAAAAACCTTTAATATGGATAGGCAATAGACACTTTTTTTTTTAACCTCTTTCCTCATAAAAAATCTCCCATAAGAGTATTTCTAAAAGGTCCTCCTTCATCATACTAGTAGAAGACCAAATCATGGTTTAAGAGCCTTTTTCACTCCATAAAACAATTGAGATGCATTATGGTGTTGAGAAGCTGCAGTAGTAGTTATAAAGGATGAATTCCTTGGTAAAAATCAGTAGATCAAATCATGTTTTGGAGGCCTCCTTCATCATACAAACAAAATACATTATCATGGTGAAAATACCCTCCTTACTTCACATACAGTCAATTTGCACAGTGGTTGTAAGAGGCTGCAGTATTGGTTTTTCATGGTGATGTCCCTCGTAGAAAAATCAAAGAATAACATAGTTTTTATAGCCCCTTTGATAACAATAAGGGGTTAAAAGAAAACAACAGGGTTAAATAAGTTTTGAAAAGAAATTTATAGTGACATCAGAAATGAAGAATTTAGTGATTTTTCAAAAGTCTCTTTCAAACAAACAAAGGAAGGACTATGTTCAAATACAAATGCAACAAAGTATTGTTTTGAAAACAAAGGCAAAAAGGGATGTTTCATTTTTCAAATTAAAATAAGGAAAATGGTTTTAAAAATCCTTATGAGTATAAGAGGGCACGAGCTAACATTCATTATCAACATACAAACAACTTCCATGGAGAAAAGAGAACAAGTCTCGAGCAATTTTTTGAGCATTTACAACTTGCTTGATGCGCGGCGCACCTATAACATAGCGCGGCACGCCTGTAGGTTACTATATAATGGTCTTTCACACAGCGCTGCATGCCTATAGAAGTGCATGGCACGCCTGTGCCTGGCATTCAACGGGCGCACAGGGCCGACCCAACAACCTCAGACATGGCACGTTTCTTCCCATTCAGGCCTGCCTGGCCCAGTAACCATCTCTGAACGTGGGTTGTTCTTTCCTGTTTAGGGCTATCTGGCCTAGTAACCATCTCTAAACATGAGTTTTTCTTTCCCGTTCAGGCCTGCCTGGCCCAGTAACCATCTCTGAAGGCGGTTTCTGCCCACTTGGGCCAATACTCAAAAGAGTTCTCAAAGGTGCCAAGATCAGGTTTTGAACAAAAATCTCATCTCCTAACACAGCAAAATACATATCATGGAGGTATTTATGTCTCTAGGCCTGAATTTTGTTTAAACTTAATGGAAAATTTGGTGTCAAAGTGTCAAAGAAATAGTGATAAAGTAGCAAAGGCCTATTGGCAGTTTTAAAGGAAGATTGGTTGTTTTAAGTTTGTAAAAGGATAATCACAGTTTTAAAGATCCAAAATTTGTGTGCTAAAAGGGGAAAATAAACTGATCTTCATCAAAGAGTTTATCTCCTAGCCTAGGAAAGAAAGATAACAGTGATTTCAAAGGGAGGAACCTAGCTATTTTCAAGAAAACCATCTTTGCCAAAAATCACAGAGAATCACTATTTAATAACTAGTGCCTTGAGAAAGTTTAAAATTGGTTTTTTTTTAAGTACATAAAAGATCATACAGAGTTTGTTTTGAAAACTTCTTACTAAGTGACAGGGACACTACTTTGTTTAGATAAACAGTGATCATTAAAGAGGAATAGTTTGTTCAAAGGGAAAGCACAATGTTTTTCAAGAGTGTACTCTTTGCTTAGAGAGAAAGGAAGATAGTGATTGGGTGAAACAATTTTGATTAGTTTATAAGGGGTTTACTCACCTCTTAAACAGTGATTTCAAAAAGCAGTGATTGAGGGAAAGAATTTTTCTCTAAAAAACAAAAGGGGACTTGTCTTAAAAAAAAACCACAAATAGATCTTACTAAAGGCCTATTTTCTTAAAACATAGTGGTGGAGAAGTAAATTGTTTTCATTTAGCAAACACTTGTTTGCCAACTAAAGAGAAAAGAAGTAGTCTATTTTTCAGTACATTTCAAGGTCTTGTTTGGGAAGTCAGTGAAAGGTATCAAAAGAAAAAATGCCTCCAAAGAAGGACAGCAGAAGTGGGTATCACAATAGGTATTAGCATATTATAACTCAGGAGGTGAATGACTCTCCTTCAGTACTCTTCAATTTTCATGAAGTAGGATGCTTGGATTTTTGCCAAAAATTACAAGAAGTAAAAAATCACCCTCCTTTGAAAATTTTTTTTGCTTTGAGGCTGCAAGGAAAGCATGTCCATCTAGCAAGTCTGGATTTCAAACTCTGTCCTAGGGCTATCTCCAAAGCTACTAAGATCCCATATATAGGAGAAAAGTGGTTCAAACAAACATACCTAGATCTGAATCACTACAAACCCTTTCTAAACCTAGACCATCAGGATGCTTGCCAAGCTATTTTCCCTTTTCCTCACTTTTTGAGTAGCTATGCCCCCCTCATGAAAGTCATCATGAAGTATTTCACATGTGAAGGGAGGTTTTCCCGGATTTATGCCTATAACATCAGGCTTCTTATGCATTTCACAAGAACTCAGTTGTTGAACCTACCTTTCTTCCTCTATAGAAGCATTAACAAGATGGCCTCTACTATCCAAAAGAAGCCCTCTGCTCAACAAAAAGCTTGAATATTTCATCATTCCCTTATCAAGATCATCATCCTCCATCAACTTGAGAAAAAGGGAGTTTCTTGGGACTCTTTCATCTCCCATCCAGATTTTGCCATTGCCTCTTCATCTCATGCTCCTTCCTCACCATCCACTCATCATGTTTCTCCTTCTTCTAGTAAATCCACTCCTGAGAGACAAGAATCCCCTATGATTGAGAGTGAAGAAGATAAGAGGCAAACTAGTAGTGAAGAAGAGAAGAGACAAACTAGTAATGAAGAAGGGCAAAGTGACAAGAAGCAAACTAGTAATAATGAGGGACAAAGTAAAGACTCTAAGCATGACAGCGTGGAAGAAGGAAATTATGGTGAGAATGAACAAAATGATGATGAGCATGAACAAAATGATGGTGAGAATAGTAGTCATGAAGAGGAACATGATGGCAGCCAACACAATAGTAATCGTGATGGTGACGAGGGACAAAATAGTGAAGGTAAAGAGCACGGCAATCATGAAGAAAGTAGAGACAGAGATGAAAAATACAGTCCTCAAGATGACAAACAAAGTGGCAGCCAAAACAGTGATGATGAGGGTCATGACAGTCCTCAAAAGGACACTTATGATGAGAAATAAGACAACTCTCAAGAAAGCAATGATGATGGCAAGAAAACACCAAACAGTGAGCATTCTGAAGGGGGAAACATGGAGCAAAAAGATCAAAACAGTCCTAAGGGCAGCCAAGACCAAACCAAGGACTAAGTTGTGAAAGTGCATGTTATAAAACTATCTCCCTCTTCTCATCAACACAACCAAGAGCATGTGCTAGCTGCCTCTCCTAGGAAAGGGTCCATGACTCTCCCTCCAAAATTGGCGAAACCTAGAAACACTACACCAACAAAAAATAAGATCACTCCAGTAGTGACTAGCAATGTCACAAGAGTGCTAAGAAGTAGAGGAAAGCTGCCTAAGAAGATCATTGTTGAATTTCCAAAGAGGAAGATGACCAGGAAGTCTATCCAAGGCAAGGGGAAAGAAAATGAAGAGATTAGTCGTAAAAAGGAAAGGGAGTTTGACATCATCCAGATAGACAGTGATGATGGGGATGATGAAGCTAGAATTCTTGAGGCTCTTTTACAAAATAGAGAAGCCCAAATTCATGACCTACAAGCTAATCTAGAAAGGCCCAAGGACCTCATACATGTTCTACAGATGCAAAACAAACAAATGAGTGGTCAAATGGATGTTTCTGAGGCTCGAGCTTTCAAATACCAAAGGGAAGCCTACAAATCACAATTAAAGCTTGAAGAGCTTATGGGAAAATGTGATGATACTGAATAATAAGAGCAGCCAATGAGAAAGAGGCCTAGGACTATGGGTCTCAAGAAAGATTTGGAGAAAAGCAAGGAAGAAGAGGCAGCTCTTGTTCGATCTTATCCTCTTACTCAATTGCTCACCCAAGAAATAGAAATAATAGAGAACCATGGCTTGAAAGGGCCAACAATAATTTGGAGGACAAGTTAGAGAAAGCTAACAGAGACTTGAGTATAAAAAAGAGGATGACCGGGCACTACAAGAAGTTGAACAAATTTTCCCGAACAAATCTCAAAGCTACTCAAGAAAGGCTCAAGGTTGCCCGAAAGAGGAGCCCAGTAGAAAAAATGGAGAAAGGCACATCAGGGCTTGAAATTTTGGCCTCATCTTCCTTACATGCTTCCAAGAATGCATGAGGGGCTTTCTCACCAAAATTGAGCAAATTTTGACAAGATTTTGTTTTTTGTGTTTTTTGGCCATAATTGCACATTTTTCAAGGTGCTGCCATGGGTGCTAGGAGCATCCTCAGCTCATGAAAGCAATTTTTTTGGACGGAATAAACTCAAGGGCAGCTACTCACAAATTTTTAGATCCAAAGGAGGTGTTTTGGTCCCCCAAAGAGGCGAAAAACAGTGATTTTTTTACTTTCTGCCTCACATATCAGCAAGGGTACTTTTTGGTTTTTTCCACTCAGTTCAGGTTTTGACATAATTTCATGGATCCGTTTGGGAAAAATAAAATATTTACAAAAACTAGACATCCAGGTATTTCCAACAAGCCATCACGGGCCTCGTTTCAACATCTGGAGGTCCTTCAAAAGTTGTCTACAAGACAAAAAAAATTCTGCTGCTAAGTTCCTGTATCATTTTGGCAAAAAAAGACAGTTTTCTGAAGTGGCTTATCCAAATGTGCGTTAAGAATTTTTTGGCAATTTTCATTTATGAGAAGTCAATTTTATTTCATTTTTTAGCATTTTAAGATACTTTTAAATATATTTTGTGCCTTGGGATTTGCAAAGCCTCAAGGAAAAAATTAGATATTTGTAATAAGCCAATGGCCTTCTAGATACTCTTGGATAGTTTCTTATTCTTTAGCCTATATATTACAAGAGATTTCATTGTATCAAGAGGCTAAAATTGATGTTATAGAGCAATACATGGTTATACAAGCTTGGAAGAAATACTTTGTCTCATGAAGTGGATAATTTCTTATGTGTTTTGGATGGTGGAAGAGGACTGTTGTAGGATTCCTTGACTTGGTAAATGGTATAGTGCTCCTTATTTGTTATGTTTCCTTAGTTATCATACATATTTTCATCTTTATTTCTTGTTGTAGGACAGTAAAGAATAGATATGAGACATGCCCATGGAGGCACCTCAAGTTTCCTGATTCATTACAGCTGCTATGTTTGTCTTCTTTCTTAGTTATGTCAAAAGAATTCTTAATTTCTCTTTGATACCCTAAGAACTTGCTATCAATTTAATTAATGGTTATTATGTATGCTATCTATTATGATTCACGGTAAGCCCTGCTTACTCATAGCTAACCAAAACCCCACTACTGAAACCTTTCTCTGAATATTTGATTGTCCTAGTTGAACCAAAGAGGTCTTGTGTCGATCTTTCCCTTTTCCTATGCTCTGAAATCTTAGTTCAAAGTTCCCGATAGCTCAAATATGATGTTTAGGAGTTCCCTCTTCATAGGTTGAGTTATTTGTTTGTCTTGTTTGTTTTCCCCAAATTCTGAAGGCGATTTTCCCAAAGTTAGAGGGTCTTATACTTCTATGTATCGCCTGAATGTTTATTTTATACATCTATCAGTTTGAAGTTTCATTTATCATGATTAATGGTTAGCCCTACCACATGGATTTCTATTGTAAAACTATTTATGTTTAGACCTCTTTTTCCTTCACAAAACCTAGTGTTCATCCCATTTCACTCCACCTAAATATTCCATTTTACCTCGATCAAATCAACCCTTGAATACACCTTGTCCACCATTTGAGGCTTTCTTGACCTTTTCGACCCCATAGCCCAGTTGATCTAACAATATTTTTATCTATTTATCCTTTGATCAATTCCTCCCTCAAAAAACTAAAAACAAACTAAAGACCCACTTAATAACTAGCCTAAAATCAAATACATAACAAGCAAACAAATCTACATCCTTTGCACAAATAGAGAGAGCCCTCTTTGAGTCCAGGAAGGCTAGGTCCTTGGGATCCAAAGTTGGTTTGATGTTACCCTGTCATTTGGCTTGCCAATCTACCAAATCACGGGACCCTAACATAATGGCGATCATGGTGGGACTCTGAGTTAGTGACAATCTAAGTATACCTTAGGACTTCAGAATCCCTCAATTAAAGAATACCTAGTGATTTTCAGCCACCTCATCACCACGCTAAAATAATTCTGATCACAGTGGGACATACTGAGTACATGACAATCTAGCAAACTCTTGTAGACTCATTAGTCCTTCAAAATTTAAATCAAACAAAAAGCCTATAGAATCATTTAGAGTAAACTCTTTTTGTTTCACCATCTTAGCAAAGTGATGAATCGGGTTTAGAATACTCCTACAAATAAGGCTGCATATAAAACTCAGAAAACCCCAAAAAAAATATCCCTAGATTGGCTTTTTACCAGTTATTGGTGGTGGACCATAAGTACATATCTCTAAAAACAACAAAACATCCACCTGGTGACTCCACTAGCCTCCAATAGGCCTAATACTCCATAAAAACCAAAAATTTCATAAATCATACTATTCTATTGACTCATCTTTCCCAAAAACTCAAAGTTGATGATGTAGCCTCTGAAATCAGTGACAAACTAAGTACAACTTAGGGATTCAGAAATCTTCATCTAAACATAGGAAATGAATAGAATAAACTTGCAAATAGAACCAGAGCTTTCTCAACAATCTAGAAAATTGTTGAAACTAAGTTTTAAGTCATTCTTGCAAGTTTCAACATAAAATTTCTCTAGAAAACATTTTCCTAAAAAACATCTTTGTCAGTATTGGTGGTGGACCATAAATCTCAAGAAAATCCACCTGGCGACTCCACTAGCCTTCATTTTTTTTTTTACCATTCTTTACATTAGCGAAACCCCTAGAGAGGACATCCATCCAAAAACAATCACAAATATCACCCTCTCTAAAATTTGACTTTGAAATCTGGCTTCACAAAGAATTAATACCAGATCTCACTCGGACCCAAATCCCCCTATCATAGTTGACGACCCAGAAAAAATTTTGTGGCAAACTTCTGAAACTGGTTACTTAGCTATCGATAGGACCATCCACAAAGCAAGCTATATACCTAAACACCTTACATCCTTGCAAGATTCCCATTTTGACTTGAGTTCAGCAAAGACCCTTTTTAGAAGCAAGTCACAAAGTAAAATAAACCTTGACGATCTTGAGCCCTTAGATTTGCAACAGAGTCCTAGCAGAGAAGCGTCGCCCACTACACCTCCTGATTTTCAGCTTCTCCACAATTTTGGCTCTTACAACCCCAAATATTCTCAGAATCAATCCACAAGTCCAAGTACTTCTGCCACACCTTTTCAGACCACCACTGTGAAAATCACCTCATCCCATACCACAAACCCTCATACTGTAAATCTATCATTCGCTCACATCATGGTAGCTTGGTATGCGCCTTTAGTGTTACCATTGCCTTTGGTACCTTTGCAAAATTATTACCAATCCCGAATCCCACACTTCATCGGAACTAAGGCTACTACCATTCAGCAACATGTAGATAGGATCGCTGATGCTTTTGACTACATGGAACTAGAAGATGAAACCATAAAGATGAGAATGTTCGCCCAAATCCTAGGCAAAGAACCCAAAAAATGGCTTAAAATCTTAGCTCCTAACAATATACATGATCCCCCAGCACTTTACCAAACTTTCATAAACAGGTGGGAAAGCAGGAAAAACCCAATCCAAATCCTTTTCGAATATAACAATCTTAAAAGGAATATGGGAGAAATTGTTCAGGACTATTGCATTAGATTCAACAGTTTCTATAACGCCCTCCCGCCTCACATGAAACCTCCACTTGGCTCAGCATTAGAAAAGTTTCTCAAAGGTTTTGATTTGGATATGACATAAAAACTAAGAGAAAGCGACCCCACAACGTTAGAAGAAATGCAAAAAGTAGCTATTAGTGTCGAAGCCAACCTAGCTGAGAAAAGAGCTAGGATAAGATCAGAAAAGAAAGTCACATAGTGTGATGAGGTCATGCCTTCAGTTTCCTCCTTAGACCCCGGAATAGACAACCTGGTTACATCCATGGAAAAAATGTAGGAAATAATGAATTTAAATTAAAAATCACCTCTTAAGGACAACCAGCCAAACCCTCAAAACAGAAACTGAAACCAAAATTTTAGAAGAGACTCGCCTCAGAACAAACCAAGGGAAAATAACCAACAAATCAGACCACCTTTCAATGAAAACTATGTTGATGAGGTAGAAAGAGGTATGGAACCACTTGATGAAAATCATTTAAACTTGATAGGTTCTGATAGCGAGGGTGAGGTTTTCCTCACATAACAAGAACAAGATTTCTTCTCCTCAAATCAAAATGAAACAAATTATGAGGACCCTGAAGATCTTGAGGTAGGATTGCAAAATTCCATTATGGAAGCTCATAGGAAATATGACCTTAGGAGTAAGAAAAACCAAAACAACTCTAAAATAGGTAGCTCAAACACTTTTTTTATCAAAACCCATGATACCATTCTTAAAAGAACAACAGATAGTAACAAAATCATGGCTAAGAAAACTGACCAAAACAAAGACAAAGCTAGTCAAGCAAGCCTTGATCCAAACTGTCCTAGTACCTCTATTAAGATTCCTGAAATGACTGTATTGAAAAAAATCCCAAATCAAAGTCAGCAAATTAAAAATATAGAGAAAGTCATGGCTGAAAAAACTGAAGCAAATCTATCTAAACTACAAGCAACTTTTAGTTTCGAAGGAGAAGTTGCCAAGATTAAGGTAACCATACCCCTCACTGAGCTAGTAATGGTAGAAGGTACAGATCTCAGATTTTTAAATTCTTCAACATAGAAAATGATGCAGATACTTTAAATTTGACAGAAGACAAACCTGAGCTTTTGTTTGGTCCCAAGATAGAAGGAGAATACCAAGAGGGAACTGTTTCTGATTCTACGTAAGTTTGAACATCTAGGACAAGGTATTACATAATGCCATGTTAGATTCTGGCACTTCCCATAACCTCATGCCTAAAGTAGTCATGGAGAGTCTAGGCCTAGAGGTAACCAAACCCTACAAAGACTTTTACTCTTTCGATTCAAGTAGGGTCAAATGCTTAGGCCTAATAAAGAACCCGTGTTTCACTCTAACACAAATACCGGCTAAAATCCTAGTCATGGATGTAGTGGTGGCTAACATTCCTCCCAAATATGGAATTTTATTATCAAGATCATGGGCCGCCAAAATACGAGGTAGCCTCCAAATGGACATGTCATTTTCTACCATCCCAGTTTTTAACCAGACTAGGAGGTTGTACCGAGAAACTCACATGAAATATATGGTGAGCAACCTAGATAGGCCAAACAACACCCCAGTTTATTCCATTCATTCAAATTTAGATTCTTTTGTCTTATATAATGAAAGTGATATAAATGAGCAGATAAAAGGAAATGAAGAAGATTCAAGCCATCAAAACAACTTTTCTCATCCCCAGATAAAGAAACTGATGATCAAAGCTCTAAGAAACCTGAAAAATAGCTTAGTAACATACATGAAAAAGAAACTCTTTGGAGTATAAAATTTGACGGTTCTTGTGGAAAAACTGGTTTGGGGGCTGGCATTTGGATACACAATACTAATGAAGGTCATTCTTTTAGATTAGAATTCCAATGTACCAATAACATTGTGGAATATGAGGCCCTTCTCCTTGGTCTGCACATACTTAAAGACTTAGGCGCTAAGAAAATATCAGCCCAGGGAGATTCATAACTTGTAATTAGAAAAATCAAAGGTGAATACTCGGAAAAAAAACTCAAGACTGAGAGAATATAGGAATGAAGCATTAGACATCCTTAAAACCATTGAAAGATATGAACTCACTTGTATTACTAGGACTCAAAATATCCTAGCCAATGAGCTCGCCTTTTTCACAAGCAATGGCCAAATACCATGTCTAAGTGAACAATACAGTATCCAAGTCAAACATCACCCTACAGTACCAGACAACATTGACCATTGGAAAATATTCAAAGATGACAAACAAATTGATGATTTTTTGCAATCTAGGAATGAGTTTGAAGTAACTAAAACAGACTTAGAAAATGAAGAAATAAGTCTTGACAAAAATGAAGACCAAGAGCTAGATTCACCTTCTTAAACAGATGTAAACTTGATTAATAATCCATATGAAGTCGACACATGTGAGGACCTAGACCAAAGAGAGCTTGAATTCTTACACTGTGAAAATGACACCATACCCAGAGGGCTTGCACCCTTAGAGGAATTGTTTGATTTTAATGATGTGGCCAAAAAACCAAAAATGGAATCTACCGAGGTTGACATAGAATAATATAACATAGGAAGCACAAAAGAACCAAAAATGATCAAACTTTCCAAAACTCTTCCTCCTCACATAAAACAAAAATACATTGAGTTGTTTAAAGAGTTTAAAGATGTGTTTGCATGGGGATACCAAGATTTGAAATCATACAACACAAGCATCATTCAACATAAGAACCCCCTCAAAGAAAACCAGAAGCCTTTCAAACAGAAGTTGAGAAGAATAAACCTATTATTACTGCCTTTAGTTGGGAAGGAAATAAAAAAGATGTATGATGTTGGGATAATAGTGTCCCTTAGGTACTCTGAGTGGATTTCAAATCTAGTATCAGTCAGGAAAAAGACCAGTGAGATCAGACTTTGTATTGATTTCCGAAACCTGAATAGAGCCTCTTTAAACGACAACTATCCTTTGCTCAAAATGGACCACATACTTCAAAAAGTGGTGGGTGCTAAAATAATCTCATTACTTGATGGTTTTTCTGGTTACAACCAAGTGTTGGTTTTTCCTACTGATCAACACAAAACTGCTTTCACCACACCTTGGGGCACTTTCATGTATGTTAAAATGCCTTTTGGATTAATGAATGCTAGTGCCACATTCCAAAGAGCCATGGACATAGCCTTATCAGAAGACATAGGTTATTCCATAGACATATATCTTGACGACATCACAGTTTATTCCAAATCAGATGAAGAGCATCTGGTTCACTTGAGAAAGGTTTTCAAAAAATGTAGAAAATATGGTTTATCTCTGAATCCCAAGAAAACACTTTTCAGTCTCGAAGAAGGAAAACTCCTAGGTCACATCAGTTATGAAGATGGAATAAAAAAAGACCCCAAGAGAATTGAAGGCATACTGCAAATAAGTCACCCCAGAAACATAAAGGAATTGCAATCCTTTATTGGAAAAATTAATTTCTTAAGAAGATTCATCCCAAATCTTGTCGAACTTCTGAGAAATATCACAAACATGTTAGAAAAGGAAGTTGGGGTTAAATGGACTACAGAAGCCAAAAAATATTTTGAATTGGTTAAAAAAGCCCTGACCGAAACAACAGTACTGATAAGTCCTGATTTCACCAAATAATTTTACATTTTCTCATTTGCATCTGAACGCGCGATAGATGTAGTATTATTACAAAATAACGCAGCAGGGCAAGAACAACCCATAGCTTTTTTCTGTAAATCCCTAAGAGATGCTCCCTTAAAATATAATATCATGGAAAAACAGGCATTTGCATTGGTTAAAGGACTGAAATATTTCCAAGTTTATATCTTGCATTCTCATATCATTACTTTCGTTCCTCATACCGTCGTCAAAGATATATTAAATCGAGATCCCGATGGTAAAAGGGGAAAATGGATCGCTATCATCTTAGAATATGACTTAGAAATCTGACCCACCAAACCTGTAAAGGGACAAGGACTCGCAAGACTAATGGCTGAAACCAACCTCCAAGCATTAGATATAAATTTTATTGATACCTTAGAAGAACAGGAAGAATGCACAGCCCCTCATGTTGAAGAAGTGTTTTTAAATTCACCTTGGTATTCTGATATTATTTATGTGTTATTTTATCTTAATGCTCCTCCAACCTTATCAAATACAAAAGCAAGATTCCTCAAACAAAAATCTTTAAATTTTTGTATTTTAGATGGAATTCTGTATTGGAAAAATCCCACTGGTATGCTGCTTAAATGTTTGCTTGAGGATGATGCAGAAAAAATTATGCACGAAATGCATGAAGGAGAATGCGGAGGTCATCTCTATTGGAAAACCACAGCCAGAAAAATCCTTAGAGCCAGTTATTATTGGCCTACATTGGTTCCTGACACTCAAAAACTGGTTTTTACATGCCATAAGTGACAAATTTTTTATGGCAAGAAAAAACTTTTACCTTTTCCCTTACATCCCATCATAGTTGAAGGACCTTTTCAGCAATGGGGTTTAGATTTTATTGGGGTGATTCACCCTTCTTCATTTGCTCTACACAAATGGATCCTTACATCCACTGATTACTTTACCAAATGGATAGAAGCCATACCCTCTAGGAACGCTACCGATTCATTCATCATTAAATTCCTAGAAACCAACATTTTATCTAGATTTGGCTGTCCTAGGGAAATTACCACTGATAACGCTGCTGCCTTTTCCTCCAAAAGAATGGTTGAATTCTATTACAAATATCATATTTCATTAGGACATTCCACAGCTTATTACCCTCAAGGTAATGGTTTAGCCAAGTCCTCTAACAAAAGCCTAGTCAACATCATTAAGAAGCTTCTTGAACAAAATCAAAAGGCATGGCATGGAAAACTAGTGCATGCACTATGGGCTGATAAACTAACCACCAAAAAATCAATCGATATGTCTCCCTACCAACTAGTGTGTGGCATGGTGTTGAGTCCCGAATTTGCCTCTTTTCCATACACTTTTCCATATCTTTTTCACTCACCTAAACCTCCAAAATTGTCAATATCATGTGCAAAAGGGTATCTAACATGGTTTTTAATTATGTTTTTGTGTTTTCTATTTGATCTAGATTTTGTTCATACAGCTGCGGAAACTTGTCACTTTCCGCATCTGCTGCAACTTTCCGCAGCTATTTTGTGGAAATCTATGCTACAGGTGTCTACGAAGGAAACGAGCCACATGGGCAGGCTACGAATGACGAGGACATGGTTCGTGTCCTATTGGTTCAAGTAAATTCGTCAAAGAAAGCCGCGGTCAAAGCCATCCACGTGGAAGTCAACTATGGAGTTCTATGTCGGCTGGACTCTGTTTCGTGGCATATAAACATCCATACGGCCGTTTCCAAGCTTGCGGAGGTTAATTGACATCTGTGCAAAGTTATGGAGTTGAATTTAAGCGCCCACCTTCCATAGATCCGTTTTCCAACATGGCCATACTCCTATATCCGTGGCCTTAGTGGTCTACGTGCTGGCTGCTATCATAAACTTCAGGAGACAGTTACAGTTTATTGCTTTATATAGAGCGTTTACATACGCACGTAGAGTAAGTTGATCATTGTTAGTTGATAGTTGATGTGAGTACTCTTTTATGTTTTCTTTGTAGTGATTACGCTGCCTTGAGCCGTAATACTACCAGTCTGTAATGAACTGCTTTTTAATATGAGAAAACTTTGTTTTACAACTTAATTCGTGTTTGAGGATCATACCAAAGCTGTGTAGAGGGCCCCTGCTCAGCCAAGGTTCTGTGTATTAATGTATATATTTCTCATTTCATTTCTTTAAAAAGTCATTGTATCATAATCCATTACATGTTCATATTTTGTAGTTGTTTCATTTATGTTTATACATTTCTATAATTTCCATTGCATTCCTGTCTTTCATGTTTTTATGATTGTCAATCACTGATCAGTTTTCTTGTGCAGGTTTTAGGTAGACAGCCCGGGCATTTTCATAGTATTTTGGCTAATGATATGAAACTAACATTATTCTGCTGCTAGTTTTGCTTTTCATAGCTTTTGTTTAACTTCAGTTTTGCTTTGAACATTTTAGTTTTGTTTATCTGATTCAGTAGTTAAATTTAAATATATTAAGCTGCTCATAGTGTCTTCAGTTGCCTCCGAAAGCCACAGCTGGACTGATGGTGAGGGACTGCATGATGAAATGTGTAGTTTAGTATTAGTTTCTTTTCTGCAAAATTAAATATATTAGGCTGCTCATAGTGTCTTTAGTTGCCTCCGAAAGCCACAGCTGGACTGATGGTGAGGGACTGCATGATGAAATGTGTAGTTTAGTATTAGTTTCTTTTCTGCAAATTTAGATATATTAAATCATGTATGACATCTTCAGTTGCCTCCGAAAGCCACAGCTGGACTGATGGCGAGGGATTGAATCATGAGTGTATGGTTTAGTATTGGTTTACTTTCTGCAAATTAAATATCAGTTACACAAGTTGTTTATGATTACTTCCGAAAGTCATAGCTGGTCTAATGATGAAGGGTCAGAAAATGAATTGATGTAATCTGATTTAGATTTATTTTGTTGCAATTTCAAATTTCCATAAGCATAGTTTCTTTTGTGTTTAGTTGGCAGCAAGAATAGTTTGGTTTTCATGTTCACTAGTTTACTGTTTTGATTCATTAGATTAGCAGCACCTTTTCATTTCAGCAGTACACTTTTACTTTCTTTCAAGTCTTGTCATTGTAATTTCAATTCGCTTTTAAAGTTTCAAGATTGGTAAATCATTATAGGGGATATCACTTCCTTGAACAAATATAACCAAGCTTGTTTTTCACTTTAGAATTTCCATTTCACCTTAGAAAGACCAAAAATGACAAAAAGTTAAGAAAGAGGTTATCTTGCACATATAGTGCGCCGCACTTCATCAGCTTACGATTCCCGGATTGAAAATTAAATGCAGCAATTTAGGACACACTAAATTGACCAAACAAACTAGTAGCAGAATAATGTTAGTCTCATATCATTAGTCAAAATACTATGAAAATGCCCGGGCTGTCTACCTAAAACCTGCACAAGAAAACTGATCAGTGATTTTAACAATCATAAAAACATGAAAGACAAGAATGCAATGGAAATTATAGAAATGTATGAACAGAAATGAAACAACTATGAAATATGAACATGTAATGGATTATGATACAATGAATTTTTAAAGAAATGAAATGAAATATATATACATTAATACACAGAACCTTGGCTGAGCAGGGGCCCTCTACACAGCTTTGGTATGATCCTCAAACACGAATTAAGTTGTAAAACAGAGTTTTCTCATATTAAAAAGCAGTTCATTACAGACTGGTAGTATTACGGCTCAAGGTAGCGTAATCACTACAAAGCAAACATAACAGAGTACTCACATCAACTATCAACTAACAATGATCAACTTGAAAAACAAGCTTGGTTATATTTGTTCAAGGAAGTGATATCCCCTATAATGATTTACCAATCTTGAAACTTTAAAAGCAAATTGAAATCAAAATGACAAGACTTGAAAGAAAGTAAAAGTGTACTGCTGAAATGAAAAAGTGCTGCTAATCTAATGAATCAAAACAGGAAACTAGTGAACATGAAAACCAAACTATTCAGTATAGCTGAACCTAAAACTATATATTTGGAAATTCAAAATTGTAACAAAAAATAAATCTCTTAAATAAGTTTATAACATTAATTCATTTGTTCTCATCATTAGATTACATTACTTGGTTTTCTGAAAATGTCCTGTGTTTTCTTAACAGCAATTATTTAAAATTTACAGAGAAAATTTAAACCTAATAATAAACCAACATCACATGATTCAATCTCGCAACATCCCAGTCAGTATGGTTACAAGAGCTATTGAGAAGTGCCCATACATTATTTAATATGCTAAATTTTGCAGAAAAGAAACTAATACTAAACTACACATTTCATCATGCAGTCCCTCACCATCAGTCCAGCTGTGGCTTTCGGAGGCAACTGAAGACACTATGAGCAGCTTAATATATCTAATTTTGCAGAAAAGAAACTAATACTAAACTACACATTTCATCATGCAGCCCCTCACCATCAGTCCAGCTGTGGCTTTCGGAGGTAACTGAAGACACTATGAGCAACTTAATATATTTAAATTTAACTACTGAATCAGATAAACAAAGCCAGGAAATGTTCAAAGCAAAAGCTGAAGTTAAACAAAAGCTGAAAAGCAAAACTAGCGGCAGAATATGTTAGTTTCATATCATTGTGAAAATACTATTTAAATGCACATTGTCTACCTAAAACCTGCACAAGAAAACTGATCGGTGATTAACAATCATAAAAACATGAAAGACAGAAATGAAATGGAAATTATGGAAATGTGTAAACAGAAATGAAACAAGTACAAAATATGAACATGTAATGGATTATGATACAATGAATTTTTAAAGAAATGAAATGAGAAATATATACATTAATACACAGAACCTTGGCTGAGCAGGGGCCCTCTACACAGCTTTGGTATGATCCTCAAACACGAATTAAGTTGTAAAACAGAGTTTTCTCATATTAAAAAGCAGTTCATTACAGACTGGTAGTATTACGGCTCAAGGCAGCGTAATCACTACAAAGCAAACATAACAGAGTACGCACATCAGCTATCAACTAATAACTCAACTACTTAACAACTAACTCTACGTGCGTATGCAAACGCTCTATATAAAACAGTAAACTGTAAATGTCTCCTGAAGTTTATGATAGCAGCCAGCACGTAGACCACTACGGCCACAGATATAGGAGTATGGCCATGTTGGAAAACAGATCTATGGAAGGTGGATGCTTGATTTCAACTCCAGAACTTTGCACAGATGTCAATTAACCTCCGCAAGCTTAGAAACGGCCGTATGGATGTTTATATGCCACGAAACAGAGTCCAGCCGACATAGAACTCCATAGTTGACTTCCACGTGGATGGCTTTGACCGCGACTTTCTTTGACGAATTTACTTGAACCAATAGGACACGAACCATGTCCTCGTCATTCCTAGCCTGCCCATGTGGCTCGTTTCCCTTGTAGACACCTGTAGCATATAATTCCACAAAATAGCTGCGGAAAGTTGCAGCAGCTACGGAAAGTGGCAAGTTTCCGCAGCTGTATGAACAAAATCTAAATCAAATAGAAAACACAAAAACATAATTAAAAACCATGTTATATACCCTTTTGCACATGATATTGACAATTTTGGAGGTTTAGGTGAGTGAAAAAGAAATGGAAAATTGTATGGAAAAGAGGCAAATTCGGGACTCAACATACCCCCACTGTGAAGGTGTTGCATGTCCTCATGCAACCAAAATTTTGATATTCTTTGTTCAATTCATGTGCCTTGATACTTCAGCCAGCACATCTAACCCCCTTCTCTTCTTCTTTGGTACTGCCATCATTCTGGGTTTCTTCATTAAGCACCTGAATTTGATATTCACAAGTTCTCTGCTCAATTTTTGGCATTTCCTTTTTAACTTCTTATTCTTCTTTTGCCAAATACCCAAATGTAACATAGTATTGTCATGGATGATCTTGTCCAGTTTTCCTTGTTCTTTCAGTGTTTCATTTTCATTTTTGATATGCCGATTCAAAAGCTCAAGCTCAAAAATTTCCTGTTTTAATGACTGAACTAAATCATCCTGCAATGTATGAGGCTGGATGGAAGAGGTACTTGGACCTGTGGCTGCCTTCTCCAAGGACTCTATATAGTCATATACCATTTGCTGCTTGGGGTCTACTTCCGGTGTCTTTTTCATTGGGCTGTCCCCAAAGTGTTGTAAGGGAGAATTATGTTCAAAATCTGGCCGAGGAGAACTTACATCAATATTTTGCTGAGAATAAGATGGAGTACGCTCATTGTCTGATTGGGAGTGAAAGGAGTCAGGTTCACTAACTGACTGAAATGGACTATGGTCAGTAGGAGACTGTTCAGATGGCTCCTCACCCAAATCAATGAAATGAGGACCTTTAATTTGTGTTTTTCTCAGTTTTCCCTTAAGCCTGCTGCTTCTCCTCACATGTTGTGGTACACTACCCTTTTGTTCGTGTTTTCCTGTTTTTGCCTTCTTGGATAGAGATGACTGTTTTTGAAGAAAAATTAATCTTTCAGATAGAATTTGGTGATCTTCTTCTTCAGAAGAAGAAGTTTTATGGACAGCCTCAATAATTTCTTTCCCTTTTGGTATTGTTGGCTTTTTAGCTTTAATTTCCTTCTTCTTCCTTTTTACCAATCTCTCTTCCCTATCAGTTTTCTTCATAGTAGTAGTAGAAGTATCTTGGATTTCATCTACTGTTCTTTTCCTTCTACTTATTTTTGCTGTGCTAGCTGCGGGAATTTCCTGTGTAGGAGCAACTTGGGTTTCAACATTTATTTTCTTTCTTCTACTCCTTCTAATTGGATTACCTTCAGGAATTTCCTGAGGTTCTTCAAAGAAGTTTCTAACTAGGAATTGTTCCCATGTATTTTTTCTTTCCTTTAGCTCCTTTTCAATCAGAATTTTTATAAGCCCATGGTGATATAAATGAGGCTCTACATCTCCTAGGTGTTTTTGCACAGTCACAGCCATTTTCTTCAAGCTATTGAGTAGGAAATAAGGAAGATTGAGAGTTTGGTTTTCAAGAAAATTCATCAATAGCCTAGTATGATACATGTACATAGAGCCAAAACGGCCTTCACATGTAATAAATTTCTGAACAATGAGTAGTAAAGTGACCCATTCATCTTTTATTGCATGTACAGGGATGCCTCTTTTAAAAACAGTGATATCCATACCTTGATTCCATAGGATTGTTCTCCATGCCTCATCACTGATACTTTTATTTTTGAACCAACGTTCTCCTTCCTGAAGAAGCTCTGTGGCTGTTGCTATTGATGCTTCATTGACCAAAAACTTGAGGTCCCCCACTTCTGCTTCCGAGCCATCAAATGATCTTGCAAACGCTTTGGTAACTTCTCTGTGGTAACCCCTGAATTTCTGAATAAAACGCAGCCATTTAGCTTTCCTCAACATCTCTTTTGCTTGTGGATATCCCTCTATGAACTTCGGTCCTTCTGGCTCTGCCCTTAATAATTTTCCCATTTTACTTCTCTGTGCTTCACAGGCTTGCCTCTGTGAGGGTTTAAGTGGAAATGGAACGATGGAATACACAGAATCTAGCACAATACTGTGGGGATGTTATCACAAAACGGAAATGAGCACCATAAACAGAATGGAATAAGACTGTGAGTGGATATACGGGAATGAGAGTGAGCAAAAGGAACGGAATGGAGTGAAACAGGGAGTGAGAATGAGTAGAGTGGGGTTTTGTAAAACACGACAGAGACACGACAAAGAGGTTAACAAAGTATAATGCATTCGGCCGCGTTTTGAATTTTGGTGGCTGTGTAATAAATACAAACACGTTTCAATCAATGATTATGAAGTTATGCGGCTTGTAAGAGTCCTTTGTCAACTCAAATACGTATCATTATCTACGGTGGGATATTTGAACATGAGTGAGAGTCGGAATTTCAATGATGAAACCATTGGTGAATAAATGCAAGAGGATAACATAGAGATCGTGGAAGGTTACGGGACTGTCAATATAATCATTGCGCGTTATGGGTAGAGCTCATGGTTTAAAATTACATAAAAATGTGTTTTTCGATACTATTTGAAATAAACTTTATTCATACCTTTGGAATCCTTGCTTTTGCCCTTGGTCTTCAACTGATTGATCTTCATTAGTGTCTTGAATGTTCCATTGATCCTTTCTCCTGCATTTATTTCATAATTTATGAAAATAACAACTAACTGTACATTCTTTTTGAAAACAGAGTAGTAGCAGCTGCGGAATCTGCTTCTGGCTGCGGAAACTGGAGCCAGCTGCGGAAACAGATGTCAGCTGCGGAAACTGACACAGCTATTACTTGGCTGAAATAGAAATGAACAAATGACAAATGACCAGGTGGAAATTGTCATAAAAAGATTTTTATTGATGGAATGGATGAAATGAAGTGGAATGAAGTGTAATGAAGTGAAATGAAATGAAATGAAGTGGAATGAAATGGAGTGGGTGGTGAGATGAAATAAAATGAAAAACAGATTTTTTTTTGGAAAATATAGAGTGTCAGGTGTCCCTGATTTTCACCCCATATTTTTTGTATAAGACTGCCAATCAATGATTGGTTTTCAGGCTTATACCATTTTTTTTTTTTTTTTTTTTTTAACTTGAAAAACAAAAGCTAGGCTGGTGGAGAAGAAGAATTCTTCTGTACCAGCCTGATTGCAGAACTTTCTTGAAACAACTTGACAAAATCCTCTTTAGAGAGTGGCTTATGATAAACTTTCAATCTATGGCCATTCACTATGAGAGGAGTTTGAAACTCATCAATGGTCTTGATTCTTACAGCTCCATTGTTAAAGATCTTGTCAATCTCATATGGCCCAAGCCAATGAGTCTGAAATTTCCCTTGAAAATCTTTAAACTTGGAGTCAAATAACAATACCCAATCTCCTTCTTGAAACTTCTTCTCTTTGATATATTTGTCATGCCATTTAGTTCTTTGATATTGAACTAGATCAGTTCTTAGAATTGCTTCTTGTATGATCTCATCTAGCTCATTCAACTGCTCCATTCTATGCTTTTGGGCTTCTGATAAGTCCATTCCCAACTGAACTGCTATCTTGAAGGTCTTGACTTGGAACTCAATGGGGAACAAGACTTCCTTCCCATAAACAAGTTCATAGGGAGAATGTCCTGTTGTATTCCTCCATGTAGTTCTGTAGGCCCACAAGGCTTCTGGAAGCCTTTCTGCCCAATCTCTTCTATGTAGATGAACAGTTTTGGTGATGATACTTTCAAGAACTTTGTTTGTGGACTCCACTTGACCATTTTCTTGTGGATGGTGAGGAGTAGATCTTCTGTGCTTGATTTTGTATTCTTCCATCAACTTCTCCACCAAATCGGATGTGAATTGGCTCCCCTTATCTGTCACAATTTCTCTTGGAACACCAAAGCGAGTAAAAATATCCTCATAAAAAAAATGAACAACTGAATTTTCAGTAGCAGATACTAATGCTTTAGCTTCTACCCATTTAGTAACATAATCAGTGCAAACCAATATATACTTCTTTTGTTTCGATGGTGGATTAATCGGTCCAATGAAATCTAAAGCCCATTTTTCAAAGGGTTCAATGAGTACCTGTGTTTGCAGTGGCATTTCATTTGAAAGGGTAGGTTTCCCTACTCTTTAGCAGCTATCACACCTTTTGACATATTGTTTTGCATCTTTGAAGAGAGAAGGCCAATAATATCCCAAGGAAAGGATTTTATAGGCCGTCCTTTTGTCCGCAAAGTGTCTGCCACATGGTTCATCATGACATGCCTTAAGAATATCGGGCATTTCATCTTCCCTGACACATCTTCTGATCACAAGATCTGGCCCTGTTTTAAACAATTCGTTAGAAATCCATGAATATCTTGAACTCTCCTGAATAATTTTTCGTTTTCTCTTGGAAATAAATGTGAAGGTAGTTTCCCTGTAACCAAATAGTTAGCAATATCTGCATACCAAGGGGTCTTAATAGTTACTGCAAACAAATATTCATCAGGAAACTTATCTTCTACCGGAGAATCTTCTTTAGTATTCTGAATCCTAGACAAGAAATCAGCTACTGTATTCTGTTTTCCTGGTCTATCCAACACAGTAATATTGAATTATTGCAAAAGTAAAAGCCATCTTGTCACTCTGCCATTAGTAACAGGTTTGTTCATTAAATATCTAATTGCAGAATGGTCAGTATGAATAAAAGTTTCATAGCCTGTTATGTAATGTCTAAGCTTATTAATTGCATGAACAACAGCTAAAAACTCTTTTTCAGTCACAGTATAGTTCAACTCTGTGGGAGTCAAATTTTTACTGGTATAATAAATGGCATAAGGAACTAAATCTTTTTGACCCAACACGGCTCCTAGAGCTGTATCTGAAGCATCCGTAGAAATATGGAAAGGGAGTTTCCAATTTGGTCCTCTCAAGATAGGTGCTTCAGATATTCTTGTTTTCAAAGTTTCAAAAGCTGATTGACAATCAGGATCCCATTTAAATTCACAGTCTTTTGTAAGCAACTTTAAGAGTGGAGATGCTATTTTAGTGAAGTTTTCTATAAATCTTCTATAGTAACCAGTAAATCCTAGAAAACTTCTAACATCTCTTTGACAATTTGGAATAGGCAACTTGGAGATGACTTTAACTTTTGATCTATCAACCTTAATTCCATCTCCTGAAATATGATGTCCTAAAACAATCCCTTCAGTAAACATCATAAAGCATTTTTCATGGCTTAATGAAAGGTTTGTTTCTTTACATCTTATAAGAACTTTTTCCAATTTTTCTAATGCCTCTTCAAATGAATTACCATAAACTGTAAAATCATCCATATAAACCTCTACACAATCATGGATTAGATCAGAAAAAATTCCTAGTATTGCTCTTTGGAATGTTGCAGGTGCATTACATAACCCAAAAGGAAGTACTCGGTAGGAAAAAGTTCCCCATGGACAAGTAAATGTGGTCTTATCTTGATCTTCAGGTGCTACCTAAATTTGATTATAGCCACTAAAACCATCCAAAAATGAAAAGTACTTTTTACCTGCTAATGTATCTAATACCTGATCAATAAAAGGCAAAGGAAAGTGATCCTTCAAAGTTGCTTTGTTAAATTCCCTGTAATCAATGCATACTCTCCATTTACCATTCTTTTTAGGTACTATAACGAAAGGAGAAACCCATCGGCTATCTGAAATTGGATAAATGAAGTTTACATTGAGAAGTTTTTGGAGCTCTTCTTTCACTATCTCCCTAAGATTTGGATTCATCATTCTTTGAGGTTGTCTGATTGGTCTACTGTTTTCCTCAATATAGATATGATGGATGCAAGTCTTAGGATCAATACCCTTCATGTCAGTATACTCCCATGCAAATGCGGTAGAATGTTTTTGCAAGATTCTGGTTAGTTCTTCTTGTTGTGACTTCTCCAAATGTTTGTTGATATTCAATGTTTTTCCTGGAAAAATCTCAATAGCAGAATTACCAAACTCTTCCATAGAGTAAAGAGACATTTGTCTTGATGATAAATATTCTATGTAAGATTCCAACTGAAATTGTGTGGGGTCATATTCTGAAGTTATCTCAAAATTTTCTAATGTGTTCAGAATTTGACTATCCTCACTAATTTCAGAAATGGTAAAGACAGGTTGTATAGTGTTCTCATCATTGACCCATTCATTGTCTCCTATTTCTGTGATTGCTCTTGCTGGAGGATACAAATTGAATTTCTTTGTCGAATTACCATTTGAAATGTACATGTCTCCAGATCTACAACTAATAAAAGCATCGGCTGTGGCCAGCCAAGGTCTTCCTAAGATAATTGGATGTCCTCCTAGATTACTTTTGGGAGTCAAAATCATAAAGTCTACTGGATATTCCCAAGAATCTAAGGAGGCTGAAATATCTTCTAATACACCATCTGGTTTAATAACCGATCGATCTGCAAGTTGCAATAAAGTAGGTGTAAAAAGAAGGTTAGGAAGTTTTAACTGTTCCATAGTCTATCTACTCATAATGTTGATAGCAACCCCTAAGTCAATCAATGTGTTTGGAATTTCTATCCCATTTATATGTGTCTTGACAATTGGACTTCCTGGATCTACATACTTCTGCATGGTAATTTTTCCCATCATAATGTCTGCAATCTTTCCTACCAGGTGGATTCTTCTTGTGTCCTTTAGCTTCCTTCCTGATCTTTTGAAACTCAACTCCTTTATGGTTTTTGCTAGAATAGGAATTTCTCGAATGGCTTGTAGCAATGGAATCTTGATACAAACATTCTTCAATTCATCTAGAAAGTCATAGTAAGGCAACAAGATTTGTTTTTCCACCCCCTTATCAATTTGTAGTCTTTCCGGAAAAGGAGGTGTAGATGAAGATACAGGTTGCTCAACTATAGGAGTTGTGGATGTTAGCTTTTCCTTTTCTTTTTGAATTTTTGAATTTTGAAGAGATTCTTCCTCAGAACCCTTATTGACTTGAAGAGAGTCCTCCTCAGAGGTATCTTGCTCTTGAATGTCTATAGAAGGTTTTTCTAAAACTCTACCAGATCTGAGTTGTACATCGTTGGGAGGAACAATCATATAGGTAGGAAATTGTTGTCCTTCTACCATATAAGTAGTTTGAGGATTCTTATTGTTAGGATTTGGCAATGGCTGAGCTGGAAGTTGATTTGTCTTCTGTTGGTATGGAAGCATGAGTTGAGGATTTGTATTTTGTTGAGAAGGTTGTTGTTGTGGAAATGACAATGAAAGTTGTTGTGGATTTTGGCTTGGAAATTGTAGAGCTTGTTGATTTTGAAAAGATGGAGGATATTGATAAAATTGAGCAAATCTCCCATAAGGATTTTGCATCCCTTGTACCCATGGGTGATATGAATTTTGATGTTGGGGCCAAGATTGTTGCCAAGGAGTCCAATTTGGTGGGGTTTGAAGATTCATAGGGTTATTAAACCCTTGAGATTGTTGTCCCTGCCACGGTCTCCTTGCGACAAAACAGAGAGATTCTATTGAATTTGGATCTTCTTGAAAAACAGCTTTGAGTCCAGGGATTGAAGGACAATCCTTGATCTCATGATTTTCTGAGCAAATCATACATGTTTCTACAACTTTTGCATCCAAGGGACATTCCCTTAAAGCATGTTTCTTTCTACATTTCGGACAAAAGATGGCTAAAACATCTGTTTCTGCTTTCTGCTTGTTTTGGATTTTAAGGGTGTCTAGTTGTTCACTAAGACTCCCTAAGATATCAGTTTTAAACTCATCAAGCATATTACCAATCTCTGCCCTACTTACTGATCCAGTTGCAGATTTATTAGCCCTAATAAGAGAAGAATCCCTAGGCCCTTTTCCAGTTTTAGATTTTCCCCTTGAGAGATGGATACATAGTTCTGTTATATCACGAAATGGAAGGTGAGATATGTCTCCTTTCCCCATCATGTTTAAAATGTCTATCCATTCATCTCTAATGGCTTTTAATAGGAGGGCTTTCAAGGTTTCATTATCTAAGTTGCTCATTTTTGCTCTTTTCAAGTTGTATTGAAATCTTTCAATTAAGTCTTCCAAATTTTCATCTTCTTTTTGCATCATTTTGAATACCTCATCCTTGTGATTGGTGGGCATACAATAATCCAAGTATCTATCCAAAAATGTTTGTTTCATATCATTCCAAGTCCTGATAGATTGAGTGGCTAATCCCATGAACCATTTTAAAGTAGATCCCTTCAAAGTTGAAGGAAACAGTTTGAGTTTTTGAGAATCTTCCATATAGTCATAAGTTCGGCACACTACTTCAAACTCAAACAGAAATGTTTCAGGATCCTCACTTCGTAATCCATAAAAATTAGGGAGAACAGATGGTGAGATATTTTTCATTGTTGCATGAGTTTCCTCATCAACTATAGGGAATCCAAGCAAATTGTCCCTATTTCTACCATCATTTCCTTCACCATTGTTATCTCGATTATCTCCTCCTCTTCTACCTCCACCTCTATTTATTACTTCCTCTGCCATGATAGTTTCTTTAGAGTCCTTATAGTCCTCTAGTTCTTCTACCAAGGAAGGATGAGAGAAAGTCTCTTTGTTTTCTAAGTGGGTTTTAGTAGGTGGTATGGGAGAATCCTCTAATTCAGCTGTTCCTTGACTTCCAAAAATCTTAAGGCTAGGGGTAGATGGTGGTGAATCTGGTCTATGCCTTGAAGAAGATGGAGTTATGAAAATCGAACTCTTGGCTTTAGCTATAAACCTTCCCCTAGAATCTCTTGCTCTATGCATGTCATTTTTTTATTTTTTATTTTTAAAAAGTTGGGCTAATAATTCTCTTTCTGATCTTCCAGATCACACTAGGTGCAAGAAGAGAGCATACTTAAGAAATTACTAAACCAATAACTCTCTTTTCTGATCCTCCAGATCACACTAGGTGCAAGAGGAGAGCATACTTCAAGAAGTTATCAAGTTTTCCCTTCTTTTATGATTTTGTGGTTTTTTTTTTAAGAAATTGGCTACCTAGTTACACTTCCCCGGCAACGGCGCCAAAATGTTTGGTCAGTTTAGTGTGTCCTAAATTGCTGCATTTAATTTGTCAATCCGGGAATCGTAAGCTGATGAAGTGCGGCGCACTATATGTGCAAGATAACCTCTTTCTTAACTTTTTGTCGTTTTTGGTCTTTCTAAGGTGAAATGGAAATTCTATAATGAAAAACAAGCTTGGTTATATTTGTTCAAGGAAGTGATATCCCCTATAATGATTTACCAATCTTGAAACTTTAAAAGCAAATTGAAATTACAATGACAAGACTTAAAAGAAAGTAAAAGTGTATTGCTGAAATGAAAAAGTGCTGCTAATCTAATGAATCAAAACAGGAAACTAGTGAACATGAAAACCAAACTATTCTTGCTGCCAACTGAACACAAAAGAAACTATGCTTATGGAAATTCAAAATTGCAACAAAATAAATCTAAATCAGATTGCATCAATTCATTTTCTGACCCTTCATCATTAGACCAGCTATGACTTGCGGAAGTAATCATAAACAACTTGTGTAACTGATTATTTAATTTGCAGAAAGTAAACTAATACTAAACCATATACACATGATTCAATCCCTCGCCATCAGTCCAGTTGTGGCTTTCGGAGGCAACTGAAGATGTCATACATGATTTAATATATCTAAATTTGCAGAAAATAAACTAATACTAAACTACACATTTCATAATGCAGTCCCTCACCATCAGTCCATCTGTGGCTTTCGGAGGCAACTGAAGACGCTATGAGCAGCTTAATATATCTAATTTTGCAGAAAAGAAACTAATACTAAACTACACATTTCATAATGCAGTCCCTCACCATCAGTCCAGCTGTGGCTTTCGGAGGCAACTGAAGACGCTATGAGCAGCTTAATATATTTAAATTTAACTACTGAATCAGATAAACAAAACTGAAATGTACAAAGCAAAACTGAAGTTAAACAAAAGCTATGAAAAGAAAAACTAGCAGCAGAATAATGTTAGTTTCATATCATTAATAAAAATACTATGAAAGATGATGGGTGACGTGTCTACCTAAAACACCAAACGGCAGTTAGTGATTTAACAATCATAAAAACTTTTGCGACAAGAATACGATGGAAATTATAGAAATGTATGAACAGAAATGAAACAACTATGAAATATGAACATGTAATGGATTATGATACAATGACTTTTTAAAGAAATGAAATGAGAAATATATACATTAATACACAGAACCTTGGCTGAGCAGGGGCCCTCTACACAGCTTTGGTATGATCCTCAAACATGAATTAAGTTGTAAAACAGAGTTTTCTCATATTAAAAAGCAGTTCATTACAGACTGGTAGTATTACGGCTCAAGGCAGCGTAATCACTACAAAGCAAACATAACAGAGTACTCACATCAACTATCAACTAACAATGATCAACTTACTCTACGTGCGTATGCAAACGCTCTATATAAAGCAATAAACTGTAACTGTCTCCTGAAGTTTATGATAGCAGCCAGCACGTAGACCACTAAGGCCATGGATATAGGAGTATGGCCATGTTGGAAAACGGATCTATGGAAGGTGGGTGCTTGAATTCAACTCCAGAACTTTGCACAGATGTCAATTAACCTCCGTAAGCTTAGAAACGGCCGTATGGATGTTTATATGCCACGAAACAGAGTCCAGCCGACATAGAACTCCATAGTTGACTTCCACGTGGATGGCTTTGACCGCGGCTTTCTTTGACGAATTTAATTGAACCAATAGGACACGAACCATGTCCTTGTCATTCCTGGCCTGCCCATGTGGCTCGTTTCCTTCGTAGACACCTGTAACATCGATTTCCACAAAATAGCTGCGGAAAGTTGCAGCAGCTGCGGAAAGTGACAAGTTTCCGCAGTTGTATGAACAAAATCTAAATCAAATAGAAAACACACAAACATAATTAAAAACCATGTTAGATACCCTTTTGCACATGATATTGACAATTTTGGAGGTTTAGGTGAGTGAAAAAGATATGGAAAAGTGTATGGAAAAGAGGCAAATTCGGGACTCAACACATGGATGCCATTTTCCCAACATCTTTAGGGGTTCCAATAATGAAGCTATTGCAAGTTCAAATAAAAGAAAATTACATGCAAAGGACGATAAATTAGACTATCCATTTACAGCAAACAAGAGAAGAAGTTTACCAAAGGACTCAGTTAGCGCAAGATACGATGAAATAGATTTTTGATAGAAGGACCAAGGAAAATGATTTTTCAGATTGGGGATAAAGTGTTAAAATGGGATTCTAGAAGAGAAGATAAAGTAAAGCATGTTAAGTTTGAAAACTTATGGAAACAGCCTTTCATTATCACTTCAGTTAGTGGAAACAATGTTTTTTTCCTGCAAAAACCTAATGGGACTGAAACTTTTGGAGGTCCTGTGAATGGCAGGACACTAAAACATTACTTTTGTCAAGAACTCCAGTTTTAAACATTTTCACTCATTGTACATATCAATGTTTGAAGAAATAAATCAAAAACAGAAAAATACAAAAACAGTAGAAAAGTTAAAAAGACGACAATTTTAGAAAATAGCAGAAAAGCCCCATGTTCAAAAAATAGTCATATTGAAAGTGCGCAAGTCTAAATGCCTCTACTAAGTTCTCAAAGGATGTCTTGTTCAGTTATCTAGCCTAATCGTAACTAGACATGTTTTAAATTTATTGCTGATAAGTTAGTGAAAAAAGTGATATTCAAATTGTGTAAGCTTGACTTGTCAAAGAAAGTAGATTTGGAAAAGATATTGGTTCCACACACTCAAAGTAGAACCAAAGAGGAAAACATGTATGAAAAACAAACTATGTATCCTAGCCCTGATTTTTCTAAATCTTGTTTTCATGAAAAATAATATTTGTGTGTAGCTTGTCTTTGATGCCACAAACACATGACAAATCAGACAGTCTAATCCTGATTTGGTCATTTTTGAATTTCATGTTTTAGTATAGTGAATGAAATCCCGCAAAACAGCTTAATCTTGACAGTTGATCTAGTATAGCTAGAGAATCAAAGGAGTTCATCAGTTTAATATGAACTCCCAGAAGATATAAGTGTAGAATTAGATAGTGTCTTTTTCAAAAATATCATGTCAAAGGGTTGCTATTCCAAATGCACCAATAGAAGAAAAAATGCTAGGAAATATAGTTGGGTAGGTAGAGATGATTTTGATGCTAATCATGTTGTCAATATTTCAGAAATAGCATCAAGAACGAAAGAAATTGGCCCCAATGGATAAGGCACTAGTCTTCACAAGCCAGAGATCTGCAATTCTGAACACCTCCTGAAAAGGAGCTTCCCTCCCCAAATGGAGACATTGTTAGTCATCAGTATTTTTTACCTGTTATTGATGACTAGTTTCCTTAGCTGAGTTTTCTAGAAGCTAATCTCTAAACTATCAACTTGTCATCTAGAAAACACCCCAAAACAATTTTTTTCATCCTACCCCTTCTTGTCAGTCTATGATGAGAAAAAGATCCAGTTTTCAAGACCTATCTCTCTTCAGCAAAGAATCTTCATCTATAGCTATCACAGCTATGATTATCTGCTGTAATTTACCCTTGTTTCTCATGCCATTCACTACCCAAAGGTTTACAAAGTGTCTGCAACTCTATCCCTGGTCATCTTGTCATTTGAAAATCTGATCATGCCTAAGAAAACACTCAGAATATGTGAAAGTTGTCCCTAAGTTAGATAGTGGTGTTTAGGGAGTTTTTCCTTGGCTAAGATATCCTAGGCCAAAAATCCTCTGTCTAGTACCAGTCAATCATGAATTAGTTCCTAT
Source organism: Pinus albicaulis (assembly GCA_034641835.2). Lineage (NCBI taxonomy): Eukaryota > Viridiplantae > Streptophyta > Pinopsida > Pinales > Pinaceae > Pinus > Pinus albicaulis. The sequence goes on along the minus strand of CM076583.1, from coordinate 248,600,474 downwards.
TCTACAAAACAAGAGTTGTTCTATCCATAGGTCGCACACAACTAAGAGGTCACTTTGTCTCATTTTAGAAGAAGTTCATCAAATATCCAAATCAGGAAAAGAGAAGGTTTGTCACTATCTGAATAAATATGCTCAGATCAGGAAAAATATCCATGAAACAACAAAAGAACTCTCCAAGGTTCCGAAGCATCTGTTTTTACATCTTTGCAGGGGTGTAATTTAATGATGATTAGTATGAGAATAAGAGCAAAGGGACAAGTTCAAACAGGTCTCCCATGTTGAAGAGGTTTTCCATCAATGAAGCAAAGGAAGTGCAGTGAGTAAAGAGAAACTGATATGTATGGTTGTAAATCCAATAACTGCCTAAAGAACAGAGATCATCCTCCAAGTCACATGAATACAAAATAATGAGTGATGCTAATCAACAATGTTTCATATTCTCCTCCAAAAGCAATGCTGCCCAATCTTTGCAAAGGGCATCATCATGTAGGGCATAAGAAGAGAGTTTCTTCTTATACTAGCTTGAACCTGGGATGTTGACATTAATCAAAGGCAATTTCAAGGTACCCTGAAAACACAGTCAAGGGAAATTTATTTCAAAGGTGTCCAACAATGAGCATTATCCTTATACCAACCACCTTATTCACTCTCTAAAAACTTCACAGTGATATGATACCAAGAAAAGACATATATTGCAGAGCAATGACACAGTGTTGAATAAATGAAATTTCATGTGTATGATGATAACCTCCTTCATGAAAAGTAGATGGTTAGAAACACAATGACAAAACCTCCTTCAAAAAGCAGAGGGTTAGGAAGACATTGTTGTGGCCTCCTTCACAAACAAGAAAAGGGTCAAACATGTTTTTGAGAAGATTCAGTGGTTGCTTGGCGCTTTTTCCTCCAAAAGGATGAACATAAGATGCATAGAAGGGTTTAAAATTATGTTTGAGAATGTTTTCTTTTGAAAACCTAGTTGAAGAACAGTGGTGAGACAATAATAATTCATAGTTTGAAGGCCTTGGTTACATCATAAGTAAAACATTAACATGATATTGCTAAAATGCCTTTGATCTTATGTGATGACAACCTCCTTCAAAGGACAAATCCAAGGACAAAGCTTTGTTTAAAGGCACCCTCATCTAAATGGTAAGGTGGTAAACTAGGTTGGGTTTTAAATTGAATTCTACAAACTGATATAAAGCAGACAATCCACCCATATGATTTATGTAAGAAGGGTATCTTTCATTTTAGATAGATCTATCCTAGTCTATCTAACTACTTTTTCGAGGTAAACAGAGGGCTAGCACTTGGGTTACAACTACTATGAATCTGCTCATTCATAAATATAAAAAGGTAACCATCTTTGGTAAACAAGCAGAAGATCCAATCAGATGATAAGACTTCCTTCATTTGATAAACAAGTAGAGTTGCGTATTTTTTTTCAAAAGGATGTAGAAGAAATGATTTTGTGAGCCTCTTTCATGATATGGAATGTCACAGTCTTGGAGAAAAACCTTTAATATGGATAGGCAACAGACACTGTTTTTTTTAACATCTTTCCTCATAAAAAAGTGCCCATAAGCGTATTTCTAAAAGGGCCTCCTTCATCATACTACAAGAAGACCAAATCATGGTTTAAGAGCCTTCTTCACACCATAAAACAATTGAGATGCATCATGGTGTTGAGAAGATGCAGTAGTAGTTTTAAAGGATGACCTCCTTGGTAAAAATCAGGAGATCAAATCATGTTTTGGAGGCCACTTTCATCATACAAACAGAATACCTTATCATGGTGAGAAGACCCTCCTTACTTCACAAACAGTAAATTTTCACAGTGGTTGTAAGAGGCTGCAGTAGTGGTTTTTCATGGTGACCTCCCTTGTAGACAAATCGAAGAATAACATAGTTTTTATAGCCCCTTTCATAAAAATAAGGGGTTAAAAGCAAACAATAGGGTTAAATAAGTTTTGAAAATAAATTTACAGTGACATCAGAAATGAAGACTTCAGTGATTTTTCAAAAGTCTCTTTCAAACAAACAAAGGAAAGACTATGTTCAAATACAAATGCAACAAAGTCATTTTTTTTTAAAACAAAGGCAAAAAGGGATGTTTCATTTTTTCAAATTAAAATAAGGAAAAGGGTTTTAAAAGGCCTTATGAGTATAAGAGGGCATGAGCTAACATTCATTATCAACATACAAACAACTTCCACGGAGAAAAGAGAACAAGTCTTGAGCAATTTTTTGAGCATTTACAGCTTGTTTGATGCGCGGTGCGCCTGTAACATAGCACGGCATACCTGTGGGTGAGTATATAAGGGTCTTTTACATAGCGCGGCATGCCTGTAGAAGTTCGCGGCATGCATGTGCCCAGCGTTCACTAGGGGCCCAGGGCCGACCCGACAACCTCAAATGTGACACATTTCTTCCCGTTCAGGCCTACCCGGCCCAGTAACCATCTCTGAACGTGGGTTGTTCTTTCCCGTTCAGGCCTGTCTGCCCCAGTAATAATCTCTGAACGTGGGTTTTTCTTTCTCGTTCAGGCCTACCCAGCCCAGTAACCATCTCTGAATGTGGTTTCTGCCCACCTGGGCCAATACTCAAAGGAGTTCTGAAAGGTGCCAAGATCAGGTTTTGAACAAAAATATTGTCTCCTAGCACAACAAAATACATATCATGGAGGTATTTATGTCTCTAGGCTTGAATTTTGTTTAAACTTAATGGAAAATTTGGTTTCAGAGTGTCAAAGAAATAGTGATAAAGTAGCAAAGGCCTATTGGCATTTGTAAAGGAAGACTGGTTGTTTTAAGTTTGTAAAAGGATAATCACAGTTTTACAGAGCCAAACTTTGTGTGCTAAAAGGGGAAAAGAAACTAATATTCATCAAACAGTTTATCTACTAGCCTAGGAAAGAAAGATAACAATTATTTCAAAGGGAGGAACCTAGCTATTTTCAAGAAAACCATCTTTGCCAAAAATCACAGAGAATCACTGTTTAAAAACTAGTGCCTTGTGAAAGTTTAAAATTGGTTTTTTCTTTAAGTACATAAAAGATCATACAGAGTTTGTTTTGAAAACTGCTTACTAAGTGACAAGGAGACTACTTTGTTTAGAGAAACAATGATCATTAAAGAGGAACAATTTCTTCAAAGGGAAAGCACAGTGTTTTTCCAGAGTGTACTCTTTGCTTAGAGAGAAAGGAAGATAGTGATTGGGTGAAACAGTTTTGATCAGTTTATAAGGGGTTTGCTCACCTCTTAAACAGTGATTTCAAAAGGTAGTGGTTGAGGGAAAGAGTTTTTGTGTCAAAAACAAAAGGGGACTTGTTTAAAAAAAAAACCACAAATAGATCTTACTAAAGGACTCTTTGCTCAAAACACAGTGCTGGAGAAGTAATTTGTTTTCATTTATCAAAGACTTGTTTGCCAACTAAAGAGAAAAGTCGTAGTCTATTTTTTAGTACATTTCAAGGTCTTGTTTGGGAAGTCAGTGAAGGGTATCAAAAGAAAAAATTCCTCCAAAGAAGGACAACAGAAGTGGGTATCACAATAGGTATGAGCCTATTACAACTCAAGAGGTGAATGAATCTCCTTCAGTACTCTTCAATTTTCATGAAGTAGGATGCTTGGATTTTTGCCAAAAAATCCAATAAGTAAAAAATACCCTCCTTTGACACATTTGTTTGCTTTGAGGCTGCAAGGAAAGCATGTCCATCTAGTAGGTCTGGATTTGAAACTCTCTCCTAGGGCTATCTCCAAAGCTACTAAGATCCCATATATCGGAGAAAAGTGGTTCAAACAAACATACCTAGATCTGAATCACTACAAAGCCTTTCTAAAACCAGACCATTAGGATGCTTGCTAAGATATTTTCCCTTTTTCTCACTTGTTGAGCAGCTATGCCCCCCTCATGAAATTCATCATGAAGTATTTCACATTTGAAGGGAGGTTTTCCCGGATTTATGCCTATCACATCAGGCTTCTTATGCATTTCACAACAACGTAGTTGCTGAACCTACCTTTCTTCCTCTATAGAAGCATTGACAAGATGGCCTCTTCTATCCAAAGGAATCCCTCCACTCAACAACAAGCTTGTCTATTTCATCATTCCCTTATCAAGATCATCATCCTCCATCAACTTGAAAAAAAGGGAGTTTCTTGGGACTCTTTCATCTCCCATCTCGATTTGGCCATTGCCTCTTCATCTCATGTGCCTTCCTCAGCATCCACTCATCATGTTTCTCCTTCTTCTAGTAAATCCACTCCTAAAATACAAGAATCCCCTATGATTGAGAGTGAAGAAGAGAAGAGGCAAACTAGCAGTGAAGAAGAGAAGAGGCAAACTAGAAATGAAGAAGGGCAAAGTGACAAGAAGCAAACTAGTGATGATGAGGGACAAAGTAAAGACTCTAAGCATGACAGTGGGGAAGAAGGAAATGATGGTGAGCATGAAAAAAATGATGATGAGCATGAACAAAATGATGGTGAGAATAGTAGTCATGGAGAGGAACATGATGGCAGCCAACACAGCAGTAAGCATGATGGTGATGACAGACAAAATAGTGAAGGTAAAGAGCACAACAGTCATGAAGAAAGCAGAGACAGAGATGAAAAATAAAGTCCTCAAGATGACAAACAAAGTGGCCGCCAAAAAAGTGATGATGATGGTCATGAAAGTCCTCAAAAAGACACTTATGATGAGAAACAAGACAACCCTCAAGCAAGTAATGATGATGGCAAGCAAACAACAAACAGTGAGCATTCCGAAGGGGGAAACATGGAGCAAAAAGATCAAAATAGTCCTAAGGGTAGCCAAGAACAAACCAAGGACCAAGTCAGCAAGTGCATGTTACAAAACTATCTCTCCCTTCTCCTCAACACAACCAAGAGCATGTGCTAGATTCCTCTCCTAAGCAAGGGGCCATGACTCTCCCTCCAAAAGTGGCGAAGCCTAGAAACACTAGATCAGAAAAAAAGAAGATCACTCCAGCAGTGACTAGAAATGTCACAAGCGTGCTAAGAAGTAGAGGCAAGCTGCCTAAGAAGAGCAATGTTGACCAAAGAGGAAGAGCACCAAGAAATCTATCCAAGGCAAGGGGAAAGAAAAAGAGGAGAGTAGTCGTAAAAAGGAAAGGGAGTTTGACATCATCCAGATAGACAGTGATGATGGGGATGATGAAGCTAGAATTCTTGAGGCTCTTTTAAAAAATAGAGAAGCCCAAATTCATGACCTACAAGCTGATATAGAAAGGTCCAAGGACCTCATACATGTTCTACACATACAAAAAAAACAAATGAGTGGTCAAATGGCAGTTTATGAGGCTTGGGCTTTCAAATACCAAAGGGAAGCCTAAAAAGCACAATTCAAGCTCGAAGAGCTTATGGGAGAATGTGATGATACTGAAGAAGAAGAGAAGCCAATGAGAAAGAGGCCTATGACTATGGGTCTCAAGAAAGCTTTGGAGAAAAAGAAGGAAGAAGAGGCAGCCCTTGTTCGATCTTATCCTCTTACTCAATTGCTCGCCCAAGAAATAGAAAATAATAGAGAACCATGGCTTGAAAGGGCTAACAAGCATTTGGAAGATAAGTTAGAGAAATCTAATAGAGACTTAAGTCTACAAAAGAAGATGACTGGGAACTACAAGAATTTGAACCAATCTACTCGAAGAAAGCTCAAACTTGTTCAAGAAAGGCTCAAGGTTGCCCGGAAGAGGCGCCCAGTAGAAAAAATGGAGAAAGGAAAATTATGGTTTGAGATATTGGCCTTAGATTCCTTACATGCTTCCAAGAACCCATGAGGGGCTTGCTCGCCAAAATTGAGAAAATTTTGACAAGATTTTGTTTTTTGTGTTTTTTGGCCATAATTGCACATTTTTCAAGGCACTTCCATGGGTGCCAGGAGCATCCTCAGCTCATGAAAGTCATTTTGTTGGATGGAATAAATTCAGGGGCAGCTACTCACAAATTTTCAGATCCAAAGGAGGTGTTTTGGTCCCCCAAAGAGACGAAAAACAATGGTTCTTTGACTTTCTGCCTCACATATCAGCAAGGGCTACTTTTTGCAAAGCCTCAAGGAAAAAATCAGATATTTGTAATAGGACAATGGCTTTCTATATACTCTTGGATAGTTTCTTACTCTTTAGCCTATACATTTCAAGAGATTTCATTGTATCAAGAGGCTGAACTTGATGTTATAGAGCAATACATGGCTATACAAGCTTGGAAGAAATACTTTGTCTCATGAAGTGGATAATTTCTTGTGTGCTTTGGATGGTGGAAGAGGACTGTTGGAGGATTCCTTGACTTGGTAAATGGTATAGTTTTCCTTCTATGTTTTTTTCCTTAATTATCATACATATTTTCATGTTTCTTGCTTACTGTAGGACAATAAAGAATAGATTTGAGACATGCCCATGGAGGCACCTCAAGTTTCCTAATTCATTACAGCTTATATGTTTGTCTTCTTTCTTAGTTATGTCGAAAGAATTCTTAACTACTCTTTGATACCCTAAGAACTTGTTATCAATCTCATTAATGGTTATTATGTATGCTATCTAGTATGATTCACGGTAAGCCCTGTTTACTCGTAGCTAACGAAAACCCCATTACTGAAACCTTTCTCTAAATATTTGATTGTCCTAGTTGAACCAAAGAGGTGTTATGTCGATCTTTCCCTTCACCTATGCTCTGCAATCTTAGTTCAAAGTTTCTGATAGCTCAAATATGATGTTTAGGAGTTCCCTCTTCATAGTTTGAGTTATTTGTTTGTCTTTTTTGTTTTCCCCAAAGTCTGAAGGCGATTTTCCCAAAGTTAGAGGGTTTTATACTTCTATGTATCGCCTGAATGTTTATTTGATGCATCTATCAATTTGATTTTTTATTTATCGTGATTAATGGTTAACCCTACCACATGGATGTCTATTGTAAAACTATTTATGTTTAAGCTTATTTTTCCTTCACAAAACCCAGTGTTCAACCCATTTCACTCCACCTAAAGAATCCATTTTACCTTGACCAAATCAGCCCTTCAATATACCTTGTCTACCATTTGAGGCTTTCTCGGCCTTTTCGACCCCACAGCCCAGTTGATCTAACAATATTTTTATCTATTTATCCTTTGATCAGTTCCTCCCTCAAAAACCTAAAACAAAAACTAAAAACCCACTTAATAACTAGCCTAAAATCAAATACATAAGAAGCAAACAAATCTACATCCTTTGCACAAATAGAGAGAACCCTCTCTGAGTCCAGGAAGGCTAGGTCCTTGGGCTCCAAAGTTGGTTTGATGTTACCTGATCATTTGGCTTACCAATCTGCCAAATCACGGGACCCTTTCAGATCTCACTCGATCCAACGGCTAGCGGGGATCCTCCCTGTTCTCCCCCTTCATCCTCCATCATTTACCAGCGTTTAATCTATACCATTGATCTCACCCTATCCAACGACCCAGATTAAGTACAGGCTCACCATGCCCACCAAACTGTCGGTACCCCGCAGTGCCCCCACAATTGATCTCCATTTTTGATGTCCTTATAATTTAATGGTCCCTGCTCCATCACTCCTTCGCTACTTTCCTGACCACTCATCCAATATTGCACTCCCCCACTCTAATCTGGACCGTTGATCTCCCTCATCCAACGGCCCACATCACTCTCGCTTTTATAACCCCACAAATGATCATCCTGCTACATGACAGGATTGTTGACGTCATTTCCAGTCCCACCCGACTGCACAGGTAGGTTTGTCGCTTTCAACCACTTTCGTTGATCTGATTTTCCCAGATTGGACGACTCTCGTTTGTTTTCGCACCCAATATGCAACAACTCCCCAATGCGCAACTCCGACACAAAATGGGAAATTTTTTAAGGACACGCGTCGCCCACCTGACTGTATCACGTTCATTCCACTCAGTACCACTTACCACCTTCTGCCTGCACAAAAACCACTCCGATTTTCCACAAAACTGCCTTTTGAATAACTTAGCGGAAAATCAGATTTAAACTTTGATTTCGCCATGGAAATGCCTTCACTGCATTCCCTACCTCTGCACTACTCTTCCACCTTCACCCGAGCCTTCTGAAGCAGTCTATGCCTTCATCGCAGGATTTATTTAACACGTTTTCTGTTTGTGCAGGTTTTCATGGAATTTTAAGTATGCGGGCCATCTCATAGCCAATCACAGTGGCTCGAGGCCGAGGTTGACGATCTTCCTGCCCAAGAAGTAGAGAAAAAAGATGAAGAGGGTCAATTCCACTTCCAAGTCAATGGATCATGACCATTAGCCATTCTATAGGAACCTCCAGCACAGAAGGCTAGTTCTTCCACTACTAGCAGTACCGCACTCTCCAGCATAGAAGGCCAACTCTTCCACTACTAGCAGTACGAAATTTTCTAGCGCAGAAGGCCAGCTCTTCCACTACTAATGGTATCACGTTCCCCAGCAGCAGTAGTGGCTCCGCCTCATCAAACAGAAATGATAATTCATGACTGGGCCTATGTGGCCTTTTTACCTTATGTTCTTTTCACTTTGTCATTTCGGGTGAAATCCTTATTTCCTTCCTGCAATTTTTACTTTCAGTTAGTATATTGTTTACATTTCAGTTAGAAAAGGATTTAGGCCTATGCTATAAGATGATGAAAGGCAGTTTTACCTCATCATCATTTCTATTTTTTATTTAGACCTAAAACAACATACAAGCACATGGGGAAGATATTTTCCCAAAATATCTTCTCACGCATAGGAATCAGAGGTTATAAAAATAGGAAGGAAACACTAACAGAGGGTTCCATATTTTCCAAAGGACTCACTAGCTCGAGTAGTCTGTATGTATTTTGTATGAAATTTGATAGTGGATGTTTGAAGATCTCGTAGGGATTCAGTAATAAGAAATTTTTCTCGAATTGGGGATTTCAATTGGGATGATTCACAATTTGTAACTCTGTCTCTCTCTCTCTGTCTTTTAATATAAGTGTTTATTTTTTATTTCTCCATACTTCTCGTATCTATAGGTTTTGGAATGCGAGTGCTCCCATGTTTGGACGTAAATTTATCATAGCAGATACTCATGTTTAATACATCCATAACACTTTAAATATGGCCCAGGCCTGATACATTGTTCATTTTATATCTCTTTCTCCATTCTTATGATACTAGCTACAATGGATTCTTATCTTTGAAGGAGCAGAGATATATGGATTCTTATCTTTGAATAAGCCTAGTATATATGGATTCTTATCCTTGAAGAAGCCCGGTTAGAGTTGATATATTACTCCATCTTCTGCCATAGTCATCGCTCACATATAACTTGATAACTGTGTATTCATTTTAGAAGTCGGCCCCCTCTTATAGCATTCTATTTTAGAGTTGTCTGATGCATTTACTTGTTGCAGTTTGTACTTAGTTTCTGCAGTTTTCCTCGTTGTTGTGTTTAACTTTAGGGTTTTGGTTCCACCCTTATTAAAACCATTCATCTAAGTGATAGTTTCATGAGATCCAAACATTTCCAACTGCAGTCAGTTGATTCATATGCTACTTTCATTTAAGATGTCCTAGGCACTGGTCTTTATACAACTCAAGGCTGTCTCTATGTTACACAGGAATTTGTCACCGTCCCTACAATCCCCATCCCGCACATTGGAGTGCTCATTCCGTGACCTATGATCAGAGACATGACTTGAAAATACTTTCATTGCATCCCTCTAAAGATGAGCTTTAATTGCCCTGAAGGAATCTCCCTGCAAAAAACCATAAAAATAGCTCTTTTTCCATTGACGCGGTTCCATAGTTCATCCCTCGCGCCAAGGAGGAAAATCCTCCAAAGAGGGTGCGCCAATTGGCGCTTTGTCATAGAACCACACCCGCGCCAACCATATTAAGAGGTGTTTTTAAAAAATAAAAGGCAGAAGTTTCATCCTAACAAATTCCTGCACTGATTTCTATCTTGAGTTGGGAGGTTTGGCTACGGATTTCCATAGAGAGGAACTGGTTTGCCACCTCTCATGGAAGCTTCCTTGATGATAGGGCCAATCCCATAATTATATGGATCCCAAATCCCCTTCCTCCTTCTATAAAAGCTTGCTCTTCTCCATGGCAAGCTAATCTCCAAGTTCCCAAGAGCTTTCACATCCTTATGCTCAAGAGCCTTCTTGATTCCCTTAAGGCCAAATCCAAGCAAGGAGACTATTGCCAAGTATCTGGAGAGAGAGGCTTGTCCCATCCCTGACAGGCTTTATCGAGACATGTTGTGGTGATGACCCGCTAAAGGAGAGTGTTGCGTTGAAGCTATGGTTGTATTCTTCTTTTGACTCTTTAATGATAAGCGACTATCAGTTACGGTTCCACTCTTGTTCTTGATCATGTTCATGAGTTATGTCCTCTTCGATTGACATATAGTTGTATGTACTAGGTTTTATGCTTGCATTTGTGTTGTTTATTGCATGTGCAGGTGTCCGATCATGGAGATCGTGAGGATTGTGATCTGCCAGGGCAAAGGAACGGGAGCACCACCTCTTCTACAAACGACAGCATTGGATTCCAGGTAAGCCTTCCTCACAAGTCGGTTTATTTATGATTAGGAACCTGCACTGTAGCATGTTTGATTGTTGCTAGACCTAATCTGGGCTAGTAGGGATCGCCTCTGTCCGCAGAGGGGATTTACCTCCTCAACAATTTGGCAACTCCGCTGGGTAATCAACTTGTTGTTTGATTTGTAAACTATAGATGGAGCCTGGAGCACAGCCAGATAGCCTTTGAAAAGCTTTTGCTTTGCATTAGCGGAGTAGATCAACGCTGCTTCAGTCAATCTCCGGTTTGGTTTACGGACTAAACAACTTGGAGTTTTGTCTTCTCTTTCCGGTCAACTTCTTGGTCTTGCTTGCTTGGTCAGCTCTTTGGACTGGTTTTTCTTGTTTGTTTGGCTTTGTTTTAGCCTTGTCATCACTTGTATGTGTCTGAGATTTCTTGTTTTTCATTTTTCCATAGTAAACTCGGTTGGCGCGCTTTTCAGTGTGACAGTTGTGCCCATTGGCGCAGGTTGCTTGTGTATCACCTGCACCATTGCCTTTCTAGCACTAATTTCAAGCTCACAGTCACGCCAATCCTGTGAGCTATTAAGGTTTGCTGTGTTTCATGCTTTCTAAGACTGACTTGTGATTTTGATCTTGTTTTTTTGGCTGTTTGAGTGCATTGGGACCTAGTTTGACTGATTGTAACCTCCATCCTTTGGTTTTTTTCCTATTTCTTTCGATTTTGCATTTGAGCCCTAGGGCATCTAGGTTCTTTTCTGAGTCGCGCCTCCCTTGGGAGTTCTTGGTTTTCGCTCGTTCAGTCGACTTTGGGATTGCTTCCTTGCATTCGTTTGACAGTTGTCTATCATATTGTTGCGTTGTTTGAGTGACTAATTTGGTTTTCATTCGAATTTCCCATTTCTTCATTTTGGGCCTAGATTACACGGCTCATTGGTGTCTTTGGGACTTTTCTTGGTTTTGAGAGACTTTTTGTCAATTTGAGATCTGATTGTTTGTGCCATTGAGTGAAATTTGCTTGTTTTTGCTCTCTTAATGTCATTTCTCGAATTGCTTCTTATTTGTTTTCGGTTTTTTTAGTGCATCTAGCTATCAAACATTGAAAATAAAAAAAAATCTCTTTTGCTTTTGGTTGATTAGTGCAAATTGAAATCTTTTCGATTTTACTAGTATTTAGTGAATTTGAAAGAAATTTTTTTGATTTCATTAGTTGCATTAGAGATATCACTGATTGTCTTCCGATCATTTTCTTTGTGTAAAAAGCTCTTAACTCTTCTGTAGCTAGCTTTCATCGAACAAAATGATATATTGTGGCATGTAGTTTTGCATTTAGGAGATTTTTGAGACAGCACATTCGTTAGGGCCTGAAAACTGAAACGTAATTGAAGATCAACTTTAAAATCTACTCAATTTACACTAAGGCAGCATTGAAATCTAACGAAACACATTTAAAGGTCTAGGCTAGAGACGTGTTTCGGCGTCTTTAAACCTAGTAGTTGTCATTCACCTTTTGGCTTTAGACAGCACTACTACGGACTTGTACTCCATGTACCGTCGCGTATATAAAGGGAGACCCCACTAGGTTTCAATCCTTTATCCATAGGAAGCCGAGTCTGTCACCCTATACCCGTGATACACCGGACACAGCATTTGGGGAGATTTCCTGCACGTACGGAAAGTCCTTGGTTGATTTCTCTTTCATTATTGAAACCAAGGTGTATATTGTAGTTCACGGTTATTTGGTACACCCTTTTGCCTAGTATTCCTAAGTAGTCATTTTGATCCTATCTGACTCCCTAAATTTGAAAGGATCACCAAGCGCTTGTCCTTTCACGCTTGTGTCAAATCTGAAAGAGATAGAGTCACCTTTTCAACTGTTTCTCGACTCTTAAAACATGAAACGATGAAGTTTCTTATTTTTCAATGTGGTAAAAAATTAATCACCCGTGATCACACGCCCTATTAGATTTTTCTTGTTGACCATTTGATCGTGTGTCTTGACTCTTTTTCAGCCTGTGTGTGTGTTTGATATTTTTCTCTTGTCATTTCTTCCACAGTGGCGGAACCCTCAGTTTCGTCTATTGGTATTCCTTATACGGACGATTCATCAGAGGTGTCCCAATCCTTTGCTGAACCACAACAGCCCTTTTTTTCCTAGTTTCCTGACGGGGGATGGTTCTTTCTGAGCAACCCTTTGGGGGACCATTTGAGTTCAATTGGCCCTTTTCTGACCCGATGTCTGAATTGAGATTAGGAGCTGATTTCCTTTCTATTACATCGGGTTCGCCCTTTATAGCTGCTATTTTTCCTCCTAGTCCTCACCGTCTATTGCCAGATCTAGCAGCAGGCTCAAACATGAGTGATTCTGGAGAGGAAATCCCAACGTCTGGTGAAGACTATCAACTCTTCCCACGAATATTATTTTCGGGAGACAACTCTGAAACAACTATCATGTCAACGTCCAATCCCTCATTACCACTGGGGTACAGGTCCTTGGGTCAGATCATTTCCACCGCTGCCTCCATGGGAGTGTCAGCTCCTTCTCCGAGGCTAGCTGCTCCTTCACCGAGGGTGTCTCCTCAGACGCCCGTTACTTCTGTACCTGTTCGACCCACTGTCTGTGTGGTCACCTCTACACCTGTTGTCATGGCACTGTCCACCAGGGCTATGCCGTCTCCTGAAGACGTTTATTTAGCGACTGCTATACCGGAGAACATCTCTCCGGAGGAGTATCGGTTGTCCCTGCAACAGCCGAACCTCGAGGTTGGACCATCCTCCCAAGATCCCAACCGCTCTTACTTTTCGCACTATGCATAGGATGTTGTGTCTACCTGCTCCTGAGGCTTACCTCCATGCTCAAGGTTTACCTTATAACTAGGCTTGTAACCCGCAGGGGCAAAATTTTCAAGGCCAACCTTCGGGCCAACCTGGCTCTCCTTATGACCCGCAGGGGCAGCCCGTGCAAGGCTATCCTGCGGGCCAGCAAGGGCCATCATACGGTCCGCAAGGACAGTATTACAGCCCTTCTAGTCAACCTGTGCAACCTCAGCCGGGGTACCAACCAGGAGTGGTCTATGGTCCTGGGGGACAAATTTAGCCTTCTCAACCTATGTAACCGTAGTATCCTGTTGTTTCCAACGTTGCATATCAGCCAGGACCACCCTATGGTCCTGCTCCAGGTCAAACCAGTTACCAGCAACCACCTGGCCCTATTCCTCCGCCAGGCCAACCAGCCCATCCGATACAACCTGGTGTTCCGCCTCCAAGCCAACCGACCCATCCGGTACAACCTGGGGCTCCTTTACAGCCAGGTCATCCTGCACAACCGGCGCAGCCTGTCTATCTGGGTCAACATGTTCACCCAGGGCAGCCCTCTCATCTGGGTCAACCTGTTCATTAGGGGCAGCGTGCTCATTCCATTAACCCTGCCGAGCAGCCGATTCATTCAATGCCACAGCCAAATCAACAGCTGCGCCCTAGTTATCAGGCTCTGCAGGGTTCCACCTATCAGCATCCGACTCATCCTCAGGGCGGTTATTATCCTTATGGTCAATCTCAACTGAATTATAATCAGCGCTGAGGCTCTCAGTATTATCCTCCTCCACCCGATTCTACCTATACTCAGCAGCCAAATCCAAATGCTGCTTACACTGGGTCGACACATAATCAGGGTCCATACTCTGGTTATCAAGCCCCACACACTGGTTACCAGCAACCAAATCAGTCTGGCTATATGACCTACACCCCCTACGGTTAGAATCCTATGGGACAAAACCCATGGGGGCAAGGATATTCACAACCATTGTGGAGTACGGGTACCGGTCCTCATCCCGAGCCTGGCATGCCGGTCAATCTGCCATTACCATTCCTGGCTACCTTGGATTTGCCGGATGTTTCAAAACTGACCAATGATCCAATTTTGCATAATCCATATTGGCCTCTGGTTCTTACCAAGATACCAGGTGATTGCCCCAAGTTTGAGGGAAAAGCTGGAGAGGACCCCCAAGTGCATGTGATGACGTATCATCTTTGGTGTTCATCTAACTCTTGGGTCGATGATTCAATTCTTCTGTGCCTCTTCCAGTGCACTTTGACTGGAGCTGCTGCTAAGTGGTACATCAAATTATCCCGTGGCATCTTCCAAGATTTCAATTCCTTAGCCATGGCTTTTCTAATGCACTTTCAGCTACCGGTTCGTTATGAAGCCGGGATGCACCTCATGACTTCTCTGAAGCAGGATAAAGCCACTCACATTTCTGATCACATTCATGAGTGGTGGTGCCGTCGTAGACTGATCAAGTTTCATATACCTGATCAGATACTAACTCACTGGTCCACTACCTCCTTCATGAATAAAATCGCCCAAGATATTGCAATGGGAGCATGTGTGATGGAGGAACAAGCCATCGCGCGTGCCCAATATCTGGATCTTGTGTATTCTCAGTCTGGCACGCTTTATAATATCTTGCTTGATGCCCCACAGTCTAGAACCTCTAAGGCTCCACCTACCCCTGCAGTGGATGGTGTCATTGGTTCTGTGTCTCAGAATTCCAAGAAATCTTCGAATGGGAATCAGAAGTCTAATTCTTCCAAAAATACTCCTGCTCATCCCGCTTCTACCGATTCTCGCAAAACTGAGGAGGTTAACGCCGTTCAGGCCAATCCTACGGAGAAAGCCTCCAAGGGGAAAAATAAGGGAAAAGGTAAATCTAAATCCGACGCCCCAAAGCCAGAATCCAAATCTCGTACTGAGGATGATTCTCAATGTAAACCGAAGTACCCTTGCCTCATTTGTGAAGGAGACCATTATACTAAGGATTTTCCATGAAGATCCGAAGTTAGTCAACTTATCAAAGCTCCAAAGGGACTCTGGCAGTTCTAAAAGAGCCATTCTCGTCTCAGTAGACCCAGATGGTTGAATAGCCATCACCATCTGCACCATTTGGGTCCCAAGTTTTTATGATGAATGGTGCTGCACCTATCTCTATCGCTACGCGTTCGAAGGATTACAATGAATCACGACAGGCACCCAGGAAGGCAGTTGCGGATGGACCACCTCCCCCACCTGTCTCCGGTTCGTTGGAAATAGAGAAGCTTACTCCTGAACCTATTGTGAAGCCACCTTCTAAAGGTGTTCTTCGAAGATCTTCTTATAATCCAAATGCTCGTGCCGCTCAACACTACAGCATTGTTGAGGATTTGGCACAGGCACCTTCTACTATGTCTGCACTAGAAGTTCTTCAAAGTTGTCCTTCGCAACGGAAGGCTTTACTGTCTGCAATCGGTGGCATTGATCCCACTGATTCGAGCCTTCTCACCTTCGATTTAGAGAATTTCACCCCCCGACTTCCACATCAGATCGCTCTTGTTATTCAAGTCGGGATCAATGGTCTCAACATCCATAGGGCTATTGTGGATGAAGGTGCTTCTACCTGCGTCATGTCATCCGCTTTCTGGAAGGCCATTGGCTCTCTGGCCCTTTCGTCCTCTCCCAATGCCCTCGAGGCATTTGATGGTCGGGAATCCAAACCCCTGCGTGTTCTGGAGAGTTTAGTGATCACTTTACAGGGGAAGACTGTCAACGTGGAAGTAGAAGTAGTCGACGCCAGGCTCAACTACAATATACTTCTTGGCCGCAGCTGGACCCATGCCATGCTATGCGTGCCGTCCACCATCTTTCGACTTCTTAAGTTCTCTCACGAGGGAAAAATCGTCACGGTGGATCAGTTGTCCTTCTTCACCTCCACCTCTGAGAACAACGTCCCATACGTGGATCAGATTCTGAATCCCCCTGATAGTGTAGGACCCAGTCTCTTCAAAGACCCCGTCCTCATGGGTATCTTTCCCGCACCACCACCGCACACCACTCAAGTTAACATGATTTCCAGGTCTGATGACCCCTGTCTTATTCCTACGCCTGAGCAGGTGTTTGAGTTTGGAGAATCAATGCCCTTGACTGCAATAGAGATTAGCTACTGTGAAATTGTTGCCGCATTTGATCCTCCACCTCCTCAGCATGCTCCTTTGAGCATGGCTCTATATGTTTACTCTCAATCCCCCTGGCTTGGTCAGGCTGATTCACCTAATCCTTTCAAAGAGACTTTTCCTTCCGATGAATCCATCATTGAATCTATGTCTCTCGAGGAGTTGCCTTGGGGTGATGGACATCATCGCTCCTCTTTTATGCCTAGCTTGGGGGCAATGTCAGATTGTCTAGAGCGTTATGCATCTCAGGTTCCTACTCCTCCTCTCCAAACGCCAATCTTGATGCACGAGGTTTTTTCAGAGGGAAACCTGAGTAATATCACTCAAACCATCCCGATCAACATCTCCATTAAACCAGGGATCGTTGAGAATATACACATGGGAGTGACTTGTTCTCTTGATGAGATTCAAGTCTACACTGATCTTTTTAAAGAATTCAGAGATGTGTTCGCCTGGTCCTACGAGGAAATGCCGGGGATTGATCCAAGTATCATAGTGCATGAGATTCCAACCTATCTTGGTGCGAAGCTCGTGCGCCAACACTTACGCCTCATGCATCCTCGGAAAGCCGCTACAATTAAGGCAGAAGTTGAAAAACTTCTGAACGCGGGCTTTATTTATCCCATCCCCCTCACAGAATGGGTTTCCAACATTGTCCCCGTCGATAAAAAGCAGGGTACTATTAGGGTTTGTGTTGATTACCACGACATCAATCGCGCCTGTCCAAAATATAACTATCCCACTCCCTTCATAGACCAGATCATTGACGAATGTGCCGGAAGTGAGATTTATTCCTTGATGGACGGTTTCTCAGGGTACAATCAGATCAATATTGCACCTGAGGATCAACAGAAGACTACATTCATCTGTCCGTGGGGTACTTTCGTGTATAAAAAACTCCCGTTCAACTTGAAGAATGCTGGAGCCACTTTTCAGCATGCGATGTCTTACGCTTTCCATGACATTCACCATATCGTTCAGCCTTATCTGGACAACTTTCCAGCTCATTCAGCTAGGCGAGAGGATCACCCTGAACACCTCCGCCCGATTTTTCTTCGCTGTAGGCGCTACAACATTAGGCTTAATCCTCATAAATGCATCTTCTGCATGGATTCTGGCCGTCCTTTGGGATTCATAGTCTCCAAAGACGGAATTCGCCTTGACCCTTCAAAAGTCGAGGCTATCATCAACCTCCCATCACCCTCCTCATTATATCAATTGCAGAGTCTGTAGGGAAAAGCGAACTTCCTTCGACGCTTTATCTCGAACTACGCGGAGGTAGCTAAAGGATTCACACGCCTATTAAAGCAGAATGTTCCCTTCCATTGGGACGAAATTTCTCAACAATCCTTTGAGAAGCTGAGGACGTTACTCGTTAATGCTCCTTTGCTTCGTCCTCCGAACTATCCTCGTGATTTCACTTTGTATATCGCCGCCACGTTTAGCACCATAGCTATGGTTCTGGTGCAGGATGATGATGATGGTAATGGACATGTTGTTTATTATCTATCACGGAACCTTCTCGATACAGAAACACGTTATGCTCACGTCGAGAAGTTGACGTTAGCCGCAGTACACGCCGTGCAGCATTTTTGCCATTACATCCTGTTGCGTACGATAACAGTGGTTTCGGATTGCAACCCCATGACATATATTCTCTCTAGACAATTGCTGGGGGGTAAATAATCCAAATGGATCATTATCCTGCAGGAGTTTGACTTAGATTTCATTACCGCTAAGTCAATGAAATCACTTGTTTTCACGGATCTTATATGCTCGCTCCCGACAGACTCCACTCCTTCACTCTCCAAGGATCATATCCCAGACGAAACCCTTTTCCTTATGAGTACTCGCGACCCTTGGTATGGCTACATAATCGTGTATCTTTAGACCTCCACATTTTGGTCTAAGTTGACTAAAGATGCCCGACGTCGGATTCGGCATCAGTCTCAACCCTACCGTATCGTAGGAGATACCTTATACCGTGTTGGAGTAGATTCGGTGCTCCGTCGGTGCCTAACCTTGGAAGAGGCTGAAAGGGTCCTGAATGACTGCCACAGTGGTGCCTGTGGTGGACATATGTCCGGATATGCTACTGCCCAGAAAATTCTGCGAGCAGGTTACTTCTGGCCATCCATATTCAAAGACTGTATAGTTGTAGTCCGTAAATGTCACACGTGCCAAGTGTTTCAGCGCAAGATGAACACGCCGCCTCTCCCTTTGCAGCCTGTTATTACCGTCGTCCCTTTTGCGAAATTGGGCGTGGATTTTATGACGTGTAACCCTCACTCGGTGGGGGGGCATGCGTATATCATTGTCGCTGTCGACTACTTCACCAAGTGGGCTGAAGCGATGCCTACACTAGCTGTCGATGGTAAGACAGCTGCCCAATTTATATTCAACCATATCATTGCATGTTTTGGGGTCCCGCAAGCCATCGTTACTGACCACGGTACTCATTTCTGAGATTATATGATGGCCGAGCTGACTTCAAAGGTGGGCTTACGTCACGATAACTCAACGCCGTATTAACCTCAGGCGAATGGCCAGGTTGAAGCAGTGAACAAGGTTCTGGTCACTATGCTTCAACGAACAGTTGGTATCCACAAATCCAATTGGCACCTCCAACTATTCTCAGCTCTATGGGCATACCGGACATCTACAAAGAGTGCAACTGGATTCACACCATTTCAATTGGTATATGGTCTGGAAGCAACTCTTCCGGTTGAATGCGAGATTCCTTCATTGAAATTAGCTGTGGAACTTCTACCTGACACTTCTACTGAGGAAGAGCGTCTTTTGTATCTGGAATGGTTAGATGAAACTCACTGCTTAGCTGCTTTAGTCATTGAAGCACAAAAGAAGCGGGTCAAACCTCACTTTGATCAATCTGTTTCTCCACATTCCTTTATCGAAGGAGACCTTGTCCTCCTATACGATCAAGCGCATGAAAAGCTTGGAGCTGGTAAGTTCCAACCTATGTGGCATGGGCCCTACATATTAAAACACGTTTTGAAGAATGGGGCTTATGAGCTTATAGATTATGAAGGAGTTCCGCTGGCGCAGCCCAAGAATGGGCTGTACCTAAAAAATTACTACGCCTGAAGGGATTTTAGGTGTGGTTTGTGTACATAAGTGTGTGTTTTTCATTTGTGTGCATGTGTGGTGTGGTTTGCAATGTAAACATGTTTCTGATGATCAGGCCTTCCTGATTGTGCAGATGTCCATTCATCCGTTTGTTGGTTTCGCGGATGGTGCCTCCCACAGTACCAGGAATCTGTCTTCGGCGGCCTGGGTAATCTACGATCCTGCTGGTGAGTTGGTCAACCTGAAAGGTGTGTGTCTGGGACGTACTACAAATAACATCGCAGAATATAGTGTTGTATTAGAATTATTAACCGAGGCTGTAAACCTTGGTGTCCGTGAATTATTTGTGTATCTAGACTCGCAACTTGTAGTATTACAACTGAATGGTCATTATTCAGTCAGAAACCCATCCATTTTACGTCTGTATCTGCGTATTCGTTTACTGGAAAGAAATTTTGACTATATTACATATCAACATATACCTAGGCATATGAATACATTAACATATGCAGTAGCTAATTTGGTGCTAGATAGACATTTACGCAATTTGTAAAACAACATCACATGTAAAAGGGAAATCCATCTAGAAATAGATATGTATATATATAGATATCAAATGTTTGCATAGTGTGCATCGCATTAAGTCAAAAAATATACATGTTTTCCTTAATACATCTGGAGATGACATGTCTCTCAAAAATATGCATGATAAAATTCTTAAGATTCTAATCCGCATGGTGCTCATGATAACAAGTAACTGCACGTACTAAGCATCTCAGAAGTCGGTGGAGGCGACTAGGCACTCCCACCGTATGTCTCTGGTATGCCATCGGTACATCCGCTAGCCGGGCGTAGTCTAGGATCCCTCGGGCAATACCCTCGAGATTCTGGATTAACTCCCCCCCCTATGTACCCTCTGCCTGAGGATCAGGTGCGGGAAGAGTCCTCCATGCGATAGGAGACATACTGGCTGGTCTCTCTGGGCCCACATCTGCATACATAAAAAATGTGTCAGGATGAACATGTATTAACAAAAAATCACAAAACATAAAAATCAAAAAGAGAAGAGGTCATACCCAACTCCTCATCCCAATCATCTCCCTCGGCAATGGGAGATCTGGATCACCAGTGAAATCGGTTCCTGCATATGGCCAGTCTTCCACTACGATCAACTAACACTGCAACCACCCAAAAAACTCCGGCCTCCAGGACATCTCTTGGCCCCCTCCAGCTCTGGGCATCAGTGCTGCCCAGCGAGCCATTCTTGGCTCTCGTGGAATCGGCTCAGCTACTATGGCCCCTTGGCCCTGGAAGATTGGTAATCGTTCTAGGATAAACGATACTAGGATGGAACCGTAACCAAAATGTTTCACTTTGGCTTGCTTTCATTTCATGAGCTATCTTTTCATGTTTATCGTCACTGCTGTGGCCCAGTCAAACAATAAGGGAGTCATACACTCTGAGGCTAGTAAAAGTTGGGCCTTTGTTGCCTCATGCGGTGCCTGTGATCCTGCAGCTCGCGTGATGGTATGCAACACCACTCTTAGTGCCATATCAGGAATGGTGTGAATGTCTACTTTCCCACTTCTGGATCCCAGTTGTGCCCCTCGGCACATTCGTGCCATCACTTGTTCCATCTTCTCACCAGATGGTCTGCTACCTGTCAATATGGGCACCGGACCTCTGCGCAATAATCCGGTTATGAAGTACACGTCAGCAACCTCCAGTTCTAACACTTGATCCCGCAGCTTAAATACTTGTTCATCTGCGTCCCACATATTGATCAAGTACTGTAGAAGCTCAGGCTGAGCTCGTAAACAAGGTGTTAGGAAGAAATTTTTTAGCCCATAGTTCTTGAGGGCATTCATGCAAGTTTCATTCTCCATGGCTTGTTCATCCTCTTCACCGTGCTCCCTCTCTTTCCACTCAATCACCCTTTTACTCGGTTTCCTGCATCAACATGGTCACAAACCCTTAATTAGATCTCTGTTGAGCTTCTAAATTCATCCAAATCAATTAAAATCTCGAATTTTTAGGCGAAAATTGGGGTTCCGCCACTGGCGCGACTGTTTCCTGAACAGTCACGCCAGCTGGCACAAGCCCTTTGCATATAAAAGCCCATTGGCGCGGGTCCGTGCCTGATACCCGCGCTAATGAGCGGAGCCCTAAAAATTCAAAAATTTGCCACTGAAATCTAATGCATGATGGAAAGATATTAAAAAATGGATTGAAATGGAGTACCAAGAAGCGCCTCTTACCTGGAACTGACATAACTCTGAATGGTAGCCCAGATTGGTCATAATCGCTGTCAGAAGTTTGCACACCAAAATGGACCACTGCTGCTCTTCGGTGAGGTAAATAGTAAAAAGTAATTCTATTTTTACCATTTGACATATTTATAAGTTTTTGAACTCAAAGTAGGTTTTGAAAGTTATTTTTATGAATATTTTAATATATTTTGTCAAAAAATGGTTTTTAAACTCGCTTTTTGTACAGCAACAGGTCTTTTACGCAACTGAAACGGTGAAACGAGTTGTATTTTATACTTTTTCGAACTCGGTAAACACACGAAAAAGTCACTCTAGAGTCATCTTTTAGCTCTTTTCTGACTCTCTAAACAGGAAAATATTGCCGAGGCCCTTTTCGTTTCGATCTCGTTAAAGTGGACGTGAATCGACATCTACCCAGTATACGTTTACCCCTTTTTCGAGATGGGATGGATTCGTTTACGAAAAAGGAATACCCTAGCCTATCGCGACTAGGAGGTTTTCTTGGGTATTGTTTTCTACCTTTTCAGGTCCGAGGAACTATCTACGAAAAGGGACCACTGGAGTTTACTTTTCTGATGTCTTTTCAAACTCTCTAAATATGAAAAGACGTCGAGTTCTTCCTTTGTCAGACTCGTTAAACCCTGATGACATTGGATTCAGTCAAAATTACGTTATTCGAGTCACTCCTTCGTAGGGCTCGTTAAATGTACTAGGATGGATTCACCTGAAGGGCGGACTTATATTACAAGCATATGATATCCCCTTCAAGCTTGTTATCAAAAATAATTGGGGTACTCACCAGAAATGGTGGGGGAAAATGGAACCAGTATTGTTGTCGTGTCGGCAGTATGTCGCTCTTGAACATGGCACTTGTCTGCATTCGTGTCGGGTTGGGGACATCTCATCCCATTTTTCACTTTGCCTCCGTGGGTTTGGATAATACCTTTTGACCTCTCATCTGCTCATTGCCTCGTCACCATGACCTCTGATCCGTTGATGTCAAATACTGCCAAGTCCACTGTCGTGTCATTTACATGTTCACGAGAAGTTGACCTCTGCAAAGTATCAACCTTCCTCTGATTCTCATATGATCATGATTCACAAAAACATCATGTTCCTCTATCTCATGTCGATGATCTGGGAAAAATTATGGCTCACCTTCGATCAAGGTCACTTCCTATCGACTTCAGCTCATTATCCAGGAAGCTGATCTAGAGACTCCCTTATGGTACCTTGGAGCCTGCATGCCTCAATGGCAGGTTCGTCGCATTCGACGTGAGGTTTTCATCATTGGCCTCCGATCAGGTGATTCTACGGGTGTTCAACGCCAGCTCATTGATTCACATGCCATAGATTGTACCTATAGTACCTTGAGGGCCATTATCATTATTGTTGGTTCCTCTTGTGTCTGTTAATAGCTTTCATCATTGGCTGGTAATCAGACGATGTTCTTATATGTTCGAATTCAGCTCACATATTCGCATGCTTGAACTTGTACTTTTTTTGGGTCAAGATGGACTGCAAGACCCTGGATGGTGTCTGTTGTAATCCAGGCTGCGATATTGTGGGTTATTATGATTATTTACATGACTCACTGATTGGATGGCTGCAACCATGCATGAGTCTATTCATCGATCCTCACTGGATGGCTACGCCCATACCATGGAACTTGATTATTCTATACTCTGTTATGGATGGCTGCGCCCATACCACGCATATATATCATGTATCTGAGACATCAGTTGTACTTCGCTCCACAGGTTTTCCGATGGCAATGTTTTCAGTCGACATGTTCTCGTAAAGCATTTCACCCCTCTCTCTCTCTCTCAGGCCTCATGCTTTAGGGGGAATCTGTTACACAGCAATTTGTCACTGTTCCTACAATCCCCATCCTGCACATTGAAGGGCTCATTCCGTGACTTGTGAGCAGAGACATGACTTGAAAATACTTTCATTGCATCCCTCTAAAGATGAGCTTTAATTGCCTTGAAGGCATCTCCCTGCAAAAAACCCTAAAAATAGCTCTTTTCCCATTGGCACAGTTCCATAGTTCAGCCCTCATGCTAAGGGGGAAAATCCTCCAAAGAGGGCGCGCCAGTTGGCGCTCTGTCATAGAGTCACACCTGCGCCAACCATATTAAGAGGTTTTTTAAAAAAATAAAAGGCAGAAGTTTCATCCTAACAAATTCCTGGACTGATTTCTATCTTGAGTTGGGAGGTTTGGCTCTAGATTTCCATAGAGAGGAAGTGGTTTGCCACCTCTCATGGAAGCTTCCTTGATGATAGGGCCAATCCCATAATTATAGGGATCCCAACTCCCCTTCCTCCTCCTATAAAATCTTGCTCTTCTCCATGGCAGGCTAATCTCGAAGTTCCCAAGAGCTTTCACATCCTTATGCTGCAAGAGCCTTCTTGATTCCCTTAAGGCCAAATCCAAGCAAGGAGACTATTGCCAATTATCCGGAGAGAGAGGCTTGTCCCATCCCTGACAGGCTTTATCGAGACATGTTGTGCTGACGACCCGCTAAAGGAGAGTGCTGCGTCGAAGCTATGGTTGTATTCTTCTTTTGACTCTTAAATGATAAGCGACTATCAGTTATGGTTCCACTCTTGTTCTTGATCATGTTCATGAGTTATGTCCTCTTTGATTGACATATAGTTGTATGTAATCGGTTTTATGCTTGCGTTTGTGTTGTTTCTTGCATGTGCAGGTGTTCGATCAAGGAGATCGTGAGGATTGTGATCTGCCAGGGAAAATGAATAGGAGCACCACCTCTTCTACAAACGACAGCGTTGGATTCCAGGTAAGCCTTCCTCACAAGTCGGTTTATTTACGATTAGGAACCTGCACTGTAGCGTGTTTGATTGTTGCTAGACCCGATCTGGGCTAGTAGGGATTGCCTCTATCCGCAGAGGGGATTTACCTCCTCAACACTTTAGAAGCCACAACAGAGGTAAAAGTCTAGCAAGAGGAAGAGGAATGTTTAGAGAAAGATTTCAGCACTCTCAGAATGAAAAAGGAGGTTCGATTAGCAGACCACCATAGAGAGGAGACTTTGGTAGAGGGAGATTTTCACCCAAAGTCAGAGGCCAAGGAAGAGAAATTTGGTGCTACACATGTGGAGAATGGGGACATAGATCATGGGATTGTCCTCATAAGAAACCAAAAAATCAACGGAATGTGAATGTAGCTGAAGCAAAGGAAGAAAATGCTTAGGTCATGGGAAAAGAAGAACCATCTGAGGTAGGAGAGTCTTTATTGCTCAAAAGCATATTTCTTAAAGCAGAGAAGGAAGAAAATGAGCCAGTGCAGAGGAAGATTCTATTCAGGACTGTATGCAAGTGTTAAGAAAAGTGTTGTAAAGTTGTGATTGACACTAGAAGCATTGATAATCTTGTTTCCATAGAGATGGTTGAGAAATTGGGGTTTAGTAAGATGGCACACCCTACTCCGTACAGAGTGTTGTGGCTACATAAGGGACATCATATTTTGGTGACAGAACAGTGCAAAGTAAAGATACATATCGATACATATATGGATTTCATATTGTGTGATATGATGCCAATGGACATGTGCCATGTATTGCTAGGAAGACCTTGAAAATGTGACAAAGAAGCCATTCATGATGTAAAAAGGAATACCTATACCATAGAGAAGGATGGAAAGAAGCACACATTTCTACCTTTGAAGGATGAAGCAGATAAAGGAACACCTGAGAATAATGTTATGATGATTAGTGCAAAGGAGTTGCTGCAAGAAGTTAAAAAGGAGAAAGAAATTCATTTTGATGTTGTCCTTAAACCCAAGGTAATTTTGAATTCTACAAATTTAGACAATCTGCTTATGGAAATTCAAAATTGGTTAGATGATTATGCTGATATAGTTGTTGATGAATTACCAAGTACATTTCCACCAATCAAAAGTATCAGTCAACACATAGATTTAATACCTGGTGCAAGTTTACCAAACAAAGAAGGATATAGAATTACCCCTCAGGAAAATGAAGAAGTTGGAAGACAGGTACAGGAGATGTTCGATAAAGGACTAATCAAATAAATTCTTAGTCCATGTGCAGTACCAGTCGTGCTTAGTCCAAAGAAAGGAGGTGAGTGGCGCATGTGTATTGATTCCACAACCATAAAAAATATCACTATCACGTATAGATTTCCATTTCCATGCATAGATGATTTTATGGATTGTTAAGTGGTTCAAAGTATTTACTAAAATAGATCTGAAGAGTGGATACCATCAAATAAGGATTAGAGAAGGAGATGAATGGAAAACTTCTTTTAAGACCAATAGTGGATTTTATGAGTGGTTACTGATGCCTTTTGGGCTCTGTAATGCACCAAGCCCCTTTATGAGACTAATGAATGAGGTTTTTAAAGAGTATGCAAGAAATTTTGTGATAGTCTATCTTGATGACATTCTGACTTTTAGTTAGAGTAAGGAGCATTTGGAGCATGTCAAGCTGGGGTTAAGTACTTTTCAAAAGGAGAAGCTTCTCATCAATATGAAGAAGTGTAGTTTCATGAAGAAGAGCTCATTTACTTGGGATTTATAGTCTCAGAACAAGGTTGCAAGATGGACCCAGAAAAGATCTAGGTAATACTAGATTGTTCAACTCCGAGAAGTGTATTTGAGGTAAGGAGTTTTCATGGTCTTGCAAGTTTTTATAGAAATTTTATAAGAGGTTTTAGTCAGATCTATGCACCAATAATTGAAACAATACTAGCCATTTAAATGGAGAAAAGCAACAGTTCGTAGTTTCAAGTTGTTTAAAAAGAAGATCACTGAAAGACCTATTTTGGCCTTGCCAAATTTTGATAAAATATTTCAAGTTGAGACTGATGCCATTGGAATAGAAATTGGAGATATCTTGAGTCAATAGCAGAGACCGATAGCTTATTTATATGAAAATTTAAATGAGGCCAAGAAGAAGTATTCATCCTATGATAAGGATTTCTATGCTATTGTGCAGGCTTTGAAGAAATGGAGGCATTATTTGTTGCCCAAAGAATTTTTGTTGTACTCAGATAACCATGTACTGCAGTTCATAAATAATCAACTAAAGCTGAACCAAAAGCATGAAAAGTGGGTGGAGATTTTGCAGAGTTTTACCTTTGTAATCAAACACACAAGTGGTAAGTCAAACAAGGTTGCTCATTCTTTAAGGAGAGTGAATTTGATTATGAAGGAATTGAAGATTGGAATTTTGGGGTTTGAAGAGATGATTAACATGTATGAGGAAGAAACAGATTTCAAAAAAATATATGCAATTGTTAAGAATCCATTGGTTCATAATAGAATCCAGTGGTTAGATTACTTGATTCAAGGAGGATTGTTGTTCAAGAATAATAAACTATGTATACCTAAGTGTTCCATGAGGGGAAATCTGATTAAGGAAAAACACAGTGTAGGACTGTCTGGACACTTTGGACAGGATAAAACATTTTCTTAAGTAAGTTCTTTTTATTATTGACCAAAAATGAAAACGGATATCAAAAAGTTTGTTGAGAAGTACAAGATTTTTCAACATGCCAAAGGAAGAAGAAAAAACACTAGGTTATATCATCCATTTCCAATACCCAAGAGACCGTGGGTTTCTGTCAACATGGATTTTGTTTTGGGTTTTCCAAAGAGTCAAAGAGGACATGATTATATCTATGTTGTCATAGATAGGTTTTCTAAAATTGCTCATTTTATTGTTTGTAAGAAAACTAGTGATGCAACTCACATTGCTAAATTTTTTTTCTCTGAAGTTATAAGATTGCATGGATTTCCTGTAAATATAGTTTCATACAAGGATAAAAATTTAGTAGGACAATTCTAGAAGACTCTATGGAAGAAGCTGGGTAGAAACCTCAGTTTCAGTTCAATCTATCACTCTCATAT
This sequence comes from Pinus albicaulis, assembly GCA_034641835.2. Lineage (NCBI taxonomy): Eukaryota > Viridiplantae > Streptophyta > Pinopsida > Pinales > Pinaceae > Pinus > Pinus albicaulis. The sequence continues at coordinate 248,572,710 of CM076583.1, read as the reverse complement.
AGATGGAAAAACTTAGGTGGTGAACAAAATCCTAGAAATTATATTAAGGATTTTGGTTTACAAAAATCCAAAGCAATGGGATTTAACAGTTTCTCAAGCTGAATTTTCCTAAAATGATACACCTAATCAGATTACTGGAATGAGTCCATTTCAGAATGTTTTTGGAAGCATCCAAGAGGGGTGTATGAACTTAGAGATTTGAGAAAACAAGAGACAAGGAGTGGAAAAGCTGAAGAATTTGTAGAATAGATACAGAAGCTACAAGAAGATATCAAGAAGAGCTTATAGAAAAACACCCAAAAGTATAGACAAAGAGCTGATATGAAGAGGACTGAAGGGGGGTTTCAGGTAGATGATTTAGTCATGGTTTATCTAAGGAAGGAAAGGTTTACAGTCGAGACTTACAAAAAAATGAAAATGAAAAATATAGGGCCATGTATAATTTTGAGGAAGTTTTCCTCAAATTCATATGAGATTGAATTACCAGCAGGAATTGGGATATCACCAATATTTGATGTTACAGATTTGTACCCATACAAAGGAACGGAGAAATAACTACAAGAAGAATCTGTAGAAGAGGAGGACCAGACTTTGAATTGGGAGGAATGGATACCAAAGCCAACAAAGAATGAAGTGGAAGCCATTCTGGAGAAAAGAGCAGGAAAGAAGACCAGAGGACAGAACTATTATCAGTATCTAGTCAAATGGAAAGGACACCCAGTGGAAGATGCCAGTTGGATGACAATAGCAGATTTACATAATTTTAGTATGGATCCTGAAACATTGATGGACCAATATTTACTTCCCTGAGAGTCTAATGCAGGAGCATCTGGATTTAGCCAGCAATGTGATTGTGTGTTCACATATGGTGGCTAACAAGAGGTGGAGAAACATTGACTATTAATATTTTATTTAGTTGTAAATTTGAGAAGCTAGTTTGTTTTGATTTCCTAACTTAGGTAGGAATAAAATAGCAATTGGTTCTCCCTGCGAGGAGATTAAGCTGAGTAGGTTAGAGAATTTAGATAGGATGGAAATTGTTTATTACAGTGGTTCAATATAAAGGTAATAAAAATATAAATGGAACTAATTTTAGGTATATATATATATATATATATATATATATATATATATATATATATATATATATATGCATGAATAGGTGTGGGAATAAGAGTGGAATAGGGTGGAAGAGGTGTGGAATAGGTGTGAGAGAAGAGTGAGAGAGGAGTGAACAGAGAGCAAAAATAAATGTAAAAAGTAGCCATCCAAGGGCTTGGCTCTGTGTATTTCATTTCTAATTTAATTCTAAGTGTTTTGTATTTTAATCGGGCTCTCTATTTTAAACTTTCTATTTAAATAATCTCTTGAATTGGATATCACATTGGTCACACAACGGAGGCCAATCAGATTTGTAGGAAGTAGCGAGGATTGTTAGATCTTGCACAGATCAATGGTGGGAAAATCACATCGCAACCGTGAAGACTTCACACATCGTAGGATTTAGTGTTTGTGGTTAAGACTTTGCAAGATAAGTTATTTACCTTATGATGCGAAGTAGATCAGCAAAGAGACAAGTGTGGACCATCGGATCCAACAAAGACCAAGGGTAGAGATCAAAGTGCACCGGGAGCGATTTCGCAAATCACAACTTTTAGAGTTTATTTTTAAGGTGTGGCATGGTAAGTTATTTTTTATGTGATGCAAAGTAGATAAGGGAAACGTGTTGGAATGACACATTATCACAGATCGCGTGGAATAAGGTTTAACCACTAAGTTAAATTATAAAGTGTACGAAGTGTGATCGCTTGTGATTGGTTCATAGTGTTGTGGGACCCTCCAGTAAGAAGTTCCGTGTGCACTGAAGTGATTTGGGTTTATGTGAGACCTATTTTAAAGTTAAAGTTTTTTTCTTCCACGCGTATTTTGATTATTTTTGTAGCTTGTCTACATCAGTTTCAGAGAGTTATAATCTAGTTGCTTTAATAGAGATAATATTCAATATATTTAATACAATTTTATGAAGTAAATAAAAGTGTTGAAGAGAAAAAGGTCATGAAAATTTAGAATTATTTGGTTGTAGCAATTATTAGAGTGTCTCTGTGTTTCTTCTTAAATATCCACATGGTTTCTAGGAAGGAATTAAATAAATTAATATTATCAATTTATTTTTATTCGAAAAAATTATATTTATAATATTGGTAAATCAAACTATTCTTTCATGGACGCATCTTATATTTGGGTCTAAACTAATAATTGCACCACATGTTGCAAAAGAAACATCATAAGGTGGTAGCATAGGAAAGACTAGCATAGAAGGAAGAAGTAAAACATTTATAAAAAAATTTCTCTTTACTAATGTTTCTCTTTGAAATTTTAATTTTTCATAAATGACTTACAATATTTAGGAAGGACGATTGTAGCATCATGCAATCAAAATATTACCAAAATGTACTTTTTAAGAGACTACTAAGAAGCTTAAGTATGGTATACAATTTTGATATTTACGCTTGTGGGTTAAGAATTTGATAAGAAGTGTTTTTTTTTATATTTTAAATTTTCAATGACTCTTGAAAATGGGTTGCATTTTTTCATATGGAAAATGTTCCAGTTTGAGGAATCTTTAAAGTTTGTGAGAAATGAATTTGTTTGTGAGATGTAAGTTTGTGCTTAGATTTATTTATACAAATACTCAAGATATACTATTTAAATTTTACTTATATTTTGGATAGATGAAGCCTCTTTTAAAAGAAAGGATGAATATGATCTTCATGTTGTTTCATCTTATGCAATGAATTTTTTTCAACAACACCACTGCTTTAGATAATTTTATGGTGTGAAATGTGACATGTATTACGAAGGGGAAAATTGAAAGGCCATAGGGTGTTCAGATCGTGTTTCAATGAGGCTCATTTCCCTTTATTAAGTATTTTTTTCATGGTATTATACATAACTTTGATTTGTTAGCTAGCCCAACCTTATTATATATTACTCGATAATCTCTTGTGCATTAATTCCTCTGATAAGAATTAAATTGGCCATCCATACTTAGCATTTTTTAAAATCAATTCTCTTTTATTGACCATCTTATCTTTGGGTCTATTAAGCACCTGAATATCAAAAACAGATTGAAACACAAATATATTTATGCTTAAAATATCTTACTATTGTATGTGTTAATTAATGTTTGGTATTATTCTCTTACACTAGGGATTTATTTTAATTTTCTTATAATTTGATTTAAAAGCATGGAAGTTACACATCACATTTATATTATGGTGTTATCTAACATATTCCACATATCTCTTCAGCATTAATCACGAACATTGTTAATCAATTTAATAATATTTTAATAATTCTAAAATTAGCAATCTAAATTTAAGTAAAATGTTTTATCTAAATTTTTATTTCAAGTAAAATATTTATTTAATCTAAATTTTATAGAAAAAAATAATTTAAATTCATTTACACTTTTTATATATATTTCTTAATGTAAATTAGGGAGAAAAAAATATATGTAAAATAAGTTAATAACCCATGATGTTTATCATTTATAAAAAATATTTATTATACGTACTTTCAATTAACTACTAAATTATATTAAGTTTTAAGAAGTTCAAAACATATCAAATAAATAAATAAAAATTATGTAAATATTTATATCAAATAATTTATTGCACCCCTCTCCAACTCGATGGAGATGTTGTCATATTGAGAGATTTGATTGTCTAAACAATTATTAAATATAAATTTAAAATAAATTTATACTACTTTTATTAACATTTGAAAATATGTTCATATAAATATTAAATTATTGCAAGATTGAGTTTAACCTAACCGTTAAGTTAACTTTTTTTTTTTTTCAGTTCCATCTAATGTACCATTTCTTGAAGAAGAGGGGAAATCCCCATCTTTTCCTTTTTTTCTTTTTTTATAAAAAGTAAATTACACATTGTTAAATATAAATAGAAATACAAGTGTAGTAGGTATCATCCGTACTATTTTTTTTTCCCTCAACGTGTGAGATGCATGAGAAATAGAGAATAATAACATGTTGTCTCTTTCCATTGTTTTCTTTCTAATTATACATGCCTTTTGCTGTACATGTTTCTCGTAGGCAGTGCTTGGCTATAAAAACTACGACAAGAAACCAACTTGACCAGTCTTTATGTTCAAGCTACCCCTTGAGCTAGAGGGGGATCCCTCAATAGTTAGGAGGCCATGTTTAATGTTTTCATTGTCACTCGATGACAACCTATGAAGCAAAATGGCTAGATTTAGGATTTAATGGGGTGGTTTCTAATGATTGCGCAGTTCTTGTTCATGAAAAAATCCCTCCCTTACAGAGTCATTTTTGAAAGTGTCAACTTCCACCCTGAGAGAAGAACTTAAATTTTTAAATAATTTGAAAGAACAATATAAGGGGATTCCTGATAATTAAGGAGTCAGAAAATACTTAATTAACCAGGGAAAATTGAATGCATTTAAAAAGCTTATATAGCCCAACAAAACACATTCAAGAGAATATAGAAGGGAAAAAAATAACCAATTCAATGAGGGGATACCTCAGACGAACAATCCAATATACTAATTTGATTAAATGATTATAAATTTGCAGGGGATTTTATAGAGATTGAAACTAAATATAATCTTACCCAGATCTTCTATAATACTTTGAACATGTGCAGAAAACAATTTATGTAGACACTAGAAAGGCATACTAGAAACACAAATTATGTCATAAATAAGAGCCAGAAGGCTTTGATAACGAATTCTATAATAGAAGTTTTACAGAGATGAAAGGTTTTGGCATGAAAAGACAACCATTTTCTTATTACAATTAATCAAATATGTAGAAATACAAACTTCTAAACTGTTACAAACTTTCATGAACAAAATCCTGAATAAGAAACTAAAAATAAATAATCTTTGGATATTCTGTCAAAAATTTGGAACTGTTTGGAAATGTGGTCCCTTGATATCTGGAAATATTGAATGACTCTTGAGTCTCCTCCTTTGAATATTGAACTAATGAGTTCTCCTTGATTTTTTATTTTCCAAAAATAGTGAATGAAATCTCATGATAATCCCTTCAAAACTGGAGTTGTTATCTGTATTCCCTTTGATTTTGATTTAAATTACTAGTTAAATCCAAGATGTCGGAATTTCCTTCATCTTGGATGTCTGATTTTGGCAATGCACTATGTTCAATTCTATATTTCTAGGATGTAATTTTCACTTTTATTTAATGGTATGGTAGTATAAATATTGGTGTTGTGTTAGTTTCCTGTGCATCCCGAAGAAATGCAAAAACCTAATGTAATGCACCAACAATATCATAATGATCAGCCCACCTTTACAAGACCCTAGAATAATCAAATTCTTCTAGGTGAGTAGCATTTTACATTGTATCATATGTCCATTAACCCACATATTGAAGTTGTGAACATGCTTCTTGATAATAGCCTTGTTCGCCTTGATTACCAACATCCCATGCAAGTTTCTAGTACCACCAGGAACACTATCTACAACTTTTCTCAAGTGGGTTAGCTTGTCTTGTTAACTGATCCAAAAACAGAGCATATGAAATTTTTTGAAAGAAAATCTCTCAAATACCATGGCTTAAAAATAGTCTGGTTTGAAAGCACCAGGTCAAGACATATAAAATTTTCCAATTGCTTTCCACCATCGCCAAATGAAAATAGGCATGAATAACATTCCTTGATAAAATAATTTCAATTGATAAGGATGACAAAATAAGTTTTCACAATGTGGAGAGACACTTTTATGCAGCATGATTCTCCTCACGGACTAAGCAAACCTCTATGACATTCAGTGGTCATTCATTCTTAGGTGCTTTCGGGTACATATAGGACAAAATATGGCCAGGCCTCTCTCTAGTTCCTCTTGCTCCCTTTTTACCTACATTCTGTCCATTTGCAAAGCAAGGGTGTGCAACATGTCACCCTTGAAGTCCTCCAACATATTCCCAATCTCATGTTTTATGGAGGTTGAAGAGGAGTGGGTATTGGATGTACTTTGGCTAGCTTTTCCCTTCTTCGTAAATTCCCTAGAATGGTTCCGGAAGACAGTTTTGATTGTTTCATAGGGTTGTTGGTAGATATATCCTCCCGATAGCATATTCAAGGTTTCTATCATCTTTTCTTTGATCCCTCGAAGAAGTAAAATTTTAAGAGAGTCAGGATCAATAGTACGGTTGGCTCTCTTATAGTTCAATTGAAACTTCTCTTCATAGTCCTCTAAGGATTCATCCAGCCCTAGAGTCATCCTAAAGATCTCATCCTTAGTTTTCTTGGACCCGCAGTAGTATTTCTATTTGTTGATGAATGTCTCTTCCATATGTGCCCAGGTATTGATGTTATCCCTAGGCAGGCCCATGAACCAGCGCAAGGTTGTATCCTTAAGGGTGGAAGGAAATAGCTTCAAATTCTGATCATCACAAGTGTATTCATAAGTCCTACAAACAATAGAAAATTAAAACATGAATGTGTCAGGATCCTCAGAGGTAAGTGCATGGAAGTGTGGAAGAGTTAAGGGGCTACTGTTTTTCATCTTAGATTCCCCATCTTCCTCTCTTATGGGAAAGGCTCTCTAGATCCTAGCCATGGTCAATATAGGTGAAGCAAGTCCCTCAGTTGGACCAAGGTCTTCTTCTTCGTCCCAAATAGGTTCCTCAGAGTATTCAGAACGCTCTCCTATAGGATGTTATGTCTCACTGCCACTGCAAAAGAGTGAAGGGTGACTAGGAGGTGATGTGGGGCTTTTAGGTAAGATTTTTCTTTAAGTATTCCTATTCCTATGAGGCATGGAAATCAGATATTCTTGTATTTTTTCAATATTTATAAAATGACGTGAAAAGAAAGGAAAGAAGAAAATAATTCTAAGACAAAATAAAAACATCTACTAGACACCTCCCCAGCAATGGCGCCAAAAAAGTGGTGAGCCTTGGTATAGCACCAAGAGTGCTGCAACTCCCAGGGTCTTCCCTACTTTAGTTTATCAACCCACGGTTTGTACAAAATTGGAGGTGACATTGCTATATCACAACAGATGTATTATGTTCATGTCATCCTCTTCTACTTTATGAAAGAGTGATATTTCTTAAACTATGATAAAAACTGAAAAGAAAATTTGTTGGAAGGAAATGACAGAAAGGAAACTAAATTAAAAGGAAATGACAGAAATGAAAATAATTTAATGTACAGAAAGGAAATGACAGAAAGGAAACTAAACTAAATTGCTGAAAAGAAATGACAGGAAATGGAACTAATTTAACTTGCTGAAAATAAATGGTACTAAGGGAACTAATTTAATCCGCAAAAAGGAAATAACTGAAAATAAACTAAACTAAGTTGCACCTAGATAGGCCAATCAGCTAAACAAACCCTGATCTATCTATCATGATGCTATCTATGTAGCTATTTATGACCTAATTCTAATTTGAAGATATGTTGCTTGTAGTTCGGAGAAGAAAGGGGTAAAGGTGCTGATGGAGGGATAAACACATGAAACAAGGCTTAGAGGTGCAAATATGGGTTTAAACCTTATTGAAACTTTATTATGGCACAAAAATTATTTGGAGCAGAATGATTTAAAAAGTGCGATGGCAGAGTTGCAATGGAGGGTGATCACAATCACCATTTGGAGTGGTAAATATTAACAGGAACAAAATAAAAAGTGTGATTTGTGATGGGCGATGCGGCAGATGACGTGGCGATGGGACCGATGGCAGAGTATAGAGAAATATCGCAATCAGTAGATAGGAGCGGTAAGTGTTAATGGGAACAAAATAAAAATTGTGATTTGTGATGTGCGATGCAGCAGATGATGTGGTGGTGGGATCGGTGGCGGAGTATGGAGTGATTTCGCAATGAGAAGAGAGGAGCGATAGCATTAACGAGAACAAAATTAATAATGAAAATTTTTATTTGCGATGGGGGAAAAGTTGTGAAGTGTGAAATGTGTCGAGTTACGTGGCATTAGGACCGGTGGTAGAGTGCGATGAAAATATCGAAATCGGCATCGGGGTTGGTAAGTCTTAAAGGAAAAGAGAAAAAGGTTGCAAAGTGTGAAGTGAGACGGTGACATGGCAGTAGGACCAATGGAAAAGTACGACAATACATCAATCGACATCGGGAGTGGTAAGCCTTAAAGGAAGAGGGAAAAGGTTACGAAATGTGATTTGCGATTTGCGATAGGGATAAAAACTACAAAATGAGGTTTGGGATTGGGATGACGTGGTGTAATGCTACAGTGATTTCACAATCGTCATTTGGATTGGAGTGGTAATTCATAAAGGAAACAAATAGAAACTTCGATTTGCAATTTGCAATTTCAGAATATCACAATATCGCAAGGTTGGCAGAGAAGCGATAGTGCAGTTGGGAGGAGAGTGCGATTTGTGAAATGCGATAGCGTGAATTTCGAGGAGGAAAGGCGAAGGTCAAACTTTAAAGTGTTTGGAGGGTTTTCAAGTTAAAATAGTTGTGATAGCTACGCAAAGCGAAAAGAAGGGATATAAGGATAACTTTAATTTTTTGGGGGAGTTTTCGAGAATAAAAAGGTTGTGGTAGCTGCGATAAAAGAAAAGGAAGGAATAGAAGGCATAACCACTATGCACAGGGGCAGAACACAGTGTACCAGAGAATAATAGCAGAGATGGGAGGAAAATGGAATATGAAGCTGGAGGTGTTAGAGAACTTTTTTGGGACTGTTGAGACTTATTCCTACAATCGAACCTGTTGATTCATGCATGAAAACATACAAAATGCGTGGTAAAAATAGTGCAAATGAAGAGTGAAAATTTTAATGCTAATATACTTTTAATCTCAGAAACAGTAAACAGAAATCAGTTTTTTGGTCTGGGGGAAGGTTCGCCCTCCTCGAGCTCTATTTACAAAGATGATAAGGGGGTCATGATCCGCATATTTTTGGTTTTTCTCCTCTATTATATTACTCACAAGAAAATGAAACCTACAACAACACACTTAAAGAAAAAATAAACATCAACTTGAAACATAAATGAAATTATTAGAATTAGAACTAATGAAATGATAGAAATCAGAGAAAAAATATAGAAGAGAGGTTGAGGCATATGGATTTGGCCCTAACCCATGAGCCTAGCTCCCCAAAACTTAAATGAGTAAAATGAAATTAGTCTTCTAATTTCATAAAATAATAATCTCATACATTTCTAAAAGTTTGATCACTGAGTAAAATAATAAAAATTCTCAATAGCTTGCAACAAAGTTCCAACGCTTCCTAGCTCTAGCATTTCTCTATTTATTCTACAGAGAAGCTACCAACAGGCCCCTAGAAAATAGTGATTGAGTTCACTTGACTCCAATTAAACAAATATTTAGTGCACTCCTCCTTGATTTTCTTGGCTTCCTCTGGAATTCAGATTGCTAGAGAGAATCCTTGAGATCCTTTCGCTGCCTTTGAGAGTTAAGGAGGGTGGAAAATCCTCCTATAATTTCTCCTTGTTGTATCCTCCAAGTCTTTATGATAAAATCCTTATAAAAATGATTAATAATTCATGATTTTCTACACTCAACCTCATGTTAGGCACTCAGGGTATGTTAGCCTTACTCACCACCTATACTATCATTCATAAAATCAAATAATAATAAATCTAAGAAGGAAAAAATGTGACCATTAATCCCTCTGAATATGTCTAATGATGGAGCTCATCAGATGTGTCTCTAATAATTAAAATCCTCACTATATATAGCATGGAAATAAATTACAATACATTACAAAACCTCTTAGTTGCAAAAAAAAAAAAAAATAGATGACATACAACCTTGTTACATCCAATTCTGATAAACATCTCAGTAATTAATTCAACCCATGAAAAATTTGTTCGAATAATATGGTTGATTAGGTAACTTTATTTTCTAAGAATATTTTTAAAATTTTGTTAGGTCCCTATATCACTAGTATAGTCCCTTATTATTGTTAGTGTAACCCCTTTATTGTTATTATTGTACCCTTGTAACCCCCTTTTTGTTATTATTGTGCCCTTAAACTATTATTGTTAGGTCGGCTATGACTACATTGTGGCCCACTAGGATTACATTATGGCCCCATGGACTCCTATATATAGAAAGGAGGTTTTGTAAATTGTATCATCCAAGAATTGTTCATTTATGTAATGTATTGTAGGTTGCCCCCTCCAAGTGGCTTATTTCTAAGGCGTTGATATCTCTTTTCTTCTGTTTTTGGAGTTGGTTACACAACATTTGGTATAAGAGATTTGGATTCTAGGGTTTCGCTTCTCCAAACAGGTCATCGTGGCATTTTCGCTATAACTTTGTTTCTACGAAGTTTCAAAAGCTGAAATTTTTAGGGTGCGAAGCTCAAATCCTGAGGAAGATTGCCTAAAAATTTCAGAGCTTGGTTTGCAATATTTTCGGAGATATTATCTGTGGACGTTAGGTCTTTTTTTCAGGCTCCTAAACAAGTCATCGTGGAATTTACACTATAACTTTTTTTCTACTAAGGTTCAGAATCTAAAAATTTTAGGGTGCGAAGCTGAAATCCTGAGGAAATGTATCGAACAATTTCAGAGCTTGGTTCACAATATTTTTGGATATATGATCTGTGGAAGGTAGTGCTTCTTCAAGCTCCCAAATTTCATTGCAAAGAGGTGATCGAGGGAAAATATTCATAACTCTCTCTCTAAGCATCGGATTAGAGTGCCGTAAAAAGTGGTCACAAGTACACAGACTTTATTTTCTTGGCTATCAATTTCAGATCCAAAGGATGAAACAGTGACACGTGGAAAGTCATACAATTTCACTCTACTCAACTAGTCCAAAATTGGGTCATTGTGGGAGATTGGACATAAATTTGTCTTGAAGAATCTAAATTAGATAAAACCTATGGCATTTGAAAGAAGCTTTAGAGGGCTACTACAGGGCTAAATTTCAGATATTGAAGATTTTCAATTACAGAGATAATTCAATTTCAATATCAAGCTCCTCAAAGCAAGTAAAAGGTGTGTATTTTTTTTTTCTGAATTGCATAAATCTTGTTTGAAGAATAAAGTTGAATTGATTCCAAGGGAATATTGTAGAATATATATAAATATTGGATTCTAAAATGGCCCCTAAAAATAATTCAACACCCATTGTGCCTTTAGAAGGCTCTACTATGGCTCATGAAGACGAAGAATGGCAACATGACATATCAAAATTACAAGAGCAAGTACAACAAATTTCGCTCTTGCAAAGAACAACAAAAAATGAAATGGAATTTTTGAAGAAAGGTGTGGAAGCTAAGATGAATGGTTTGGAAGCTAAGATGGGTGGCATGGAAGTGGGCATGGAAGCTAAGATGGATGACATGGAAGCTAAGATCAATGAAAAAATGAAAGACAACATGGAAAACATGAAGAAGGATCTAAAAGTAGACATCGAAGGTTTGGAAAAGTTGATACAAGAAGTGTTTCCTAATGGTGAAAAGATAGTAGAGGAAACTCATGATGAGAACAAAATAAATGTTAATCGTGATTTCATAAACTCTACTGTTAGAGGGAAGAACCACCATATTCCAAAAATGGATATGAGGAAGTTTGATGGAAAGGATCCTGTAACATGGATACTACATATGGAGCAATATTTTGATCTCCATAATGTGAAAAACACACAAAAGGTACAGATTGCAACTTTACATTTAGACAAAATACATTTGTATGGTATCGATGGCTTTGCTCCCGTAAAAAAATTGTCACTTGGTCAATTTTTATGGAGGAAATGATAGCACATTATGAGGATACAAAGAGCAACCCCTTCTTTAGCCAATTGATAAATCTCAAACAAAAGGGTTTAGTGGGGCAGCACATTGAGGACTTCCAAAAATTGAATATAAGGGTAACTGATATTCCAGAGGAACACAGGATTGATCTCTTCATAGACACTTTAAAGGATAACATCCAACATGAAGTTCGTGTTTTGGAACCTGATTCATTGGAGAAGGAATTCAGGTTGGCAAGAAACGTTGAATGTAAAATTATGGTGACAAGGAAGCCTACCATTCAATTCTATAAAGAAGGAAGTGTTGCTATGCCTAGATTTCTAGAACCTACAAGGTTGACACCATAAAAATTGGAAGAAAAAAGAGCAAAATGGCTTTGCTATAGTTGTGATAGAAAATACACTAAAGGTCATAAGTGTGCTGAGAAAAAATTATTTTACATAGATTGTGAAGAAGAATAAGAAAATGAACAAGAAGAGGATATACACTAGGAACCAGCCCTAGAAGAGGAAGAAATGAATCCGACCATATCGTGTAATGCACTGGCAGGAATTACCACTCCTCAAACTCTCAAAATAGAAGGACATATCAAGAAGGAATGGGTAATAGTGTTGATTGATTCAGGTAGCACCCATAATTTTATTCATTTTAAGGTATCCAAGGAATTAAATTGTTTCCTATACCCATCACCAGAATGTCAAGTGATGGTTGCAAATGGAGGAACTATAAATTTCTCGGGAAAATGTCATAATATCAAGATAACCATGGGGAAATATGTATTGACTAGTCCAATGCTTTCCATTCCTATGGGAGGTGTTGATGTTGTACTAGGAGTACAATGGTTACAATCTTTGGGGACGGTAGCTTTTAATTTTCAAGAACTTTTCTTGAAATTTTTTTCAGAAGGAAAGGAAGTCGAATTACGAGGTATTGCGGGGAAGCCAAGAAGGATAATAAGCTCTAATGTCATGACAAAGCTTCTAAAGAAAGAACAGCGAGGCGTAATTGCACAATTATGCTCACTAGAAGTTCCAACATCAAAATCATCTATTTCTGCAGATCTTCAACAAGTCTTGGACAATCATTCCAAGGTGTTTGAAACTCCCAAAGGAATCCCACCTATTCGTGATCATGATCATGCTATTCATTTGATTCCAGGAAGTGTTCCTCCAAACATCGGGCCTTATAGATATCCTTACTTCCAAAAGAGCGAAATTGAACGTATGATTGCAGAAATGTTAGAGGCGGGTATAATTCAACCTAGTCAAAGTTCTTTCTCTGCTCCTGTAGTATTGGTACACAAGAAGGATGGATCATGGCGAATGTGTCCGGATTATAGGCAGCTCAATAAGCTCACCATTAAAGACAAATTTCCCATTCCTGTGATTGATGAATTATTGGATGAATTACATGGAGCAATTTATTTTACCAAGTTGGATCTTCGTTCAGGATATCATCAAATTAGAATGAAGACAGAAGATATTCCAAAAACAACATTTTGAACTCATGAGGGTCATTATGAATTTTTGGTCATGCCTTTTGGCCTTACCAATGCACCTTCTACATTTCAAGGGTTGATGAATTCCATTTTCAAACACTTCCTTAGAAAATTTGTGCTAGTATTTTTTGATGATATACTAATCTACAACAGGTCTTGGAAGGATCATTTTGAACATGTTGACAGGGTTCTCAAACTGTTGCGGGAGAAACAACTATATGCAAAAACATTCAAATGTTTCTTTGGAGTACAAGAGGTGGAATATCTGGGTCATATTGTATCTCACGAGGGTGTTAAAGTAGACCCTAACAAAATTAAAACCATTAAGGAATGGAAAGTCCCCACAACCATAAAGTCGTTGCGAGGATTTTTCGGGTTAACAGGGTATTATCACAAGTTTTTTAAGAATTATGGGAGAATAGCAGTGCCTCTAACAACATTACTGAAGAAAGATGCATTTTCATGGACTCCTGAAGCAACTAAGGCCTTTGAACATCTTAAAGAAGCAATGTGCCTAGCACCGGTCTTAGTTACGCCAAACTTCAAAAAAACCTTTATTGTGGAATGTGATGCATCAGGAAATGGAATTGGTGCTGTTTTAATGTAGGAAGGAATACCCATTACTTTTGAAAGTCGTCCAATCAAAGTAAAGTATTTATAGAAACCTATTTATGAGAAGGAAATGTTAGCAATACTGCATGCACTCAAGAAATGGCGAACTTACCTAATGGGAAGACACTTAAGGTAAAAACTGATCATGATAGTCTTAAACACTTTTTGGAACAAAGACTATCTTCAGAAGAGCAGCAAAATTGGGTCACAAAGATGTTGGGTTATGACTTTGAAATAATCTACAAAAACGGAAAACTTAATGTTGTTGCAGATGCACTCTCAAGAAATAATGAAGAGGTGGAAGCATTTCTTTGTGCCATTTCTATTATCCAACCAGATTGGATAAACAAAGCAAGAGATGAATGGAAGAAAGAAAAAAATGTATGGACACTCATTCAAAAGTTGCAGCAAGATCCTAGTACCTATGATACATTTAGTTGGAAAAATGATTCCTTATGGTACAAATATCGCTTATATATTTGTAAGAATTACCAACTAAAACAAAATATTCTTCTGGAATTGCACACATATCCTTTAGGAGGACACTCGGGATTTTTAAAAACTTACCACAGGGTGAAGAAAGATTTATTTTGGGATGGCCTTAAATCTGATATTCAAAATTTTGTGACGGAATGTTTGGTTTTCCAGTAGAATAAATTTGAGACAATTAAGACCCCGGGACTTCTACAACCTTTATCCATTCCAAGTCAACGTTTAGAGGAGATTTCAATGGATTTTATCACAAGTTTACCTAAGTCTGAAGGAAAGAGTGTCATCATGGTGGTAGTTGATAGACTTACCAAGTATGCACACTTTTGTGCATTATCTCATCCATTTAAAGCAAGTACGGTTGCTACTACATTTATGGATAGAATTAAAAAGCTACATGGAAGCCCAAGGGTTATTGTGAGCGACAGAGATCCCATTTTTACTGGAAATTTTTGGACGGAGTTATTTTCTTGTTTGGGTAATCAATTAGCTCATAGCTCATCTTATCATCCTCAATCTGATGGTCAAACTGAGATAGTAAATAAATGTTTCGAAGGATATATTCGTTGTTTTGTATCTGATAAAAAAACACAATGGGTAAAGTGGTTACCTCTTGCTGAATGGTGGTATAACACTTCCTTCCATACTGCAGCAAAAATGACCCCATTTATGGCACTTTATGGATATCATCCACCATCCATCACATCATATTTAAGAGAAAAATTGAAGGTTCAAGCAGTGGAAGATCACATCGAGCATCAACAAGAAGTTCTCCAACTCTTAAAGGATAACCTGAATTTGGCACAAAATCGAATGAAACAACAGGCAGATCAACATCGTAGCGAGAGAAGTTTTGATGTAGGAGATTGGGTATTTTTACGGCTACAACCATACAAACAAATGTCCTTCAAGCAAGCTAAGAAGGATAATAAATTATCGCCAAAGTACTATGGTCCTTACAAGGTGTTGCAAAAGATTGGTACTATGGCATACAAATTGGAGCTTCCTGCTTCTTCGCGAGTACATCCAGTTTCCATGTTTCATGCTTAAAGAAGGTTATAGGAGAAAATCTTCCAGTTCAAACAATATTGCCAGAACTTGATGAGGAAGGAAAAATCATATTGGAACCAGAAGCGGTCATGGAAACAAGAACTCGACAACTACGGAATCGATCAATTTCGGAGTATCTCATCAAGTGGAAGAACTTACCCACTGAAGATTCTACATGGGAGGATGAGAATTTTATACAGAAGCACCCAGAGCTACTCAAGCGTTGAGGACAACACTTTTTGAAGGAGAGGGGCATGTTAGGTCCCTATATCACTAGTATAGTCCCTTATTATTGTTAGTGTAACCCCCTTATTGTTATTATTGTACCCTTGTAACCCCCATTTTGTTATTATTGTGCCCTTAAATTATTATTGTTAGGTTGGCTAGGATTACATTGTGGCCCACTAGGATTACATTATGGCCCCATGAAATCCTATATATAGAAAGGAGGTTTTGTAAATTGTATCATCCAAGAATTGTTCATTTATGTAATGTATTGGAGGTTTCCCCCTCGAAGTGGCTTATTTATAAGGTGTTGATATCTCTTTTCTTCTATTTTTGGAGCTGGTTACACAAAAAATTTCCAAAGAAAGATATTGGAGTGTATGGTTTGTGGAATTTTTTTCATGCAATTTTGTTCTATGTCTCACCAGAGTTATGCAATCTTTTCATGCCACTATCAATGAAATTTGTGACTTCACCATATCCTTAGCTAAAATAAATCCTCCACGAGCACAAGCTCTACAACCAAATTGGATAATGACTCACCCCCATGGGGAGAAGAACAAGAACTGGAAGGCCCTGTTAAGGGAAATAGTGATGACACCTACATGGTATTATATGTGGTTTATAAGGTCAACACTTTCTATGCCATAAATGGCAGATGATCCTTCACCGAAAGTATGAGTACCATTATTGCCCCTTTGTGGGGGTTTTGGTGGTTTTGCAATCATGTGTTGTTTTTGCTGCTGTGAATTAGGGAAGGTATTGTGAAGGATGACAAGTGTCCTTCTAGAGTCCTTTTTTGTGATAAAATATGTGCATTCCTGCAACCAATGACATTTGTATGTCAAATGGTTCTCTGCACAAATTCTGCAAGGAAATCTCAAGGGTTTCTCTTTTCCTTTATCGTTATTAGCAGGGTTTTTCTGATTGGGATTATTCTGAGTACTGGAATTCTCTTTAGAAGGAGAGGTATTTTTCTTTCTATTCTTGTTCTTACGGCTAGGTTTTTTTGTATACTACACAGTGTTTAACTTAGCGGTAGGAAGAGTAGTTGATTAGTTAGGGGTGGTGGCAGTTGAAAATGGCTAGGAAGTTTTCTCACTAAGTAGTTTTATGGCTACGTTGTAGGTGGCACCAACGAGGCCATTGACGTGCACTCCGGGTTGAGTAGCTAGAGGATTTAGGTGTCCAGGGGCATGGGGGAGTAAGTCATACAACATGTCAGATTGTGAATAGATGAGATCTAAATGCTGCGCATGAAAGTTGGATTGGTCTTTCGTGACCGCACCAGACAAGGAAATGTCCTTAGCTAGTGGTGGTAAGAGTGACTTACAAAACCAGTTGGATAAGAGATGATCTAAGATTGGCACTTTTAAGAGCATTTGCCTAGGTATCCATTCATGAATGTGACCAGAGATGTGGGTGGCATTGTCTTGGCGCAGTGAGGTGAAGAGTTTCGTTCCGATTTCGTATCGAATAGGTAACTAGAAGTTCTTAATAAATTTCGTATCTAAGGCACCAAAAGTATTGACAGCCCCACGTGGTAATTAAATGTACCATTTGGAAACGTTTCCTATGAGAGTGCAGGGGAAAATTCTAAGCCGGATACTATCATCCACCATGGAGTTAGAAACATACCACAGATGAAAGGTGGTGATGTGTGTAGCCAGATCGTCCCCTTGTTTCCCTTCGAATTTATGGATGTCAAACAAAATCTTGTGCAATACTAGAGGCCAGAGTGGGTTGTGGTTGATGGGATCATTGGTCAATTTGTAGAGGTCGGGGATGTCTAGAGATGCGAAGAATGGCAATTGCATGTTTGCCCCGAGATCTATCCAAGGAAGTATTGGCTGACCATTCAGATCATAGGGTCTGCCCGTCAATGTGTTAATAATGGGATAAGTAGGAATTTGTTGATAAAAGTTCCCAGTGAGTGGGGTTGTATGGCTATATGGTTGTTGTCCATAGGGTATGTTGTATTGTGTGGAAAATTTTTGGTTGCGCCTAGTGTAATAGTTTCCCCCTTTCCCAAATTGACTTAGGGGTTGGATCACCCATATGGACACGATAGAGTTAGCTAGTGGAATATTGTTATTTTCATAGTTAAGCATTGGCATAGAACCTACACTAGAATTTTGACCACTCAAATGAACAACGTTAACAATTGGTTGTCCTGCTTGTCCTAATGAATGTAGGGTACCGAAGTGCCCCTTGGAATATATTTATTGGTGACACTGTCCCCTGGCATAAAATCTAAGGGTTTTGAACTTAGGAAACGGTTCCAACTGAAAGGGTTGCTAAAAGGAACCGAAGTAGCCCTGCTAGTGGGAGTAGAAACCATGGGTCCCAGCGCGGTCATAATAGGAGCATATCGTGAAGGGTTCAGAGGTCTTCCTACATTTGTGGTGACTAAATTTCTAGAACAAGGTATATCTTGGATATTGGGGTTTCCAATCATTGGTGTAGAACTAATAACGGGCGAGGAGGATGGTGGTGGACCAGAGTTGGTTACCAACGGCATCGACCCTATGGGCGGTAATTGTGAAGCGAATGTAGGTACAACTAAAGACATAACTTAGCCTGGTGTAACCTAAATTAACAATGACTCTAATAGGTTGGTGAGAGGAGGATTGTAAGGAGGTACGAATCCTTCTGTAGAAGGATCCTATAGCACTCCATATGATCTAGAGGTTTATGAAAGTTAGGGGTTGTCACTAGAGACTTCTCTTTCGGAGAAGGAACTAGCTCACCGAGACTCGACTCCTCCCCTAGTGTCAACGGAGGGAGAGCTTATTGCCATTGAGAAATATGATGAGGGTCGAAGTACGCCACGGTGACCTGTTTACTTTTATCAAATTTTTATTATTGTGATGTATTATAAAGTATCAATGATAGTAACTACATAGCTAAAAAATAAAAAATAAAAAAGGACTTCTAAAATCAATCAATAAAGCATCCAGAACAAGTATGACCCCATATGAGTACTATCATTTGCTGGAGATGAAACCCACTATCACAATAGCATATAAAGAGAGTTGGTAAAAAATACAGGTATGGTTACTCTAGATCTTCGCCTGAACCACTACCACTGACACTACAACATCTGTATTGTAGCTCCCTCTCAAATTGCTGCATCATGCTACCCATAGCACTACTACTCCTAATTACTACACTGCAACTCAGTTGCTGAGAAGTAAGGAACTGAAAGAATCTACCCAACTGTTTGATAGAAAAGTCAAGTTTCCCCCCACCATTGAAGCCTCCTGGATGCTAAATCAAGCTGTCCCCTTGGAGGCATTGTCATGCTGCAACACTGCACTGTGTGAGCCCAGTTTCTCTACACTACTAAAGTCCCATCAGCCTGTCTGTGTTGTCGCCTCCACGCTATTACTGACTATGTATCACGTTGTTCACTCTTCAACTCTTCAGCTCTCTCTTTCTCTTTAATGTGGTTATTTTCAACTGGCATCTCCCGACTCATCCTGCTACCGTCTTAAGGCTCCCGTAGCTCATATGTCATCCAAGAATAAGGTTGACTCAAGGATCTCGCCACCCAATTTGGATACTCTATATATCCATGTCACCCTACCTCTTCTCTCGAGGTTCATGAGCACTCATGGCTGCATCATCATCAGAGCCATTGTCATTTTTTGCTGCAGCCTTGGAATAATAAGCTCCTTTATCCTTCTTCTTAGGAAAAATGTTAGCGAAATGACCAAGATCACCACCATTAAAGCACCAGACCTTGGAGACGTCCTTCTTCTTCCTCCCTTTCTTCTTTTCCCTTGATTCAAGGGTTGCATCCTCCTCTTCTTCTTTCTTCACTCTGGCTGATACGCTTTCTCCACGGTTGGATTGCTTCTTGGTGATCCTCCTAATATCCTCTTAGCGAAGAATAGCCCACATATCTACCCATGATGGTAGCACGGCCCTTCCAATAATGCTCTGGACAAAACCTTCCCATTCTTTTAAGACAACATTCAGGGTCATCCTCACTAAGAGCCCTTCATCTAGATTAGCACCCATGCTAATCAGATGGTCACGGATAGCTTGAATTCTAAAGAGGAATGGATCAATCTCTTCACCCTTCATCATTTGGAACATCCACATATGAATTTCAAGAAGCATTCTTCTTTGCACAGAACCTCCTTGGTACATAACTTACAATGTTGACCACATGTCATGTGCTGTATTATTACTAGTCACATGAGGAATCACGTGATCCTTGACTCCGTCTATGATCAACCTCTTTGTCCGTGCTTGATTTTCTTCATACTTCTCGAGTGGATCTCCATCAGTTGGTACAACAAGTGTCTTCTCTACATGATCTTTGAGACCATACTCATCCAGAACTGAGAGGATTATGGTCTTCTGGATAACATAGTTGGACATGCCATCCAATCTATCTTAATCTGTCAATCCATTTCGAGCCATCTTTACTCAGAATTGAAGCAAAAAATACTTTTCTCTCTGGATATAGGTTTCTTGGTGAATAGAAACCCTCTAGTAACTACTTCTTTCTGAAAGCTAACTTCCCTCTTGGAAATATTCTACCAAAAATCAAACAGACAATATTATTCAATCCTCCTGATCAAATCTCATATCTATTTGGCTCAGATCTGCTGAATGACTGTCTTCCTCCCGCCTTAGTTGCCTTAGCTAGGCACAATTCTGCACTTAAAGAATCTCTACCCCATAAGCACTGTTAAAGATCTGAAGCACTACTTCCAGAACTCGGTTGAATTCTTCTACAACAAGGGAAGTGACTGGACAACATCCTCCTCGCTGGCCCAGTAAAGACCCAGTGTGGCTCAGAAGTGGACTGTGTAACCCCAAAATAGGTGATGCAGTCCTTACGCTACCTTGGGAAGGGTCTCCGTAAGCCTAGAGGCCTTCTACAACTTCAATGTTGTCTCATTGATCTACTTTCCCTTGTTATCAAGATGCCATTTCTAGATCTGTTGCTTCTTCTGCCACCCTACAAAAAAAATAATTCTTCAGCTGATTGTTGGAGATTTAGTTTGATCTTCTATCCCTCTAATACCATGTGAAAATTCTACTTGAGTTTATTGGTTTATTTTCTCCTATTTAATTTAATTTATACAAGTTATTTTCAAAAATTAGATTCAGAAAATACCGTAAATAAACATAACTACAGCCTACGCACGTAGATCATTTACTGAATAATTCACTCATGCAGCAAACTGATACATGGATTTTTCGACATAATTCCCCATAAAAACCCAAAGTGGGAAAATCGATTAAGAAGATATAAGGGTTTTATTATTAAGTAGTCTTGAGTCTAGAAAATCTGGGTTCCAACCTTGTAAAAACTGATAGAGAATAAAAGATATAATATCTGTAGCTAACCTGAAGATCTAGTGCCAAATATCTGACTGATCCACACCCTCAAATGAGATTTATAGGACTTAGCCTAGATCTGACCCTAGAAACACTCAGTGTTGCCCTTGAAGCCTCAATGTCATCCCTGCTACCCTCAAATGCCACTGCGCTACACCAGAAGGGGTTGTGTCACCAGTAGAAGGGTCTCACAACCTCATGCTAGCTCTAAAAGGCCCTTTACATGATTTCTGAAGCTTCCCAGTGCCTCTGCACTATCTTGCATAGTGGCTATGCAACACCTACGTAGCTGCTGCCTTGCATCTCTGCAATGTCCTTGAGCTGCTCCTCTTGCCTCTTGTTGTCTCCTGGCTCTTGGAATCAGATCATTCCCTCAGCCAATACTACCCCTCACTGCAGGAAATTCCACTGGAAATTCTTAGAAAACCCGCCCTAGAATTTGAGATCTATTCCTCAGTTCTATAGAAATTGTGTGTGTTCAACTGACCCTCAAGCCTTTTTTTTATACTTTTTTGTTGAACCCTTCAACGACCAAGATTAAATCATCCATCAACGGCTGAGAATAAAATACTTATTGATCCATATGACTTAAGACAAGTTCATCACGTGTTAATTAATTCACTTTAATTATTTTATTTTCCTAAGTTAGACTTAGGAAATCCATTAAAAATAATTAATTGTTTGAATAACTTGAACACAACTTGAAATTTCTCAAATCCATTTCTGGGTCTTGTAGATCAAGTGTACTCTAGTCCCTTCACAAAATTTAGGACCTAGAGCACAACTGATGCTACCCCAAATACACAAAGTCACAACAATTATGTACATTGCAAATAACACTATGCATGTTTTCTCCTAGTAGCTCTTGAGGAAGAGTTTAGGGTGAAAAATGCCTTATGACATAATTATAATGTCGGCTTTCCATAGATTAGGGGAACGATTTAAAAAGTGGACTCATGTAATTTTTATATGAATTTGCATTTTAAAGAAATTATAAAGACTTTTACGTGTAAGGTACATACACATTTCTCTTAATTTAACATTGCTTGATAATACATATTTCTCAAAAATCTAACATTGATTGATAATGATATTTTCAGTGATAAAATCTAAAATATATAAAATTATTGTAGTTTATTGGTTATTTTTGGTTTAATTTAGCTGAAAAATTTCCACCATGTAAGTGTGTTGAATTTATGTATGTAGTCAAAAATTGATTTCGAATAACAAAAATAAAAATTTAACCAAAAAAAATAATTAGATTAAAATAAAAACCCAAAATATTCAACAATTAAACAATGCATATAAAATCATGTAGATATAATTAAATAAAAATAAATCACCATATATAAAATAATAAAATATTATATTAATCATAAAATTATTATAAAGAATTTATATTTAATCTACATTCTAACCAATAATTTAATAAAAAGTGCAACTATTATAAAAAATTATATTATATCATTATTTATGGTTTCTCTATACAATATTCTACAGAGAGCACAATATATGTATTTCAATATATTTAAATAAAACATACCCCCAATCAGCGTGTGGCAAGGGCCCAAATCCAAACGTGGAATGATGAAGGTATTGAAAGTAATCTTGTAAGGTGGGCAGACCAGCCTAGCCCAGAGCAAGTGGCATGGCATCGACGGCGAGGGAGGTCGTGTGGGGGGGGGCGGTTTGCTCCTTCCAAGGATGGCTCCACGTGAGGAATAAGGATAGAGTAGAAAGGATGAAACACAAGGTTTTTATTCGGTATGTCTAGTTCCTTGCATGCATAATGAGGAAGGTGGTGAAGTTTTGTGCGACAGAGACCAGAGGGGTTGAACGAGACATTTTAATCCTGTAACATTGCTTCGAGGCTCAATGCTATGTAAATCTCTATATTTCTCCAACCCCCTATATATAGATCAAGTTAAGGTCTACATGATGAATGTAGTTAATAGGGTGACTGAAATGTGAAGCATTGTTTTGTTGCATGGTTGGGTGTATGGGGATACCATAGGGAGAAATCTATGCAAATGTTATTTGATTTCTATTTTTTTGGGGATTATTTTATGTAGGATGGAGTATGGGGACAAGGGTAGGGGATTAGAAGGCTGGGAAGACTGGAAAAATCCCATGTTAGCCAGATGAAATTTGGGGAGGAGATTTGAAAATAGGAATTCGACTGGTCGTCTAGATTCTAGGGTGCGATTTTGGTAGCTGGGAGTATGGCATCTGTAAGGGAAGAGGATATTCCTCTTCTAGAGGATACCCTAACAAATCTAGGCTTTGTGCTGGGGAGGAGGGGTCTGGGTCATTGTCGAGTGGTTATATTATTAGTCGAGTCTGTTTCGGCCAACCTGGGTGACCTCTCCACGTTATGGGGGGTAAGGGAGTTGGGTCTCATTCGGGAGTATACATAGAGAGTCAGGTTTTTCAATTGTAAAACCATTACACTAAATTGTTAATTATGTGTTCTATGAAAACTCGCTCTGTCTTTGTGACAACCTCTAGAAGGGAGACCGAGACCTCAAGTGGAAAAGCACGGGCGCTTGAATTGTTGTGTCCCTCACTACAGTCGAGCATTATTAAATGGCGCGGGTGAAGGCGGTGAAGGATTAAGTAGGAGGGGTGAAATGATCACAGACATGCAAAAGACATCAACAGAAGGAAATGGGAGAATCATCCACACGAGCTCCTAGACGGTCTAGGTGTAAGTCTCAGGCTGACCACATTGCAAAAGTAGCCCTCACGTACATACAGGAAATACCTTCCCAGGTGAGGAATTTTATTGCAAAATCAGTGGAAGCTCTCACTCGTCAAGCTGAGGAGGAGGAAATAATTTTGGAAGGATAATTGATAGTGCCCGATCCATGCAACACTAGGGGCACAATAGCTTAATATCAAAAAAAAAATCATTTATACTGGTGAATGAAATACTTGGTGGGAAAAATGATCATCCACACCACTGATTTTATTCAAGTAGATTCACCAATGCAGGAGATTCAGAGGGATTTTCAGTTTCTACAATTTCAAGTCCACTGACAGAACACCCAATTGAGCAGAATTGAGAAGTTCCTAAAGAACCTGCAGCAAAAAGAGATGCTTGGGTCCAGTGATAAATACCTAGAGCCTATTTAATCCTTAGAGGGATGATTTGGTTTTAGTCTTGATTTCTTTACTATTTATGTTTACCTATATTTATGTCCTTTTTGTTAAACTATGTAAGTAGTAGGCTAGTGTCCAGTTTGTCAAACTATGTCAAAGTCACGAACATTATGGCTTTAAATGATGAATATTATAGACTGAAATTTTTCTTCTTTTGGATGGATTACAATGCTTTTCGATGGCCAACAAATCTGGTTTCCTAGCAGGGCAAGTTGAAGTCTTGGAAGATATTATATCATGTGTAATCTTCCCTTTTGAAAATGAATTTCAAAAAAAGTCCTACTTAACTTACCAAAAAAATATTTAAATAAAAAATAATACATATGACCCTGCATTCATTGATACCAATCAGAGATATTATTTTTCCTCATTATTTGTTTGACAACTAAAAATTATGATAGGCTTTCCCACTATGTAAAAAAATATAACCCATGATTTTTCTATATACACTATGAAAACATTTAACATTTAAACAATGCATATAAAATCATGTATATATATAATTAAATAAAAATTAAATCACCATATATGAATAATAAAAATTTATATTAGTCATACAAATATTACAAAGAATTATTTAATCTATATTCTAACAAATAATTTATTAAAAAATGCAAATTATTATGAAAAAATATATTATATCATTATTTATGGGTTCTCTATACATACTGTACAAAAAAAAAAAATATACGTATTTTAATTATGTTTCAATAAAACATAATTTATATCAACATTGGCCGATAACAACTAGAGATGGTTTTCCTCACTCTTGGTTTGACAACTAAATTATGATAGCTTTTCCCACTATGTAAAAAAAAAAATTAACCTATGCATTTTCTATATACACTATGAAAAAATTTAACATTTAAACAATGCATTTAAAATCATATAAATAAAAAATAAATCACCATATATAAAATAATAAAAAACTATATTAATCATATAAATATTACAAAGAATCATATTTTATCTATATTCTAACCAATAATTTAATAAAAAATGCAAATTATTATAAAAAAATATATTATATCATTGTTTATGGTTTCTCCATAAGTTATTCTACACAAAACATAATATTTATTTTAATTACGTCGTAAGGTGTTCCTCATTGAAAAAAACTCCCCCCTTTGAAAACAACTCCCCCATTTGCCATGGTGTAGCTACCTATACCATCAGATCTAATGTTAGATGATTGAAAATGTGTACAATGCATAAGTAATAGTTAGTATCAAACTCCCCTCTCATGCCACCTATGCAGTTGTGAGTCATTTATTTTAATGCTAGATGATATAAATAATTTATACCATCAGATTGATTGAAAATTGATATTTTTTAGTTACATTTCATTCCCAAATAGCCTTAACCATGATTTATAAATCTTGCAAGCTTGGTTAAGCCTGACAGTTATTCTATGTGAAGCATATTCAACATTGGAAAAACACCCTAGCTAATATGGCTATCCTGGAACATGATCATCTCATGCAACACAACATATATGAATTTGTATGGGGAGAGCAACAATATATGGGATTTCCTTACAAAAATAAGGTGGAAGACAAGACACAGTTTACACCACCAACGAGGCTACCTTGCACGAGTAGATACAGTTCCACCACGAAATGTTACTGGTAAGTTATCCACCATATCAGTTTATTTTAGATTCAACATGAGAGGTGTTTTCCCCTAAATTTTTATTCGTTCTTTTTAAAATTTTAGATTCGTGTCAGGTGAATTATAATTATAACTCGTGCTATGTGGATTAACCAATGAATATGTCACAGACAGATACTGGTTAAGATCAATTGACACAACTTTAGATATTTATTCTGCAAATATCCCTTTTAGTATTATTAAATTTCACGTTGTGTAAGTTTTGTGTTGTCGAATATTATATGAATTATTGTTCAATTATAAATTCATGGTTTTCTATTTGATACTATCACAACGATGCAGATGAAAGTGTTGTCGTCTAAGTTGTTTTTCTTCTGTGAGACTACACCTCCTGAGGGTGGAAAATATGTGATAGCTCTTAGCGAAAGAATTGTGCAGCACATGGAAAATAGAATGTTGGAATTTGAAAATAGATTGAAGAAAGTAGGGTTGGTTTTTAAAAATAACTACCCCGTCGAGAGTTGATGCACTTCTTTCATTGCCAAAAATTGGAAAACTCCTCTTAGAATTTGAATTTATGATAAGCATATTTGTGGAGATGATGGGTTGTTCTAGCTTTGAATCCTATGAGTACAGATGAGAAGAGTTTGTATTAGGCTCCATGGAGGTTGTTAGAGCATTTGAATCTCGATGAGAAGAGTTTGTATTAAGATTTCACACAGCAAAAAAGGGAAGAAAAGGCTGGAAAAAAAGCTGATGGAATGGAGTTGAGTATTCGTTGGTTCCACTTATTATAAAAAATGATGCTCTCCTTGGATGTAAAAATTAAGAATCTTCTTGAATTACAAAGGGAAATCTAGTGACCATTTATGTGGGGAGGGAAGCATAAATACCAGTAGCCATCCTATTTCCTAATATATTGAGGCGTTCATCAAATGGGAAATCTAATGTTATTACCCACATGTCCATATCTTTCAACTCCTTTATCCTACTATGCGTCTTCACAGGAAAACACTACCTCCACATATAATAATTACATTCATTCCTTGTGTCTTTATTTTCTTGGGCTGAAAGATGCATAAAGAATGATTGAATGAGTGTGTTCATTAATAGTTTTTGTTTACCAAAATATCAAACAATATCACATTTCCATCTTTGGTGCAATTCTCTATGTGGAAGAAGGGTATAAGTGTAAAATCATATAATTGGAATCTTCATTTCCATCTTGGGTGTAACTATATCTTGATTGATTGACATTTATAATGAAATTCAGAAAGAAAGAAAAAAAAAGAGAGAGAGAAGAGAAGAAGAAGAAGAAGAAGAAAGAAAGAAAAAATAAAAAAAGGTACAAAAATCACTATACATAGTAAATCATTCTTTCCAAAATATCAAACATCTCATATTACTCTATAATAATGAATAGAATATATATACAATAAATTTATAAAATTATGATTATAATTAATAGAATATTTTTGCAATAAATTTATATAATTATGATTGCAATGTTGTAACTATTAAAATTGAAAACAACATTCACTGTATACCATAAAAGACCATATATAATGATTAAGAGACAATCTATGTTGGAAAGCTTATAAAATCTCTCTATTTGGAAAAATGTAAGTGATTTCTTTTTATTGTCTAGTTTTGAATGACATTTTGTTTACTAATTTTTATCTTGAATGATAACTTTGAATGAAATTTTGTTTACTATTTTTTATCTTCAATGATAGCTTTGAATGACATTTTGTTAACTATTTTTTATCTTCAATGATTTTTTATATGTCACGATTCTTCTCAAATTTATGCCTTGTGGTGTTTCCTTTGCAACATCTGATGCAATTGCTAGTTTATACCATTTTATATTCTTTCATTAACTTTCAGCTCCATTTACCCTTTATTGTATGCTCATTATATTATGTAATTTTCCCCTTAATATATATCTCACAATATTAACACACTTGGTATGGTATTACTCCCCAATGAAAAATGTGACTAATAATTCTTTCCAACAAAAACTAATCCCTATTACCCTATATTTTTTTGTAGAACACATCTTTTAAATTATTATAATGTTTTTTTTAAACGGTATAATATGTTATTTCTCCGCATTACAAACTAAGAATAACATCCTTGAAATAGAGAAGACTACAAATACCAAAAATGATAAGAAAAAAGCACCCTTTAGGCCTTCTGCAACTTCAACATTTTCTCATCGATCTGCTTTCCCTTGCTATCAAGATGCCATTTCCGGCTCTGCTGCTTCTTCTGCTACCCTACAAAAAAAATAATTCTTCATCTGATTGTTGGATATTCAGTTTGATATTCTATCCCTTTGACACCATGTGAAAATTCTACTAGAGTTTATTGGTTTATTTTCTCCTACTTGATTTAATTTATACAAGTTATTTTCAAAAATTAGATTCAAAAAATGCCGAAAATAAAAATAACTATAGTCTACACACACAAATCATTTACTGAATAATTCACTCATGCAACAAAGTGACACATGGATTTTTGGACATAAGTCCCCAGAAAAACCCAAAGTGGGAAAACCGATTAAGCAGATATAAGGGTTTTGTTATTAAGTAGTCTTGAGTCCAGAAAATCTGGGTTCCAACCTTGTAAAACCCGATAGAGAATAAAGATATAATATCTGTAGCTAACCTGAATATCTAGTGCCAAATATCTGACTGATCCACACCCTCAAATGAGATTTACAGGACGCAGCCTGGATCTGACCCTAGAAACCCTCAGCGTTGCCCCTGAAGCCTCAATGTCATCCCTGCTACCCTCAAATGCCACTATGCTACACCAGAAGGGACTGCGTCACCCGTAGAAGGCTCTCGCAACCTCATGTTGGCCCTAAAAGGCCCTCTATGTGATTTTTGAAGCCTCCCAGTGCCTCTGTACTGTCCTGCGTAGCGGTTGTGCAACACCTACATAGCTGCTACCTTGCCTCTCTCCAATGTCTTTGAGCTGCTCCTCTTGCCTCTTATTGTCTCTTGGCTCTTGGAATCAGATCATTCCCTCAGCCAATACTACCCCTCACTGCAGGAAATTCCACAGGAAATTCTTAGCAAACCCGCCCAAGAATTCCAGATCTATTCCTCAGTTCTATAGAAATTGTGTGTGTTCAACTGACCCTCAAGTCTTTCTCTTATACTTTTTCGTTGAACCCTTCAATGACCGAGATTAAATCATCCATCAATGGCTGAGAATAAAAGGCTGCTTGATCCATGTGACTTAAGACAAGTTTAGCACATGTGTTAATTAATTCACTTTAATTACTTTATTTTCCTAAGTTAGACTTAGGAAATCCATTAAAAATAATCAATTATTTGAATAACTTGAACACAACTTGAAATTTCTCAAATCCATTTCTGGGTCTTGTAGATCAAGTGTACTCTAGTCCCTCCAAAAAATTTAGGACCTAGAGCACAACTAATGCTACCCCAAATACACAAAATCTCAAAAATTATGTACATTGCAAATAACATTATGCGCGTTTTCTCCTAGTAGCTCTTGAGGAAGAGTTTAGGGTGAAAAAGGCCTTATGACATAATTATAATGTTGGCTTTCCATGGATTAGGGGAACGATTTAAAAAGTGGACTCATGTAATTTTTATATGAATTTGCATTTTAAAGAAATTATAAATACTTTTACGTGTAAGGTACATACATATTTCTCTTAATTTAACATTGCTCGATAATACATGTTTCTCAAAAATCTAACATTGATTGATAATGATATTTGCAGTGATAAAATCTAAAATATATAAAATTATTGTAGTTTATTGCTTATTTTTGGTTTAATTTAGCTGTAAAATTTCCACCATGTAAGTGTCTTGAATTTATGTATGTAGTCAAAAATTGATTTCGAATAACAAAAATCAAAATTTAACCCAAAAAAATAATTAGATTAAAAAAAAATTCCAAAATATTCAACAATTAAACAATGCATATAAAATCATGTAGATATAATTAAATAAAAAATAAATCACCATATATAAAATAATAAAATATTATATTAATCATACAATTATTACAAAGAATTTATATTTAATCTACATTTTAACCAATAATTTAATAAAAAGTGCAAATTATTATAAAAAATTATATTATATCATTATTTATGGTTTCTCTATACAATATTCTACACAAAGCACAATATATGTATTTCAATTATATTTAAATAAAACATACCCCCGATCAGCATGTGGTGAGGGCACAAATCCAAACGCAGAATGATGAAGGTATTGAACGTAATCTTGTAAGGTGGGCAGACCATCCTAGCCCAGAGCAAGTGGCAGGGAATCAACGGCGAGGGAGGCCATGTGGGGTGGGGAGGGCGGGTTTGCTCCTTCCAAGGAAGGCTCCACGCGAGGAATAAGGATAGAGTAGAAAGGATGAACCACATGGTTTTTATTCGATATGTCTAGTTCCTTGCATGCATAATGAGGAAGGTGGTGAAGTTGTGTGTGACGGAGACTGAAAGGGTTGAACGAGACATTTTCATCCTGGAACATCGCTTCGAGGCTCAAGGCTATGTAAATTTCTATATTTCTCCAACCCCCCTATATATATATCAAGTGAAGGTCTACATGATGAATGTAGTTAATAGGGTGACTGAAATGTGAAGCATTGTTTTGTTGCATGGTTGGGTGTATGGGGATACCGTAGGGAGAAATCTGTGCAAATGTTAGTTGATTTCTATTTTTTTGGGGATTGTTTTATGTAGGATGGAGTATGGGGACAGGGGCAAGGGATTAGAAGGCTGGGAAGATCGGAAAAATCCCATGTTAGCCAGAGGAAATCTAGGGAGGAGATTTGAAAATAGGAATTTGACTGGTCTTCTGGATTCCAGGGCGCGATTTTGGTAGTTGGGAGTATGACATCTATACGGGAAGAGGATATTCCTCTTTTAGAGGATACCCTGACAAATCTAGGCTTTGTGCTGGGGAGGAGGGGTCTGGGTCACGGTCAGGTGGTTATATTGTTAGTCGGCTCTGTTGTGGCCAACCTGGGTGACCTCTCTATGGTATGGGGGGTAAGGGAGTTGGGTCTCATTCGGGAGTATACACACAGAGTCATGTTTTTCAATTGTATAAGCATTGCACTGAATTTTTAATTATGTGTTCTATGAAAACTCACTCTGTCTTTGTGACAGCCTCTGAAAGGGAGACCAAGACCTCAAGTGGAAAAGCACGGGCCCTCGAATTGTTGTGTCCCTCACTACAGTCGAGAATAATTAAATGGTGCGAGTGAAGGAAGTGAAGGATTAAGAAGGAGGGGTGAAATGATGACAAACATGGAAAAGATGTCAATAGAAGGAAATGGGAGAATCATCCACACGGGCTCATAGACGGTCTGGGTGTAAGTCTTAGGCTGACCACATTGCAAAAGTAGCCCTCACGTACATACAGGAAATACCTTCCCAGGTGAGGAAGTTTATTACAAAATCGGTGGAAGCTCTCACTCGTCAAGCTGAGGAGGAGGAAATAATTCTGGAAGGATAACTGATAGTGCCCGATCCAGGAAACACAAGGGGCACAATAGCTTAATATAAAAAAACTTTGCATTTATATTGGTGAATGAAATACTTGGTGGGAAAATCGATCATGCACACCACTGATTTTATGCAAGTGGATTCACCAATGCAGGAGATTCAGAGGGATTTTCAGTTGCTACAATTTCAAGTCCATTGACAAAACACCCAATTGAGAAGAATTGAGAAGTTCCTGAAGAACCTGCAGCAAAAAGAGATGCCTGGGTCCAGTGATAAATACTTGGAGCCTATTTAATCCTTAGAGGGTTGATTTGGTTTTAGTCTTGATTTCTTTACTATTTATGTTTATCTATATTTATGTCCTTGTGGTTAAACTATGTAAGTAGTAGGCTAGTGTCCAGTTTGTCAAACTATGTCAAAGTCATGAACATTGTGGCTTTAAAAGATGAATATTGTAGACTGAAAGTTTTCTTCTTTTGGATGGATTACAATGCCTTTCGATGGCCAGTAAATCTGGTTTCCCATCAGGGCAAGTTGAGGTCTCGGAAGAGATTATATCATGTAATCTTCCCTTTTGAAAATTAATTTCAAAAGCAATGCTACTTAACTTACAAAAAAAATATTTAAATAAAAATAATACATATGACCCTGCATTCATTGATACCAATCAGATATATTAGTTGTCCTCATTGTTTGTTTGACAACTAAAAATTATGATAGGTTTTTCCACTGTGTAAAAAATATATTATATCATTATTTATGGGTTCTCTATACATATTGTACAAAAAAGATAAATTATGATAGCTTTTCCCACTGTGTAAGAAAAACATAACCTATGTATTTTCTATATACACTATGAAAAAATTCAACATTTAAACAATGCATTAAAAATCATATAAATAAAAAATAAATCACCATATATAAAATAATAAAAACTATATTAATCATATAAACATTACAAAGAATCATATTTAATCTATATTCTAACCAATAATTTAATAAAAAATTCAAATTATTATAAAAAATTATATTATATCATTGTTTATGGTTTCTCTATAAGTTATTCTACACAAAACATAACATATTTATTTTAATTACGTCGTAAGGTGTTCCTCATTGAAAAAAACTCCCCCCTTTGAAAACAACTCCCCCATTTTCCATTGTGTAGCTACCTATACCATCAGATCTAATGTTAGATTATTGAAAATGTGTACAATGCATAAGTAATAGTTAGTATCGAACTCCCCTCCCATGCCACCTATGCAGTTGTGAGTCATTTGTTTTAATGCTAGATGATATAAATAATTTATGCCATCAAATTGATTGAATATCAATATTTGTTAGTTACAATTCATACCCAAATAGCCTTAACCATCATTTATAAATCTTGCAAGCTTGGTTAAGGCTGACGGTTATTATATGTGAAGCATATTCAACATTGGAAAAACACCCTAGCTAATATGGCTATCCTGGAACATGATCATATCACGCAACACAACATTTATGAATTTGTATGGGGAGAGTAGCAATATATGGGATTTCCTTACAAAACTAAGGTGGAATACAAGACACAGTTTAAACCACCAACAAGGCTACCTTGCACGAGTAGGATAAAGTTCCACCACGAAATGTCACTGGTAAGCTATCAACCATATCAGTTTATTTTAGATTGAACATGAGATGTGTCTTCACCTAAATTTTTATTCGTTCTTTTTAAAATTTGAGATTAGTGTCAGGTGAATTATAATTATAACTCATACTATGTGGATTAACCAATGAATATGTCACAGGTAGATTCAAGTTAACATCAATCGACGCAACTTTAGATATTTATCCCGCAAATATCCTTTTTAGTATTATTAGATTTCACGTTGTGTAAGTTTTGTGTTGTCGAATATTATATGAATTACTGTTCAATTATAAACTCATGGTTTTATATTTGCTAATATCACAATGAGGCAGATGAAAGTGTTGTCGTCTAAGTTGTTTTTATTCTGCGAGACTACACCTCCTGAGGGTGGAAAATATGTGATAGCTCTTAGCGAAATAATTGTACAACACATGGAAAATAGAATGTTGGAATTTGAAAATAGATTGAAGAAAGTAGGGTTGGTTTTTAAAAATAACTACCCCGTCGAGAATTGATGCACTTCTTTCATTGCCAAAAATTGGCAAACTCCTCTTAGAATTTGAATTTATAATAAGCATATTTGTGGAGATGATAGGTTGTTCGAGCTTCAAATGCTATGAGTACAGATGAGAAGATTTTGTGTTAGGCTTCATGGAGGTTGTTATAGCATCTGAATCTCGATGATAAGAGTTTGTATTAAGATTTCACACAGCAAAAAAGGGAAGAAAAGGCAGAACAAAAAGCTGATGGAATGGAGTTGAGTATTCGTTGGTTCCACTTATTATAAAAAATGATGCTCTCCCTGGAAGTAAAAATTAAGAAATTGCTTGAATTACAATGGAGTGTAAAATCTCTAGTAAACTTTATAAGTATATACTAATATTGATAAAAGATGAGATGATTACAAATGAGG
This sequence comes from Pinus albicaulis, assembly GCA_034641835.2. Lineage (NCBI taxonomy): Eukaryota > Viridiplantae > Streptophyta > Pinopsida > Pinales > Pinaceae > Pinus > Pinus albicaulis. The sequence continues at coordinate 248,538,866 of CM076583.1, read as the reverse complement.
ATCACCAAGGCTTTAAATATAGCCTTATGGTGTCCCTTGGCAAAGAGGCATGATCTTTGATCATGCCCTTTCACTTAATAAAACCTAAGATAACTATATCTAATTTATAATTAATAAAATATACATAACACTGACCCTTTTTTAAGATGCTTTGTCCTCAAAGCATACGTAATGATGGACAATGTTGATGAATTCCTGGGTTTCTCGAGCGGCGAGCTCTTGCTTGCCACATTTTAAAAATATCATGGAGCATCTTCTCGAGTTTAATCTTTTGATGATATGGATAGTGATAAGATTTGATATTGACATGGTCAGGTCCTTTCTTGACTTCTATTGGATGTTCATGTTCCTTATTAGGAGGTATTTTGATTGGTAGGTCTTGGAAGACTTTTTCGTGTTTCCGAACTATTCCTTATTCTTCTGGTAATTCTTTGTGATTCCTTTTTAGATTTAGAGGTAATTTACCAACAATTATCGTTCGATGCAACTTCTTGCCATCATCAAATGCTTCCTTCTTAACAACCATATTTGCTTCATCATCGAAGGCCTCAATAGCTTCCGACGCTGTATCAGTGGCTTCGGATGTGTTTTTCTCTTCACATTTTTCTTTCAAATCTGGGAATGGAACATTTTGTTGTTTATAAGCGTTTGTATTTTCATGGTTTCTTTCATTTTCAATGACTATGTCTATTGTTGCATCTGTGATAGCAGTCACGTTGAATTCTTTATGTGGCTCCTTCACCAACATTGTTTCTTTTTCTGCCATTAGATTTTCATTTATATAAAAGTTTTCAATAACTTATGTTGTTGCATTACTCGCTTTATCAGTGGATTGAGTTGCATTTTCTTCTCTTGGTTTCTCAGCTCTATAACTTTCATGGTTGATTTCAGAGTCTTTGCTTCTAGGTATTTCAACACTATAGTTTTCATGTGAGCTAATTTTCAATTCAACCTCATTCAATTGCTCTTTTTCAAACATGTTATATTCATGATTATGATCTGAATTTTCTGAATCATCTGAGTTGTTTGGTTGACTATGTTCAATATTTGGGACCATTGGTTTTTGCATCAGATTAAACTCATTCAACATGCTGTTTATTTTCTACATTGCTTTGTTTTGATTATCTGTGGCCTCTCTATGGTTTGCCAAATTTGTCTTTCGATCTGATTTGTCATATCTTGAAGCCTTTTAATGTCGTTGGAATGTCCTGCAACTGTAACTTCAAGATCGACTAATCTTTTGCTAAAGTTTTCGAACTCCTTATTGATCTGTTTGTCGAGATCCAACAATTTCTTCTGGAATCCGGCCATCGACATTGATGATGACATGCTCCTCATACTCCTTGTTAGGTCTTATCCCCTTTTCCTTAAAAACTTTGTCCTCAAAGCTGTATTTTTATGACAATTTTCTTCACTTAAAATTTATCTTCTTTGGCATATGTCATTCACCACTGGCGCCTTCTCTTGTGATGTTGTCTTTGAAAATAGTTTTTTTTTTTTTTTTAATAATAATAATAATAATAATAATAATAATTATTATTATTATTATTATTATTATTTTATTATTTGAATTATATATATATATATATATATATATATGGGGAAAAAATTTTGTTAACTTTTAAAAGTCACGTTGTTTTGAAAAGGGGGAATGGGTTTTAATACCATGGGCTCCAAAACCACGGGCTTGTAAAGCACGAGAAATTACTCTTCCTTATTTCTTTTTCCTTTTTCATTTTAATTTGTCTTGATATGTTCGTATATGTACTTCTTTATATATATCTCTTTTTTCTTTTTCTTTTTTTTTCTTTTGGAACTATTTCTTTTAAATATTTTTTTTTCATTTTAATTTATTCCCCCTTTATGTTAACTTTCCTTCTCTCTTTTAAAAATGTCTTCCTTTAAAAAATTAAAAAAACAAATGTTGCTGCTCACAAGCACTTGGTTTTAAAAAAATCTGCAATTCTGGAATTTCCTTGTAGTTCCTTAATTCTTGGTGATCACACAGATCCTGAAGAGCGACTGCTTCGATACCAATGGAGTGTAAAAACTTTGGTAAACTTTATAAGTATATATTAATATTGATAAAAGATGAGATGATTACAAATGAGAATCACCAAGGCTTTAAATACAGCCTTATGGTGTCCCTTGGAGAAGAGACATGATCTTTGATCATGCCCTTTCACTTAATAAAGCCTAAGATAACTATATCTAATTTATAATTAATAAAATATACATAACATACGAAGGGAAATCCAATGACCATTTATGTGGGGAGGAAAGCATAAATATCAGCAGCCATCATATTTCCTAATATATTGAGGAGTTCATCAAATGGGAAATCTAATGTTATTACCCACATGTCCATGTCTTTCAACTCCTTTATCCTACTATGCGTCTTCACAGGAAAACACTACCTCCACATATAATAATTACATTCATTCCTTGTGTCTTCATTTTCTTGGGCTGAAAGATGCATAAAGAATGATTGAATGAGTGTGTTCATTAATAATTTTTGTTTACCAAAATATCAAACAATATCACATTTCCATCCTGGGTGCAATTCTCTATGTGGAAGAAGGGTATAAGTGTAAAATAATATAATTGGAATCTTCATTTCCATATTCCATGTAACTATATCCTGATTGATTGACATTTATAATGAAATTTAGGAAGAAAAAAAAAAGAGGTACAAAAATCACTATACATAGTAAATCATTTTTTCCAAAATATCAAACATCTCATATTACTCTATAATAATGAATTGAATATATATACAATAAATTTATAAAATTATGATTACAATTAATAGAATATTCTTGCAATAAATTTATATAATTATGATTGCAATGTTGTAACTATTAAAATTGAAAACAACATCCACTATACACCATAAAAGACCATATATAATGATTAAGAGACAATCTATGTTGGAAAGCTTATTAAATTTTTCTATTTGGCGAAATATAAGTGATTTATTTTTATTGTCTAGTTTTAAATGACATTTTGTTTACTGTTTTTTTATCTTGAATGATAACTTTGAATGACATTTTGTTTACTATTTTTTATCTTCAATGATTTTTTATATGTCACGATTCTTCTCAAATTTATGCCTTGCAATGTTTCCTTTGCAACATCCAGTGCAATTGCTAGTTTATACCCTTTTATATTCTTTCATTAACTTTTAGCTCCATTTACCCTTTATTGTATGCTCAGTATATTATGTAATTTTCCCCTTAATATATATCTCACAATATTAACACACTTGGTATGGTATTACTCCCCAATAAAACCTGTGAGTAGTAATTCTTTCCAATAAAAACTAATCCCTATTACCCTATATTATTTGTAAAACACATCTTTTAAATTATTATAATGTTTTTCTTAAATGGTATAATATGTTATTTGTCCGCATTACAAACTAAGAATAACATCCTTGAAATAGAGAACATTACAAATACCAAAAATGATAAGAAAAAAGCACCCTTATAACTTAATTTTTAAAATAAAATATTTATATTTAAATATAAATTTTAACAACAGTTCGTAAACAAAAATATAATTTTTAAAATATACCTCTTAAAACTTAATTTTCACTCAATCCAATCAAGAGAATTATGGCATACATAGAGGCATTTTATGGAAAATTTAGTTGGCCTTTTTATGTAAAATTTAGTTTCGTTTAAACCATGAAAATTCACTTAAAACATATTTTCATTCAAATGTGAACTTTGAGTTAAAGGCTGACTTTCACTTGCATGCTACAGTGAGCACATCTGGAGCTTTGACGATTTGAAAGCATGATATAGGGTCGTTGACAATGTGAGAGCATGAAATAGGATCGGGTGAATCGACCCATACATAAATGGACTATGCGGCGTAATATTCTGGCGATGGACGTCAGCTGCAATCCCCAAATGGTTCACAGTCTTCTTCGAAATCTACCATTCCTCACCTTCGTTCGCTGACAAGGATGTTGAAAGAGACAGCGAAAAAGACCTTCCTCGCTGATAACCCTAGTTGTTGTGGGTGAAGTGGTATGGATTTTTCCCCTAATTTGTACCATGGCGTGTATATTGAATTATTATTTATGTGCGTCTAAACATATCTATATTTGGTGGAGGTGTTCTGTCACCTTAAAAAATTAAAAATTAAAAATATTATGCAATGTAATAAAAGTATATAAGATAGATTTGTTAGGGAAATTGGATATAACACCCTTCCTATTAAATAGTTTCTGTTTGAACTTAAAATAGCATCTTTGAAGATTGAGAGGAAATCTATATTAGAAATGTTATAGAATCTGTAAATTTGGCATATTCTAATTTTTTGGCATAATATAAGTAATATCTATTTATATTGTAGATTTTAATGACACTTTTTTTACTAATTTTTATATTTAGTGATTTTATATATCTCACTATTGAATTTTATGCTTTTTAAGTTGTTTCTTTTGCAACATCTAATACAATTGCTAGTTAAAAAATATTTTATTTATATTTTAAGAAAGACAAAGATAATTACACATAACCTTCATACTATAAAACCTCTAAACTCGAAAATACAAATTTAGTTATATGTTTACCCATATAACTTTGTATCAATTAAAAAAAAATATGACCTTTATCAAATATATTAAAACGACAATAATATGAGCTAAATATTTATTTATATGAATTTAATCGCGAATTGAAATAATAAACATTAAATTGTAAAACATAAGGAAAAATTGATATAAAAACATTTTTTTTTATTGAAAGTTGTCCAAGACCAACCAACACGCAAAATTCTTGAAGTTTAAACCCACGTGAAAAGTTGGCCCACACGAACAATCACCCAAAAATCTCGAGGTAATAGACCACGTAAAAACTAGGTCGCTGAATAAAATTATTCCCTGGAAGCGGAATCTCCGTTCTTGAAAGCAGCCATGGTTTCGGCGAGAGGGCGATTCAATGTTTCGGGAAGTTTGAAGGCCAGCACACCTCCTACAACTCCGGAAGCGGCAATGATTGCAAAGGGCAGTGGCGGATTTACAGTTGCCATCGTCAGTACCAGCGGCGCTATTATGGCGCCCATGTGCCCCGCTTGGCTCGCCAGCCCCAAAGCTGCGTTTCTCACCACTGTGGGAAACAGTTCGCACGTGTAAACGTATAACAAGTTGTCCATCGCCGCCGCGCAGAATATTCCTGCCAGGCTACACGCCAGCCTGGTACCGTTGAGAATTGACTCCATTTTCCCCGCTACGGGACCGGGAATATAGATGAGAGCCGACGTCAAACCTGCTAACACACAAGAAACTCCGCTTAACAGCATCAAGGAGATGAGCATAGTCCGCCTTCCGAATTTGTTTAACATGGTTGCAGTAAGGGCATATCCAGGAATCTCTGCAATTCCGTTAAGGAAAACGCTCAGATACAAATTGGTACCAAGATTTCCCATGTTCAGGCTCAATCCATAGTAGACCATCGCGCAAGCCAACCATATCAACGTCATTGCAATCATTCTCCCGCGCGTTACGGGCGACTTGAAAACGTCCACAAGGCTTCCCGATGACTCGCCAGTCTCTGTGGCGTCACTTTCGTCTCCGTCCAAGGCCAGCGAAACTCCCGCTGGAATCAACTTCCCGTTCGTGGCCGCGACCGATCTCATGATCTCCATGGCCGCCTCCAGTTTGCCCTTCACCAGGTACCACCGTGGAGATTCCCAGAGGAATGGCACAACCAAGAGGCAATAAAAGGCGGAAGGAATCGATGTCACGACGTAAAGAAGTCTCCAAGTGTTAGCAAAGTAGGCCACACCAGAGAGCATCACGACGCCGAAGGAAAAGAAGCAGAGCGCCGACATTCCTACCGGGCCTCTCCTGGACGGGCCAATAGGCTCCGTCGCCAAAACAAAGGACGATAATCCTACGCCGCCGTTGGTTATTCCCGTCAAGAAACGGAGTGTCAAATAAACCCAGAAATTAGGGGACATTGCCGTCAGTAAGCCTAGGGTGGCGCTGCCAAAGCAAACCAAGCTCAATACTCCCTTTCTTCCTAGGGAAAAATCCGACAATCGTCCAAACAGCCCTGCACCTGCAGTCATATAAACATCAACATCAAAATACTTCACTAAACATATTTAAAATTAAAAATACGTAAGTGTCACTCAATTATTGTTCGTTTCAAATTAATAATAAATAACAAAATACACTCACATGCATGGAAAAGTAGAACATGATTTTTAAAAATTGTGAGCAAGATTTTTAATTAGAGAGATTTATTAATTTTTGAGATATATAAATATGTGTGGTTACATGATTAATAATTCAATGTCATGACTTATGAATAATATATATACAATTAATCAATTTAATTTAATTGATGTTACTAGTTATTTTGAATAATAAAAAAAATTAAAAAATAATCAATTTAATTAAAAGAGTAGAGTAAAAATAACATAAGTACTTGAAATATAAATATTAATCTATTATCAAATTTATTATGAATTTTCTAAAATTGATTTTCAAAAGTTAAATATCTACCATCTACTTAATAATTATTATTAAAATCTTATTCTATATATATAAAGTTAACCAACAACAAATTACTTCTGATATTTGAAATTTAAAAATCAAAATTTAATTTGAAATTGAAAAAAAATGTCATTAATCTTAGTTGGACATATCATTTTCATTTATACTACTAAAAAATATTAATGTTTTAGTAAAGAAAATTTAAATTCTAAACATACTCAAAAACTAAAAATAACATTATGTTGATATTTTTCTATTTGAAAAAATAAAAATAAAAAATTATAACATTAAATTGATAACTTTTTATTTGAAAAAAAAAAACTAACAATTTAAACATTAAAATTGTAAGATTTGCATTAATATGAGGTCACAATTTCTTGTGAAAACTGAAAAAAACCTCACCAAATCTTACAGATATTTTTGGAGATTTAAGTTACTCTTTCGAGTTTGATCAAGTTTCAGGATTTTGGCTGCCAGTTTTTTAAGGTGCTGAATCTATTTTCACTATATAAAATATTCAAAAATTGGACAACTAATATTTCTTAAAGCGAGATTGTGACTTTAAACAATAACAGAAAATTTTTAAGTTAAAAAATATAAATAAATTTGAAAAAAAAAAATTATAATTTTTTTTTAAAATATAAACAAATTAAAAAAAGATTAATTTATAATTATTTTTTTTAATAACAAATAATAGAAATGCCAATTGAGGTTTGAAGAATATGTTATTAAGACACTCCTGATGAAAAAGTCATTTGTTTCATTTCTCCAAAAGCAAAAAAAAAATTAGTCATAATAATGATTTGTGTGAGCTAAACCAGAAAAAAAAAGAGACAAAAAAAAAAACTTTAAAGGCAAATTCAAGTACCAAAGAGAGCCCCGAGAAAAAACGCAGAGTGCGCCAACCCAACTTTGTATTTTTCACCGCAAAAGAGACCCCATTCAGTCACAGTAGAAAATTCATGGCTTCCGTCCCAGTCCCAGTCCCACGCTGCTCGGTCCATGGAGCATATAGATCCTGTCGGGTTACAAGACGAATCATGTGCAACTTTTTGTTGGTTGCAGTGCCAAGAAGGCTGATGGTCGGCAAAAACAATGACCATCGTGTGGAAAGCCACGAGTGTCCAGGCGAGGCTGGACAGCACGAAATGCTTGAGTTGCCACCGTCCGAATTCCCCCGTCAACGTCTGTAGCATCTCGTCGATGCCGATATTTTTGGCACTCTCACCAACCTCTACATCTGTTAACGGCAGATTGTCTCTCAAACTGCCCAGATCGTTGCCAGGGTTCTCCATCGTGCCGTCGGTCTCAACTCAGACAGAAGGAAAGTAGGATAGAAATCTTCTATCTCCGTCGTCCAACACCCTGGAGAACTATGGAACATGAGAAGAGGTTATATAGCACATTTTGGAGAGCTATGGAAAAAAAAATATTGTTTTTTTTTTTAATATTTTTTATTTAATTAAAAAATTGTTATATTTATAATTTGTATTGAATTAATATTTTTGGTTAAGTGGTTTGAGTTTATGAGAGATTACAGACTTATGTCTTGAAAAAATCTCATCTAAAAATATTTAAGCCTTCATATATTGAATTATTATTATTAATAATTGTTTTACTATATTTTAGTTGTGAGATTCTCTAATACATTGAATTATTATTATTATTAATTGTTTTACTATATTTTAGTTGTGAGATATATATATTTTTAGTTCATATATTAATTATTTTGTAATTAATTACGATTATAATAATAATTTAAAATATTTTTTTTTAAGATTGTTTTTTTTATTAATTACATCATCAATTTTTGTTAAACTTTTGGAACAAACTAACATGGTTCATAATCCTGGTAAAGATCTTTAAAATAATAAAATAATATGAATCACAAAAGTTTGAAATCAAAGAAAATTATAAATTTCTTAAATGTTAGCAATATGAAATGTATTATGAAATAAGTCTAGTGATGTCCATTATGAATTGATGTGTATTGATTGAGGCACTTTCCACTACAATAAGGTAGAGACTTGTAAAATAATGTAATTAAAATTTTTAACTTGGTCAAAATAAAAATAAAAATAGCTCCTTAAAAATAAAATAAAATAATAATAATCTCTTCCAATGCAAACCTCTTTCAGAGTGAAAAAAGAAACTCTAGATATACCAAAAGCTGGGAGGATTCAAATTTCTTGAAATACAAACTTTTTTTAAAGAGATTTTTACTTTATCAAAAGTATTTGAAATACTAATACTAAAACTTATATATATCTTAGACATTCACATTCACATTTATAATTATAATTATAATAAATATATTAACTAATATAATTATATAGATACTCATCTTTTAAGATATTTTACATTACTAATATTTAACAAAATGGCAATAACTAATTAAAAAACTTTATTTATTATTATTAAATTTATATATATATATATATATATGGATTTTTAATTATGGAAATTCATCTCTTATTTACTATAGAGATTCTTAATCTAAGTATATTTTGTTACAATATCAATAGCCAATGTCACGGTTTATTAATATAGATTCCCAAAGAAAACAATAACTCATTTCATAATTGAAAGATATAAAAAATATTTTAATTTAATTTTATAGCATTATATTTAATTAAATTGAAAAGAAAAAAGGGCATAAGTACCTTTGAGATAAATCTCCCTCCATCTAGACTACTCCTAAAAATATTTCATGACTATTTGTGGAGGTTAAATCTTAACCATCACCTTAATTAATTCTAGAAGCAACTAGCATAGTGAAATAAATTAAATGACAAGTAAACATCCACAAACATCAATATGTGATAAAATTAGAAACAGTTCTCTTACAATACATTTCAAGATTTCACAATTATATATATAAAGAGGTAATACATGAGTTAAATATATACATTAAAAAAACTATGAAAATTCATATCCACATTATTATCACTATAATGAAAATATTTAATATCTATTCTAATTTAATTTAATTTTAGAATATACTCTCAATTAAATTTAAAAGGAAAAAGCACATAACTACCTCAAAGATAATTTTCAACCCTCTATGGTATATTCCTTGCATATCTTATAAAAGTCAAATCGGTACAACTCTTCTACTCATTATTGATAATTAAATCAAACATTTTGAATCGCCATCTTAGAATAAAAACATCACCTTATACTCACTATTAGTAAAAATAAATCCATGCATATTTAGTGAAGGTTAAATCTCTATTATCAAACTATTAATCATTCATAATTAAATTAAAATTTCGAAATCTGTATTGTAAATAAACACAACTATCAATATAATTAATAATATTTTATAAATATGATTATCATTATTATTTGGGTGTTAAATTGACCCTTTCATTAATGAGAAAAAAAAAATACATAATACTTAGATTTTCAAATGATGACATGGGATAAAAACATCTCCTTATTCTCATTATGAGTAAAAACAAATCCATGAATATTTGGTGAAAGTTAAATCTCTATTATCCAACTATTAAATATACTTAAATTAAAATTCTCAATCGTTATTGTAAATAAACAAAATGATCTATATAACTAATAATATTTTATAAATATGATTATCATTATTATTTGGGCATTAAATTGACTCTTTCATTAATCAGAAAGAAATACATATTATAATTTCGAATGATAACTCAAATACAGGAAATTCTTGAGACCAACAAACTACCTACTTACAAGAGACAACTACCTAGTTACAAGAGACAATAAATTGACTACAATAACAATAATTACATTGAATAAACTCTTTGAAGATTCAAAATTTATTTTGAGTTGATTAATGGATGAGTGCCTTAAATCTCTATGGTAAATAAACAAAACCACAAATATAACTAATAATATTTTATAAATATGATTACCATTGTTATTTGAGTATTAAATTGACTCTTTCATTAATCAGAAAAGAATACATATTATACTCAAATACAGAAAATTCTTGAGACCAACAAACTACCTACTTACAAGAGACAACTACCTAGTTACAAGATACAATCAAAAATTGACTACACTAACTATAATTACATTGAAAAAACTCTTTGAAGATTCAAAATTTATTTTGAGTTGACTAATGGGTGCCTTATTTCTCTGGGAACCTAGTTTCTTTGGATTATTTGTCTTTCCTCTAGACCACTTTCAAATCCTTAGTTTTAACGCCTAGACGAGACTATGAAGAAATCAAGCTTTTCTTGACTTGTTTAGAAGACTACATTCCTTGTTTTTAATATAGGAATTATACATAATTGTATCATAATTATTTGGTATTTTTTATATATATTTTTCATGTCATTCTTTTGTAATCACAATTAGTTGTGGGTGATCAAGATCCATATGTTGGTCATCTAGATCCATATTTTCTAGTAGGGATTTTTCTCTCCTCTAGAGAAATATATAATCATTTCCTATGATGATGAATTTTGTTGGTGCTATTCAATAGTATTTTGCATGCATGGAATTTGTATGATTCAATAAAAAGTAATATTTTTTTTCTCTGGAGAGTCTTTCATAGAGGAGAGAGACATGAAACTATTTCTAGATCTAAGGATCTAGTCAATATTTGAGATACAATGAGTATTCAAATTTCCTTTTTTTGTATTTTTCCCAGTTTATCTTTCTATTTCTTAGAAAGGTGTTTTTAATGAGTTTCCTTGGTATTCATTAGACAACTTCTACATCTAAAGAGAACATGTTCATAACATTGTCATGATAATGAATATTTATGGAGGCTAGAAGAGGCTAAGAAATATTGATGTAAACATAGATGTGATCACATGAACTATACATTCCTCTCTTAATAGCCTCTAATACTTTGACAAAATTGTCGATGTCATTGCCAACACACTCAATGGTTTCCTCTTCCTAATATTCCTTGGGAAGAGAAAACAAATGTATATAGACAAGGACAACAATGAAATATTCCTCATTCTTCATATTATGGGGCTCCTTCCAAAAAGACCTGGAGTGTTGAAGACTCTCAATTTATCTTCCAAGTTAGAGAAAATGACTATGAAGAATCATTTTTCTCCTAACTAGAATTCTATAAGGCCCCAAATGTTCCATTTATTTCTGATCCACTCATTCCATTTATTTCAAATGCAGCTAATCAAAGACTTTTCCATAAATCATATATTGTATATATTACCACATCTTGGTAGATTTAACATCATATTTTAGATTTTCAATAACTTTTAGTAGAAAACACTTGGGCTTTCTATCTTGCCATGATATATCTAGTAATATTTTGATGTTTTCTCAAAAATATATTAGAGATAAAGACTAAATAAAAATAACCATAAATTTAAAATCATTATAAATTTCTTAAACAATATTACTAAAAATAAAAACAACTACCTAAATATTAAAAAGACCCTAAATTTTTTTTTATAAATATAATTATAATAATATTATTAATAAATAATAAAATCCATATTTATATTAAATATTCTTGCAATAATTTAAAACATAATTTCAATTGTGTCAAAAGGGCTTCCTATAGTAACTCTACTTTTCAACAAATTTATATTTATTATCATAAAATTTAATTGGTATATTTATTTAGAATTGTTAAAAATTTTCTAGTAAACTTGACTATATTAAAGATCTTTGCAATAATTTAAAACATAATTTCATGTTGTATCGAAAGGACTTCCTATGATAACAAATTTATATTTATTATCATAAAATTTAATTTGTTTCGAATTGTTAAAATTGTTTTAGTAAACTTGACTAAATCAAGATATCAATGTTGGTGCTAGTGAAGGTATTGGCATAGGAAACGTTTAAAAGAGCCACGAGCTGGAATAGAATTACCATGTTAACATAAATGTGTAATTATATGTTAACTCATGTTTTAGGATAAACTTTAAGGAGTTGTTTTTAGTATGATTTTTTGGAGTTTTAGATGTTGAATCCGGTGAAAAGAATTGAGGTAAAATTTTGATTTATGCTATTTAAACTAGGTTTTTGACTTTATATATGGATTCAACACCCTAAAAAACTCTTATGAAACTTTGATTGTGCGAGATTACCCATCAAACTTCTGTTTTCAATAAATTCTTGCCAAATTTTAAAAAAATTAAACTGAAAAAAACCTCTGTAAATTGAAAAAAAACCACCATTAAAATATTCAAAGAAAAAGCACTAAAAACTATTCAAAATTTTAATGAAAATGTATGATTTTTTTGAACTAACTGCAAGGAGAGTTCCATTTCAGAGTGGAGTCTTTTTGGCATTAATGACTGTTCTCGGATGTTTCCTCTTTTCTTGTCTCCTGTTCTTTCACTGACCTATAATTTATACAAAGTGCATTTTCTGATGAATTGGTTGGAACATGGTAGATTTGTTTCGTCCAATGCCATTTTTAATTTAAGAAAAATTAATTAAAAATTACTTTCTCTTATGTGGAAAAATATGGATTAATAAATAAATAATTTAATAATTTGTAGTGTTGATTTTAAGGGTAGGTTTTTGGTTATATCCATATTATTAAGGATAGTCATTGTGTTGTGATTATTGTGTTGTGATTATAGTTATAAAAGATATATTGATATGTATTTTTAAAAGTTGTGGGATTTGGTAATTATGTTAATATGAGTGTGTGTTTATTTTGGGATATGATTTTAAAAAATTTAATTTAATTATTAATAACTAATAAATAGATAGTAGGAATTTATTTTTTAGAATATTTCTCTGGGCATATAGTATTGATAAAATATGTTATTGGCTCATGATATTGTATAGGAAAGTATTTACAAATTAAAAATCTCCATAATAAATTGAGATTAAATCTCCATGATTAAAAATATTACATTTCCTAATGTATATATTTTTACTTCATATGTGAATTCTTTTAATAATAATGATAATAGTAGATTTTTGGCTTCTGTGATCCATCAATAAATTATGAAGAAACATTTCCGTAATAATCACATTATCATGAACAAAGTCGACGCGTTTGGAACCAACTAGTGTGGTTCATCATCAGGACTAGGTGAGAGATCAGATCAGTCACTAAGTTTAAATAGATGTAGGAGATGCAAAGAAAATAGTTATAATAGCTAATTTGACTATGAAATCCAAAACAGTTAGTTTTAATAATTAAAACAAAATAATAAAAATAAAAATAAATAAATAAAATTATATATATATATATATATATATATATATATATATATATATATATAAACAAATAATAAATAAAAAAATTATTAAGAATATAAGGCAGGAATCCAACATCTGTTTATATTCCACCCGTCATCTCTATTGAGATTTATATCAAACTTGGCTAAGACCTTAGCCTCTTCAATGAAAATATGATGGTTAGTTTTTTCCACATGTTCAGCTAGGGTAGAGGTGTGGGACCTGCCATGTCTAATATCAGCTGCATGTTCACATATCCTTTGGCTAATGGACCTACCCGTTTCACCAATGTAAGGCGTCCCATAGGAACAAGGAATAAGATAGACACCTTTTCCATCCTTAGGGTTCACAAGATATTTAACTGAGTTAAGAGAGCTGTGAATCGTGTTAAGGGGTTTGAAGGAAGAGGAAACCCTATGTTTCCTAAGGATTCTAGCAATCCTATCAGTGGTACCTTGAATGAAAGGAAACCTTACATTGCAGGACCATTGATTAGGATTTTTATTTTTAACCAAGGAGCCTCTTTCAGCTTTAAGAAAAGCTTTACGTCCTTGAGACTTACTAAACCATTAGAACAAAAAACATTAAGGAGATGGGTATTTTCTCCCACTAAGTGAGACTCATCAAAGATTCTCAATGCCCTAGAGGCTAAGGTGTTGAGGACGCCTAACTTTTGAGCAGGAAATTGATGAGAATGAGCCTGAAGATATTGTTCAGTATGGATTTTTTTACAAAAAACTTGATGAGAGAAAGAACCATATTCTTTCCTACAGATAAGAACATCAAGGAAAGAAAGGCTCCCATCCACCTCATAATCCATGGTAAATTTTATGGAGAAAGATTGACTATTGAAAATTTCATTATAAATTTCTTAAACAATATTACTAAAAATAAAAACAACTACCTAAATATTAAAAAAACCCTAAATTTTTGTTTATAAATATACTTATAGTAATATTATTCATAAATAATAAAATCCATATTTATATTAAAGATCCTTGCAATAATTTAAAACACAATTTCAAATTGTGTCAAAAGGGCTTCCTATGGTAACTCTACTTTTCAACAAATTTATATTTATTATCATAAAATTTAATTCGTATATTTATTTAGAATTGTTAAAAAAAAATTAATAAACTTGACTATATTAAAGATCCTTGCAATAATTCAAAGCATAATTTCACGTTGTGTCGAAAGGGCTTCCTAGGATAACAAATATTTATTATCATCAAATTTAATTTGTATATTTATTTAGAATTGTTAAAATTGTTCTCGTAAACTTGATTACATCAAGAAATCAATGTTGGTGCTAGTGAAGGTATTGGCATATGAAATGTTTAAAAGAGCCACGAGTTGCAATAGGATTACCATGGTAACAGAAATGTGTAATTATATGTTAATTCATGCTTTAGGATAAACTTTGAGGAGTTGTTTTTAGTATAATTTTTTGGAGTTTTGGGTGTTGAATTTGGTGAAAAAGAATTGAGGTAAAATTTTGATTTATGTTATTTAAACTAGTTTTTTGATTGTATATATGGATTCAATAACCTAAAAAATTCTTGGGAAACTTCCATTGTGAAAGATTACTCATTAAACTTCTGTTTTCAATAAATTCTGTTTCAATGAATTCTTGCCAGATTTTAGAGAAATTAAACTGGAAAAAACCACCATAAAAATATTTTTAAAATAACAATAAAAACTATTCAAAACTTTAAAAGAAATGTACTATTTTTTAAAACTAATTGCAAGTAGAATTCCATTCAGAGTGTGGTCTTTTTAGCATTAATGATTGTTCTTGGATGTTTCCTCTTTTCTTATCTCCTGTTCTTTGACTGACCTATAATTTATACAAAGTGCATTTTGTGATGAATTAGTTGGAACATGGTAGATTTGCTTCGTCAAATGCCATTTTTAATTTAAGAAAAATTAATTAAAATTTACTTTCTTTCATCTTGTCTGGAAAAATATGGATTAATAAATAAATAATTTGATAATTTGTAGTGTTGATTTTAAGGGTAGTTTTTTATTTGGTAAAGTAAAATATTATTGGGTTTTTGGTTATATCCATATTATTATGGATAGTCATTGTGTACTTGTGATTATAGTTATAAAAGATATATTGATATGTATTTTTAAAAGTTTTGTGATTTGATAATTATGTTAATATGAGTGTGTGTTTATTTTGGGATATAATTTAAAAAAAATTAATTTAATTATCAATAACTAATAAATAAATAGTAGGAATTTATTTTTTAGAATATTTTTCTGGACATATAGTATTGATAAAATGTGTTATTGCTTCATGATATTGTATAGGAAACTATTTACAAATTAAAAATATCCATAATAAATTGAGATTGAAACTCCATGATTAAAATTATTGCATTTTCTAATGTATATATTTTTACTTCATATATGAATGCTTTTAATTTTAATAATAATAATAATTTCTGGAATATTTTTTTGGGCATATAGTATTGATAAAATGTGTTATTGGCTCGTGATATTGTATAGGAAACTATTTACAAATTAAAAATCTCCATAATAAATTGAGATTGAATCTCCATGATTAAAAATATTACATTTTTTTAATGTATATATTTTTACTTCATATATTAATTCTTTTAATAATAATAATAATAATTTTTGCAATATTTTTTTGGGCATATAGTATTGATAAAATGTATTATTGACTCATGATATTGTATAAAAAACTATTTACAAATTTAAAATCTCTATGATTAAAAATATTACATTTTCTGATCTATATATTTTTACTTCATATATTAATTCTTTCAATAATAATAAAAATAAATAAATTTATGATTTAGTTATTTTTTATAATTATTTTTAAATTTTGAAATGTGAAATGGAATATGATTTATGTATTTTAAAATTTTCATAAAATTTTATTAATTATTTAATATATGTATACTTAGTAATATATAAACTATTAAAATATTAAATGTCTTATTAAAAAGTTATTTATAAAAATGATTTTAGTGAAAAATAAATTTAAAAATAAATAAATTATTATAAAGATGATTATGAATTTAATTGTTTTAAGGATTGAGAAGCCATTTATTTCTACGTGATTAGTACTAATGATGAAAAGTTGATTAATTTTGTTTTAATTGTTTAATGAAATGTATTTTGTTTTAAATATTTAATAAAATGTATATTGGCTGATTTAGATTGCCACAACATTTTATTTAAAAATAATATAAATATTTTATCAAATTACAGTGGTTCAAATTTAATAATAAAATTCACAAGAGTATAAATTTTAATGTTGACATTAAATATATGACTGAAAAAAGTTATTAATAATACAAATAATCAAAAACTTTGATTTATAAAATATAAAATATAATATAAAATAATATAATATAATATAATATAATATAATATATTTTATATAATATAATATAATATAATCAAAAACTTTGATTTATAAAATATAATATATAATATAAAATAATATAATATAATATAATATATTTTATATAATATATAATGTGAAATAAATAAATTAAAAGAATTGTTTAGAAATAAATAAATTATTATAAGAATGACTATGAATTTAATTCTTTTAGGGATTAAGCCATTTATTTCTACGTGATTAGCACTAATGCTCAAAAGTTGATTAATTTTGTTTTAAGTGTTTAATGAAATGTATATTGACTTATTTAGTTTGCCACAGTATTTTATTTAAAAATAATGTAAATATTTTATCAAATTACAGTGGTTCAAATTTAATGATAAAATTCACAAGAGTATAAATTTTAATGTTGACATTAAATATATGACCGGAAAAGCTTATTAATAATACAAATAATCAAAAACTTTGATTTATAAAATATAATATATAATATAACATAATATAATCAAAAACTTTGATTTATAAAATATAATATAATATAATATAATATATAAAATTTTAATTAAAATATTAGATTTGAGGTATCTTATTAAGTGCGAACCTAAAATACCTGAGTTCTCATTTGGATGTGAAGCTTATCAGGTATTTTATATATAATCAAATGCCTACATGCGACCCTTTAAATGTGAAAGGTTATTAAAGTATTTTACCAAATACGAGAAGCGCACATGACATCTTTTATATTGGAACATTATCATGTTTTTATATCAAATCCGGGAAGCCTACCTAACATCTTCTCGATATGAAGGATATCGGGTTTTCTTATCATTTAAAATACCTGCAGGAGATGTTATCGATGCGAATATTAGGAAACGCACACAGGATATTTATATATTTTATAAACCATTGGAGCATCTATACTTTATCGAAACTCTGCATCATACATAATTTCTTCAAGAATTGTATGAAATCCGTATTAAAATCACATGGAATCATGTTGTGTGGCACGATGATAGTGTTACATCACACCTACATCAATTTGACATTCCTTAAGTTGCATGACTCTCCAAATATTTGGCCATGACCCTTTATTCTCAAGGAATCTGACAGTTGCTTTTTGTTGGAATTTTCAGAATTCCAAAACAATAAAAACTGCCTCTTTAACACAGAGAAACTAATTAAAAATTTCACTCACAGACAGAGTTTTCAACTCAAAAAAAATTTCTATTCATAAAAAAAACAGCTGTTACAGATTCTTCCTCAAAGAGGGATTTACAATTGTGACTGCTGCTGTCACAGTGCACAAATTAAAAACTCTGTTTCACTAAAAACATTCACTGCTGGAATACTCTGTTTTTAAAAACAAACATACACTCTGCTTTGTATTTTTAAAAATTCTGCTCTCTGTCTCTGTTTTTAACAATACGCTGCTCTGCATATAAAAAAAACATTACATTACAAATGACAGCTCTGTCTCTACATATTACAAAACAGAAATATCTTCAGCCATAAATTGCTCAACCACTAAACTTCACCGCTTCAGAAATCTTAATGGTCTCAATAACTTCTGTCAGCACCGCTTGGAACCGCATTGAAGTTTAATTGACTTTCTGGCACAGTCATATTTATTCCAGCACTGCTGTGCTTCACTTCTCTGCTTCCCGCACTGCTGTGTATTAAAAATCCTGTGTAATAACATTTGCTGTGTAATTCCAAATTACATTTATGTCTTTTCCCTTCTTTTTATTTACACTGCTGTGTAATAAAAATTAAAACATGTACTTCACGGCTTTTACAATGTGCTGGGCTTTTTAATATATATGTGTTATATATATTAAATAAAACAAATCAAATAAGATTTAAAAAAAACATTTAAAACAGACTTATGTTCCCTTTTAAAACAAATGCCGTATTAAAACTTTTAACCGGCAATCTTTTGTTACCATATAACAAGTGTGGGCCCCTGCTTACATCATCAAGTCCGACAGGGTATGCTCCTCCTCCCACAAATCTTTCACGACCCCCGCGGAATCCTTTATGGCTGTATGATGTGGGCCCTGTCCGAGGGGGTATGCCCATCCGTTGGCATGTCTTGCCTGACCCCCGCGGACTGTCTTGCCGCCCTGCTGTTATGCCGGCAGTTGGAATTAATTCCAACACTCCCCCTTAATTTCAACTGCTGGGTTTTCTTGCATACCCATGCATCTTCTGAAATATTCAAAGCTTTTCTGCTGTAGTGGCTTTGTGAGGATGTCTGCAAATTGATCCTCCGTTCTGCAATGCTGCAAAACAATCTCGCCATTGCTTACCAATTCCCGTATGAAATGAAACTTGGTGTCAATGTGCTTTGTCCTTTTATGAAAAACAAAATTTTTAGACAATGCAATAGCTGAGCTATTGTCACAAAATATCACTGTCCCTTTTACCTGTTCTTGACATAAGCTTCTCAACATTTTTCGCATCCAAACTGCTTGACACGCTGCTGCTGTAGCTGCCACATATTCCGCCTCTGCTGTAGACAACGCTACAACGGGCTGTTTCTTAGAAGCCCATGAAATGGCTCCTGAACCCATGTGAAAAACATAGCCGGAAGTGCTCTTCCGATCATCAACACTTCCAGCCCAATCACTATCCGTGTATCCAACTAAATCTGAACTCTCTGAAGTAGTATAAAAAATACCAAACCTTTTAGTACCTTTAACATACCTCAAAATTCTTTTTGCTGCCTGCCAATGTGCATCTTTTGGCTTTTCCATGAACCTGGAAATCAAACTAACAGCATGCATTATGTCCGGCCTAGTTGCAGTCAAATACATAAGGCTGCCAACTATGCTCTTGTATAAACTAGGATCAAAATCCTTGCTGCTGTCCTCTCTGCTGAGTTTTAATCCCATCACCGTGGGAGTG
The DNA here is from genome assembly GCA_034641835.2 of Pinus albicaulis. Taxonomy (NCBI): domain Eukaryota; kingdom Viridiplantae; phylum Streptophyta; class Pinopsida; order Pinales; family Pinaceae; genus Pinus; species Pinus albicaulis. The sequence continues at coordinate 248,518,890 of CM076583.1, read as the reverse complement.
ATAGCTGCTTTGCTTTCCTGCATGTTAAATCTTTCAAGTACCTCATTAACATACTTTGCTTGTGAGATAAAAATCCCACTTTCATCTTGTTCTACTTCTATTCCCAAGAAGTATCTCAACAAACCCATATCAGTCATTTCAAATTCTTCCTTCATGACTGTTTTAAAATGTTCAATAAGGTAATCATCATTACCTGTAAAAATAACATCATCAACATACAAGACTACAATCAAAATTTTACCGTCTTGTTCCTTGATGTAGAGGGTGGGTTCTCCCTCACACTTCTCAAATCCATTTTCCAGTAGATAGGAATCTATCCTACTGTACCACGCTCTTGGCGCTTGCTTCAGCCCATAAAGAGCTTTCTTCAACTTGCACACTTTGTGCTCTTGGCCTTTCTTCTCATAACCGAGAGGTTGTTCAATGTAAACCTCTTCCATTAACACTCCATTCAGGAATGCCGACTTCACGTCCATTTGGTAAACTTTCCACTTGTTTTGTGCTGCTATAGACAACACTGCTCTCACGGTTTCCATTCTGGCAACCGGTGCGAAAGTCTCCTCATAATCTATGCCATGCTTCTGCTTATAGCCTTTGACAACAAGCCTTGCCTTGTGTCTCTCTATCTTGCCTTCAGCATTACTCTTGGTCTTGTAGACCCATTTAACACCTATGACATCTTTACCTTTTGGGAGTTCAACCAAATCCCAAGTTTTGTTTCTCTCTATGGCATTTATTTCCTCATCCATAGCTTCTATCCATTTCCTATCCTTGATAGCTTCTTCGAAATGAACAGGATCATCAACATGACAATATAAAGCAAACAAAGAATTGATACCTTCATTTGTTAAATCTTGTTCATAAATTTCTTTCAAGCTTCTGAATTTCTTACCTCTTTCATTTGGTGTACAAGTACTTGAAGAAGCACTTGAATTTCCTCCTTGTGGTGTGCTTGGAGAAGCACTTTCATTTCTCCTCAAGGGTGTACTCTGTGGTGTTGGTGCTGCTGATTGGGGATGTATTTCAGCCACCTCATCATCATTCTCATCATGAGATAAACAGTGTTTAACATTCACTGTTTTCTCTATGCTTCCATCCCAAGCTTCCTCTTCAATGAACTGAACGTCCCTGCTCACAATAAACTTCTTGCTGGATGGGTTGTACAACCTGTATGCCTTGGATTCCTCACTGTATCCAATGAAAATACATTTCTCCCCCTTGCCGTCCAACTTCTTCCTTAGCTGATCCGGAATGTGTGCATAAGCCACACATCCGAAAACCTTCATATGTGTGACACTTTGCTTTGCGCCACTCCATGCCTCTTCCGGCACTTTGTTCATAACTGCTTTTGTAGGGCACCTGTTCAAGATATACGCTGCACAATGTATAGCTTCAGCCCAATAATCATTAGGCAAATGCTTTGCCTTTAACATACTCCTCGCCATGTCCATTATGGTTCGGTTCTTCCTTTCGGCTACTCCATTTTGCTGCGGAGTATATCTAGTTGTAAACTGCTTATGAATACCATTTTCTCTACAAAACCGTAGAAAATCTTTAGATATATACTCACCTCCTCTATCAGTCCTAAGGACTTTGATATGCAGCCCACTTTGGTTCTCAACAAGTGCTTTGAAATTGCGGAATTTTTCAAACACTTCACTTTTATTTTTCAAAAAGTAAACCCAAGTTTTTCTTGTAAAATCATCTATGAATGTTAAGACATAGTGGCTGCTTGCAAGTGATGGAGTTTGCATCGGTCCACACACATCCGAGTGGACAATCTCTAAGGGTGCTTTTGCCCTTATGCTTTTCCCGGAAGGAAAACTTTCTCTCTGTTGTTTCCCAAGAATACAACCTTCACAAAGGCTGTCCGGTTTCTCTATCAATGGTAAACCACTTACCATTCCTTTTCTGTTCAACAAATTAAGACCTCCAAAGTTGAGATGACCGAATCTCAAGTGCCATAACCAATTATCATCCTTTGGTTCGCTTTGGTAAGTCTCCTGTGCAACTGATGCTTTCTCTTCGCCATTCTTCAGATCTGCTCTCATTATGAGAGGGAACATCCTGTTCCTTGTCATCTTCACTTCAGCAATACACTGTTTGCTGGGTGGTTTATCCATGATGGTACAAACATCATTATCAAAGAAAACATTATATCCCTTATGGACAAGTTGTCCAACACTTAAGAGATTACACTTCATTCCTGGAACATAATAAACATCTGCTATGGTTTTCTTTGCACCTAATCTTGTTAAAACATTTACATCTCCTTTTCCCATAACAGAAACTTTGCTATCAGTTCCTAGTGTGACTTGTGACCGCACACTTTCATCTAACATAGAAAACATTGCTAAGTTTCCTGTCATATGGTTACTACAACCGGAGTCTAGAAACCATAAATCCTCATTCTTTTCTTCAGCCATATTACAAGCTAAAAACAAATTGTTTTGGCTGCTATTTTCTTTTGTGAAATTTTCACTAGTTCCACTTCTCATATCTTGTTTCTTCTTTCTACATTCATTAGCATAATGACCATATTTCTTACAATTGTAACATTGGACATTGGACTTATCATACCTTTGTCCTTGAGCATTCTGCTGACCATTCTGTTGGCTGTTGCCTTGGCCTTGATGCTGATTTGGATTGCTGCCCCTTCCTTGAGCATTTGCTGGACTGTTCCTTCCACCTCTGTTTTGGCTTCTGCCTCTTCCTCTTCTGCCTTGCCCTCTTCCTCTTCCGAAAGACATCTGAGACTTAAAAGCATGTTCAAGAGATGAGTTCTCACTCCTACCCAATCTCTGTTCATGGGTAATCAGTGATGCATGTAGTTCATCCACTGAAAACTTTGTGAGATCTCTTGTCTCTTCTATGGTGGTGACAATCACATCGAATCTTGAGGGTAAGCTTCTCAAGAGTTTCTCCACAATCCTCTTGTCTTCAAGAGTCTCTCCATGAGATCTGATTTGTGTGACCATTCCAATCACATGAGTGAAGAATGAGTCAATATTATCTGACTCTTTCATACAGAGAGTCTCAAAATCTCTCCTCAGCAACTGAAGTTTTGATGTTTTCACTCTCTCCATTCCCTGATAGGCTGTCTTGAGAGTTTCCCATGCTTCACTGGATTTCTTGGCTGCTGCTATCCTAGGAAACACACTCTCATGCACTGCTTGATACAAGAAGAAAAGAGCCTTGGCATCTCTCTTCTTATTGTTCTTCAACTGTTCTCTTCCTGCTTGATTTAACATTAAAAACTCTGCTTCATCTGCTGGCTCTTCAAAGCCATCCTCAACTAATTCCCATAATTCTTGTGAGGTAAATAAAGCTTTCATGGTTATTGACCAGTAATCATAATTTTTTCCATTGAATTGTGGGAGATGGACATTTCCCAAACTCATACCTGTGCTAGAACCAGCCATTCTGCACTTCTAACTATGATAAAAAACACTTGACTGTGTATTAAAATAGCTCACTGTTTTGCAACAGTTACACAACAAATTTTATAGAGAAATACCTTCGAATTCTTCTTGGCTGAACCTTCACTCTGCTGGAGAGGTTGCTGCAAAAACGAACTCTGTTCCTTCAGCTTATTTGACCTTCAAATAGCCTGGATTGGCTTTGATACCATGTTGGAATTTTCAGAATTTCAAAACAATGAAACTGCCCTCTTCAACACAGAGAATAATACAAAAAAAATTCACTGACAGACAGAGTTTTCAACTCAGAAAAATTATATTTCATATAAAAAAAAACTGCTGTTACAGACTTCCTCAAAAGAGGGATTTACAATTGTGACTGCTGCTGTCACAGTGCACAAATTAAAAACTCTGTTTTACTAAAAACATTCACTGTTGGAATACTCTGTTTTTAAAAACAAACATACACTCTGCTGTGTATTTTTTAAAAATTCTGCTCTCTGTCTCTGTTTTTAACAATACGCTGCACTGCATATAAAAAAAAACATTACATTACACAGAATGACTCTGTCTCTACATACTACAAAACAGAAAATATCTCCGTGTCATTAAGATGACCCAGCTACTAAAATTCACCGCTTGCCAATCTTTAATAGCTGCATTTACTTCTGCCTGCACCGCTTGGAGTTAGCATTGAAGTCGAATTGACTTTCTGGCACAGTCATATTTATTCCAGCACTGTTGTGCTTCACTTCTCTGCTTCCCGCACTGCTGTGTATTAAAAATCCTGTGTAATAACATTTGCTGTGTAATTCCAAATTACATTTCTGTCTTTTCCCTTCTTTTTATTTACACTGCTGTGTAATAAAAATTAAAACATGTACTTCACGGCTTTTACAATGTGCTGGGCTTTTTAATATATATGTGTTATATATATTAAATAAAACAAATCAAATAAGATTTAAAAAAACATTTAAACAGACTTATGTTCCTTAAAAACAAAATGCCGTATTAAAACATTTAACCGCAATCTTTTGTTACCATATAACAAGTGTGGGCCCCTGCTTACATCATCAAGTCCGACAGGGTATGCTCCTCCGCCCACAAATCTTTCACGACCCCCGCGGAATCCTTTATGGCTGTATGATGTGGGCCCTGTCCGAGGGGGTATGCCCATCCGTTGGCATGTCTTGCCTGACCCCCGCGGACTGTCTTGCCGCCCTGCTGTTATGCCGGCAGTTGGAATTAATTCCAACACTTTTTAGCAGATGGCATGCCCCTCAAGTCTTTGGTGTTGACCCTTTATTCTCAAAGTATCTGGAAGTAGACTTTTAGCAAAGTGCATGCATCTGAAAATAGAATTTTAGCAAAGTGCACGCCTCTCCAAGTGATTAGCGTCGACCTTTGTATGCTAGTGTTCAGCAGACCTCCGTTAATTTCAATTTCCTTCAGATTCCATGCCTCTCCAATCATTTAGCGTGACACTTTATACCCAAGATGTCTGCTACATTCCGACTCTTTTGAATATTGACACCATCCTTGGTAAGTTTGTTGCTCAGCATGGTGATCGCGTACTCCTCTACCAATATTTTAGGTCACTTCAATTCCCATGCCTATAGAACTATTTTTTTTTTCAATTTCCATGCCTAGAGAACTATTTTTTTTATTGTAATAAAATATTCTAAGCTAAACCAAAGATTTACTCCACAATTGAGCTATGTAGCCATTATTGTCACGTCATTATTATCAATACTATAGGCAAAGAAGAATATTGCATTGAGTTTAGGGTCAAATTCATATTATTTTGGATTAGACTTAAGCAAATTGTAAAGTTTTCATAGTTAATTTTTCATATTAAAATTTATAATTTTTTTTATAATATCTCAATTTATTTTTTAACAATTTGATTGGCTATGAGAACGAACATGTTATTGCTCAATACTTGAATTAGTAAGCCAAAAGTACCAAGGTCTCATCATAAATTGTTATACTGCACTAATTGCTCAATATATTGATTAATGAGCCAACAGTAAATTGCAGTTCAAAAAGGAAGAACCTAATCCGAGGACAAACCGGAGGTGATTTGAAACATTCGGTCCACCCCTTTCCGGCATGACCCCGCTCTCCGGCCCAACTCTGTCCCCGTTTTTGTGGGCCCCACTAATTTCCGTCACCCTCCACCCTCCTCCCCTGCCCTCCCATCCTCTGCCACCCTTACCTACCCTCAAAACCCGATGCCTGCAGCATTGAATGCTAGCCGAATTCGTAAAGCGCACGGGAAAAGCAGAACATAGTCTTAGATTCGAAAAAAGGGTTCGTTCCAAGCAAAGTTCTGTAGCGATCGGTTTACCTTGAATCATTTTATCTCACAGAGGCATAGAAAAGGAGAAAGGTCATAAGTAAACCTGGACCTTTATAATTTTCATGTCTTCCTAACACCAATTGCAAAGCACATTGACAACTAAATTGTTTGGAATTGTTCTAAATATGACATCAACCCAAGTCGATGCCACACAAATTGTATGCATGTTCCTGTATCTGATGGAGTTTTGCAACTTTTCTCTTAAACAACGGTTCCATTTTGAATGATGAAGACTTGTTGACTAACCTTTTGGCCTCACACGTTTCGTTCAATGCTTATGTAATGTTCCAAAATTTTCATTAAGTTAATTAGAACATTAATTTTTCTTTCTTTTTAATAAAATGAATAAAATGGGTAAGGGGGCCCACGAAGAAGCATAATAAACACTCCTAATATGCAAAGGGGTCACCTAAGTGGCTTATTTGTCATCTCCTAGTGTGAAAAGGGGAAAATACAAGAAGACTAGGTCACATTTGACCAAGTCAACAATGCTGCCTAAGGAGGTGTAGCTTGCATGAGAAGACAATGCAGTTTTGATAGGAGGGATATCATTGGATGAGAGAAACCCTAAATGGTGGGGTCCATGGCAAGGAAGCTTCCTCTTGGCATAAAAAGGGGAAGAGGAGCCATTGCTCATTATGTTTGAGATTTCGATTTTGGTATGTTCTCTCCAATTGTTCAACTCAGATAGTTGCACTGCTTAGCACAAGGGAGATTCCTTTTTAGGAGTTTCCTCTCCCTCATTGGGAAGCTTTGGAGGACCTGTTATTCATTCTCCTCACATCTAGGTTTGAGGCCAAGGTAACCATCTTGAGCTACAACGTTTTCTAGTTGGGCAGAAACGTTGAGTTGCTGGGGGTTGCAGTGAAGATTCATTACCACCCACTTTCGGAGCTAGTTTTGCAATGGAGGAGCTCATTCTTTCTCTGGAATATCAGTGAGGAACATCCCTGAGCTTCATTGCAGATTTTTGCATTGGGCCATATGTTTCATCTCATTCCTAGTGCAGTCTCTTCCCCATATTGCGTTATTTTCAAATGGCACTTGTAGAAAGGGTTCACACTATGGATTAGAGGGTGTAATATTCAGTGAAGGGAGTAGCCTTTCACTTTGAAGATAATTGGAGGAGGTTTCTTCATCATTTTCAACATTTCCCATCCTTCTCCATTTTTGTATTGTTATTGAGTTACAGCTGCTACACTGCACTCCGACATTTTGCCAATTTGTACATTTTGGCGAATCCCTTGGAGGATTGTTGTATTATTGTTTTCTGGGGTTGAGATATCACTCCCCCACCTTATTTGAGTTTGCTATTGCTATATCATTGTGTGTATATAAGCTTGCAGTCATTTCCCACTATGGACTGTGCAATCATAGCTTGTTGTAGGGTTGTGTAGCAGTGTACTTTCACTTTTGCATGTACATCTATCTTGAGGCTGATCTGGCCTATCTTGAGAGGTATTTTCCTCAATTTCTTGTATATCTATTTGCAGCTACACATAATATAATGGCTATGCTCTCTTCTTTCACCTTATGTGTTGATGTTTCACTGCTGCTAATTGTTGGAGTTCATGTATTACTGTAGATCTCTCTTTGAGCATTGTTTGAGATACCTAGGAGTGGGAGATCTGAATAACCCACCTAGGGTTATTTGTTTGAGCTAACATTCTGGAAGTGTAATGTATGAAGGGTAAAAAAAGGGATCCAAGTCCCCTTTCAGCTTATTTTTTCATTGGTTTCCTTATATATCATCCTTCTGAACCCTATTGCAGAAATTCCTAAAAACAGAACATTACAGTGGTATTAGAGCTTCGAAATTGGCTCAGCCTGTGAAGTTCGAATCAAAAAGATAGAAGAGGTCAAGATGATGCAGAGGATGAGCTCTCATTAGTTTTTAGATCCATCAAATACCTCTCCAAGGAGGTTGAGAAGACTGAAAAAGGAGAAGAGGAAGGACCATGCACTTCCTACTCTCACCAAGGAAGAAAAATGGAGCATGAAAAACACTTGGAATTCGAGATTCTAACTGAGTATCTTACTGAATAATGAGCAAACCCTAGAGCCTTCCAAGAGACTCTACATTTTCCACAATGTATTCAGCAGAAAGAAGAGAGAAGACCCCACAACTATGGGATGATGAGAGGCAATAGATTTCTATTGTCCACATTCTATGGATCACTCACATGTGCAAGAGAGGTTTGGGTGAAGAAGCTAGAGGCTTTCTTCCTACTACATCCTGTAGTAGACAGAGAGGCTATAGAAGTTGTAGCACTGCACCTTGAGGATGAAGCAAAGACTTGGTGGTTCAGCCATTGGAGTCATGCAATGGTTTCTACTCTTGCTGATTTTTCTCAAAGATTGATCAGAAGATTTGGTCAAAAGAGGGAGGAGCCCTCACCACCAGTTGAAGAGGCACATACCAGCACTATCATAGTAATGGAGAAGTAGCCTCCATCTCCAGTAATTGAGGCAACCAGCACTATTGAGGAAGAGACTCTTGCAGCAACACAAGGTTCTTCCAAATCTCTCCAAGGTATGCCTAAGTTGTTATCTCTCATGGAAGATTGTACATCTTTACATGCTGATTGTCTAGAGCAGGAAAATTTCACTGCGTTGTGCCATCATCTTCATACACCATTGATGTGTTGTGCACCATCGTTGAGGTTGGGGTTTGGAAACTTTATCATGGAATAGATTGCATTTCTATGTCCCATGAAATGCAAAGGCCAAAATCTATTTTGGGAAGATGGTAGCCCTTGTTGGGGGGATACCAAGATGCAGGATGAAGGGAGACATCCACAAGGTGTTGAGTGGATGTGGATGGGAGGCAAGAGGATGGTGAGCCTCTTGAAAATATATGACATAAGGCAGCAAGAGGCAATGTTGCATCGGCTACTCTTGAGAGAGTTTGGCCAGCATAGGACCTATCTTTTTTCATTGGATGTGAAGCAGGAGGAGCATTGGCAAGATAATTACACCATGGGGCAGAGAAGAGCATGGGTGCATTATGATGAGATGGCATTCCTCTTACCAGTCATTATGTCACCATCACATATTTGGTATGGTGGGAGTATGGAGGAGCAACAAACATTCTTGTTGCTCAGATTGTATTTGGATGTTACAGGAGCAAGAGGAGGCACTAGCATAGTGCAAAGGGGCTGCTCCTTGGCCTTAGATGCCAAAGTAGTACCTTCTTCATGGGAGGGACTCTATATGTGCAGCAACATGATGAGTAGAGCCTTTGACAAGATCCATGTCAAAGAGTTGAGCTTTGAGATGACATTGGCCCTACTCCATAAGCCAGCAACACTATCACTTAAGAGCTGGGATTACTTGTTGAAGTGTTCCCAAGACCACTTCACAAGTGATGTACCTTGGAGGCATGTAGGAGATGAGGATGAGGGAGTAATGGATGGAAGCATCCCTTACTATATTTTGATATTCTTGGCTTGGGTTCACAAGCACAAGGGGAGATACATACATGCAACATTTATGGATTCTCCTTTCTTGCATTCTTATGCATACTATTTATTGATGGAGGAGTCCACTTGGGAGGGCATCCTAATGGATGTATATCAACATATGGACATATTCATAGCCTAAGAGATGATGAGATGGTTGGCACAACCACTTCCACACTCTGTTGTAGCAAGGGAGAATTTTCACTTGAGTCATTTCAGCTCAAAGACTACAGTACATGATGAGGGAGGTAACTATTTTCTTTATGTTTTGCACTCTCTTATCTTTATGAGTAGCATATCATATAAGGGAGGATGTTTCCTTATTTCACATTATGTTTTGTTATACTTATGGTTAATTGTAGCAATTATGATGGCCATCTTATTGGTGGATTGTGGGGGAAAGCCACGGGGTTTTCCGTGTGCACCATTGGCACCAAGTTATGTTTTCATGATCTCATCTTGCAAGACGAATGTGGCAGAAAACAAGTGGCTGAAAGGACACTTGTTGCACTATATATTGAGGTAGCCCAACGATGCCATGCATTGGTTCCATGTGTGGAGCTATCTTTGACCTCATTGCTCTCACAAATTTATGCTTCCATATTCTGCTAATAGAACGTTAGACATGGGAAGCACCATTGGAGGAGGGGCACAATAGTTGAGGATGCACATAGGGAGTATGGCTATCCATACTTCTCATGCTACATATTTCAAAAAGACAAGTGGGCCAGCCTTGATTGCCATGTTACACCTCTTGCTCTCAAATGGGTGTTGGGTTTGATGGGATGGCTTGGGTCTCTCTTGAGGACCATTATGTTTCAGCAATGTATCGGCAGTAGTCCCATATGTATCATAAGGAGGGAGAGACACATTGGGAGGATGTGCCATTTGGGGAAGAAGACCTCCATACTCTTTGCAACACATGCTCTAAGGGGAGTATGGAAGAGGATACGGTCACCATGACAAGATATTTTTTTCCCCATGAGGTTAACCATATGATTGATTGGATACCATATGACGATGACTTCCAACTCATCACATATGAGATTATTTGGGCCACCATTATTTACAGCGTTGGAGGAGAGATCCTTGGATATCTAGACTTCATCTTGCCACTTGAGGGAAACACTATTGCAGCCCAAGTTCAGCTTTCACTCCACACTTATCATAAGTGGAGAAGAGGATAGTGTGGGGTAGGCTATGAATCCTACCATGTTCAAATTTCAAGCCCACATATTCTACATGAGCCCAAGGTGGAGGATGATTTCCAGAAATTTCCTAGTTGGAAGGTGACTCATTTTTCATGGTCGATTGCTTGGGGATGGAGGGTCCACATGGGGAGAATGTCTCCCAACACATTTCAGACTCCATGCCTTGGGAGGACCTCTAGACATCACTTTTCCACCCTCTTGAGCACCTCACTTTTTTATGATGATAGCTTGGTAGCTAATTTACATGCTGAGGAGAAGGAATGTGGGAGCTTTATTGATGAGATAGCATCCTATTTCTTGGAGGAGATCATCATACATGGATGCTATAGGAGAGGAGAAGAGGAATCAGTCTACCCTTGCACTTACTTGAAGACAAGAAATATTTGGGAGGGGGGGACTGTAATGTTCCAAAATTTTCATTAAGCTAATTGGAACATTAATTTTTCTTTCTTTTTAATAAAAAGAAAAAAATGCGTAAGGGGGGCCATGAAGAAGCATAATAAACACTCCTAATATGAAAAGGAGTCACCTAAGTGGCTTATTTTTCATTTCCTAGTGTGAAAAGGGGAAAATACAAGAAGACTAGGTCAAGTTTGACCAAGTCAACAACACTGCCTAAGGAGGTGTAGCTTGCATGAGAAGACAACGCAGTTTCGATAGGAGGAATATCATTGGATAAGAGAAACCCTAATGGGTGGGGTCCATGGCAAGGAAGCCTCCTCTTGGCATGAAAAGGGGAAGGGGAGCCATTGCTCATTATGTTTGAGATTTCGATTTTGGTCTGCTCTCTCCAGTTGTTCAACTGAGATAGTTGTGATGCTTAGCACAAGGGATATTCCTATTTAGGAGTTTCCTCTCCTTCATTGGGAAGCTTTGGAGGACCTGTTATTCATTCTTCTCACATCCAGGCTTGAGGCCAAGGTAATCATCTTTAGCTACAACGTTTTCCAGTCGGGCAGAAACGTTGAGTTGCTGAGGGTTGCAGTGAGGATTCATTACCACCCACTTCCGGAGCTAGTTTTGCAGAGGAGGAGCTCATTATTTCTCTGGGAGATCAGTGAGGAAGGTCCCAGAGCTTCATTGCAGATTTTGGCATTGGGCCATATGTTTCATCTCATTCCTAGTGTAGTCTCTTCCCCATATTGCATTATTTTCAGAGGACACTTGTAGGAGGGGTTCATACTATGGATTGGAGAGTGTAATCTTCAGTGAAGGGAGCAACATTTCAATTTTAAGAACATTGGAGGAGGTTTCTTCATAATTTTCAGCATTTCCCATCCTTCTCCATTTTTTTATTGTTATTGAGTTGTAGCTGCTACACTACACTCCGGCATTTTGCCTATTTGTACATTTTGGCCAATCCCTTGGAGGATTGTTGTAGTATTATTTTCCGGGGTTGAGATCTTGCTCCCCCACCTTATTTGAGCTTAATATTGCTATATAATTGTGTGTATATCATTTTTCAGTCATTTCCCACTATGGACTGCACATTCACATCTTGTTGATGGGTTGTGTAGCAGTGTACTTTTACTTTTGCATGTACGTCTATCTTGAGGCTGATCTGGCCTATCTTGAGAGGTCTTTTCCTCAAGTTCTTGTATATATATTAGTAGCTACACATAATATAATGGATATTCTCTCTTCTTGCACCATATTTGTTGATTTTTCACTGCTGCTACTTGTTGGAGTTCATTTATTACTGTAGCTCTCTTTGAGCATTGTTTGAGATACCTAGGAGTGGGAGATCTGAATAACCCACCTTGGGTTATTTGTTTGAGATAATATTCTATAAGTGTAATGTATGAAGGGTAAGAAAAGGGATCCAAGTCCCCTTTCAACTTATTTTTGCATTGCCTTCCTTATACAACGTTCTTTTGGACCCTATTACAGAAATTCCTGAAAACAGAACATTACGACTTGGATTATCTCGTCAATATTGAACCCTAAGCCTCAAGATATTTCATGAATTCATGAATGAAAACTAAGGGAATGTTTGCACCATCTCCAAAACTAACAAGTATAATTTTATTTAAATTTTTTTTTTTTTACAAAAACTATGTTGGATTTGAAGACATCAATTGGGAGGTATAACTCTCAAATTTTCAATACCTAGATTTTAATGGTGTATTTTCAGACATACCTTCTTGAGTGCTTGCATTAGATGAATGGTTCTTCATCACTATTGCTACCTCTTTTGGAGAAACTCCTGCAAGCTTAAATTTCTCAATAGTAGTATCAAGGTGGTCTTTCCACATTGGCAATCCCAATTTGAACTCAATGTGAGAATGTTGAAAGAGCATGTTACCCAAGAATAGGTTGATCTGGGACCTCATGGCCACAACATTCTCTGCAAGTTCATCAGCTGATAACTCCTCATCCTCATACCCATTAGTTAGCTCCCTTTTATTGTGGCCGAATTTTTCCTTTTTTTTCAAAATGAGTTATTGATTCATTCAAACGTTTCTCTTCTAAATTCTCCCATATTTTGGTGCCCATATTCACATTATCATCTCCAGTGATGAAAATATTTAGTGTTTTTGAATTGTCCCATGTATCGAAATAAATATTTTTCACAACAGTGAGAGATCAGCCAATTTTGGCACTCTCAAACTATTTTTTCCCCAATGCAAGGAAGCCCTCATAAAAGTCTGGCTTGATCATTAAAGCTTCCTCATATCTCTCTCACGCCTTTGAATACTCTCCTTGAGCCCAAACATAGGAAGCTTGCAGTTGTGATATGAGCTCTTCCTTTGATGAATCTTCCTTGAGGTAAATATTATTTTTTTCTTCACACATATGGACATTACCCCAATTGAAAATGGCCACAGCTGCAATCTCCTAGAACTTGTTTTCTGCCATTTCAAACAGAGGTTGAACATATTCACTTGTTGCAGTGTCTTCCAAAGCCTTGAAGCATAATTCCATCCCCACCTCCTGCAAATCCATATGTACATGGGGATCTATGCCTAAATTGGTCTTAAAAAATTCAAAAAATTCATACACCCAGCTATCCATTTCAACTTCACTCCTACCTTTGTCCTCTTTTTCAACTATCCTCTGATTCTAGTAGCAATAATTTGCATCTTCAAAGCAAGGCTCATGTTTTGGGACTACCTCTACCACATAAAACCTCAAAGACTCATCCAACTTCACACATATTTGAGCGAACCTAAGCTCCTTTGTTATTGTAATGGTCACGAAATCACCCTCCAAATCTTTGTATTTGATGAGAACTTCCCTGGAACTTGGGTACCTCTCTTTCGATGTCTCCCTTAATTGCGAAAATATGAAATTTGTTGGTATTTGTGCAAGCCTAATATCGGCACGATATCTCAACTTCAATGATCTAGTCTGTTGAGGGAAACCTTTTTCCTTCTCAATAGGAATGACTCTTACCATTTTGGAAATCCCCGAGGCATTCTTATCATTGGGTCCTGCCTACAAAACAGGTTCCACATCCTTTAAAGCCAATTCAATCTTCCCCAAGACTACATAAGCCTTGGAATTTCTCAGAAGACCCTTTTTCTTATGCAGATCCACATCCAGAGCCATTGTGCATTCATCAACGACTCTCTCATACACCACAAGTTCCATCTGCATTAAAAATATGCCCTGTTGATGTGCAAGAACACAATGTCCATGTGGTCTAGGGCAGAATCTTGAGAGATTTCTCATACATCTCCATGGCCCCCTCATATTTTTTTTTTGAGGAATTCGTTGTTTCTATCTTCCTTCAACTCTTGGGTTGTCTTTATGAACATCATTGTATCATTATCTATGATGTTTTCTCTTGATTAATTCTAATTCACTAATTTTGAAGCCTTCTTCCTTTTCCATCCAAGATAGTTTTTATGGAGGAAAGAGAAAAATCTCAAGTTTTAGATGCATTTTCTAAATTAGCAGTTTCATCTAGATATTTTTTATGATTTAATTAATTTTGTATGCATGCAACTATGGGTGTAGTCCCCTAATTTTAGAGGGGAAATTATAAATGGTATTTTCCAGCTTAATGAAGGCTGCATATCTCTAGGAGAGTGCACCTCTGCTTTGGCTGGATTATCGATGCATCTAGGCACACTAGATTTAGGAGTTTTTACTGTCACTAAATTTTTACTGCTAGTAGTGGTACTGTTGTTTATGTGTGCAGATTCATTGTATCCCTCCTGTTACTAGTCTATAAAGGAGAAGTTATTGTTAGGAAATTTTGCGTTCGAGGCTCTAGTTTTTTATTTCTATTTTAGATATTTACGGATGTCATTTTTAAGTGTTAGAATAGTGTGTTTGCTATTTTATTTATCAGCAGTATGTGTAGGTTAAAGTACTAGCATAAATTTTGATTGGTGTTTTCAGCAATAATGTTCTATGGTGTCAATTTAGTTTCTAGGGTACATAATTTTCTCACCATGGTTTGAATTTTGACATGATATCAGGGTTTATTTGTTGAAATATTCCAGCAGTCTGTATATGGATAGTAAGGCTACTACCTATGAGAGAAGGTCATGTGGAGGTTTGAAGGGTGACATGCCCATGATCCATGCTTGAGTAAAACACTGTGAACTTGAGATATGTTTCTTTTAGCTTTTTGATCTATTTTGTCTAGCAGGGTAGCCCAGTGCATCACCGTGACCACATACATTCTCAGATTTGAAGATAGATTGGAAGGTACATCTAAGTTCATCTCATGAAGTGTTGGGTATGGATGGTTTTGGAGTATGATTTGCAGAATTTTGTTGAGAAACAAGTTGTAAAGCCTGTTTATCTCTGTTGTTGGTAAAAATCATAATACGATGGCCAAGATGAAGAGAGTCATCCTTGACTCTATGAAGGATCACTTGATCCCTCATATTACTGGGAATGTCACAAGAAAGGGGATGCCTTATGCTCTAGTCATTATAAATTAGAGAAAGAACATGAATAGGAAGATGATATTATGGAATAATCTTAGAGCCATGCGGACGAACAAGACAGATACCATAGCCACCTACTTGATGAAGACTTCTAAACTCCATGATCAACTTGTGGCAACTACAGAAAAGGTCAAGTGTGAAGAGTTAGTACCCATATCATTAAATGAGTTCTCTTTCTCTTGGTAGCCTTTTCTTTTTCAGGTTTGTGCCCGAGAAAAAATTCCCACTATGGTAGGACTTCATCTATGAGGAGATGGGATAGGAGAGTGTTACATGCATAGAGGAGGATGAGCATAATGTTTCCTTCATTATCAAGATGAAGAACAAAAGGAAGGAAGGAGGATAGACCTAGGATATATGGTTGAGTTTGATGATCAAGAAGTCCTAATTTAAAAGAAATTTCCATATTTATATGTGTAAGAAATCACAATGCAAAATTGTTTTCAAATAATGGGTACAACGAAAGTTTTACGGAGACCTAAGCATAGTTGCAAAATAATTGTTGAATGGAGAATTTTTATTTATAGAGAACTTTATGACTATTTTCCATCCTGTCAGCAAACAAATTTATTTATTTTTTGATTATCCAAATTTTTTGTCAAATGTTTTCCTTTTTCTGAGCAATTTATTTTTGAAATGAAAAACACATAGTTTGTTGTTTCAATTTCATCTACAATGAATTATGTAGTATCCTTGGATATAAAAACAAACAACAGAATTAAAGCTTAAGTTCATCAGGACACTAGTACATATGCTCAAATTTCCGACACTTTGGTTTCAATACTTTTGAAATATTGTGAGAAATTTCCCATTTTTTTCTCTATTTTTTTAATCTTGCCAACAATCGTTGCTATAGTGATGGTTTGGGAGTCTTGTCGGAAGAGAAGTGTTAAGGGAAACCATCGATCTTGCGACATTTAGGGACACACCATTGGAATTATGACGTGTCAGTGCCAACTTTCATTCTTGTGATGTTTCAGAGCTAACTATCAGTCTTATGATGTTTATGGAAACCGTTGGTATTGGGATGTTTAGGGACAAACTGTCGGTGTTGTGACATTATAGTATGTGTCGGTCTTGCAACATGTAGGAGACACATCGTTGGTGTTGTGATGGTTAGGGTTTATGTTAGAGCCAAGTCGCGTGATGGCGCCCAAGGAAATGCGTTCGGGTTGGGTTAGGTCAGGTCTTGCCGTAGTGTGAGGGTGCCCAAGGAAACATGTTCAGGCGGGTTGGGTCAGGTTGGGTCATGTGAGGGCGCCCATTAAGAAATGTTTCTGGCTAGGTTAGTTCATTTCGGGTTGTGTGAGGGTGCCCAAGGAAATGCATTAGCGTGGGTCGGTTCGAGTCGTGTGATGGTGGCCAAGGAAATGTGTTCGGGTTGAGTCAGGCCGGGTCATGCCGTATTATGAGGGCAACCAAGGAAACACATTTGGGTGGGTCAGGTTGAGTTAGGTCTGGTCTAGTCGTGATGTGTGATGCCACCCAAGGAAACATGTTTTGGCGGGTCGAGTCAAGTATTGTGTGGGTGATCGTATCAAAAATGCTAACTTGTGGCTACCCATGTTGCTTGTGCAAGTTTGTAAGATCTGTTTTCCATTTGCTACCTCATGAGCCCTTTGTTCGAGTGGGTCAGGTCGTGCTGTCATGTGAGGGTGCCATAGGAAACGAGTTTGGGTTGGATCGTGTGAGGGAGGCCATATCAAAAATGTTAATTTATGACCTAGTCCTGTGTGCCTTGTGCACATTTGTGCGACCCTTTAATTTGTCATTTATCCCTCGTGCCTTCGACATTCGAGTGGGTCAGGTCAGGTCGGGTCGTGTCATGGTGCCCAAGGAAACGCATTCGGGTTGGGTTGGGTTGTGCCGTACAATTAGGGTGCCCAAGGAAATTTGTTTAGGTAGGTTGGGTCAGGTCGGGTCATGTGAGGGCACCCATTATTAAGGAACATCTCTGACTAGGTCGGGTGGTGTTGGGCCATGTAAGGGCAGCCAGGGAAGCTCGTTTTGGCAGGTCAAGTAGAGTTATGTGATGGCACCCATGGAAACACATTCGGGCAGGTCGAGTCAAGTCGGGTCATGCCATATTGTGAGGGAGCCCAAGGAAACGCATTTGGGCAGGTCGGGTCAAGTCAGGTCTGGTCAGGTCGTGCCATGTGAGGCCGCCCAAGGAAACGTGTTTTGGCGGGTCGAGTGAGGTAGTGTGAGAGTCTTCATATAAAAAATGGTAAGTTGTCGCTGCCCATGTTGGCTTTTCATGTTTGTGCGATCTGTTTTCCATTTTCTCCCTCGTGCGCCATTCATTCGGGTTGGTCGAGTCATGTCGTGTGAGGGCGCCACAGGAAACGAGTTTGGCTTGGATCGTGTGAGGGACACCGTATCAAAAATGTTAAGTTGTGACCTAGTCCCTTGTGCCTTATGCACATTCATGCAACCCGTTAATTTATTGTTTTCTCCCTCATGCCTTCAACGTTCGAGTGGGTGGGGTTGGGTCAGGACATGTGATGGAGCCCAAGGAAATGTGTTTGGGTCGGGTTGGGTGGGGTCGTGTCATACTGTTAGGGCACCCAAGAAAATTCGTTCAGGAAGGTTAGGTCAGGTCAGGTCATTTAAGGGCGCCCATTATTAAGGAACGTGTCTGGCTAGGTTGGTTGGGCCATGTCAGGCCTTGTGAGGGCGCTGACCAGGGAAACGCGCTTCGGCGAGTCGGGTTGAGTCATGTGATGGCACCTAAGGAAACACATTCAGGCGAGTTAGGTTAGGCTGGGTCATGTCGTATTGTGAGGAAGCCCAAGGAAACACATTGAGGCTGGTCGGGTTAGGTCGGGTTGGGTCCAGTCAAGTCGTTCCATGTGAGGTCGCCCAAGGAAACACGTTTGGGTGGGTTGAATCAGGTAGTGTGATTGTGGTTGTATTAAAAATGCTAAGTTGTGGCTTTCTATGTTGCTTGTACAGGTTTGTGAAATCTATTTTCCATTTTCTCCATCGTGCACCCATTGTTCGAGTGGGTTGGGCCATGCCATCATGTGAAGGTGCCACAGGAAACACGTTTGGGTCGGATTGTGTAAGGGAGGTTGTATAAAAAATGTTAAGTTGTGACCTCTCGTGTGCCTTGTGCACATTCATGCAACCTGTTAATTTGTTGTTTTCTCCCTCATGCCTTCAATGTTCGAGTGGGTCAGGTCAGGTTGGGTCGTGTACTGATGGCTCCCAAGGAAATATGTTTGGGTCGGGTTGGGTCGGGTCATGCGGTACTATGATGGTGCCCAAGGAAATGGTTTCAGGCGGGTCGGGTCAAGTTGGGTCATGTGAGGGCACCCATTAAGGAACATGTCGGGTCGAGTCAGGTCATGTCGGGCTGTGTGAGGCCGCCCAAGGAAACGTGTTTGGGCTAGTCAGTTAGAGTCGTGTGATGGTGCCCAAGTAAATGTATTCTAGTCGAGTCAGGCTGAGTCATGTCATATTGTGAGGGTGCCTAAGGAAACACATTCAGGAAGGTTGGGTCAGGTTGAGTCCTTCTAGGTCGTGTCGTGTGAGGCCACCCAAGAAAACATGTTTGGGCAGGTCGAGTCAGGTAGTGTGACGGTGGTCATATCAAAAATGCTAATTTGTGGTTGCCCCTATTTCTTATACGTGTTTATATGATCCATTTTCTGTTTTCTCCCTCGAGATACATTCGTAGAGGCGGTTCGGGTCATGTCATCATGTGAGGGTGCCACAGGAAAAGCATTTGGGTCGGATCATGTGAGGGAGGCCATATCAAAAATGTTAATTTGTGACCTACCGTGTCCCTTGTGCATGTTCTTGTGACCCATTAATTTTTCATTTTCTCCCTCATGCCTTCGATGTTCGAGCGGGTCGGGTAGGGTCGAGTCAAGTGATGGCGCCTAAGGAAATGCGTTCGGGTCAGGTTGGGTTGGGTCCTGCAGTACTGTGAGGGCGCCCAAGGAAATGCATTCAGGCGGGTTGGGTGAGGTCGGGTCATGTGAGGGCGTTCATTAAGGAATGTGTCCAGCTGGCTCGGGTCATGTCGGGCCATGTGAGGGCACCCAGGGAAACACGTTTGGGTGCGTCGGGTTGAGTCGTGTGATGGCGCCCAAGGAAATGTGTTCTGGTTGGCTAAGGCCTAGTCATGCTGTATTGTGAGGGTGCCCAAGGAAACTCATTCAGGCAGGTTGGGTCTAGTCGGGTCTTGTTAGGTCGTGCTATGTGAGACCACCCAAGGAAACACATTTGGGCAGGTTGAGTTAGGTAGTGTGAGGGTGGTCATATAAAAAATGCTCAGTTTTTTCTACCCGCATTGCTTGTGCACATTTTTCTGATCCATTTTCTGTTTGCTCCCTCGTGCACCCTTCGTTTGGGTGTGTCGGGTCATGCCACGTGAGGGCGCCATAGGAAACACGTTTAGGTCAAATTGTGTGAGGGAGGCCGTATAAAAAATTCTAAGTTATAACTGCCCATGTGCCTTGTGAATGTTCATGCGACCCGTTTGTCATTTTCTCCCTCATGCCTTTGAAATTCAAGTGGGTCATGTTGGGTCAGGTCGGGTCGTGTGATGGTGCCCAAGGTAACCCGTTCAGGTCTAGTCGGGTCGGGTTGTGTCGTACTATGAGTTCTCCCAAGGAAATGTGTTCAAGCGAGTCGGGTGAGGTCAGTTCATGTCACAACACCCAAGGAACATGTTCAGGTTGGGTCTGGTCAGGTCGTGTTGTGTGAGGTTGCCCAAGAAAATGTGTTCGTATGGGTCATGCCGATTCGTATGATGGTGCCAAAGTAAATAGGTTCGGGTTGAGTTAGGTTGGGTCATGCCGCATTGTTAGAGAACCAAAGGAAACACCTTTGGGCAGGTCAGGTCGGTCAGGTCTGATTAGGTCGTGCAGTGTGAGGCCGCCCAAGGAAACACGTTCGGGCGGGTCGACACGGGTCGGGTCATGTGAGGGTGGTCGTATAAAAAATGCTAAGTTGTGACCCGCCATGTTGCTTGTGCATGTTTCTGTGATCCGTTTTTTATTTTCTCCCTCGTGTGCCCTTCTTTTGGGTGAGTCAAGTCGTGTTGTGTGAGGGCAGCATAGGAAACATGTTTAGCTCAGATCGTGTGAGGAGGCCGTATAAAAAATGCTAAGTTGTGACCGCCTATGTGCCTTGTGCACGTTCGTGTGACTCGTTAATTTATCGTTTTCTACCTCGTTCCTTCGATGTTTGAGTGGGTTGGGTAGGGTTGGGTCATGTGATGGCACCCATTAAGGAAACGTGTTCGGGTCGGGTTGGGTCGAGTCGTGCCATACTGTGAGGGTGCATGTATTTTGATTACCCCACAAATCGTATAAGCCCAATGTGGGCCCTCCCCACCTGCTTTGACATGGTGAGAGATCACACTTTCAAGAGTTGCAACATGAATGTCACTCACCTAGTGACTAACCTACACGTCACCTTAGCAATTCACTTCAACATGACATTTTTCCTTCAATGTTACTTTTTGTACCAGGATAGTATAACCTCGCACACAACCATGTCATGGTTGATCGTGAAGACTTTGTATCATAATGCTAATATGATCGATGTCATTCATTATCAAAACACCCCTAATCACTTCCCCAAGGAAGCAACCACCATGGAAAGCTTGTGCAATAAGAGCATTGGCATGTAGCACAATCTCCATCGCAACTCCAAGTAGAGGACAACACCCTTAAATCATGCATAGTGTGCCTGAATAATGGTAATGTGATCTCCCTCAGTATCATCAATATTATGCATTCCAACACTCTCATGTTCTTTAATTACCATGCCCATGCAAAGTTATTTAAGATCAACAATATCCATTTTAGCTAGAGCATATCATTCAGTGCATGTTGCAATTTGTTTCATAAAATTGGTGATTCAGCTTCTCAGCAAAGGCCTATTGACCTTAAGGACTTGGCCTTCTAGCCATTCTTTGCCTTCAATAGCTCTCCCTCTCTAGCCTTCTCTTCAACCTTTCTATTACCCTCTCCTATATTCATGCATGTCATCCCTTCAACCTTTTTGCAAGCATCAAATCTAAATTGCCTCTCCTCTATCTCTTACCTATTTCCAATTTCCCTAATGCCAAATTCATCCCCCTCTTTTACTTCATGATCTTCATCACCCCTCAAAATTAATTATTGTAACTCAACTAGGAAATCCTCATCCTCTTACCCATCCAAATGCCTTTCAGCTTTCCCCTAGTAGGTTTCTTTGATACATCATGACTTGTGGAAGACAGACCACCCCTTGCTGAGGAAGAAGCAGAGGTCACCCCTCTGTTACCACTCCATGTAACCAACAATTTAGCTTCAACCTCTTACTTGAGGCCCACATGAAAGCAAGAGATTTGTTTACTTGCCATGAACAGGTTATTCGTAAGCTATTATTTTACCCTAAACCTCTGAACCCTTAAACCCTAATTCCTGACCCCTAACCCATTTAACCTCCTAATCCCTAATCCCCTAACCACTAACTCATTATTCACCTAACCCCTAATTGTGCCTAAATCCGCTAACTCCTAAGCTTACAATCCCTAATCCCTTAACCACAAACTCATTATTCGACCCCTAACCCCTAAATGCACCTAAATCCCATAACCACTAACCCCCCAATCCCTAACTCATTATTCCCCTAACCCCAATCCCTAATCCCATCTTAACCACTAACTCATTATTACCCTAACCCCTAAATGCGCCTAAATCCCCTAACCCCTAAGCCCCCAATCCATAACCCCTTAACCTCTAACTCGTTATTATCCTAACCCCTGAACCCTAATAGTATAACCACTAATCCCGTATTCCCCTAACCACTAAGCCCCTAACATAAAAAATAATAATTAATTAATCAATTAACATTATAGTCTAATTAGTAATTTTTAATTAGGTTTAGTAATTCATAATTAATCAGTTGACATTATTTATTTTAGTCTAATTAGCTAACTTGCTTAGATCAAAGCATGTTTCCAGTTTATTAATTTTAGTACCCTAATTCTTACTACCTTTTTTCCTTTTTTCCAGCAATGCCCGATGAAGGCAATTCTTACCGCTAAATTTTTCTAGCAATGCGCGATGAATGCAATTCTTACCACCTAATGCAGCTTCCACTAGCCTTGAAATCATTTTTCAATTCCATATTATCCAGCAGTTGGAATGAAAGAATATACCATGGAGGCAATAGTGTAATAGAGGCCGGAAGTGGGGGAAATAGTGAAGGAAGATTCATTTAGCCATTTTCACATACGTTGATTCAAGGGGGAATTTGTCAACCCACAAAATGGTAATGACCTTTATTTGATTTTACACAGACTGATTACCAATAGGACTATGTTTATACATACAATAGGACCTATTTCTTCTTTTGACCTAGCTTTCAACATTCTATAGAAGTTATTTTGTTTACATTTAATAATATGGATTACGCTTCCCTCTCGTCTTTCATTGTTTATTCTTACTCAAAATCGAGCTCTGTATTGATACCTTTAATAACATATTCAAGGTTTTGATCCCTTCCGTGATCAAGTAACAATATATGTGCACTGTGACATGTAAATTCCAATTTATGGATTGTAGAGGTTTTTTCATTGTTCGACTTCCCTATAAGAATCAATAAGATTAAAAATATGGGTATTGAATCTTATAAGAATCAATAAGATTCAAAATAATGAGCTGAAAATTTTTTCAAAGAAATTCTACCCAAATAATCTTTCCAATTTCTTTCTTTCCCTAAGAACAAAATGTAAAAGGTTTTGAAAATTTAAGGAATGTGAATTCTTGAACTTCTTAGTCCTTCATAGAACCACCACTACCAACCACACAGATTCTACATTGGAACCACTCCTCTCAAATCAATACTTCCTCTCACTTTAAGAATATGGATTACGCTTCCCTCTCATCCTTAATTTTTTATTCTTACTAAAATTGAACTCTGGCTTGATACCTCTAGTGGCCTATTCTTCTCTATTGACACTGTATACTCCATACATCTACGTCCTCAAGGCTCATTCTAATACTAATAAAAAAATTACATACATGGACAGGAAATATGGACACATAAAATGCTAACAATTTCATTAATTAAACATGAAGGAGTTATGTGAAGGGGAACTTCCCATGCTTGCTTCTAGAGTTCTTCTCATTTTTTTTCAAAATTAATGTGCAAAAACCCTAGGTATGTTATTATAATATCTGCAAATATAAAAAAACAAAATAACTAGAAATTTGTCCTACCTAAACTAGACAATTATCAAATTTTCAAAAATCTACATCATAATATCCTAACAACTAGCCAATCTGGATTCCTCCAGGAAAGTTGGCCCTATTACAAAGCCCTCTAAATAAAATGGGAAAATAAAACTCTATCTACAATTTACATATCCTTATTGGGCCTTTAAAATAAATGGTACAGTTAGCACTGATGCCTCTGGATTAAAATCCCTCAATGAAAAATGTTGACCTCTTGGTAAATATGGTCAATTCTCTAGGGTCCCCCAAAAAAATGTTGTTTCTGTGCATATGCATAGCTGTTGTTTCATTGAAAAACCAATTCCAGTCTCTTCCAAATAAATTTTCCTGGTTTTCATCTTCCCTCAGGACAGCCTTTTCAACCTTAAGTATTCACAAATCTGTGTTTACATAAAACATGTCATTTTTAAACAGATAAGCCCTTCAAGCATCTTTTGATGTCCTCTTCAGTAGTTCTTCTCTTTCCACTGGTGAATTTTATGAGACAAATTTTCCTCTTCCTTCATTATGACCAATTCAAGTTCCCTTCTTCCTTCAATTCCTTGGGAATATATCATGACAACTATGTGTGGTTTTCATCCCTCATCATTATTGAAACCTACATCCAAATGAAATTTGTTAGATTTAAAAATGTAAGGTTCTTTGTCATCATTTAATATATTTGCACCCAAATTTCAAAATTTTTTTTAGTGTCTGCTCATAGTCTTCTCTTTGTTGTAGGGTTGCAAATGCTTTATCCAATTCTTATTGTTCACACTTTGCATCTTTATTTTCTTCCAACTTCAGCTTAGCATGATAGATGCATACCTTTAAATCAACTATCCTATCTTAAAATGAATTAAATTCCATAAAAATAAAAATAAATTATTATTATTATTATTTTTTATCTCATTATTTTTCATCCATTCATTTCTTGCAACAACTCAATTTCTACATCATGCTCCATGAGCTCTTCACTTAAACTTGTCCAGATGCCACTACTAGACCTCTATTTTCTTCTTTGTCTCCTAAAGGAAACTCGATAACATTTCCCTCTTTATGACAATTTGTAGTGATTGTTTCCCTTCATGATCTTCATGACCTGCACATGAAAAAACACATTAATTTCAAAATTTTGGAGATTTTGAGCCTTTGCAAATACTCCTAGTGTCATTTTCTATTCCTGGAGATTCCCCATAGTCCATGAGACTTTTTATAAGTATCTCCTCTTCAACCTCATCCTCACCTTCACTCATTTGCATAATACCTTTTGATTAGGGTTTCTCTTTTCCCTCAACAACATTTTTCCCATTTTGCATTATGACAGTCTCTCATAATGGTTTGTAGCACCCCTTCTCTTCCTACTCTCAGTTTTGAGATGTAGTCCTTATACTCACTATTTTTTGTTGGAAATTTTGTTGTTAATTCTTCTTTTGATTTATATAAATTTCACCCGCTTTAAATGTGAAAGGCCATCTAGCCACCTCTAGTATTTTTGCGACCAATTTCTCCTCGGTGACCTTCTTCCAATATCTCACTAACATCATCAATGAGGCCTTCTTCACACTGAGTCAGAAATTTCAGTAGTGTGTCATCAAGATCATTTATTGGCAGTGATCCATAAACCTTAATGTCTGTCTATATCCACATTGATATAATTAGGGAATTTATCTCCTTTTCATTATATGGCTTCCAATTTTTTACATCCCCATAATAGTAAATAAAGTGTAGAATCCCAAAATGCTAGTAAGTTTCTATCAATGTTTAGTGACCTCTATTCCTTAGTTACAAATGAGAAAAAGTATCTTGAGATAAACAAGTCTCATTGCCCTTATCCTCTCCCTTATCTCTTGGAAGAATTTCTGCATCCTTTTCAGAACCCCAACAGTCAACATATCATATTTATTTTCCAAAAAATTCACAACAGTTGGGTACAATTGTGTGGTTGCTTTTTCCATGCAGCTTTTGTGAACTACAAATTCGTATTCAACAAGATTTATACTTGGATTTACTTCCCCTATCAAAACAATGGTCACAATATCCTTCAACCAACTCAAGACTTGCTAGATGTCTATGTCATTGACAAACCAATTCTAGTCTCTTCTGAATAAATTTTCCTTCTCTTCATCTTCCACAAGGACAGTCTTTTCAACCTTGAGTACTGAAAAATTTGTGTTTACGTAAAACATGTCATTTTTAAATAGATGATCCCTTCTAGCATCTTCTGACGTCCTCTTCAACAGTTCTTTTCTTTCCACTAGTGAATTTTATGAGACATAGATGCCTCTTCCTCCATTATGACAAATTCAAATTCCCTTCTTCCTTTAATTCCTTGGAAAGATAACCATGACAACTAGTGTGGTTTTCGCCCCTCATCATTATTGAAACGTACATCCAAGTACAATTTGTTAGATTTAAAAATGTAGGGTTCTTTGTCATCATTTAAAATCTTTGCACCCAAATTTCCATTTTTGTTTGAGTGTGTGCTCATGGTCTTCTCTTTGTTGTATGGTTGCAAAAGCTTTGTCCAATTCTTATTGTCCAGATTTTTCAGCTTTATTTTCTTCCAACTTCAGATTAGCATGCTAGATGCATACCTTTAAATCAACTATCCTATCCTAAAAAGAATTAAATTCCATACAAATAAAAAAAAAATGATATGATTTTTTTTTTTTTTTAATTTTTATCTCATCCCTTTTCATCCATTCATTTCTTCCAGCAACTCAATTTCTACATCATGCTTCATGAGCTCTTCACTTAAACTTTTCGAGATGCCACTCTTAGAACTCTATATTTTTCTATGTCTCCTAAAGGAAACTCCATAACCTTTCCTTCTTTATGACAATTTGTAGTGATTGTTTCCCTTCAGGATCTTCATGACCTAGACATGAAAAAACACATTAATTTCAAAATTTTGGAGATTTTGAGCCTTTGCAAATACTCCTAGTGTCATTTTCTGTTCTCGGATATTTCCCATAGCCCATGATACTTTTGATAAGTATCTCCTCTTCATCCTCATCCTCACCTTCACTCCTTTGCATAATACCTTTCGATCAAGATTTATCTTTTCCCTCAACATCATTATTCCCATTTTCCATCATGACAGTATATCATAAGGGTTTGTAGCACCCCTTCTCTTCCTACTCTCAGTTTTGAGATGTAGTCCTTACACCCACTAATTTTTGTTGGAAATTTTGTTCTTGATTCTTCTTTTGATTTATATAAAGTTCACCCTCTTTAAATATGAAAGGCCATCTAGCCACCTCTAGTATTTTTGCTACCAGCTTCTCCTGGGTGACCTTCTTCCAATATCTCACTAGCATCATCAATGAGGCCTTCTTCACACTCAGTGAGACATTTCACTAGTGTGTCATCAAGATAATTTATTGGAAGACATACATAAACCTTAATTTATTTCCATATCCACACTGATATATTTAGGAAATTTTTCTCCTTTTCATTATATGGCTTCACATTTTCTACATCCCCATAATAGTAAAGAAAATGTAGAATCTAAAAATGCTAGTAAATTTCTATCAATGTTTAGTGCCTTGTATTCCTTAGTTGCAAATGAGAAAAAAGTCTCGTGAGACAAACGAGTCTCATTACCTTTCTCCCCCCCATCATCTCTTGGAAGCATATCTGCATCCTTTTCAGAATCCTAATAGTCCACATATCATATTTATTTTCCAAAAAAATCACAACAGTTGGGTACAATTGTGTTGTTTCTTTCTCCATGCAGCTTTGGTGAACCACAAATTTATATTCAACAAGATTTATACTTGGATTTACTTCCCTTATCAAAACATTGGTCACAATATCCTTCAACCAATTCAAGAATTACTAGATGTATATGTCACTGAATAACCAATTCCAATATCTTCAAAATAAATTTTCTTGCTCTTCGTCTTCCACGCGGACAGTTTTTTCAACCTTGAGTACTGACAAACCTGTGTTTACATAGAACATGTCATTTTTAAATAGATCAGACCTTTCAGCATCTTCTCACGTCCTCTTCAACAATTATTTTCTTTCGATTGGTGACTTTCATGAGACAGAGTTTCCTGTTCCTCCATTATGATACATTCAAGTTCCCTTCTTCCTTCAATTCCATGGGAAGATATCATGACAACTATGTGTGGTTTTCATCCCTCATCATTATTGAAACCTACATCCAAATGAAATTTGTTAGATTTAAAAATGTAAGGTTCTTTGTCGTCATTTAAAATCTTTGCACCCATATTTCCATTTTTTTTGAGTGTGTGCTCATGGTCTTCTCTTTCTTGTAGGGTTGCAAAGGCTTTATCCAATTCGTATTGTCACATTTTGCAGATTTATTTTCTTCCAGCTTTAGCTTAGCATGCTATATGCATACCTTTAAATCAACTATCCTTTTTTTTTTTATCTCATCCTTTTTCATCCATTCATTTCTTCCAACAACTTAATTTCTACATCATGCTCCATGAGCTATTCACTTAAACATGTCCAGAAACTCTATTTTTTTCTATGTCTCCTAAAGTAAACTCCATAACCTTTCCTTATTTATGACAATTTGTAGTGATTGTTTCCCTTCATGGTATTCATGACCCACACATGAAAAAACACATTAATTTAAAAAATTTTGAGATTTTGAGCCTTTGCAAATACTCCTAGTGTCATTTTTTGTTCCTAGAGATTCCCCATAGTCCATGAGACTTTTGATAAGTATCTCCTCTTCACCCTCATCCTCACCTTCATTCCTTTTCATAATACCTTTTGATCAAGGTTTATCTTTTCCCTCAACATCATTGTTACCATTTTCCATTATGAAAGTCTCTCATAACTGTTTGTAGCACCCCTTCTCTTCCTACTCTCGGTTTTGAGATGCAGTCCATACACCTAATTATTTTTGTTGGACAGTTTTCTTTTGATTATTCTTTTGATTTATATAAATTTCACCCACTTTAAATATGAAAGTCCATCTAGCCACCTCCAGTATTTTTGCTACTAGTTTCTCCTCAGTGACCTTCTTCTAATATCTCACTAGAATCATCAATGAGGCCTTCTTCACACTTACTGAGACATTTCACCAATGTGTCATCAAGTTCATTTATTGGCAGCTACCTCTTCTACCTTGGACATTGCACACAATCCACAACACTCTCAAACAATCCCTCATTATATTCTTCTCTGAAGATGTCACCTCTCACTATTTCACAAGTGTGAAGTGTTTAGCTATAAACTTAGTTGCACATAGTTATTCCTCCCTTATTGAAGAAATGAACAAGTTCTTCAACTCTTTCCCTGGTCTCTTAAGGATATTCTTCTTGAACCCCTTCTATTTAACAAGAAACTTGAACATTCTTCTTAGTTCCAATCTCTATCTCTAGTGTTCTCATTCTAGCATCATATGACAACTGCGTTTATCACTCTCCATATGCCCTATATGACATATAACGACAGTGCTTTGCATGACTTATATCCCCAAAACCAAATTTTAAGGCATGAATCAATAGAGGACCTATCGCATGATATGCTCATCTTAAGGATATGGCCTACCCCTAACCATATCACAGCTACAAAGGGACATCATACATCGTGGAGTCAAGGGGTGGCCATATTGGTTTCCTCTCCTCATAAATGCGCATATAACTTGTTGTGTTGTATGTTGATCTGAAAACCTAGAGAAGCCATTGCCTTAATATTTCTGATTTACTATTTACTTTCTTTAAACTCAAATGTAATTTGATGGTAAATTTGTACTCTTTAATGCACAAATTTTATGTACTAGAAAGGTAAATTTAGAAATTATTTCAGTTTTCATTTTGTGTTTTCAAGTTAGATATTGTTTTCAAGTTTTCACATTTTTAATTTTATTGCAATGTGACAGACTGAACGTGGCTGTACAGGAACAACCCCAGGACATGTAAAAAAATAACGATTCCAGTTTCCTATTAGTTTCTTTATCTTTAAAAATTTTTATTTTATATATTTCATGCTTCTTATTGTTTATAATGTGGCAGGATGATCGTGGAAAGGGGCCGGCCGAAGAACATGTAAAGTGCCAGCCTTGCTCTATCTTCATGTATTTTAGTTCTTTACATAATTGAAATAATGTTAATTTTTTTCAAACATGTAGACGCTTGGCCATGGTGTGCATGATGATTCTGTCAAAGAGGAAGAGCTGTCTTCATCCCCATGTCCATTGGTGTTGCTGCGAAAAAAGGTGCTAAAAGAAACCAAGGAACTTGAGCGTTTGGTAGACATTGTGCCTTGAAGACATGAATTAGGAAAAAGGATAAGACAATTTATGACCTAGATAGAAACATATAAGGTAATAAAAAAAAGTAGAAAGGATATTTTTATTTCTTTGCATGAGATTAATTCAGATAGGTTGATTTTTAATTTTTTAAATTAACTAAACTAACAAAAAAATTCTTTTGTATGTAGCATTTTCTGGGACTTGATGTCCCTGGTGTTGGTGGTAGTGGGAAACAAAGGTAAGAGATTCCTAAGGAACCTTCTCATACACCTTCTACCCCTTTAGGTAGTAGCCAAGAAATGCACCCAGCCCAAGAAGACACACAACCAACTGTTGAATATGTTGGCAGTGATGAGGTTGGTTGGCCAACTTTATTATTGCATTTCCTAGAGCTACACATGTCACCTCCATGGGGACCATTAGAGACACTTTTTTGGTGAACAATGAAGGTATCCCTATAAAGCAAGTAGAACTCCTAGGTAAGTTTTAATATTTAAATATTTCATGTACTCTATTTAAAACATATTCTATCATGATTATTATTTTTAAATTAATGATAATCATGATAGAATATGATTTCTACAGGGCCTTGGAGAGCAAGGCATTGGTAATTATTGGTCCAACCATATGCACAATGTGGAATTCCTAGAATTCCAACCTAAAAAAAGAACTTCTAGATTATCTATAAGGCCTTTTTGGGGTGGGCATATTTGATAGAACATCGGTCGCTCGGGCAGTTGGAAAATATCTAAAATATACTCGGGACACCTATAGGACACACTTGAAAATTAAATCTAGATACGAGCTTCCTCTCAAAGTTCTAGAGAGGGAGCAGAGAGCACTCATCAACGACAGAAAAGAGAAAAAGGCCAAGAAAGAAGGAAAAATGCTAACTGGACCCACAAGGTAAATTACAACTTTAATTCAATAGCTGTGATTTTCTCTATGTCTAAAATAAAAGTGTGCTACAAAACTGACTTCAAGATTTTGATGATATGTTTCTTAAGACCTTGAAGGAAACCAAAGCTAGGATTGAGAAAAATGTCATCACAAGCTAGACTAGGGTGACTACTGGAAATTAGCTACAAGAATTGTAAATAGCTAAACATCTTATAATTAATTGTATCACCTTCCATCATTTTTGTAATCCCATCAAATAACATTAAAAATACACAATCATATGTAATGTAGGGTGACGAATTTGGAACATAAAACACAAAGAAAGATAGAGAGATCGCTTTCCGTTCCGGCTATAAAGCCGTAGAAGCTTAGGACAGGTCCCAAGATCCATAATGCATAATAAGGTAAAACGTTAACCTTTCAATATGTTTGTTTTTGTCCATAAATTTAATGTCCAACAACTTTTTTTAAATTAGTGGAGCAACACTTTGAGCGAGCGAAATAACCCAGTTGTATAGCAGTGCATTGAGAGTGAAATATTGCCAGAATTACATGGTCCTCATGTGCAACCTGATCATTCCAGTGGGGACTAGGCCAACAATGCTACTATTAGTGAGGGCCATGACGATAATTAATTTCTACTTATAATTTTTTCTAATTATACCTTGACGATTGTGTAATTATAACATTTTTTATTTAAATGACAAAGAATGTTATACTTGAGCATCCTACCACCAAAGAGGAACACAAGGCAACGGTTCCAACGGTGACAACTGGTGCACCAGGTAAATAATGTCATTGCAATTTTTTTTTAATTAATATTACCGAACTACTTCAACGATATTTAAAAACAGACAATTAAACTTTAATATTATTTGTTTTTGTAGGCAATGCTCTGTCAATGCATGATATCAAACATCGTAAGTACGCAACTAGGTTAGCTATGTGGGAAAGACATGAAACATAAGTAGCAAACAATGATGTTGATGATGTAGTTAGGAGCTTTAGAAATAGGAATAAGAAAAAGAAATTTTGATAATGTAAAATATTGTATTATTATAAGACAAATTTTACCATACTTGGAACCTTTTTTGTGTTATATAAAAACTCATTTATCATACTATTTTTATGCCAAGCACTTCCAATTTTTTCTTGCGTACTTTTGTTGCATTAATTTTTAATTAGTTATTGAATATTTTTTTTCTGCTCATGAAAGTAAAAAATGAAATATAGATTGGGTATTGGGGAATTGAGAGTGATGTGTTGGGGGGGGGGGGGAGGGCAAGGTGGGTGGGGGTGAGGGGAGGGGCCATAAGAGCTTCCACCTTCACGTGGTTGGCCCTGTTTAGTAGAGAATAATTTATTGGAGTGATTTAATCTTGGAGAAAACCTCGCTCGATCCAACGTAGCAGAAAAAAGTCATTGTTGACTTAGTTGCTACTCTTTTAGATCGTGGGAGGCTTGTTCCAAGTTCAGGGGACTCCAATAAATAGTTCTTGAAAAAAAGAGGAGCTTATTCAGGTATGTTTTGGCATTGTCAACATATGTTCTGAAATTATCATAAGAACTCATATTTGAATAAAAAATACTAAAAATATTACTTTTATTTATTGTATAGGTAATCATGGATTTTGAATGACTTGGCATCGCAGGTACAAATCCTCTTGCATCCTGAGTAATAAAACTTGTCAACCAGGATCATGTCCGCGATATTTTTTCTTGTGCGCTTGAGCAGGTTCATAATGTCACATTTTGTAAGTTCCTTTACAGCTCAAAACTCAAGATGAATATTGTTCATGATTGTTATCTGGTTTTCTATATGTGTTTTTTCCTCTATTTGATTGTAAGTTTGAAGATGCTTTTCAACATTGAAACATTTTTTGTTTTTGTACTATTTTTATACTTACTTGTTCTAGTTATGGTGATATAATCACCATTGTATCGTATCCATATTATTGCATTCCCTTGGGTTGTAGTTAGGTACAAAGGAACCCTAACCAGTTCTAATTCACTCACATTCCAGTTACAAGGACCACTGGAATAATTGGCACATACCACGTTAGCTCAATTTTTTGGCCATCTTCATTCAATTATTCCAAGAGTAAATCATCATCTTTTGGGAACAAAAAGTGTGTTATTGGTGACATGGATGTGAAAACATATCAAGCGCTTGCATGATATTTTCCACCCTGTGCTCTGGTACCAAATTTCCCAAGTGGAGCAACGAGGTTAATGTTGTTACTTCCAAGAAAATCTTGTGCCATTCCAATAATTGTGCTAGCAAGACTCTGCTCACCATGATGGTAAGAAGAATTCTCTAAGACATAACCCGAGTATTGAGCAACCTTTTCTTGCGTAGCAAAATTTATATTGAAAGAGAAAAACAATATTTTCCTTTGCCCTAGTCTCAAACCATCAACCATGGATGGGATGCATATTTGAAATCAACTATTAAAAATAGGATTAGTTCCTTGTTTAAAAATTCGATGTACTTGATAAGCATGTCAGTCTGGTCCAAATATGTTTTCAACTCAAAATGTATTAGCCATTTCTTTCCGGCCTTTATTTTATTCTACTTGAAGGCCAATTCAACTGCATCTCCATCTTCCTCATTTATCCACATGAAGTCTTTTTTATGTTTGTCCAAATTTTTAAACTAATATTTCCCTTCTTTAGAAGAACTTATACCAAGAACTTTATAGTACTTTATGGTCCATCCTGATGCTGATCCACCAAAATATTCTCTCCATGATTCATACACAGGTATGGTATAGAAAGACAATACCCATCCATTTTTATGGGTTCCATTGAAAATAGGAGTAATGAATTCAAAGATAAATGAAGGAATCTTGAGTAAATATTTCCAAAAAGAGTGTATGAAGTTGAAATCTTCCCATGATAATGTGCTCTTAGTTAATATAAGAAGGTTCAGTTAATATTCATAAGCCTAGGTCTGGCAATCCTTTTTCATTCCTTCCACTATTCAAGATAGAAGGTTCACTCCTTGGGAAATGGGAATTTGATAATTTTGCAAATTTGGCATCAATATTGAGAATTTGATACCAATTTATTGTGGAACAAAGGTAGAGAAAGATGAGAAAACCTGAATAAATTTTCTAGCTGAGCTAATGAAACCTAAAACTTCATTTTGAAACATGATGTGCTCAACACACTGTTACATTGTTACAATCCAAGCTTATGTATTTCCTCTTCTTCTGCTGTAGAAGGCCTATTGTTTAAGGCACTGTTATTACCCTATTGTAGCTTCACTCTAATCTATTCAGGAGTTTCCTTCAGGCTTTTTGTAAAACTATGAGCATCACACTCTTTTTATTCTTTGTTTCTCACAACTTGAGCAAATAAACACCTTTTGGAGCCCCGCCATAAATTTACCCCCTAAAATGAACTTTTTTTGATGTATCTATTCATTAAATTAATATAAATGAATTAAATTTGAGATAAAGTCAAATCCCATTGACCAATTGTGTTGTCCGATAGTGCATATGGTTAAAATGGCACATGGTTCAGTAGCACATATGTTAGACTATGTCCACTACTTCAGTCCAAATCATCTATGTGTTTGTCATTGAATCAAAGTAACGAAATATTGTAATAAAGTATCGAAAATTACCTTTTATATATTTTTCTAGGTTTATGAAACACATGGTTGATTAGCTATGGAGGCTGGAGACATGCTCAAATCAACCAGGTACAAATTATTGTGTCATGTAATTTTTACTTGATTCTTTTGTATCTTGTATTTCTTTGTAGTTGATAGACATATTTTTACTTTTGAAATTATTTTGAGGAAATTAGTGTCTTGTTTGAAACAATTTCCACATTTTGGTAACCATGTCCAAACATGATTATTGTGTCTAGACTCTATATCATATCCCTTCTGATTCCATCTGCTATTTGAAAAGCCATCTAAAAAACGTTTTATCTTTTCTAATTTTCTGTCTTAATGCCTCTAGGATTACCCATAGAATTATTTTTTAGAGTTATGCCTTCTCTTCTTATAGTTATCTTGTGCCTCTACTTATGAATGTCACTAGTATTATGTGACTAATATAAGGTACTTTGTATTGTCTTTGCTCATACTCGCTGGGACAAGTCTTAATGTTTTAGTTAAGACAATTAAGTCAGTGTAGTGATATAATTTGAACACAAGGGAACTTCTTAGCTCAACAAAAGTCCTGTTCTTGGCACATTTTATACTCTTATATATGAAAATAGCCCACTTGAAAGATGGAAAAAAATGACTAAAATCTGCACTATTAGGCCTAATAGTTAAAACTTAAGTTAGATCTAGGATGTGTTATTTTCCCTTTTTAATTAACTATCTACATTGTTATCGTACAGTGTCAGTCATAGCTTCAAGGGCTATATGCTGAAGGTATTGAGGGATGTCATCATGAATTTTCAACTTACAAGTTATTATATAGTTTTCTGAATCCAGGCAACACTAGTCATCTTTTGTCTTCAATGGAAATGTATGTATGATACAATTGGCATAAAGTAGTTCAAATATGGTTTATTGATTAAATACAATTTTACATTAAGCTTATTTTCCTAAACTAGAATTGCTTGATTTTTTATATCAAAAAACTCTGATATGCTTCCCATTTATTGACTATTTTTGGTAGCTTGGTTCAACTTTAACCTCTCACATCTCCATTGGTCTAAATGGATCACTATTCTATGAGCCTTGTTGTCCTAAGCTTGTATTTTGTTACTTTTTTTCTCCACTTAGTAATTACGTTTATTTTTGGTTGTAATGCATGAATTATGTTTTGGAAAGAAAATCATCTTTTAGATTGAATAATTCTTTAGGTTTACAAACAAAATGAATGTGAGGAAGAATTGCTAGTAGTACAATATATTGATGTTTAATGGTTGTTATATTAATGGGAGCCTTCTCTGGAATATATCTAAGACATTTCATCTTTAGAACACATGAAATCATTAGTTTAATTTCAAATATCTCACAACAATTTACCATGAATGATTTTAGTACAACACCTTATAAAGGACATTTCTATAGAATGATACAATATTGCAATATGTATCGTGAATTCATAGAAGTGAAGTAGAAGTGACTTCGATAGGATGCCCTATGTTGGGGTAGGTTCTCTTGCCAACCTCCTCTCCATTATTCTCCTTGTCATTAGTCTTTATCATGAATTCATTATCCATGGTTACATGAAAACATGTTGGAACAAACACTTTGTATCCTCATAAATCTCAATGTTGGTGCTTTTACAATGTTGTAGTATTTTCTGATTCTTATGCAATTTAGGATTAAATTGTTCTCTCTATTTATGATATGGTCAAATTTTTTTCATAGGATTTCTTGTTCTTCGTTTCCTCTGACGTAATATTGTCCTCTAGTTCAATGTCTAGGGTTTATCTGCTTGATAGACCACTCTATTTTGCTATTTTTTTATTTGTTCTTTTGCTATTTTAGCTTCTTTCTTTTCATCTCTCCTTTTTAGGAGATGCCTTGGGTACCCCCACATTTCTATGTTTGCTTGATGTATGTTAAGTTTTTAACTATGCAGTGTGTACATTTGATTTATTTCTTTCTTTTTCCATTTAATGAAAACACTGGATTTTGATACTTTCGTCGAGTATACCTCTAATATCATCCTATTACCCTGAGCCATCTAAAAAGAAGGTACCAAGTATTTATCACCAGTATTTTTTTCAAACAGTTTGAGTGAGAAGATTTGATGAGTTTTATGGCCTTCTGTCTCAAGGAAAATATTAAATTTACAGTGCTGAAAGCATTGAACATGCCCTTGCAACAAAGGAAGAAACTAAGGGAAGGAGTACTTATGATCAATCAAGACTAGATCTATAGAACATATAGTCAATTGATGTATAGATGCAAAGATGATGGGATTTTAGTCATCAACCAAGACAAGGGTGGTTAAGGGATGTTTTAATTGTTGCAAAGTAGGGAATATTGAAAAGGATTGTAATAAAAATATGTGT
Source organism: Pinus albicaulis (assembly GCA_034641835.2). Lineage (NCBI taxonomy): Eukaryota > Viridiplantae > Streptophyta > Pinopsida > Pinales > Pinaceae > Pinus > Pinus albicaulis. Next base: position 248,482,170 of record CM076583.1, on the reverse strand, counting down.
TTGAACTCATGAAGTAATATTTTCTACTGAACAATGTGCCACAAAGATCTTACTTCAGAATATGTTAGATTGTATCCACTACCTTAAAATGGAATATGTTAGAATATTTTTGTCCGGTAGTGGATATATTAGACTTTGCGCTTGATAGATTTGAGGTTAAAATGGATTTTTTTAGTTTAAATAACAAAACTTTTTCTTTTTTTCAAACATGTTCTTTCATTTGTCAGTGAAATGAGAGATGCTCCCTAATTTGAATTGGCTCCCATGAGAATAAGTGTTCAGTGTGATGTAAAAGAGTATAGGATATTGCCCATCCTCTTGTATTGTTTGAGTTGTGATAAGGCCTTTGACACATGGCTAGATTAATCTGGAGTCACGATTATATGAGGGTAGTTAGTTGGGATTGATCCCAAATGACCATATTATGACTCCTTCCATGAATCTATTGAATCTGTTCAATAAAATATTTAGTGAGCCATAGTTAGGCACCTTTACGCATTCTATTGAATAGAAAAAACTAATAGGGTGGCCTACATTGACACATGGAATGTACAAAGTTAGTAGGTGGATTTTCAGGAAACAAGTGATATGAGAAGAGATTGAGCAAGATAGAACTGAACATAACTCACATAACTTCTTCAGTGATGGATATGATATTCTAAACTTTGAATGAATGTGCATGGATGATGAGGTTCCTAAAATACAAAGAAGACATCTCCTCATTAGTTCCATGTTACCTATTACTAATGCAACTTGCAGTGTTACACTTAGGATGTGTCATGTGGCATTTTTAATTGTAATGTTACATGCAGAGTGTTACGATTATAATTTTTCAACTAGTTGTATCTATTCCCTTTATTTTGGGGATGAGGTGACATTATTCAAGTGCTCTCTAATCTAAACTGAAATTGTGAATTTGTTTGAGCCTGATATTATCATTTCATTATGTATCATATTTATATTGCATTGTAACTTCTGGGATCTTGAGGCTGCTATTGGCAACTTTAGATTTTTAGCTTCAACTAAACATACAGTCAGTTACATTTAATTTGACTTTCTATTTGCCTGCAATGATGGTAGTTGTATCTATGGCTCATTCATGTTGTAATTCTATGCAATTGATCGTTCTAGGAAATGTTTCATAGGTGTATGATGTAACCAAATTTTTGGAGGACCATCCTGGTGGAGGTGAAGTGTTGACCTCAGCAGCTGGTAATATATCCTTTCTAAAACCATTGTTCTTAAGTGCTATTTCCTATTAAAATAAGAAGCATATTTACAAGAAAAAATGTTGCTCTAAGTGATAGATCTCCATGCCATAATAGTGTTACTGAGCATAGGATTTATTTCTATCATGGTGTTCTTGAATGAAATCCCAAAGGCATGGTTATGAAGTAGATACCCCTGTTGCAGTAGCTTAGCTAAAGGATTGCTTTCATAAGCCCACTTGCTCTTGTTGACAGGAAACATCTATCAAAAAATTCTATTTAGTGTATTTAAAAAGAACTAAACTTAGGATACCCGTTGCACGCATGCAAGCAAGCTCTATATTTTGTTATCTATACTATACTTATTAGATGAAAAAACGACACCTTTCTTACATGATTTATTTTCTAGTGCATGCATGCATCTTTTCTTTATAACCGATAGACCGTTACTTATTAAATCTCTCTATAAGGATCACCAACAGATAATCTATCTACTTGACCCCTTAGTTGTTTGCGTGGTGTGCAATATATAACATATATGCACATAGCACCAAATTATTTAGTGAAGGTTAAATCCATGCATATTTAGTGAAGGTTAAATATTTATTATCAAACTATTAATTATTCATAATTAAATTAAAATTTTGAAATCTCTGTTGTAAATAAACACAACTATCAATATAATTAATAATGTTTTATAAATATGATTATCATTAGTGTTTGGGTGTTAAATTGACCCTTTCATTAAAAGGAAAAAATATACATATTACTTAGCTTTTCAAATGATGACTTGGGATAAAAAAATCTCCTTATTCTCATTATCAGTAAAAAAAAATCCATGAATATTTGGTGAAAGTTAAATCTCTATTATCCAACTATTAATTATAATTAAATTAAAATTCTCAAATCACTATTGTAAATAAACAAAACGATGAATATAACTAATAATATTTTATAAATATGATTATCATTATTATTTGGGTGTGAGATTGAATATTTCATTAATCAGATAAAAAATACATATTGTAATTTTAAATGATGACTCAAATATAAGAAATTCTTGAGACCAACAAACTACATACTTACAAGAGACAACTACCTAGTTAAAAGAGACAATAAAAAATTGACTACAATAGCGATAATTAAATTGAATACAATCTTTGAAGATTCAAAATTTATTTTGAGTTGACTAATGGATGAGTGCCTTAAATCTCTATGGAAATTCTTGAGACCAACAAACTACCTGCTTACAAGATACAACTACCTAGTTACAAGAGACAATCAGAAATTCACTACACTAACGATAATTACATTGAAAAAACTCTTTGAAGATTCAAAATTTATTTTGAGTTGAATAATGGATGAGTGCCTTATTTCTCTTGGAACTTAGTTTCTTTGGATTATCTGTCTTTCCTCTATACCACTTTCAAATCCTTAGTTTTAACCCCTAGATGAGACTATGAAGAAATCAATCTTTTCTTGCCTGGTTTAGAAGACTACATTCCTTGTTTATAATATAGACTTTATACATAATTATATCATAATTATTTGGTATTTTTTTTATATATTTTTCATGTAATTATTTTTTAATCACAATTAGTTGTGGGTGATCAAGACCCATATCTTGGTCATCTACATCCATATTTTCTAGTAGGGATTTTGCTCTCCTCTAAAGAAAGATATAATCATTTCATATGATGATGAATTTTGTTGGTGCTATTCAATAGTATTTTGCATGCATTGACTCTGTATGATTCAATAAAACGTAATATTTTTTTTTCTCTGGAGTCTCCTTCAAAGAGGAGAGAGACATGAACCTATTTCTAGATCTAAGTATCTAGTCAATATTTGAGATACTGTGAGTATTCAAATTTCCTTTTTTTTCTATTTTTCCCAGTTCATCTTGTTATTTCTTAGAAAGGTGTTATTTATGAGTTCCCTTGGTATTTGGACAACTTCTACATCTAAAGGGAACATGTTCATAACATTGTCATGATAATGAATATTTATGCAGGCTAGAAGAGGCTAATAAATATTCATGTAAACATAGATGTGATCACATGAAGTGTACATTCCTCTCTTAATAACCTATAATACTTTGAAAAAATTGTTGATATCATTTCCAACACACTCAATTGTTTCCTCCTCCTAATCTTCCTTGGGAAGAGAAAACAAATGTATCTCGACAAGGACAACAGTGAAATATTCCTCATTCTTCAGATTATGGGGCTCCTTCCAAAAAGACTTGGATTGTTGAAGACCCTCAATTTATCTTCCAAGTTAGAGAAAATGACTATGAAGAATCATTTTTCTCCTAACTACAATTCTATAAGGCCCTAAATTTTCCATTTATTTGGGACCCACTCATTCCATTTATTTCAAATGCACCTAATCAAAGAATTTTCCTTAAATCATGTATTGTATATATTACCAGATCTTGGTAGATTTAACATCATATTTTAGATCTTCAACAACTTTTGGTAGAAAACACTTGGGATTTCTATCTTGCCATGATATATCTAGTGGATATTTTGATGTTTTCTCAAAAATATTTTAGAGATAAATACTAAAGAAAAATAACCATAAATTTAAAATCATTATAAATTTCTTAAACAATATTGCTAAAAATAAAAACAACTACCTAAATATTAAAAAAAACCCTAAATTCTTGTTTATAAATATAATTATAATAATATTATTCATAAATAGTAAAATCCATATTTATATTAAAGATCCTTGCAATAATTTAAAACACAATTTCAAATTGTGTCAAAAGGGCTTCCTATGGTAACTCTACTTTTCAACAAATTTATATTTATTATCATAAAATGTAATTGGTATATTTATTTAGAATTGTTAAAAATTTTATAATAAACTTGACTATATTAAAGATCCTTGCAATAATTCAAAGCATAATTTCATGTTGTGTCGAAAGGGCTTCCTAGGATAACAAATATTTATTATCATCAAATTTAATTTGTATATTTATTTGGAATTGTTAAAATTGTTTGGTAAACTTAATTAGATCAAGAAATCAATGTTGGTGCTAATGAAGGTATTGGCATATGAAACGTTTAAAAGAGCCACGAGTTGGAATAACAGAAATGTGTAATTATATGTTAATTCATGCTTTAGGATTAATTTTAAGGAGTTGTTTTTAGTCTGATTTTTTGGAGTTTTAGGTGTTGAATTTGGTGAAAAAGAATTGAGGTAAAATTTTGATTTATGTTATTTAAACTGGTTTTTTGATTCTATATATGGATTCAATACTCTAAAAAATTCATACGAAACTTCGATTGTGCAAGATTACCCATTAAACTTCTGTTTTCAATAAATTCTGTTTCAATGAATTCTTGCCAGATTTTAGAGAAATTAAACTGGAAAAAACCACCATAAAAATATTTAAAAAATAACACTAAAAACTATTCAAAATTTTAGTGGAAATGTACAATTTTTTTAAACTAATTGCAAGTAGAGTTCCATTCAGAGTGCGGTATTTTTAGCATTAATGATTGTTCTCGGATGTTTCCTCTTTTCTTGTCTCATGTTCTTTGACTGACCTATAATTTATACAAAGTGCATTTTGTGATGAATTAGTTGGAACATGGTAGATTTTCTTCGTCGAATGCCATTTTTAATTTAAGAAAATTTAATTAAAATTTACTTTCTCTCATCTTGTCTCGAAAAATATGGATTAATAAATAAATAATTTGATAATTTGTAGTGTTGATTTTACAGGTAGTGTTTTTTGGTAAAGTAAAATATTATTGGGTTTTTGGTTACATCCATATTATTATGGATAGTCATTGTGTACTTGTGATTATAGTTATAAAATATATATTGATATGTATTTTTAAAAGTTGTGTGATTTGATAATTATGTTAATATGAGTGTGTGTTTATTTTGGGATATGATTTTAAAAAATTTAATTTAATTATCAATAAGTAATAAATAAATAGTAGGAATTTATTTTTTAGAATATTATTCTGGACATATAGTATTGATAAAATGTGTTATTGGCTCATGATATTGTATAGGAAACTATTTACAAATTAAAAATATCCATAATAAATTGAGATTGAAACTCCATGATTAAAAATATTGCATTTTCTAATGTATATATTTTTACTTCATATATCAATGATTTTAATTTTAATAATAATAATAATAATAATAATAATAATTTCTGGAATATTTTTTTGGGCATATAGTATTGATAAAATGTGTTATTGGCTCATGATATTGTATAGGAAACTATTTACAAATTAAAAATCTCCATAATAAATTGAGATTGAATCTCTATGATTAAAAATATTACATTTTTTTAATGTGTATATTTTTACTTCATATATTAATTCTTTTAGTAATAATAATAATTATTGCAATATTTTTTTGGGCATATAGTATTGATAAAATGTGTTATTGACTCATGATATTGTATAAGAAACTATTTACAAATTAAAAATCTCCATGATTAAATTTATTACATTTTCTGATGTATATATTTTTACTTTATATATTAATTCTTTTAATAATAATAAAAGTAAATAAATTCATGATTTAGTTATTTTTTATAATTATTTTAATATGATTTATGTATTTTAAAATTTTCATAAAATTTTATTAATTATTTAATATATGTATACTTAGTAATATATAAACTATATAAAATATTAAATGTCTTATTAAAAAGTTATTTATAAAAATGATTTTAGTGAAAAATAAATTTAAAAATAAATAAATTATTATAAAGATGATTATGAATTTAATTGTTTTAAGGATTGAGAAGCGATTTATTTCTACGTGATTAGTACTAATAATCAAAAGTTGATTAATTTTGTTTTAATTGTTTAATGAAATGTATTTTGTTTTAAATATTTAATAAAATGTATACTGGCTTATTTAGATTGCCACAACATTTTATTTTAAAATAATATAAATATTTTATCAAATTACAGTGGTTCAAATTTAATAATAAAATAGTATAAGTTTTAATGTTGACATTAAATATACGACTGGAAAAACTTATTAATAATACAAATAATCAAAAACTTTGATTTATAAAATATAATATATAATATAAAATAATATAATATAATATATTTTATATAATATAATATAATATAATCAAAAACTTTGATTTATAAAATATAATATAATATAATATAAGATATAAAATTTTAATTAAAATATTAGATTTGAGGTATCTTATTAAGTGCGAACCTAAAATACCTGAGTTCTCATTTGGATGTGAAATTCATCAGGTATTTTATATATGATCAAATGCCTACATGCGATCCTTTAAATGTGAAAGGTAATTAAAGTATTTTACCAAATACGAGAAGCGCACATGACATCTTTTAGATTGGAACATTATCATGTTTTTATATCAAATCCGGGAAGCCTACCTAACATCTTCTCGATATGAAGGATATCGGGTTTTTTTATCATTTATCATTTAAAATACCTGCAGGAGATGTTATCGATGCGAATATTAGGAAACGCACACACAAGATATTTATATATTTTATAAACCAATGGAGCATCTATACTTTATATAAGTATTTTATCGAAACTCTGCATCATACATAATTTGTTCAAGAATTGTATGAAATCCGTATTAAAATCACATGGAATCATGTTGTGTGGCACGATGATAGTGTTACATCACACCTACATCAATTTGACATTGGAATCATGTTTTTAGCAAACGGCATGCCCCTCAAGTCTTTGGTGTTGACCCTTTATTCTCAAAGTATCTGGAGGTAGACTTTTAGCAAAGTGCATGCATCTGAAAATAGACTTTTAGCAAAGTGCATGCCTCTCCAAGTGATTAGCGTCGACCTTTGTATGCTAGTGTTCAGCAGACCTCCGTTAATTTCAATTTCCTTCAGATTCCATGTCTCTCCAATCATTTAGCGTGACACTTTATACCCAAGATGTCTGCTACATTCCGACTCTTTTGAATATTGATACCATCCTTGGTAAGTTTGTTGCTCAGCATGGTGATCGTGTACTCCTCTACCTATATTTTAGGTCACTTCAATTCCCATGCCTATAGAACTATTTTTTTTTTCAATTCCCATGCCTATAGAACTATTTTTTTTATTGTAATAAAATATTCTAAGCTTAACAAAAGATTTACTCCACAATTGAGCTATGTAGCCATTATTGTCACGTCATTATTATCAATACTATAGGCAAAGAAGAATATTGCATTGAGTTTAGGCTCAAATTCATATTATTTTGGATTAGACTTAAGAAAATTGTAAAGTTTTCATAGTTAATTTTTCATATTAAAATTTATAATTTTTTTTACAATATCTCAATTTATTTTTTAACAATTTGATTGGCTATGAGAATGAACATGTTATTGCTCAATACTTGAATTAGTGAGCCAAAAGTACCAAGGTCCCGTCATAAATTGTTATACTGGACTAATTGCTCAATATATTGATTAATGAGCCAAGAGTAAATTGCAGTTCAAAAAGGAAGAACCTAGTGCGAGGACAAACCGGAGGTGATTTGAAACCTTCGGTCCACCCCTTTCTGGCATGACCCCGCTCTCCGGCCCAACTCTCTCCCTGTTTTTGTGGGCCCCACTAACATCTGTCACCCTCAACCCTCCTCCCCTGCCCTCCCATCCTCTGCCACCCTTACCTACCCTCAAAACCCAATGCATGTAGCATTGAATGCTAGCTGAATTCGTAAAGTGCGTGGGAAGTGCAGAACATAGTCTTAGATTTGAAAACAAGGGTTCGTTCCAAGCGAAGTTCTGTAGTGATCAGTTTACCTTGAATCATTTTATCTCACAGAGGCATAGAAAAGGAGAAGGGTCATAAGTAGACCTGGACCTTTATAATTTTCATGTCTTCCTAACACTAATTGCAAAGCACATTGATAACTAAATTTTTTGGAATTGTTCTAAATATGACATCAACCCAAGTCAATGCCACACAAATTGTATGCATGTTCCTGTATCTGATGGAGTTTTGCAACTTTTCTCTTAAACAACAGTTCCATTCTAAATGATGAAGACTTGTTCACTAACCTTTTGGCCTCACACGTTTCATTCAATGCTTATGTAATGCTCCAAAATTTTCATTAAGTTAATTAGAACATTAATTTTGCTTTATTTTTAATAAAATGAATAAAATGGGTAAGGGGGCCCACGAAGAAGCATAATAAACACTCCTAATATGCAAAGGGGTCACCTAAGTGTCTTATTTGTCATCTCCTAGTGTGAAAAGGGGAAAATACAAGAAGACTAGGTCAAATTTGACCAAGTCAACAATGCTACCTAAGGAGGTGTAGCTTGCATCAGAAGACAACACAGTTTTGATAGGAGGGATATCATTGGATGATAGAAACCCTAAATGGTGGGGTCCATGGCAAGGAAGCCTTCTCTTGGAATAAAAAGGGGAAGGGGAGCCATTGCTCATTATGTTTGAGATTTCAATTTTGGTCTGCTCTCTCCAGTTGTTCAACTGAGATAGTTGTGTTGCTTAGCACAAGGGAGATTCCTTTTTAGGAGTTTCCTCTCCGTCATTGGGAAGCTTTGGAGGACCTGTTCTTCATTCTCCTCATCCAAGTTTGAGGCCAAGGTAACCATCTTAAGCTACAACGTTTTCTAGTTGGGCAGAAACGTTGAGTTGCTGGGGGTTGCAGTGAGGATTCATTACCACCCACTTTCGGAGCTAGTTTTGCAAAGGAGGAGCTCATTCTTTCTCTGGAAGATTAGTGAGCAAGATCCCAGAGCTTCATTGCAGATTTTTGCATTGGGCCATATGTTTCATCTCATTCCTAGTGCAGTCTCTTCCCCATATTGCGTTATTTTCAAAGGGCACTTGTAGAAAGGGTTCACACTATGGATTGGAGGGTGTAATATTTAGTGAAGGGAGCAGCCTTTCACTTTGAAGATCGAATATCAAATGGTTGGAGAATATTGTACTAAACTGCTACTCTATAATAGTTTTTAGTTTCAGTAATATACAGTGATATTTTATTCTTTACTTGAGATTCGAAGGAGGTGTTCATGGTGTTTTATGTTCTATATATTTCATGTTTAATATATGCAGTTAGTTTGATGGCTAATTACTCAAAACTCATGGTAACATGCTCTGACTTCCTTTAGAGGTTAAACTATTGTTTTCTTCCTGTGTTGTATGTGTGTACTACATTTTTTCTGAAACCTCTGTTTGCCTCAGTTTCCATAAGAAGAAATATTCTCATCGAGTTTACTGATCTTGAAACCATAGCCCAATGGTAGCAACTTCTTATATTTTTCAACCTGCAATCAATCACAATCAAGTTATAGTCATAGAGTTAGCCATCTAATATAATTTCCATTGAAAATTATAAAATACCTTGAGAGATCCCTCTCAAACTGAAGTGACTAATATTCAATAGAAAGTGGTTTGAAAGAGCTAGATTAAGTTGATTGATGAGTAGCCTATCAGAATCAATTTGGTGAGAACAAAACTTAAGAGGTATGATCACCTAAATTTTTTATTTTCTCTTGTTACAATTTGAGATTAGTTTCATGTGAATTATAATTTATAAGTCATATTGTGTGGATTAAACAATGTATATGTCACAAGAAGATTCAGGTTAACGTGAATCAAGACAACTTTAGATATTTATTCTGCAAATATCCTTTTTACTGTTGTTAATTTTTAGGTTTTGTAAGGTGTACATTGTCGAATCTTGTTCACGTCTAAATTCATGGTTTTCTATTTGCTACTATTATAGTGATGCAGATGAAAGTGTGGTCATCTAAGCTATTTTTCTTCTACGAGACTACACCTTTTACGAGACTGAACCTCTTGAGGGTGGATAGTCTACGGTAGATATTAGCGAAATAATTGTGCAATGCATGGAAAGCAGAATGTCAAAATTTGAAAATATCTTGAAGAAAGTAGGGATTATTTTTAAAAATGACTACCCCACCGACAGTTGACACACTTCTTTCATTGCAAAAAATTGGTAGACTTCTCTTTGAATTTGAATGAATCATAAAAATATTTCTAGATATGATCAGTTGTTTGAGCTTCAAATGCTACGAGTATGCAGGATGAGAAGAGTTTGTATTAGGCCCCATGAAGGTTGTAAGAGCATCCAAATCTGGAAGAGAAGTATTTGGATAACTGAGGGGTTGGGAAACCTTGAAACAAACTACTTCAACCACATCAGATGATCTGTTAATCAAGCAACCAACTGGCTGTAAAACCCGACAGTATCAATTATAATAGGAAATCATGGTTTTAATATTGATATCATTGTAAAAGGACATGGTCCATGATCTTAAATATTTGGAATAAGAATAGAGGTAGTGATCATTCGTTAATAAATGAAGAGAGGTGATCAATAAACATTGTCCATAACGTCCAACTCATGTGGATCAATCTGCAAAGTATGATGAAACAAGAATTGTAATGAAGGTTGTAGCCCAGAAAGAAGTCAAATGAATATGGATGGAGGACAAATTTATTCAACACTCTATAATTTACACACATTTCTGTGGGCATAACTCATCTTCCATTCTAGAGTGTGTCATAATGATAGAATCTAGTAAAAGGGAAAAACCTAGAAGGCCAAGAAAATTGACAATAACCCTGTTGATTATTCTCAATAATAGAGCATATATCTATCCATATTCCTTTTGATACAAGTAAATGGTTCTATAAACTCATGGAACCTGAGGGACTATCTAAGGAAGGAGTTAGAAATTCTAATCCAAACAGGATTGCGGGTGAATGATAAGAATAAGAATCTCAAATATGAAAGTATATTCAGTTGTGCAGAGGAACTTCAAGCAAGCCAAGTAATGCATATCATAGATTTTATAACCTAGATTAGATTCTAGAAAAAATTCTATCAAGCATAGGCTCCAAACAGGTTGAGCTAGTTGATGTTTGTGAGTTGATTGACAAGAACTCCTTCAAGTCCTATGCAAAGTATTTTATTTTGAACATAATGCACAAAGACATGAAAGAAGATAAGTTCAAAGGTGAGGAAGCACAACCTACCCTACAATCAAATGGCTACAAGCCCCTACATCTAGTGAGATAAATACACTCGAAGGTAAATTTTGGACCTACGTTGCTATGTGCCATGAAAATCTCAACTGAAATTTCAATTTATCTATTGCAGTTATGTTTATTTTTTTATACTATTATTAACTATATTAGTTGGAGGTCCATATGTCTATAATACATAACAAGTGACGAATTCACAATGAATGTAGCAGATAGTGAACAATATATGTCTATGAAAGTCTTCTTAGTTAGTGTTGGTGGCACATGATATGGAATTCATGTGTGTAGATTGGTGGGCCTACTTTATATATTACTGGTAAAAGAGAGTAAGAGGCAAAAAATATCATAGAAAAGAATCCATCTTGATGAATATGTGTATTGGAGATAATATGGAATATATGAGGGCTACAAAAACTTACACGGGGCTAGGATAAACCATGGTTGTTCCCAAACTACCATTAAAATTTAACACAAAAATATTTTCCAGAAGTTCCTAGGTTTTTGATGGATCTGCAATTTTCATAAATAAATGAAGTCATTTTCCATGTACGTCCAAATTAAATGTCTAGTTGTGCTAAACAGAAATATGAAATCTAGAAATTTGAGTTTCCAAAAATTAATTGAAAAACATCCAATCTACAAATGGTTTAAGTAACAGATCACATACTTCCTCCAACGGGATCCATACTATGGTAAGAAACCATGACCTTGTCAGTCAGGATTTTAGTTTTCTCCCATTAAATTATCTCTTTTTCACCACTGCATTCATCAATTCCAACAAATATTGCTAGTTAGTTAAAGCAGTAGATCACAGGGTCGCACCCCTTGGTAGAAAAACAAAGGCCTTGATTTAAAGGCTCGTAAATGCAAGCAAGGGTTGATCAATAATTGATCGAATGATATAGTATACCTGTAAACCAATGATTAATAAGGTTGATTGTTGTCATCTTGGAGATTCTTAGTAATTCCTTTGACATCTCCTAATTTGGTATATTTCGTTCAACGTTGTCTCTATCTATGCCCTGCTGGAATGTTTGCACGCACTAGCTGACCGACATTTGATTGTTAGTTGTTGCATGATCATACCTAGGAAACACTACGTTTCCCACAAATTCTCAGGGAAGTGGTGTATTCATCCTTATTATTGTGAAAATTCTACTGCAATGTATTGGTTTATTTTATCCTACTTGATTTAATTTATACAAGTTATTTTCATAAATTAGATTCACAAAATACCAAAAATAAACACAACTACAACCTACACACGCAGATCATTTAATAAATAGTTCACTCATGCAACAAAGTGACCCATGGATTTTTGGACATAAGTCCCCAGAAAAATCGAAAGTGGGAAAACTTGTTCGACAGATATGAGGGTTTTATTATTAAGTCATTTTGAGTATAGAAAATATGGGTTCCAACCTTGGAAAATGTGACAAAGAATAAAATATATAAGATATCAAGCTAACATGAAGATCTAGTGCCAAATATCTGACTGATCCACACCCTCAAATGGGATTTACAGGACTCGGCCTGGATCTGACCCTAGAAACCCTCAACACTGCCCCAGAAGCCTCAGCGTCAGCCCTGCTACCCTCAAATGCCACTACACTACACCAGAAGGGACGTCATCACCCCTGGAAGAGTCTCATAGCATCATGTTGGTGCTAAAAGGCCCTCTGCATGTTTTTTGAAGCCTCCTAGTGCCTCTGCATTGTCTTGTGCATCACCTACGTAGCGGTTAAGAAGCACCCGCATAGTTGTTACCTTGCCTCTTTGCGATGTCCTTGATATGTTCCTCTTGCCTCTTATTGTATCTTGGTTCTTGGAATCAGATCATTCCCTCATCCAATACTACCCATCACTGCATGAAATTCCAATAGAAATTCTTAGCAAACCCGCCCTAGAATTCCATATCTATTCCTCAGTTCTATAGAAATTGTGTGTGTTCAACTGACCCTCAAGCCTTTCTCTTATACTTTTTCATTGAACCATTCAATGGCCGAGATTAAATCATCCATAAATGTTTAAGATTAAAAGGTTGCTTGATCCTTATGACTTAAGACAATTTCAGCACATGTGTTAATTAATTCACTTTAATTATTTTATTTTCCTAAGTTAGACTTAGGAAATCCATTAAAAATAATCAATTATTTGAATAAATTCAACACAACTTGAAATTTCTCAAATCCATTTTTGGGTCTTATAGATCAACTATACTGTAGTCCCTCTAAATAATTTGGGACCTAGAGAACAATTGATACTACCCCAAATAGACAAAGTATCAACACTCCCTCTTAGCATCATAAGTGTGCTCTAGCAACACGTCACACCATACATTACAAGATCTTGAGTATAGGATCTGTGATGTTGATGCTTGGCCTGCTGCCCTCCATATACTGTAGTGTTTCTCTCTACATTGCTACCCATGCCACTACCACTGACACTGCAACATCTGTACTGTAGCTCCCTCTCAAATTGTTGCATCATGCTGCCTATAGCACTGCTACTCCTAACTACTGCACTGCAACTCAGTTGCTGAGAAGTAAGGAACTGAAAGAATCTACCCGACTGTTTGACAAACAAGTCATGTTTCCCCTCACCATTAAAGCCTCCTAGATGCTAAATCAAGTTGTCCCCTAGGAGACACTGTCATGCTGCAACACTACACTGCGTGAGCCCTGTTTCTCTACACTGCTAAAGTCCCACCAGCCTGTCTATGTTGCAGCCTCCACACTATTACTACCTCTGCATCACGTTGTTCACTCCTCAACTTTTCAGTTCCCTCTTGCTCTTCAATGTGGTTATTTTAAACCATCTCCTGACTCATCTCGCTACTGTCTTAAGGCTATTGTAGCTCGTATGTGATCCAAGAGTAGGGCTGAATCAAGGATCCCACCGCCCAATTTGGATACTCTATATATCCATGTCACCCTACCTCTTCTCTTGAGGTGCATGAGCACTCATGGCTGCATCATCATAAGAGCCATTATCATTTTCTACTGGAGCCTTGTAATCAGAAGCTCCTTTTTCCTTCTTCTTAAGACAACTGTTGGTGAAATGACCAAGATCACCACCATTAAAGCACCAGACCTTGGAGAGGTCCTTCTTCTTCCTCCCTTTCTTCTTTTCCCTTGATTCAAGGGTTGCATCCTCCTCTTCTTCTTTCTTGACTCTGGCTGATATGCTTCCTCCACTGTTGGATTGCTGCTTGGTGATCCTCCTAATTTCCTCTTAGCGAAGAATAGCCCACATATCTACCCATGATGGTAGCGCAGCCCTTCCCATAATGCTCTAGACAAACATTTCCCATTCTTTTGAGACAACATTCAAGGTCATCCTCACTAGGAGCCCTTTATCTAGATTAGCACCCATGCTAATCAGCTGGTCACGGATATCTTGAAGTCTGAAGAGGAATGGATCAATCTCTTCACCCTTCATCATTTGGAACATCCACATTTGAATTTCAAGAAGCATTCTTCTTTGCACAAGACCTCCTTGGTATATCACTTACAATGCTGACCACCTGTCATGTGATGTATTATTACTAGTCACATGAGGAATGATGTTATCCTTGATTCCATCTATGGTCAACCTCTTTTTCCATGCTTGATTTTCTTCATACTTCTTGAGTGGATCTCCATCACTTGGTACAATAAGTGTCTTCTTTACATGATCTTTGATACCATACTCATCCAAAAATCAAAGGATTATGGTCTTCCAGGTAACATACTTGGACATGTCATCCAATATATATTGATCTTTCAATCCATTTCGAGCAATATTTTCTCATATCTAAAGGAAAAAATACTTTTCCCTCTGGATCTAGGTTTCTTGGTGACTAGAAACCCTCTAGTAACTACTTATTTTTGAAAGATGACTTCCCTCTTGGAAATATTCTACCAAAAATAAAATAGAAAGTATTATTCGATCCTCCTGATCAAATCTCAGATCTGTTTGGCTTAGATCTACTGAATGACTGTCTTCCGCCCACCTTAGTTGCCTTAGCTAGGCACAATTCTTCACCTACAGAATCTCTACCCCACAAGCACTGTTGAAGATTTGAAACACTACTTCTAGAACTCGGTTGAATTCTTCTAAAACATGGGAAGTGACTGGACAACATCCCCCTCGCTGGCCCAGTGTAGACCCAGTGTGGCTCAGAAGTGAACTGTGTAACCCCAAACTAGGTGATCCAGTCCTTATGCTACCCTGGGATGGGTCTCCATAAGCCTAGAGGCCTTATGCAACTTCAACATTGTCTCATCGATCTGCTTTCCCTTGCTATCAAGATGCCATTTCCGGATCTACTGCTTCTTCTGCCACCCTACTGAAAAAATAATTCTTCAGCTGATTGTTGGAGATTTAGTTTGGTCTTCTATCCCTCTGATACCATGTGAAAATTCTACTGGATTTTATTGGTTTATTTTCTCCTACTTGATTTAATTTATACAAGTTATTTTCAAAAATTAGATTCATAAAATACCAAAAATAAACATAACTACGGCCTACACATGTAGATAATTTACTGAATAATTCACTCATGCAACAAAGTGACAAATGGATTTTTGGATATAAGTCCCCAAAAAAACCCAAAGTGGGAAAACCGATTAAGCATATATAAGGGTTTTATTATTAAGTAGTCTTGGGTCCAGCAAATCTGGGTTCAAAACTTGTAAAACCTAACAGAGAATAGAAGATATAATATCTGTAGCTAACCTGAAGATCTAGTGCCAAATATCTGACTGATTCACTCCCTCAAACGAGATTTATAGGACTCAGCCCAGATCTGACCCTAGATACCCTCGGCGTTGCCCCTGAAGCCTCAACATCATCCCTGCTACCCTCAAATGCCACTGCGCTACACCAGAAGGGACTGCGTCACCTGTAGAAGGGTCTCACAACCTCATGTTGGCCCTAAAAGGCCCTCTACATGATTTCTCAAGCCTCCCAGTGCCTCTGCACTGTCCTGCGTAGCAGCTGTGCAACACCTACATAGTTGCTGCCTTGCCTCTCTACAATGTCCTTGAGCTGCTCCTCTTGTATCTTGTTGTCTCTTGGCTCTTGGAATCAGATCATTTCCTCAGCCAATACTACCCCTCATTGCAGGAAATTCCAATGGAAATTCTTAGCAAACCTGCCCTAGAATTCCAAATCTATTCCTCAGTTCTATAGAAATTGTGTGTGTTCAACTGACCCTCAAGCCTTTCTCTTATAATTTTTCGTTGAACCCTCAACGACCGAGATTAAATCATCCATCAACGGCTAAGAATAAAAGATTGCTTGATCCATGTGACTTAAGACAATTTCAGCACATGTGTTAATTAATTCATTTTAATTATTTTATTTTCCTAAGTTAGACTTAAGAAATCCATTAAAAATAATTAATTATTTGAATAACTTGAACACAACTTGAAATTTCTCAAATCCATTTCTGGGTCTTGTATATCAAGTGTACTCTAGTCCCTCCACAAATTTTAGGACTAGAGCACAACTGATGCTACCCCAAATACACAAATTCTCAACAATTATGTACATTGCAAATAACACTACGCACGTTTTCTCCTAGTGGCTCTTGAGGAAGAGTTTAGGGTGAAAAAGGCCTTATGACATAATTATAATGTTGGGTTTCCATGGATTAGGGGAATGATTTAAAAAGTGAACTCATGTAGTTTTTATATGAATTTGCATTTTAAAGAAATTATAAAGACTTTTACGTCTAAGGTACATACATATTTCTCTTAATTTAACATTTCTCGATAATACATATTTCTCAAAAATCTAACATTGATTGACAATGATATTTCCAGTGATAAATTCTAAAATATATAAAATTATTATATTTTATTGGTTATTTTTTGTTTAATTTAGCTGTAAAATTTCCACCATGTAAGTGTGTTGAATTTATGTATGTAGCCAAAAATTGATTTCGAATAACAAAAATCAAAATTTAACCCCCCAAAAAAAATTAGATTAAAAAATAAATCCAAAATATTCAACAATTAAACAATGCATATAAAATCATGTAGATGTAATTAAATAAAAAATAAATCACCATATATAAAATAATAAAATATTATATTAATCATACAATTATTACAAAAAAATTATATTTAATATACATTCTAACTAATAATTTAATAAAAAATGCAAATTATTATAAAAAAAATTATATTATATCATTATTTATGGTTTCTCTATACAATATCCTACACAAAGCACAGCATATGTATTTGAATTATATTTAAATAAAACATACCCCCGATCAGCGTGTGGCAAGGGCACAAATCCAAACGCGGAATGATGAAGGTATTGAAGGTAATCTTGTAAGGTGGGTAGACTAGCCTAGCCCAGAGCAAGTGGCAGGGCATCGACGGCGAGGGAGGCCATGTGGGGGGGGGTGGGGCGGTTTGCTCCTTCCAAGGATGGCTCCACGCGAGGAATAAGGATAGAGTAGATAGGATGAACCACATGGTTTTTATTAGATATGTCTAGTTCTTTGCATGCATAATGAGGAAGGTGGTGAAGTTGGGTGCGACAGAGACCGGAGGGGTTGAACGAGACTTTTTCATCCTGGAACATCGCTTCGAGGCTCAAGGCTATGTAAATTTCTATGTTTCTCCAACACCCCTATTTATGGATCAATTTAAGGTCTACATGATGAATGTAGTTAATAGGGTGACTGAAATGTGAAGCATTATTTTGTTGCACGATTGGGTGTATGGGGATATCGTAGGGAGAAATCTGTGAAAATGTTAGTTGATTTCTATTTTTTTGGGGATTATTTTATGTAGGATGGAGTATGGGGACAGGGGCATGGTATTAGAAGGCTGGGAAGACTGGAAAAAGCCCATGTTAGCCAGACGAAATCTGGGGAGGAGATTTGAAAATAGGAATTCGACTGGTCGTCTGGATTCCAGAGCACGATTTTGGTAGCTGGGAGTATGGTATCTGTAAGGGAAGAGGATTCCTCTTCTAGAGGATACCCTGACAAATCTGGGCTTTTTGTTGGGGACGAGGGGTCTAGGTCATGGTCGGGTGGTTATACTGTTAGTCAGGTCTGTTGCGGCCAACCTGGGTGACCTCTCCATGGTATCGGGGGTAAGGGAGTTGGGTCTCATTCGGGAGTATACACAAAGAGTTCGGTTTTTCAATTGTATAAGAATTGCATTGAATTGTTAATTATGTGTTCTATGAAAACTCGCTCTGTCTTTATGATAGCCTCCAGAAGGGAGACCAAGACCTCAAGTGGAAAAGCACGGGCCCTTGAATTTTTGTGTCCCTCACTACAATCGAGCATTATGAAATGGAGCGAGTGAAGGCAGTGAAGGATTAAGTAGGAGGGGTGAAATGACGACAAACATGGAAAATATGTCAACAAAAGGAAATGGGAGGATCATCCACATGGGCTCCTAGACGGTCTAGGTGTATGTATCAGGCTGACCACATTGCAAAAGCAACCCTCACGTACATACAGGAAATACCTTCCCAGGTGAGGAAGTTTATTGCAAAATCGGTGGAAGCTCTCACTCGTCAAGCTGAGGAGGAGGAAATAATTGTGGAAGGATAACTGATAGTGCCTGATCCAGGCAACGCTAGAGGCACAATAGCTTAATATCAAAAACTTTGCATTTATACTGGTGAATGAAATACTTGGTGGGAAAATTGATCATGCACACCATTGATTTTATGCAAGTAGATTCACCAATTCAGGAGATTCAGACGGATTTTTAGTTGCTACAATTTCAAGTCCAGTGACAGAACACCCAATTGAGTAGAATTGAGAAGTTCCTGAAGAACCTGCAGCAAAAAGAGATGCCTGGGTCCAGTGATAAATACTTGGAGCCTATTTAATCCTTAGAGGGCTGAGTTGGTTTTAGTCTTGATTTCTTTACTATTTATGTTAATATCTATATTTATGTCCTCGTTGTTAAACTATGTAAGTAGTAGGCTAGTGTCCAGTTTGTCAAACTATGTCAAAGTCACGAACATTGCAGCTTTAAAAGATGAATATTATAGACTTAAATTTTTCTTCTTTTGGATGGATTACAATGCCTTTCGATGGCCAACAAATCTAGTTTCCTAGCAGGGCAGGTTGAGGTCTCGGAAGAGATTATATCATGTAATCTTCCCTTTTGAAAATGAATTTCAAAAGCAGTCCTACTTAACTTACAAAAAAAATATTTAAATAAAAAATAATACATATGACCCTACATTCATTGATACCAATCAGAGATATTAGTTGTCCTCATTGTTTTTTTGACAACTAAAAATTATGATAGGTTTTCTCACTGTGTAAAAAAATATAACCCATGATTTTTCTATATACACTGTGAAAAATTTTAACATTTAAACAATGCATATAAAATCATGTATACATATAATTAAATAAAAAATAAATCACCATATATGAATAATAAAAAGTTATATTACTCATACAATTATTACAAAGAATTATTTAATCTATATTCTAACCAATAATTTAATAAAAAAATGCAAATTATTATGAAAAAATATATTATATCATTATTTATGGGTTCTCTATACATATTGTACAAAAAAAAATAATATATGTATTTTAATTATGTTTCAGTAAAACATAATCTATATCAACATTGGCCCATAATAGCTAGAGATGGTCTTCCTCACTCTTGGTTTGACAACTAAATTATGATAACTTTTCCCACTGTGTAAAAAAAAACATAACCTATGTATTTTCTATATACACTATGAAAAAATTTAACATTTAAACAACGCATTTAAAATCATATAAATAAAAAACAAATCACCATATATAAAATAATAACAAACTATATTAATCATATAAATATTACAAAGAATCATATTTAATCTATATTCTAACCAATAATCTAATAAAAAATGCAAATTATTATAAAAAATTATATTATATCATTGTTTATGGTTTCTCTATAAGTTATTCTACACAAAACATAATATATTTATTTTAATTACGTCGTAAGGTGTTCCTCATTGAAAAAAACTCCCCCCTTGGAAAACAACTCTCCGTGTAGCTACCTATACCATCAGATCTAATGTTAGACAAAATTGAAAATGTGTACAATGTCTAAGTAATAGTTAGTATCGAACTCCCCTCCCATACCACCTATGTAGTTGTGAGTCATTTATTTTAATGCTAGATGATATAAATAATTTATGCCATCAGATTGATTGAAAATCGATATTTGTTAGTTACAATTCATTTCCAAATATTCTTAACCATCATTTATAAATCTTACAAGCTTGGTTAAGGCTGACAGTTATTCTATATGAAGCATATTCAACATTGAAAAAACACCCAAGCTAATATGGCTATCCTGGAACATGATCATCTCACGCAACACAACATCTATGAATTTGTATAGGGAGATCAGCAATATATGGGATTTCCTTACAAAACTAAGGTGGAAGACAAGACACAATTTACACCACCAACAAGGCTACCTTGCACGAGTAGATACAGTTCCACCACAAAATTTCACTGGTAAGCTATCAACCATATCAGTTTATTTTAGATTGAACATGAGAGGTCTTTTCACCTAAATTTTTATTCGTTCTTTTCAAAATTTGAGATTAGTGTCAAGTGAATTATAATTATAACTCGTACTGTGTGGATTAACCAATGAATATGTCACAGGCAGATTCGAGTTAACATCAATTGACGCAAATTTAGATATTTATTCTACAAATATCCTTTTTAGTATTATTAAATTTCATCTTGTGTAAGTTTTGTGTTGTCAAATATTATATGAATTATTGTTCAAGTATAAATTCATGGTTTTATATTTGCTACTATCACAACGATGTAGATGAAAGTGTTGTCGTCTAAGTTGTTTTTCTTCTGCCAGACTGAACCTCCTAAGGTTGGAAAATATGTGATAGTTCTTAGCGAAAGAATTGTGCAGCACATGGAAAATAGAATGTTGGAATTTGAAAATAGATTGAAGAAAGTAGGGTTGGTTTTTAAATTTACTACCCCGTCGAGAGTTAATGCACTTCTTTCATTGCCAAAAATTGGCAAACTGGACTCTTAGAATTTGAATTTATGATAAGCATATTTGTGGAGATGATGGGTTGTTCGAGCTTCAAATGCTACGAGTACAGATGAGCATATTTTGTAGTAGGCTCCATGGAGGTTGTTAGAGCATCTGAATCTCGATGAGAAGAGTTCGTATTAATATTTCACACAACATAAAAGGGAAGAAAAGGCAGAACAAAAAGTTGATGGAATGGAGTTGAGTATTCGTTGATTCCACTTATTATAAAAAATGATCCTCTTCGTGGAAGTAAAAATTAAGAATCTGCTTAAATTAGAAAGGGAAATCCAGTGACCATTTATGTGGGGATGAAAGCATAAATACCAGAAGCCATCCTATTAGGCATTCATCAAATGGGAAATCTAATTTTATTACCCACATGTTTCTTTATGTGGAAGAAAGGTATAAGTGTAAAATCATATAATTGGAATCTTCATTTCCATATTGGGTGTAACTATATCTTGATTGATTGACATTTATAATGAAAATCAGGGGAAAAAAGAAAAGAAGGAAAGAAAGAAAGAAAAAGAAAAAAGAAAAAGGAAAAAAGAAAAAAAAAAGGAAACAAAAAAAAAGGAAGTACAAAAATCACTATACATAGTAAATCATTCTTTCCAAAATATCAAACATCTCATATTACTCTATAATAATGACTAGAATATATATACAATAAATTTATTAAATTATGATTACAATTAATAGAATATTCTTGCAATAAATTTATATAATTATGATTGCAATGTTGTAATTATGATTGCAATAATTTTTTATATGTCACGATTCTTCTCAAATTTATGCCTTGTGGTGTTTCCTTTGCAACATCTCGTGCAATTGCTAGTTTATACCCTTTTATATTCTCTCATTAACTTTCAGCTCCGTTTACCCTTTATTTTATGCTTAGTATATTATGTAATTTTCCCCTTAATATATATCTCACAATATTAACACACTTGGTATGGTATTACTCCCAATAAAACCTGTGACTAATAATTCTTTCCAACAAAAAGTAATCCCTATAACCCTATATTATTTATAAAACACATCTTTTAAATTATTAGGTATAATATGTTATTTCTCCGCATTACAAATTAAGAATAACATCCTTGGAATAGAGAAGACTACAAATACCAAAAATGATAAGAAAAAAGCACCCTGATAACTTAGTTTTTAAAATAAAATATTTATATTTAAAATATAAATTTTAAGAACAGTTCATAAACAAAAATATAATTTTTAAAATATACCTCTTAAAACTTAATTTTCATTCAATCCAATAAAGAAAATTATGGTATACATAAAGGTCTTTTATGGAAATTTTAGTTGGCCTTTTTATGTAAAATTTAGTTTCGTTTAACCCATTGAAATTCACTTGAAACATATTTTCATTCAAATGTGAACTTTGACTTAGAGGCTGACTTTCACTTGCATGCTACATTGAGCACATGTGGAGCTTTGACAATTTGAAAGCATGATATAGGGTCGTTGACAATGTGAGAGCATGAAATAGGATCGGGGTCCGCATTCACGACTAGCAACGCAATAATCTCTTGTGAATCGACCCATATATAAATGGACTATGCGGCGGCTCCCCTACTGCAGATCTCAAGACTACGATCTTGACTTCTCTTTCCTCCGCTGGGTTCTATGCTAGCATCGCTTATCATTGTCCCAAAACTCCAAACATTAATTTCTTTATTTGCATGGCAAATGCACAATGTATAATTTTTTAATGTTCAAATTGTATTTATTTTAATTTAAATAGATTATTACATATATTAGATTGGTATTTTTGGTTAATTAATATAATTATAAATATATTTTAAAATATTTTATTCATAACTTATATGAGATATTTTTGAAATATATAAGGTTTAAATATGTTATTTATACATTTTTTTTATTTTTAATTATTTTACATAAAATTATATTAAGTTTTTTTTTCAGGAAGAAAAAACGCTCGTTTATATATTGCACCAGTATATATGTCCAGAAGTAAACATTTTAGTCCAAGAGCCAATATAGGCAATTAATTAAAAGACTATAATATTTTGATCAAAGAAGCGAGTTCAATATTGGAAAATAACACCTTTCTTATTAAATATTTTCTGTTTGAACTTAAAATAGCATCTTTGAAGATTGAGAGGAAATCTATATTAGAAATGTTATAGAATCTGTAAATTTGGCATATTCTAATTTTTTGGCATAATATAAGTAATATCTGTTTATATTCTAGATTTTAATGATATTTTTTTTACTAATTTTTATATTTAGTGATTTTATATATCTCACCATTAAATTTTATGCTTTAAGTTGTTTCTTTTGCAACATCTAATATAATTGCTAGTTAAAAAATATTTTATTTTTATTTTAAGAAAGACAAAGATAATTACACATAACCTTCATACTATAAAATCTACAAAATATGACCTTTATCAAATATAATAAAACCACAATAATATGAGCTAAATATTTATTTATATGAATTTGATCGCGAAATTGAAATAATAGACATTAAATTGTAAAACATAAGGAAAATTTGATATAAAAACTTTTTTTTTAATTGAAAGTTGTCCAAGACCAACAAACACGCAAAATTCTGAAGTTTAAACCCACGTGAAAAGTTGGCCCGCAAGAGCAATCACCCAAAAATCTCGAGGTAACAGACCACGTGAAAACTAGGTCGCTGAATAAAATTATTCCCTGGAAGCTGAATCTCCGTTCTTCAAAGCAGCCATGGTTTCGGCGAGAGGGCGATTCAATGTTTCGGGAAGTTTGAAGGCCAGTACACCTCCTACAACTCCGGAAGCGGCAATGATTGCAAAGGCAGTGACGGATTTACAGTTGCCATCGTCAGTACCAGCGGCGCTATTATGGCGCCCATTTGCCCGGCCTGGCTCGCCAGCCCCAAAGCTGCGTTTCTCACCACTGTGGGAAACAGTTCGCACGTGTAAACGTATAACAAGTTGTCCATCGCCGCCGCGCAGAATATTCCTGCCAGGCTACACGCCAGCCTTACGCCGTTGAGAATTGACTTCATTTTCCCCGCTGCCGGGCCGGGAATATAGATGAGAGCCGACGTCAAACCTCCTAACACACAAGAAACTCCGCTTAACAGCATCAAGGAGATGAGCATAGTCCGCCTTCCGAATTTGTTTAGCATGGTTGCAGTAAGGGCATATCCAGGAATCTCTGCAATTCCGTTAAGGAAAACGCTCAGATACAAATTGGTACCAAGATTTCCCATGTTCAGGCTCAATCCATAGTAGACCATAGCGCAGGCCAGCCATATCAACGTCATTGCAATCATTCTCCCGCGCGTTACGGGCGACTTGAAAACGTCCACAAGGCTTCCCGATGACTCGCCAGTCTCTGTGGCGTCGCTTTCGTCTCCGTCCAAGGCCAGCGAAACTCCCGCTGGAATCGACTTCCCGTTCGTCTCCGCGATCGATCTCATGACCTCCATGGCCGCCTCCAGTTTGCCCTTTACCAGGTACCACCGTGGAGATTCCCAGAGGAATGGCACAACCAAGAGGCAATAAAAGGCGGAAGGGATCGATGTCACGACGTAAAGAAGTCTCCAAGTGTTAGCAAAGTAGGCCAGACCAGAGAGCATCGCGACGCCGAAGGAAAAGAAGCAGAGCGCCGACATTCCTACCGGGCCTCTCCTGGACGGGCCAATAGGCTCCGTCGCCAAAACAAAGGACGATAATCCTACGCCGCCGTTGGTTATTCCCGTCAATAAACGGAGTGTCAAATAAACCCAGAAATTAGGGGACATTGCCGTCAGTAAGCCTAGGGTGGCGCTGCCAAAGCAAACCAAGCTCAATACTCCCTTTCTTCCTGGGGAAGAATCCGACAATCGTCCAAACAGCCCTGCGCCTGCAGTCATATAAACATCAACATCAAAATACTTCACTAAACATATTTAAAATTAAAAATACATAAGTGTCACTCAATTATTGTTCGTTTTAAATTAATAATAAATAACAAAATAAACTAACATACATGGAAAAGTCGAACATGATTTTTAAAAGTTATGGACAAGATTTTTAATTAGAGAGATTTATTAATTTTTGAGACATATAAATATGTGTGGTTACATGATTAATAAGTCAATGACTTATGAATTATATATATATATATATATATATATATATATATATATATATATATAATCAATTTAATTAAATTGATGTTATTAGTTATTTTGAATAATAAAAAAAATTAAAAGATAATCAATTTAATTAAAAGAAAAGAGTAAAAATAACATAAGTATTTGAAATATAAATATTAATCTATTATCAAATTTATTATGATTTTTCTAAAATTGATTTTCAAAAGTTAAATATCTACCATCTACTTAATAATTATTATTATAAATAAATCAAGGAATTTTCCATGTAAATCCAAATTAAATATCTAGTTGTGCTAAACAGAAATATGAAATCTAGAAATTTGAGATGCCAAAAATTAATTTAAAAACATCCAATCTACAAATGTTTTAAGTAACAGATCACATACTTCCTCCGACATACTTCCTCCGACAGGATCCATACTATGGTAGGAAAACATGATCTCGTCAGTCAGGATTTTAGTTTTTTCCCATTAAATTATCTCTTTTTCACCATTGCATTCATCAATTCCAACAAATATTACTATTTAGTCAAAGCAGTAGATGACGGGGTCACACCCCTTGGTAGAAAAACAGAGGCTCTGATTTAAAGGCTTAAAATTCAAACAAGGGTTGACCAATAATTGATTGAATGATATAGTATACCTCTAAACTAATGATTAATAAGGTTGATTGTTGTCATCTTGGAGATTCCTAATAATTCCTTTGACATCTCCTAATTTGGGATATTTCGTTCGTCACTGTCTCTATCTATGCCCTGCTAGAATGTTTGCACGTGCCAACTGACCGACATTTGATTATTAGTTGTTGCATGATCATACCCAGGAAACACTATGTTTCCCACAAATTCCTAGGGAAGTGGTGTATTCATCCTTATTATTGTGAAAATTCTAATGTAATGTATTGGTTTATTTTATCCTACTTGATTTAATTTATACAAGTTATTTTCAGAAATTAGATTCAAAAAATACCAAAAATAAACACAACTAAAACCTACACACGCAGATCATTTACTGAATATTTCATTCATGCAACAAAGTGACAAATGGAGTTTTGGACATAAGTCCCCAGAAAAACCCAAAGCGGGAAAATTGGTTCAGCAGATATGAGGGTTTTATTATTAAGTCATTCTGAGTATAGCAAATCTGGGTTCCAACCTTGGAAAACATGACAAAGAATAAAATATATAAGATATGAAGCTATCCTGAAGATCCAGTGCCAAATATCTGACTAATCCACACCCTAAAATGGGATTTATAGGACTTAGCCCGGATTTGACCCTAGAAACCCTCAACACTACCCCTGAAGCCTCAGCGTCAGCCCTGCTACCCTCAAATGCCACTACGCTGCACCAGAAGGGACTACGTCACCCCTGGAATGCTCATAGCCTCATGTTGGCACTAAAAGGCCCTCTATGTGAATTTTGAAGCCTCTCCGTGCCTCTGCATTTTCTTGTGCATCACCTCCGTAGCGGTTGAGTAGCACCTGCGTAGCTGTTTCCTTGTCTCACTACGTTGTCCCTGATATGTTACTCTCGCCTCTTGTTGTATCTTGGTTCTTGGAATCAGATCATTCCCTCAGCTAATACTACCCATCACTGAATGAAATTCCACTAGAAATTCTTAGCAAACCCACCCTAGAATTCCATTTCTATTCCTCAGTTCTATAGAAATTGTGTGTGTTCAACTGACCCTCAAGCCTTTCTCTTATACTTTTTCGTTGAACCCTTCAATGGCAGAGATTAAATCATCCATCAACATCTAAGATTAAAAGGCTACTTGATCCATGTGACTTAAGACAATTTTAGCACATGTGTTAATTAATTCACTTTAAGTATTTTATTTTCCTAAGTTAGACTTAGGAAATGCATTAAAAATAATCAATTATTTGAATAAATTGAACACAACTTGAAATTTCTCAAATCCATTTCTGGGTCTTATAGATCAAGCACACTCTAGTCCCTCTAGAGAATTTGGTACCTAGAGAACAATTGATACTACCCCAAATAGACAAAATCTCAACACTCCATCTTAGCCTCATAAGTGTGCTCTTGCAATACGTCACACCATACATTACAAGATCTTGAGTACTGGATGTGTGACGTTGATGCTTGGCCTGCTGCCCTCCATCTATTGCACTGTTGCTCTCTGCACTTCTGCCCATGTCACTACCACTGACATTGCAACATTTGTATTGTAGCTCCCTCTCAAATTGTTGCATCATGCTGCCCATAGCATTGCTACTCCTAACTACTGCACTGAAACTCAATTGCTGAGAAGTAAGGAACTGAAAGAATCTACCCAACTGTTTGACGGACAAGTCAAGTTTCCCCCCACCACTAAAGCCTCCTGGATGCTAAATCAAGTTGTCCCCTTGGAGACACTGTCATGCCGCAACACTGCACTACATGAGCCCAATTTCTCTACATTGCTAAAGTCCCATCAGCATGTCTGTGTTGCCACCTCCAAGTTATGATTGTCTCTGCATCACGTTGTTCACTCTTCAACTCTTCATCTCCCTCTTGCTCTTCAATGTGGTTATTTTCAACCATCTCCCGACTCATCCTGCTACTGTCTTAAGGCTCCTGTAGCTCGTATGTGATCCAAGAGTAGAGTTCACTCAAGGACCCTACCACCCAATTTGGATACTCTATATATCCATGTCACCCTACCTCTTCTCTCGAGGTGCATGAGCATTCATGGCTGCATCATCATCAGAGCCATTGTCATTTTCTACTGCAGCCTTGGAATTAGAAGCTCCTTTGTCCTTCTTCTTAGGAAAATTGTTGGCCAAATGACCAAGATCACCACCATTAAAGTACGAGACCTTGGAGAGGTCCTTCTTCTTCCTCCCTTTCTTCTTTTCCCTTGATTCAAGGGTTGCATCCTCCTCTTCTTCTTTCTTCACTCTGGCTGATACGCTTCCTCCACTATTGGATTATTTCTTTTTTATCCTCCTAATCTCCTCTTAGCGAAGAATATCCCACATATCTACCCATGATGGTAACGCAGCCCTTCCCATAATGCTCTGGACAAACATTTCCCATTATTTTGAGACAAAATTCAGGGTCATCCTCACTAGGATCCCTTCATTTGGATTAGCACCCATGCTAATCAGCTGGTCACATATAGCTTGAAGCCTGAAGAGGAATGGATCAATCTCTTCACCCTTCATCATTTGGAACATCCACATCTGAATTTCAAGAAGCATTCTTATTTGCATAGAACCTCCTTGGTACATCACTTACAATGTTGAGCACATGTCATGTGTTGTATTATTAGTAGTCACATGGGGAATCACGTGATCGTTGACTCCGTCTATGATCAACCTCTTTGTTCGTGCTTTATTTTCTTCATACTTCTTGAGTGGATCTCCATCAACTGGTACAACAAGTGTCTTCTCTACATGATCTTTGAGACCATACTCATCCAGAACTGAGAGGATTATGGTCTTCCAGATAACATAGTTGGACATGCCATCCAATCTATCATGATCTGTCAATCCATTTTGAGCCATCTTTGCTTAGATCTGAAGCAAAAAATACTTTTCCCTCCGGATCTAGGTTTCTTGGTGACTAGAAACCCTCTAGTAACTACTTCTTTCTAAAAGTTGACTTCCCTCTTGGAAATATTCTACCAAAAATCAAACAGACGGTATTATTTGATCCTCTTGATCAAATCTCAGATTTGTTTGGCTCAGATCTGCTGAATGACTGTCTTCCTCCCGCCTTATTTGCCTTAGATAGGCACAATTCTGCAACTATAGAATCTCTACCCCACAAGCACTGTTGAAGATTTGAAGCACTACTTCCAGAACTTGGTTGAATTCTTCTGCAACAAGGGAAGTGAATGGACAACATCCTCCTCACTGGCCCAGTGCAGATCCAGTGTGGCTCAGAAGTGGACTGTGTAACCCCAAACTAGGTAATGCAGTCTTTATGGTACCCTGGGAAGGGTCTCCGTAAGCCTAGAGGCCTTCTGCAATTTCAACGTTGTCTCATCGATCTGATTTCCCTTGCTATCAAGATGCCATTTCCGGATCTACTGCTTCTTCTGCCACTGTACAAAGAAAATAATTCTTTAGATGATTGTTGGAGATTCAGTTTGATCATCTATCCCTCTGATACCATGTGAAAATTTTGCTAGAGTTTATTGGTTTATTTTATCCTACTTGATTTAATTTATACAAGTTATTTTCAAAATTTAGTTTCAGAAAATACCAAAAATAAACATAACTACAACCTACACACACAGATCATTTATTGAATAATTCACTCTTGCAACAAAGTGACACATGGATTTTTGAACATAAGTCCCTAGAAAAACCCAAAGTGGGAAAACTGATTAAGTAGATACAAGGGTTTTATTATTAAGTAGTCTTGAGTCTAGCAAATCTGGGTTCCAACCTTGTAAAACCTGACATAGAATAAAAGATATAATATTTGTAGCTAACCTGAAGATCTAGTGCCAAATATCTGACTGATCCACACCCTCAAATGAGATTTACAGGACTTAGCCCGGATCTGACACTAGAAACCCTCAACGTTGCCCCTGAAGCCTCAACGTCATCCCTGCTACCCTCAAATGCCACTGCGTTGCACCAGAAGGGACTGCGTCACCCCTAGAAGGATCTCACAACCTCATGTTGGCCCTAAAAGGCCCTCTACACGATTTCTAAATCCTCCCAGTTCCTTTGCACTATCCTGCGTAGTGGCTATGCAACACCTGCGTAGTTGCTGCCTTGCCTATCTGCAATGTCCTTGAGCTGCTCCTCTTGCCTCTTGTTTTCTCTTTGCTCTTGGAATGAGATCATTCTCTCAGCCAATACTACCCCTCACTGTAGGAAATTCCACTAGAAATTCTTAGAAAACTTGCCCTAGAATTCCAGATCTATTCCTCAGTTCTACAGAAATTGTGTGTGTTCAACTGACCCTCAAGCCTTTCTCTTATACTTTTTCGTTGAACCCTTCAATGACCGAGATTAAATCATCCATCAACGGCTGAGAATAAAAGACTATTTGATCCATGTGACTTAAGACAAGTTCAGCACATGTGTTAATTAATTCTATTTTATTTTCCTATGTTAAACTTAGGAAATCCATTAAAAATAATTAATTATTTGAATAAATTGAACACAACTTGAAATTTCTCAAATCCATTTTTGGGTCTTGTAGATCAAGTGTACTCTAGTCCCTCCACAAAATTTAGGACCTAGAGCACAACTGATGCTACCCAAAATACACAAAGTCTCAACAATTATGTACATTGCAAATAACACTATGCACATTTTCTCCTAGTAACTCTTGAGGAAGAGCTTAGGGTGAAAAAAGCCTTATGACATAATTATAATGTTGGATTTCCATGGATTAGGGTAACAATTTAAAAAGTGGACTCATGTAATTTTTATATAAATTTGCATTTTAAAGAAATTGTAAAGACTTTTACGTGTAAGGTACATACGTATTTCTCTTAATTTAACATTGCTCGATAATACATATTTCTCAAAAATCTAACATTGATTGATAATGATATTTCCAGTGATAAATTATTGTAGTTTATTGGTTATTTTGGTTTAATTTAGCTGTAAAATTTCCACCATGTAAGTGTGTTGAATTTATGTATGTAGTGAAAAAACTGATTTTGAATAATAAAAATTAGAATTTAACCCAAAAAAATAATTAGATTAAAAAAAAATCCAAAATATTCAACAATTAAACAATGCATATAAAATCATGTAGATATAATTAAATAAAAAATAAATCACCATATATAAAATAATAAAATATTATATTAATCATACAATTATTACAAAGAATTTATATTTAATTTACATTCTAACTAATAATTTAATAAAAAGTGCAAATTATTATAAAAAAAATTGTATTATATCATTATTTATGGCTTCTCTATACAATATTCTACACAAAGCACAATATATGTATTTCAATTATATTTAAATAAAACATACCCCCGATCAGTGTGTGGCGAGGGCACAAATCCAAATGCAGAATGATGAAGGTATTGAAGGTAATCTTGTAAGGTGGGTAGACCAGCCTAGCCCAGAGAAAGTGGCAGGGCATCGATGACGAGGGAGGCCGTGTGGGGGGGGGGGAGTTTCTCCTTCCAAAGACGACACCATGAGACGAATAAGGATAGAGTAGAAAGGATGAACCACATGGCTTTTATTCGGTATGTCTAGTTCCTTACATGCATAATGAGGAAGGTGGTGAAGTTGGGTGTGACAGAGACCAGAGGGGTTGAACGAGACCTTTTCATCCTGGAACATCGCTTCGAGGCTTAAGGCTATGTAAATTTCTATGTTTCTCCAACCCCCCTATATATAGATCAATTTAATGTCTACATGATGAATGTAGTTAATAAGGTGACTGAAATGTGAAGCATTGTTTTGTTGCATGGTTGGGTGTATGGGGATATCGTAGAGAGAAATATGTGCAAATGTTATTTGATTTCTATTTTTTTGGGGATTATTTTATGTAGGATGGAGTATGGGGACAGGGGCAGGGGATTAGAAGGCTGGGAGGACTAAAAAATTCCCATGTTAGCCAGACGAAATCTGGGTAGGAGATTTGAAAAGAGGAATTCGACTGGTTGTCTAGATTCCAGGGCGTGATTTTGGTAGCTGGGAGTGTGTCATCTGTAAGGGAAGAGGATATTTCTCTTCTAGAGGATACCCTGACAAATCTAGGCTTTGTGCTGTGGAGGAGGGGTATGGGTCACGGTCGGGTGGTTATACTATTAGTTGGGTCTGTTGTGGCCAACTTGGGTGACGTCTCCATGGTATGGGGGGTAAGGGAGTTGGGTCTCATTTAGGAGTATACATAGAGAGTCGGGTTTTTCAATCGTATAAGCATTTCACTGAATTGTTAATTATGTTTTCTATGAAAACTCGCTTTGTCTTTGTGACAGCCTCCGGAAGGGAGACCAAGACCTCAAGTGGAAAAGCGCGGGCCTTCGAATTGTTGTGTCCCTCACTACAGTCGAGCATTATTAAATGGCATGGGTGAAGGCGTTGAAGGATTAAGCGGGAGGGGTGAAATGATGACAGACATGGAAAAGATGTCAACAGAAGGAAATGGGAGAATCATCCACACGGGCTCCTAGATGGTCTAGGTGTAAGTCTCAGGTTGACCACATTGGAAAAGCAACCCTCACGTACATACAAGAAATACCTTCCCAGGTGAGGAAGTTTATTGCAAAATCAATGGAAGCTCTCACTCGTCAAGTTGAGGAGGAGGGAATAATTCTGGAAGGATAACTGATAGTGCCTGATCCAGGCAACACTAGAGGCACAATAGCTTAATATCAAAAAACTTTGCATTTATACTGGTGAATGAAATACTTGGTGGGAAAATCGATCATGCACACCATTGATTTTATGCAAGTAGATTCACCAATGCAGGAGATTTTATGCAAGTAGATTCTCAGTTGCTACAATTTCAAGTCCAGTGACAAAACACCCAATTGAGAAGAATTGAGAAGTTCCTGAAGAACCTGCAGCAAAAAGAGATACCTGGGTCCAGTGATAAATACCTGGAGCCTATTTAATCCTTAGAGGGCTGAGTTGGTTTTAGTCTTGATTTCTTTACTATTTATGTTTATCTATATTTATTTCCTTGTTGTTAAACTATGTAAGTAGTAGGCTAGTGTCCAGTTTGTCAAACTATGTCAAAGTCACGAACATTGCAGTTTTAAAAGATGAATATTATAGACTGAAATTTTTCTTCTTTTGGATGGATTACAATGCCTTTCGATGGCCAACAAATCTGGTTTCCCAGCAGGGCAAGTTGAGGTCTCGGAAGAGATGATATCATGTAATCTTCCCTTTTGAAAATGAATATTAGTTGTCCTCATTTTTTGTTCGACAGCTAAAAATTATGATAGGTTTTCCCACTGTGTAAAAAAATATAACCCACGATTTTTCTATATACACTATGAAAACATTTAACATTTAAACAGTGCATATAAAATCATGTATATATATAATTAAATAAAAAATAAATGACCATATATGAATAATAAAAAGTTATATTAGTCGTACAATTATTACAAAGAATTATTTAATCTATATTCTAACCAATAATTTAATAAAAAATGCAAATTATTTTGAAAAAGTATATGATATCATTATTTATGGGTTCTCTATACATATTGTACAAAAAAAATAATATACGTATTTTTCTGATGTTTGAATAAAACATAATCTATATCAACATTGGCCCATAACAACTAGAGATAGTTTTCCTCACTCTTGGTTTGACAACTAAATTATGATAGCTTTTCCCACTGTGTAAAAAAAACATAACCTATGTATTTTCTATATACACTATGAAAAAATTTAACATTTAAACAATGCATTTAAAATCATATAAATAAAAAATAAATCACCATGTATAAAATAATAACAAACTATATTAATCATATAAATATTACAAAGAATCATATTTAATCTATATTCTAACCAATAATCTAATAAAAAATGCAAATTATTATTAAAAAATTATATTATATCATTGTTTATGGTTTCTCTATAAGTTGTTCTACACAAAACATAATGTATTTATTTTAATTACGTCTTAAGGTGTTCCTTATTGAAAAAAACTCCCTCCTTTGAAAACAACTCCCCCATTTTCCATGGTGTAGCCATGTATACCATCGGATCTAATGTTAGATGATTGAAAATGTCTACAATGCCTAAGTAATAGTTAGTATCGAACTCCCCTCCACCTATGGAGTTGTGAGTCATTTATTTTAATGTTAGATGTATAAATAATTTATGCCATCAGATTGATTGAAAATCGATATTTGTTAGTTACCATTCATTCCCAAATAGCCTTAACCATCATTTATAAATCTTGCAAGCTTGGTTAAGGCTGACGGATATTCTATGTGAAGCATATTCAACATTGGAAAAACACCAAAGCTAATATTGCTATCCTGGAACATGATCATCTCACGCAACACAACATCTATGAATTTGTATGAGGAGAGAAGCAATATATGGGATTTCCTTACAAAACTAAGGTGGAAGACAAGACACAGTTTACACCACCAATGAGGCTACCTTGCACAAGTAGATACAGTTCCACCACGAAATGTCACTCGTAAGCTATCAACCATATCAGTTTATTTTAGATTGAACATGAGAGGTGTTTTCACCTAAATTTTTATTCGTTCTTTTTAAAATTTTGACATTAGTGTCAGGTGAATTATAATTATAACTCGTACTGTGTGGATTAACCAATGAATATGTCATAGGAATATTCGGGTTAACATCAATTGACGCAACTTTAGATATTTATTTTGCAAATATACTTTTTAGTATTATTACATCTCATGTTGTGTAAGTTTTGTGTTGTCAAATATTATATGAATTATTTTTCGAGTATAAATTTCTGGTTTTATATTTGCTACTATCACAACGATGCCGATGAAAGTGTTGTCGTCTAAGTTAATTTTCTTCTGCAAGACTGCACCTCCTGCGGGTGGAAAATATGTGATAGCTCTTAGCGAAAGAATTGTGTAGCACATGGAAAATAGAATGTTGGAATTTGAAAATAGATTGTAGAAAGTAGGGTTGGTTTTTAAAAATAAGTACCTCCTCGAGAGTTGATGAACTTCTTTCATTGCTAAAAATTGGCAAACTCCTCTTAGAATTTGAATTTATGATAAGCATATTTGTGGAGATGATGAGTTGTTCGAGCTTCGAATGCTACGAGAACAGATGAACAGCGTTTGTATTACGCTCCATGGAGGTTGTTAGAGCATCTAAATCTCGATGAGAAGAGTTTGTATTAAGATTTCACACAGCGAAAAAGGGAAGAAAGGGCAGAACAAAAAGATGATGGAATGGAGTTGGGTACTCGTTGGTTCCACTTCTTATAAAAATGATGCTCTCCGTGGAAGTCAAAATTAAGAATCTGCTTATATTACAAAGGGAAATCCAGTGACCATTTATGTGGGGATGAAAGCATAAATACCAGCAGCCATCCTATTTCCTAATATATTGAGGCGTTCATCAAATGGGAAATCTAATGTTATTACCCACATGTCCATGTCTTTCAACTTGTTTATCCTACTATGGGTCTTCACAGGAAAACACTACCTCCACATATAATAATTACATTCATTCCTTGTGTCTTCATTTTCTTGGGCTGAAAGATGCATAAAGAATGATTGAATGAGTGTGTTCGTTAATAATTTTTGTTTACCAAAATATCAAACAATATCACATTTCTATCTTGGGTGCAATTTTCTATGTGGAAGAAAGGTATAAGTGTAAAATCATATAATTGGAATCTTCATTAAATCATTCTTTCCAAAATATCAAACATCTCATATTACTCTATATATATATATGATTACAATTAATAGAATATTCTTGCAATAAATTCATATAATTATGATTGCAATGTTGTAACCATTAAAATCTAAAACAACATTCACTGTACACCATAAAAGACCATATATAATGATTAAGAGACAATCCATTTTGGAAAGCTTATAAAATCTCTCTATTTGGCAAAATGTAAGTGATTTCTTTTTATTGTCTACTTTTGAATGACATTTTGTTTACTTTTTTTTATTTTCAATGATTTTTTATATGTCACGATTCTTCTCAAATTTATGCCTTGGGGTGTTTCCTTTGCAACATATAGTGCAATTGTTAGTTTATACCTTTTTATATTCTTTCATTAACTTTCAACTTCATTTACCCTTTATTGTATGCTCAGTATATTATGTAATTTTCCTCTTAATATATATTTCAAAATATTAACACACTTGATATGGTATTACTCCCCAGTGAAACTTGTGACTAATAATTCTTTCCAACAACAACTAATCCCTATTACCCTATATTATTTGTAAAACCCATCTTTTAAATTATTATAATGTTTTTTTAAACGGTATAATATGTTATTTCTCCGCATTACAAACTAAGAATAACATCCTTGAATGATAAGAAAAAAGCACCCTTATAACTTAGTTTTTAAAATAAAATATTTATATTTAAAATATAAATCTTAAAAACAGTTCATAAACAAAAATATAATTTTTGAAATATACCTCTTAAAACATAATTTTCATTCAATGCAATAAAGAGAATTATGGCATACATAAAGGCCTTTTATGGAAAATTTAGTTGGCCTTTTTATGTAAAATTTAGTTTCGTTTAAACCATGAAAATTCATTAAAACATATTTTCATTCAAATGTGAACTTTGAGTTAAAGGCTGACTTTCACTTGCATGCTACATTGAGCACATCTGGAGCTTTGACAATTTGAAAGCATGATATAGGGTCGTTGACAACGTGAGAGCAGGAAATAGGATCGGGTCCGCATTCACGATTAGCAACGCAATAATCTCTTGTGAATCGATCCATAGATAAATGGACTACGCGGCGGCTTCCCCTACTGCAGATCTCAAAACTTTGATCTTGACTTCTCTTTCCTTCGTTGGGTTCTATGCTAGCATCGCTTATCATTGTCCCAAAATTCCAAACATTAATTTCTTTATTTGCATGGCAAATGCACAATGTATATTTTTTTAATGTTCAAATTGTATTTTTTTTAAATTTAAATAGATTATTACATATATTAAATTGGTATTTTTGGTTAATTAATATAATTATAAATATATTTTAAAATATTTTATTCATAACTTATATGAGATATTTTGGAAATATACATGGTTTAAATAT
Organism: Pinus albicaulis; assembly: GCA_034641835.2. Taxonomy (NCBI): domain Eukaryota; kingdom Viridiplantae; phylum Streptophyta; class Pinopsida; order Pinales; family Pinaceae; genus Pinus; species Pinus albicaulis. Next base: position 248,445,019 of record CM076583.1, on the reverse strand, counting down.
GTTACTCATACATTTTTTTATTTTTAATTATTTTACATAAAATTATATTAAGTTTTTTTTCAGGAAGAAAAAACGTTCGTTTATATATTGCACTAGTACATATATCCAGAAGTAAACATTTTATTCCAAGAGCCAATATAGGCAATTAATTAAAAGACTATAATATTTTGATCAAAGAAGCGAGTTCAATATTGGAAAATAACACCTTTCTCATTAAATATTTTCTGTTTGAACTTAAAATAGCATCTTTGAAGATTGAGAGGAAATCTATATTAGAAATGTTATAGAATCTGTAAATTTGACATATTCTAATTTTTTAGCATAATGTAAGTAATATCAGTTTATATTCTAGATTTTAATGATATTTTTTAAACTAATTTTTATATTGTGATTTTATATATTTCACCATTGAATTTTATGCTTTAAGTTGTTTCTTTTGCAACATCTAATACAATTGCTAGTTAAAAAATATTTTATTTTTATTTTAAGAAAGACAAAAATAATTACACATAACCTTCGTACTATAAAACCTCTAAACTCAAAAATACAAATTTAGTTATATGTTTACCCATATAACTTTGTATCAATTAAAAAAAAATATGACCTTTATCAAATATATTAAAACTACAATAATATGAGCTAAATATTTATTTATATGAATTTGATCGCGAAATTGAAATAATAAACATTAAATTGTAAAACACAAGGAAAAATTGATATAAAAACATTTACTTTTATTGAAAGTTGTCCAAGACCAACAAACACGCAAAATTCTTGAAGTTTAAACCCAAGTGAAAAGTTGGCCCACACGAACAATCACTCAAAAATCTCGAGGTAACAGACCACGTGAAAACTAAGTCGCTGAATAAAATTATTCCCTGGAAGCGGAATCTCCGTTCTTCAAAGCACCCATGGTTTCGGCGAGAGGGCGATTCAATGTTTCGGGAAGTTTGAAGGCCAGAACACCTCCTACAACTCCGGAAGCGGCAATGATTGCAAAGGGCAGGGACGGATTTACAGTTGCCATCGTCAGTACCAGCGGCGCTATTATGGCGCCCATTTGCCCCGCCTGGCTCGCCAGCCCCAAAGCTGCGTTTCTCACCACTGTGGGAAACAGTTCGCACGTGTAAACGTATAACAAGTTGTCCATCGCCGCCGCGCAGAATATTCCTGCCAGGCTACACGCCAGCCTGGTACCGTTGAGAATTAACTCCATTTTCCCCGCTGCGGGACCGGGAATATAGATGAGAGCCGACGTCAAACCTCCTAACACACAAGAAACTCCGCTTAACAGCATCAAGGAGATTAGCATAGTCCGCCTTCCGAATTTGTTTAACATGGTTGCAGTAAGGGCATATCCAGGAATCTCTGCAATTCCGTTAAGGAAAACGCTCAGATACAAATTGGTACCGAGATTTCCGATGTTCAGGCTCAATCCATAGTAGACCATCGCGCAAGCCAACCATATCAACGTCATTGCAATCATTCTCCCGCGCGTTACGGGCGACTTGAAAACGTCCACAAGGCTTCCCGATGACTCGCCAGTCTCTGTGGCGTCACTTTCGTCTCCGTCCAAGGCCAGCGAAACTCCCGCTGGAATCAACTTCCCGTTCGTGGCCGCGACCGATCTCATGATCTCCATGGCCGCCTCCAGTTTGCCCTTCACCAGGTACCACCGTGGAGATTCCCAGAGGAATGGCACAACCAAGAGGCAATAAAAGGCGGAAGGAATCGATGTCACGACGTAAAGAAGTCTCCAAGTGTTAGCAAAGTAGGCCACACCAGAGAGCATCACGACGCCGAAGGAAAAGAAGCAGAGCGCCGACATTCCTACCGGGCCTCTCCTGGACGGGCCAATAGGCTCCGTCGCCAAAACAAAGGACGATAATCCTACGCCGCCGTTGGTTATTCCCGTCAAGAAACGGAGTGTCAAATAAACCCAGAAATTAGGGGACATTGCCGTCAGTAAGCCTAGGGTGGCGCTGCCAAAGCAAACCAAGCTCAATACTCCCTTTCTTCCTAGGGAAGAATCCGACAATCGTCCAAACAGCCCTGCACCTGCAGTCATATAAACATCAACATCAAAATACTTCACTAAACAAATTTAAAATTAAAAATACATAAGTGTCACTCAATTATTGTTCTTTTTAAATTAATAATAAATAACAAAATACACTCACATGCATGGAAAAGTCGAACATGATTTTTAAAAATTGTGGACAAGATTTTTAATTAGAGAGATTTATTAATTTTTGAGATATATAAATATGTGTGGTTACATGATTAATAAGTCAATGGCATGACTTATGAATAATATATATACAATTAATCAATTTAATTTAATTGATGTTACTAGTTATTTTGAATAATAAAAAAAATTAAAAAATAATCAATTTAATTAAAAGAGTAGAGTAAAAATAACATAAGTACTTGAAATATAAATATTAATCTATTATCAAATTTATTATGAATTTTCTAAAATTGATTTTCAAAAGTTAAATATCTACCATCTACTTAATAATTATTATTAAAATCTTATTCTATATATATAAAGTTAACCAACAACAAATTACTTCTGATATTTGAAATTTAAAAATCAAAATTTAATTTGAAATTGAAAAAAAATGTCATTAATCTTAGTTGGACATATCATTTTCATTTATACTACTAAAAAATATTAATGTTTTAGTAAAGAAAATTTAAATTCTAAACATACTCAAAAACTAAAAATAACATTATGTTGATATTTTTCTATTTGAAAAAATAAAAATAAAAAATTATAACATTAAATTGATAACTTTTTATTTAAAAAAAAAAAAAACTAACAATTTAAACATTAAAATTGTAAGATTTGCATTAATATGAAGTCACAATTTCTTGTGAAAACTGGAAAAAAACTCACCAAATCTCACAGATATTTTTGGAGATTTAAGTTACCCTGTCGAGTTTGATCAAGTTTCAGGATTTTGGCTGCCAGTTTTTTAAGGTGTTGAACCTATTTTCACCATATAAAATATTCAAAAATTGAACAACTAATATTTCTTAAAGCAAGATTGTGGCTTTAAACAATAACAGAAAATTTAAGTTAAAAAATATAAATAAATTTGAAAAAAAAAAATTATAATTTTTTTTAAATATAAACAAATTTAAAAAAAAAATTAATTTTTAATTATTATTTTTAATAACAAATAATAGAAATGCCAATTGAGGTTTGGTTCTACTGTGAAGAATATGTTGTTATGACACTCGTGATGAAAATGTCACCCGTTTCATTTCTCCAAAAGCAAAAAAAAATCTAATCATAATAATGATTTGTGTGACCTAAACCAGAAAAAAAAAAAAAAGACAAAAGAAAACTTTAAAGGCAAATTCAAATACCAAAGAGAGCCCCGAGAAAAAACACAGAGTGCGCCAACCCAACTTTGTATTTTTCACCGCAAAAGAGACCCCATTCAGTCACAGTAGAAAATTCATGGCTTCCGTCCCAGTCCCAGTCCCACGCTGCTCGGTCCATGGAGCATATAGATCCTGTCGGGTTACAAGACGAATCATGTGCAACTTTTTGTTGGTTGCAGTGCCAAGAAGGCTGATGGTCGGCAAAAACAATGACCATCGTGTGGAAAGCCACGAGTGTCCAGGCGAGGCTGGACAGCACGAAATGCTTGAGTTGCCACCGTCCGAATTCCCCCGTCAACGTCTGTAGCATCTCGTCGATGCCGATATTTTTGGCACTCTCACCAACCTCTACATCTGTTAACGGCAGATTGTCTCTCAAACTGCCCAGATCGTTGCCAGGGTTCTCCATCGTGCCGTCGGTCTCAACTCAGACAGAAGGAAAGTAGGATAGAAATCTTCTATCTCCGTCGTCCAACACCCTGGAGAACTATGGAACATGAGAAGAGGTTATATAGCACATTTTGGAGAGCTATGGAAAAAAAAAATTGTTTTTTTTTTTTAATATTTTTTATTTAATTAAAAAAATGTTATATTTATAATTTGTATTGAATTAATATTTTTGGTTAAGTGGTTTGAGTTTATGAGAGATTACATACTTATGTCTTGAAAAGCTCTCATTTAAAAATATTTAAGCTTTCATATATTGAATTATTATTATTAATAATTGTTTTACTATATTTTAGTTGTGAGATCCTCTCATACATTGAATTATTATTATTAATAATTGTTTTACTATATTTTAGTTGTGAGATGTATATATTTTTAGTTCATATATTAATTATTTTTGTAATTAATTACAATTATAATAGTAATTTAAAATATTTTTTTTTAAGATTGTTTTTTTTATTAATTACATCATCAATTTTTGTTAAACTTTTGGAACAAACTAACATGGTTCATAATCCTGGTAAAGATCTTTAAAATAATAAAATAATATGAATCACAAAAGTTTGAAATCAAAGAAAATTATAAATTTCTTAAATGTTAGCAATATGAAATGTATTATGAAATAAGTCTAGTGATGTCCATTATGAATTGATGTGTATTGATTGAGGCACTTTCCACTACAATAAGGTAGAGACTTGTAAAATAATGTAATTAAAATTTTTAACTTGGTCAAAATAAAAATAAAAATAGCTCCTTAAAAATAAAATAAAATAATAATAATCTCTTCCAATGCAAACCTCTTTCAGAGTGAAAAAAGAAACTCTAGATATACCAAAAGCTGGGAGGATTCAAATTTCTTGAAATACAAACTTTTTTTAAAGAGATTTTTACTTTATCAAAAGTATTTGAAATACTAATACTAAAACTTATATATATCTTAGACATTCACATTCACATTTATAATTATAATTATAATAAATATATTAACTAATATAATTATATAGATACTCATCTTTTAAGATATTTTACATTACTAATATTTAACAAAATGGCAATAACTAATTAAAAAACTTTATTTATTATTATTAAATTTATATATATATATATATATATATATATATATATATATATATATATATATATATATATATATATATATATATATATGGAAATTCATCTCTTATTTACTATAGAGATTCTTAATCTAAAGTATATTTTGTTACAATATCAATAGCCAATGTCATGGTTTATTAATATAGATTCCCAAAGAAAACAATAACTCATTTCATAATTGAAAGATATAACAAATATTTTAATTTAATTTTATAGCATTATATTTAATTAAATTGAAAAGAAAAAAGGGCATAAGTATCTTTGAAATAAATCTCCCTCCATCTAGACTACTACTAAAAATATTTCATGACTATTTGTGGAGGTTAAATATTAACCATCACCTTAATTAATTCTAGAAGCAACTAGCGTAGTCAAATAATTAAATGACAAGTAAACATCCACAAACATCAATATGTGATAAAATTAGAAACAATTCTCTTGCAGTGCATTTCAAGATTTCACAATTATATATATATAATTATAAAAAGCCGTAATACATGAGTTAAATATATACATTAAAAAAACCATGAAAATTCACATTTACTTTATTATCACTATAATGAAAATATTTAATATCTATTCTAATTTAATTTAATTTTAGAATATACTCTCAATTAAATTTAAAAGGAAAAAGCACGTAACTACCTCAAAGTTAAGTTTCAACCCTCTATGATATATTCCTTGCATATTTTATAAAAGTCAAATTAGTACAACTCTTCTACTTTCCTTGCATATTTCATAAAAGTTAAATGAATACAACTCTTCTACTCATTATTGATAATTAAATCAAACATTTTGAATCACCATCTTAGAATAAAAACATCACCTTATACTCACTATTAGTAAAAACAAATCCATGCATATTTAGTGAAGGTTAAATCTCTATTATCAAGCTATTAATCATTCATAATTAAATTAAAATTTCTAAATCTGCATTGTAAATAAACACAACTATCAATATAATTAATAATATTTTCTAAATATGATTATCATTATTATTTGGGTGTTAAATTGACCATTTCATTAATGAGAAAAAAGATACATAATACTTAGATTTTCAAATGACGACTTGGGATAAAACCATCTCCTTATTCTCATTATGAGTAAAAACAAATCCATGAATATTTGGTGAAAGTTAAATCTCTATTATCCAACTATTAATTATACTTAAATTAAAATTATCAATTGCTATTGTAAATAAAAAAAATGATCAATATAATTAATAATATTTTATAAATATGATTATCATTATTATTTGGGTGTTAAATTGACTCTTTCATTAATAAAAAAAAATACATATTATAATTTCAAATGATGACTCAAATACAGGAAATTCTTGAGACCAACAAACTACCTACTTACAAGCGACAACTACCTAGTTACAAGAGACAATCATAAATTGACTAAAATAACGATAATTACATTGAATAAACTCTTTGAAGATTCAAAATTTATTTTGAGTTGACTAATGGATGAGTGCCTAAAATCTCTATGGTAAATAAACAAAACCACCAATATAACTAATAATATTTTATAAATATGATTCCCATTGTTATTTGAGTATTAAATTGACTCTTTCATTAAGTATTATATTTTCAAATGATGACTCAAATACAGGAAATTCTTGAGACCAAAAAACTACCTACTTACAAGAGACAACTACCTAGTTACAAGACACAATCAGAAATTGACTACACTAACTATAATTATATTGAAAAAACTCTTTGAAGATTCAAAATTTATTTTGAGTTGACTAATGAGTGCCTTATTTCTCTAGGAACCTAGTTTCTTTGGATTATTTGTCTTTCCTCTAGACCACTTTCAAATCCTTAGTTTTAACCCCTAGACAAGACTATGAAGAAATCAAGCTTTTCTTGCCTGGTTTAGAAGACTACATTCCTTGTTTTTAATATAGGAATTATACATAATTGTATCATAATTATTTGGTATTTTTTTATATATTTTTCATGTCATTCTTTTGTAATCACAATTAGTTGTGGGTGATCAAGATCCATATCTTGGTCATCTACATCCATATTTTCTAGTAGGGATTTTTCTCTCCTCTAGAGAAAGATATAATCATTTCCTATGATGATGAATTTTGTTGGTGCTATTCAATAGTATTTTGCATGCATGGACTTTGTATGCTTCAATAAAAGGTAATAATTTTTTTTTCTCTGGAGACTCCTTCATAGAGGAGAGAGACACGAACCTATTTCTAGATCTAAGGATCTAGTCAATATTTGAGATACAGTGAGTATTCAAATTTCTTTTTTTTTGTATTTTTCCCAGTTCATCTTGCTATCTCTTAGAAAGGTGTTCTTTATGAGTTTCCTTGGTATTCATTGGACAACTTCTACATCTAAAAGGAACATGTTCATAACATTGTCATGATAATGAATATTTATGGAGGCTAGAAGAGGCTAAGAAATATTGATGTAAACATAGATGTGATCACATGAAATATACATTCCTCTCTTAATGGCCTCTAATACTTTGACAAAATTTTCGATGTCATTGCCAACACACTCAATGGTTCCTCCTCCTAATATTCCTTGGGAAGAGAAAACAAATGTATCTAGACAAGGACAACAATGAAATATTCCTTATTCTTCAGATTATGGGGCTCCTTCCAAAAAGACATGGAGTATTGAAGACCCTCAATTTATGTTCCAAGTTAGAGAAAATGACTATGAAGAATCATTTTTTTCCTAACTAGAATTCTATAAGGCCCCAAATGTTCCATTTATTTCCAATCCACTCATTCCATTTATTTCAAATGCACCTAATCAAAGACTTTTCCATAAATCATATATTGCATATATTACTAGATCTTGGTAGATTTAACATCATATTTTAGATCTTCAACAACTTTTGGTAGAAAAAACTTGGGATTTCTATCTTACCATGATATATCTAGTGGATATTTTGTTGTTTTCTCAAAAATATATCAGAGGTAAAGACTAAAGAAAAATAACCATAAATTTAAAATCATTATAAATTTCTTAAACAATATTGCTAAAAATAAAAACAACTACAATTATAATAATATTGTTAATAAATAATAAAATCCATATTTATATTAAATATCCTTGCAATAATTTAAAACATAATTTCAAATGGTGTCAAAAGGACCTAAATTTTTGTTTATAAATATAATTATAATAATATTGTTAATAAATAATAAAATCCATATTTATATTAAATATCCTCGCAATAATTTAAAACATAATTTCAAATTGTGTCAAAAGGGCTTCCTATAGTAACTTTACTTTTCAACAAATTTATATTTATTATCATCAAATTTAATTGGTATATTTATTTAGAATTGTTAAAAATTTTCTAGTAAACTTGACTATATTAAATATCTTTGCAATAATTTAAAACATAATTTCATGTTCTGTCCAAAGGGCTTCCTATGATAAAAAATTTATATTTTTTATCATAAAATTTAATTTGTATATTTATTTCGAATTGTTAAATTTTTTTTAGTAAACTTGACCAAATTAAGATATCAATGTTGGTGCTAGTGAAGGTATTGGCATAGGAAACGTTTAAAAGAGCCACGAGCTGGAATAGGATTACCATGTTAACAGAAATGTGATAAATTTTAGGGAGTTGTTTTTAGTATGATTTTTTGGAGTTTTAGGTGTTGAATCTGGTGAAAAGAATTCAGGTAAAATTTTGATTTATGTTATCTTAACTGGTTTTTTGACCTTATATATGGATTCAATACCCTAAAAAACTCCTATGAAACTTTGATTGTGCCATATTACTCATCAAACTTCTGTTTTCATTAAACTTTTGCCCAATTTTAAAAAAATTAAACTAGAAAAAACCATTATAAATTGAAAAAAAACCACCATTAAAATATTAAAAAAATAGCAATAAAAACTATTCAAAATTCTAATGAAAATGTACGATTTTTTTGAACTAATTGCAAGTAGAGTTCCATTTCAGAGTGCGGTCTTTTTGGCATTAATGATTGTTCTCGGATGTTTCCTCTTTTCTTGTCTCCTGTTCTTTGATTGATCTATAATTTATACAAAGTGCATTTTCTGATGAATTGGTTGGAACTGTTGAGATTTTTCTGTTTTGAATAGAATAGGAAAAAATCTCAGTAGGTGACAAAAATTAGGAATTTGTTGCTAGATTAACTCCAGTTTGTTGGGAGGGAGTTAATGCATCCTAAATTTGTGTTGAGAGGATTTATGAGGCTGTTAGATTCTTTTGCTATATAACAGGTCTCCATACGTTTGTTTTGGAGAGGGTGTGAGAGTGTGTGTGAATTGTAATCTCCTGTTTGAATTAATAAGATTGCCAATGCCCTGTTGTGTGGATGTAGCCCAGGAGGTTTGGGTGAACCACGGTAAAAACACTGTGTCTTTATGTTCTTGATTAAATCTGCTGTTGTGTTAATTGTTTAATGATTCCGCTGTGATCTCCAACAATTGGTATCAGAGCGTGTTGGAGGAGCACGCAGTGGAGGAGGTGCGTATGCTGTCTGAGTGACTGCAGAGTGCGTGCAGATTAAAAGAAACCCAGTGTGGCGTCAACAGCAGGGTGGCATTGACAGCAGAGGTCGGATTTCTGTGCGTGGAGTTTTTGAGTTGAAAGTTGCTGCTCTTGCAGCTCATGCCAGCGATTATCAGCAAGGATACGCTGCCTGTAATCAAGTGCTGTAGAGTTGTGTTTGACATCACATACGGCATCACATATGCTGGGTTATTTGTAACCAGGAACAGTCGCGCGGATCAGAACGCTGAAGCCGTGGCCTGCTGTTCAAAGCTTGAAAAGACAGCGTTCAAAAGGAGTTATCGGTAAATTATTTGAAGTTTTTTTTAAAAATCGTTTTGAAGTGGAGCAAGTCTGTTATAAATCGATTTGTATTTAGAATCGACTTTGGAGTTTTAAAAAAATAAATCGATTTGTATGCCATTTAAAAAAAAAAGGTCGATTTATATGGTGGACTTTTTTTTTTAAATCGATTTTATTTTAAAAGCAGTGGGTTTAAACTTAAATCGATTTTATTAAAATGATGGCACTTTATTTGTTTAAGAGGAGAAGGTCCATTATAAATTATTTTTTAAATGAAGTCACATGTTGAACTTCATATTGTACAAGTTTTAAATCGATTTTTTAAATGGGTTTATACATTGGATATGCCTTTTTTTGGTGAAAGGCCTTTTATGAAGTGCTAAAGGGTAATCGATTACATTAAAGGAAAGTTTTTTTTTAAGGAGAAGTTTTTTTTTTTAAACATCGATTTATATAAATCGATTTGAGGGCTTTGTATGAAGTGAAAGGCAGTGAGAGGCACTTAAAGGAAGGCAAGGGCAATTTTTTTTTAAAAAGGCATTTTTTAATTAAAAGGGCATTCTTTATTTGAAAATTGGTTCTGGAGATTACTGTGTTTTTTGCTGAAACAAGATGGCGAAAACTCAAAATGCCCGGTTTGAAATTGAGAAGTTCAATGGCAAAAATAACTTCGAGATCTGGAAGGTAAAGATGCATGATCTCCTGGTACAACAAGGCGTGGTGAAAGCGCTGTTGGGGAGGAGCAAAAGGCCTTCTTCCATGACGGAGGATGAATGGGTTGAGTTGGATGACAGAGCTCTGAGCGCAATTCGGTTATGCCTGGTAGATGACGTTCTGTTCAACATTGTGTCAGAGAAGACCGCCGCAGGCTTGTGGATAAAGCTCGAGAAGCTCTACATGACGAAGTCCTTGACAAATCGGATTCTCCTGAAGTAGCAGCTGTACAGTTTGCGGATGAAGGAAGGAACCTCGGTTACTGACCATCTGAATGTTTTCAATACTCTATTGGTACAATTACAAAGTCTAGATGTAAAATTTGATTCAGAGGATAAGGCAATAACTCTATTGTGTACATTGCATGAATCGTGGGATCACTTTGTTACTTCCATAAGCTTCAGTAATGCAGCTGTTCTTGAGTTTGACGATGTGGTTGGAGCCATGTTGTCTGAGGAGACGAGGAAGAAGTCGAATGCTGACACCTCTACATCAGAGGAAATGATGGCTAGAGGTCGTTCTAGAGAAAGACGCTCAGGTAAGCGCAGCGATTCGCATTCAAAGTCGAAAGGGAAGAAGAGCAAAGTGAAGTGCTGGTTTTGTGGCAAATCGGGGCACTTGAAGAAAGACTGCTGGAAGAGACAGCAAACAGAGAAGAAAGGAGACTCTTCGACAGAGAAGAAGGAGGCAAATGCGACAGATACAGGTTCGGCATCTGGTTCAGGTATGAGTGACGAAGTGTTGTCTGTTAATATGTCAAATCATGATCAACATTGATTGTTAGATTCCGGTGCATCAAACCACATGTGTATTCATAGAGAATGGTTTAAGACATATAGATCAGTTAATGATGGAGTCGTGTACATGGGTAATGATGTCACGTCTAATATTGTTGGGATAGGAAGCATACAACTGCAAATGTTTGATGGCACAACTAGAATATTAACAGATGTGAGACATGTTCCAGACTTAAGGAAAAATCTAATTTCACTGGGAGCACTTGACACGAATGGATATAAAACTGTAATTCAAGGTGGAGTTATGAAAATCTATAAAGGCATTTTACTAGTAATGAAAGCTAAGAAAGTAGGAAATCTGTTTCAGTTAGAAGGAAGAACAGGGTCAGTTCATGTGTCTACGGTGTCTGAACATGACAGTAGTTCCATTCGCCTATGGCATCAAAGGTTGGGCCATATGAGCGAAAGAGGGTTGAAAATTTTGGCTGATCGAAAGTTACTTCCTAATCTAAGGTCTGGAAAGTTAGATTTCTGTAAGCATTGCTTGTTTGGAAAACAAAGTAAACAAAAATTTAAAACAAGCAAACATACTAGTAAAGGGATACTTGATTATATTCATTCAGATGTTTGGGGTCCAGCTCCTACAGCGTCATATGGTGGTTCGTCGTATTTTGTATCATTTATTGATGACTTTTCTAGGAAGGTGTGGGTCTACATGTTGAAAAGGAAGTTTGATGTTTTTTCAGTTTTCAAACAGTTTAGAGCATTGGTAGAAAACAGCACTGGTAGAACAATAAAGTGTTTAAGAACTGACAATGGTGGTGAGTTTACTTCCAAGGAGTTTGACAGCTATTGCAAGGATGCAGGGATCGAGAGACATAAGACCACGATTTATACTCCTCAGCAAAATGGAGTTGCTGAACGCATGAACAAGACTCTTCTAGAGAGAGCAAGGAGTATGCTGAGTAACGCCGGGTTGCAAAAGGAGTTGTGGACGGAAGCAGTGGCAACAGCTTGTTATGTGATAAACCGATCTCCATCGACGGCCATAGACTGCAAGATTTCGCAAGAGGTATGGAAAGGACACCCTTGTGACTATTCTAAACTCAGAGTGTTTGGTTGTGATGCATATGCTCTAGTGCCTAAACATCAGCGAACAAAATTAGATCCAAAATCAAAAAGGTATATCTTTGTTGGGTATGGTGATGGAACAAAGGGATATAGATTGTGGGATCCTACTACCCGCAAAATCATCATCAACAGAGATGTAAAATTTGATGAATCCTCTCTTGTACAGTTAGATGTAGATAATAAATTGAAACAGGATGATGTATTTGATTTTCAGCACATTCAGTTTGATAGCACTTCTAATGATAGTCATGATGACCATAGTTCAGATACTAGTCATGAACAGGTTTCAGAACATGAACAGGGTTTCGGTTTAGATCATGAACAGGTCTCAGATACTGATCGGCAAGAAGTTCCTACAGATGGTAGTCAACCAGAAACAACTTTAAGGAGGTCTACAAGGATAAAACGTGTTCCGAAAAGGTATGATGATTATGTTACTTCAGTTGCATTTACTGCTAATGACAATGAACCTCTGTGCTATCAGGAAGCAATAGAAGGTTCGAATAGTGACAAGTGGAAAGCAGCCATGAAGGACGAAATGATGGCCTTGAGTAAGAACGGCACGTGGGATCTGGTTGAGCTTCCGAAAGACAGGAAAACTGTGGGGTGTAAATGGGTTTACAAGCTGAAACAGGGTGTGAATGATACGGAAGACAGGTACAAAGCGCGACTGGTTGCAAAAGGGTTTTCTCAGAAAGCCGGTATTGAATTTCATGAGATTTTTTCACCAGTGGTTAAAATTGTTTCAATTCGAATTGTGTTAGCTTTAGTTGCTTTGTTTGATTTAGAGTTACAGCAACTAGATGTTAAGACTGCTTTTCTACATGGAGATTTAGATGAGGAAATTTATATGGAACAACCGGAAGGGTTTGTTCAGCATCGCAATAAGAAATTTGTCTGCAGGCTCAAGAAGTCATTATATGGCTTGAAGCAGTCGCCTCGGCAGTGGTATAAGAAGTTTGATTCTTTCATGTTGAGTCAGAAATATGTTAGAAGTGAATATGATCATTGTGTGTATTTCAAGCAATTGAAAAATGGCATGTTCATTATCTTAGTGTTGTATGTTGACGATATGCTTTTAGCAAGCAAAAGCATTGAATAAATCAACAGGTTGAAGACTCAGATGGCAAGGACATTTGATATGAAAGATCTAGGAGCAGCAAGACAGATTTTGGGCATGGAGATTTTCAGAGACAGGAGCAATGGTAAGTTGTGGCTATCACAACAGAAGTATATTGAGAAGATACTTTTGAGGTTTGGTATGAATAATGTGAAGCCTGTGTCAGTCCCTTTTGCTTCCCATTTTAAGCTTTCTTCCAGTTTATGTCCTAATACAGATGAAGAAAAGGATTATATGTCTCGAATTCCATATGCCAATGTAGTAGGGTGTTTAATGTATGCGATGGTTTGTACTCGACCAGATATTTCACATGCAGTTGGGGTTGTCAGCAGGTACATGGCAAATGCGGGTAAAGAACACTGGTCAGCAGTGAAATGGGTGCTTCGGTACTTGAGAGGCACAAGTAGTTATTGTATTACTTACAATAAGAGTAGTGAATTTGTTTGCGGATATGTTGATTCCGATTTTGTAGGTGATTTGGATAAGAGGAGGTCATCTTCAGGGTACGTCTTTACTCTTGCAGGTGGAGCTATTAGCTGGATGTCAAAGCTACAGAACATTGTTGCTTTATCCACTACTGAAGCAGAATACATTGCTGCTTCGCATGCTTGCAAAGAGGCGGTTTGGTTGAAAGGTTTGCTTGGTGAATTTGGTAGGTTGCAGGACAACATCAGGTTACTATGTGATAGTCAAAGTGCAATACATTTGGCTAAGAATCCGGCCTATCATAGTAAGTCAAAGCATATTCCAATTAAGTACCATTTTGTAAGACAGGTTATTACTGAAAGGGGAGTCTCTCTTGAAAAGGTGCATACAAAGGAAAACTGTGCAGACATGTTCACGAAACCAGTTTTGTTAGAGAAGCTACGCTAGTGTTTGGCTTCTCTTGGCTTGCAGAAAAGATAAAATAATAAAGAACAGGGCATCAGGCTAATTGTTGTCAAGGTGGAGATTGTTGAGATTTTTCTGTTTTGAATAGAATAGGCAAAAATCTCAGTAGGTGACAAAAATTAGGAATTTGTTGCTAGATTAACTCCAGTTTGTTGGGAGGGATTTAATGCTCCTAAATTTGTGTTGAGAGGATTTATGAGGCTGTTAGATTCTTCTGCTATATAACAGGTCTCCATACGTTTGTTTTGGAGAGGGTGTGAGAGTGTGTGTGTGAATTGTAATCTCCTGTTTGAATTAATAAGATTGCCAATGCCCTGTTGTGTGGACGTAGCCCAGGAGGTTTGGGTGAACCACGGTAAAAACACTGTGTCTTTATGTGCTTGATTAAATCTGCTGTTGTGTTAATTGTTTAATGATTCCGCTGTGATCTCCAACAGGAACATGGTAGATTTGCTTCGTCGAATGCCATTTTTAATTTAAGAAAATTTAATTAAAAGTGTGGAAAAATATGGATTAATAAATAAATAATTTAATAATTTGTAGTGTTGATTTTAAGGGTAGTTTTTTTTTTTTGGTAAAGTTTCTAAATATGTTGAGTAAAATATTATTGGGTTTTTGGTTATATCTATATTATTAAGGATAGTCATTGTGTTGTGATTATAGTTATAAAAGATATATTGATATGTATTTTTAAAAATTGTGTGATTTGGTAATTATGTTAACATGAGTGTGTTTATTTTGGGATATCATTTTAAAAAATTTAATTTAATTATTAATAACTAATAAATAGATAGTAGGAATTTAATTTTTAGAATATTTCTCTGGGCATATAGTATTGATAAAATATTGATAAAATATGTTATTGGCTCATGATATTGTATAGGAAAGTATTTACAGATCAAAAATCTCCATAATAAATTGAGATTGAATCTAGATGATTAGAAATATTACATTTTCTAATGTATATATTTTTACTTCATATATGAATGCTTTTAATAATAATAATAATAATTTCTGGAATATTTTTTTGGGCATATAGTATCGATAAAATGTGTTATTGGCTCATGATATTGTATAGGAAAATATTTTCAAATTAAAAATCTCCATAATAAATTGAGATTGAATCTTCATGATTAAAAATATTACATTTTTTAACGTATATATTTTTACTTCATATATTAATTCTTTTAATAATAATAATAATAATAATAATAATAATAATTTCTGGAATATTTTTTTGGGCATATAGTATTGATAAAATGTGTTGTTGATTCATGATATTGTATAAGAAACTATTTACAAATTTAAAATCTCCATAATAAATTGAGATTGAATTTTCATGATTAAAAATATTACATTTCTAATGTATATATTTATACTTCATATATTAATTATTTTAACAATAATAATAATAATAATAAATAAATTCATAATCTAATTATTTTTTATAATTACTTTTAAATTTTGAAATGTGAAATGGAATATGATTTATGTATTTTAAAATTTTCATAAAATTTTATTAATTATTTAATATATGTACACTTAGTAATATATAAACTATATAAACTATTTAATAATATATATGTACACTTAGTAATATATAAACTATATAAACTATTAAATGTATTATTAAAAAGTTATTAATAAAAATGATTTTAGTAAAAAATAAATTTAAAAATAAATAAATTATTATAAAGATGATTATAAATTTAAAAGAAATGTTTAGAAATAAATAAATTATTATAAAGATGATTATGAATTTAATTTTTTTAGGGATTGAGAAGCCATTTATTTCTACGTGATTAGCACTAATGATCAAAAGTTGATTAATTTTGTTTTAAGTGTTTAATGAAATGTATTTTGTTTTAAATATTTATTGAAATGTATACTGGCTTATCTAGATTGCCACAGTATTTTATTTAAAAATAATGTAAATATTTTATCAAATTACAGTGCTTCAAATTTAATGATAAAATTCACAAGAGTATAAATTTTAATGTTGACATTAAATATATGTCTGGAAAACTTATTAATAATACAAATAATCAAAAACTTTGATTTATAAAATATAATATATAAAATAAAATAAAATAATATAATATAATATAATCAAAAACTTTAATTTATTAAATATAATATATAATATAATATAATATAATATAATATAATATTTGTATCAAATCTTTTAGTGAAAATTATATTGGAGAAATTTGGTGATTTTCGCCGAAAGATTTAATACATAATTTATGGATCACAGAAGTCAAATTCCTAATAATATAATATAATAAAAAACATTGATTTATAAAATATAAAATATAATATAAAATAATATAATATAACATAATATAATATATTTTCTATCGTATAATATAATATAATATAATATATTTTATATAATATATAAAATTTTAATTAAAATATTAGATTTGAGGTATCTTATTAAGTGCCAACCTAAAATACCTGAGTTCTCATTTGGATGTGAAACTCATAAGGTATTTTATATATGATCAAATGCCTACATGCGATCCTTCAAATGTGAAAGGTTATTAAAATATTTTACCAAATACGAGAAGAGCACATGACATCTTCTCGATATGAAGGATATCGGGTTTTTTTATCATTTAAAATACCTGCAGGAGATGTTATAGATGCGAATATTACGAAACTTGTGAATCACACACAAGATATTTATATATTTTATAAACCATTCGAGCATATACTTTATACAAGTATTTTATCGAAACTCTGCATCATACATAATTTGTTCAAGAATTGTATGAAATCCGTATTAAAATCACATGTAATCATGTTGTGTCGCACGATGATAGTGTTACATCACACCTACATCAATTTCACATTCCTTAAGTTGCATGACTTTCAAATATTTGGCCATGACCCTTTATTCTCAAGGAATGTGACAGTTGCTTTTTAGCAAACGGCATGCCCCTCAAGTGTTTGGTGTTGACCCTTTATTCTCAAAGTATCTGGAAGTAGACTTTTAGCAAAGTGCATGCCTCTCGAAGTGATTGGCGTTAACAAGGTATCTGAAAATAGATTTTTAGCCAAGTGCATGCCTCTCCAAGTGATTGGCGTTGACCTTTGTATGCTAGTGTTCAGCAGACCTCCGTTAATTTCAATTTCCTTCAAATTCCATGCCTCTCCAATCATTTAGCGTGACACTTTATACCCAAGATGTCTGCTACATTCCGAGTCTTTTGAATATCGACACCATCCTTGGTAAGTTTGTTGCTCAGCATGGTGATCGTGTACTCCTCTACCTATATTTTAGGTCACTTCAATTCCCATGCCTATAGAACTATTTTTTTTTCAATTCCCATGCCTATAGAACTAATTTTTTAATTGTAATAAAATATTCTAAGCTAAACAAAATATTTACTCCACAATTGAGGTATGTAGCCATTATTCTCACGTCATTATTATCAATACTGTAGGCAAAGAAGAGTATTGCATTGAGTTTAGGGTCAAATTCATATTATTTTGGATTAGACTTAAGAAAAATGTAAAGTTTTCATAGTTAATTTTTCATATTAAAATTTATAATTTTTTTACAATATTTCAATTTATTTTTTAACAATTTGATTGGCTATGAGAACGAATATGTTATTTCTCAATATTTGAATTAGTGAGCCAAAAGTACCAAGGTCTCATCATAAATTGTTATACTGCACTAATTGCTCAATATATTGATTAATGAGCCAACAGTAAATTGCAGTTCAAAAAGGAAGAGTCTAACGCGAGGACAAACCAGAGGTGATTTGAAACCTTCGGTCCACGCCTTTCCGGCATGACCCCGCTCTCTGGCCCAACTCTCTCCCCGTTTTTGTGGGCCCCACTAACGTCCGTCACCGTCCACCCTTCTCCCCTGCCCTCCCATCCTCTGCCACCCTCACCTACCCTAAAAACCCGACGCTTGCAGCATTGAATGTCAGCCGAATTTGTAAAGCGCACGGGAAGGGTAGAACATAGTCTTAGATTCGAAAACAAGGGTTCATTCCAAGCGAAGTTCTGTATCAATCGGTTTACCTTTAATCATTTTATCCCACAGAGGCATAGAAAAGGAGAAAGGTCATAAGTAGACCTAGACCTTTATAATTTTCATGTCTTCCTAACACCAATTGCAAAGCACATTGACAACTAAATTGTTTGGAATTGTTCTAAATATGACATCAACCCAAGTCGATGCCACACAAATTGTATGCATGTTCCTATATCTGATGGAGTTTTGAAACCTTTCTCTTAAATAATGGTTCCAGTCTAAATGATGAACACTTGTTCAATAACCTTTTGGCCTCACACATTTCATTCCATGCTTGTGTAATGTTCCAAAATTTTCATTAAGTTAATTAGAACACTAATTTTTCTTTCTTTTTAATAAAAAGAATAAAATGGGTAAGGGGGCCCATGAAGAAGCATAATAAACACTCATAATATGCAAAGGGGTCACCTAAGTGGCTTATTTGTCATCTCCTAGTGTGAAAAGGGGAAAATACAAAAAGACTAGGTCAAGTTTGACCAAGTCAACAACGCTGGCTAAGGAGGTGTAGCTTGCATGAGAAGACACCATAGTTTTGATAGGAGGGATATCATTGGATGAGAGAAACCCTAATGGGTGGGGTCCATGGCAAGGAAGCCTCCTCTTGGAATAAAAAGGGGAAGGGGAGCCATTGCTCATTATGTTTGAGATTTCGATTTTGGTTTTCTCTCTCCAGTTGTTCAACTGAGATAGTTGTGCTGCTTAGCACAAGGGAGATTCCTGTTTAGGAGTTTCCTCTCCTTAATTGGTAAGCTTTGGAGGACCTATTATTCATTCTCCTCACATCCAGGCTTGAGGTCAAGGTAACCATCTTCAGCTACAACGTTTTCCAGTTGGGCAGAAACGTTAAGTTGCTGGGGGTTGCAGTGAGGATTCATTACCACCCCCTTCCAGAGCTAGTTTTGTAAAGGAGGAGCTCATTCTTTCTCTAGGAGATCAGTGAGGAAGATCCCGGAGCTTCATTGCAGATTTTGGCATTGGGCCATATGTTTCATCTCATTCCCAACATAGTCTCTTCCCCATATTGCATTATTTTCAGAGGGCACTTGTAGAAGGGGTTCACACTATGGATTGGAGGGTGTAATCTTCAGTGAAGGGAGCAACCTTTCACTTTTAAGATCATTGGAGGAGGTTTCTTCATCATTTGCAGCATTTCCCATCCTTCTCCATTTTTGTATTGTTATTGAGTTGCAGCTGCTACACTGCACTCCGACATTTTTCCAATTTGTACATTTTGGCCAATCCCTTGGAGGATTGTTGTATTATTATTTTACGGGGTTTAGATATTGCTCCCCCACCTTATTTGAGCTTTATATTGCTATATCACTGTGTGTATATCAGTTTTCAGTTATTTCCCACTATGAACTGTGCAATCATAGCTTGTTGTTGGGTTGTGTAGCAGTGTACTTTCACTTTTGCATGTACATCTGTCTTGAGGCTCATTTGGCCTATCTTGAGAGGTATTTTCCTCGATTTATTGTATATATATTAGCAACTTCACATAATATAATGGCTATGCTATATTATTGCACCTTATGTGTTGATGTTTCACTGCTGCTACTTGTTGGAGTTCATGTATTACTGTACCTCTATCTTTGAGCATTGTTTGAGATACCTAGGAGTGGGTGATCTGAATAACACACCTAGGGTTATTTCTTTCAGCTAATATTATGGAAGTGTAATGTATGAAGGATAAAAAAAGGGATAAAAGTCTCCTTTCAGCTTATTTTTGCATTGGCTTCCTTATACAGCATCCTTCTGGACCCTATTGCAGAAATTTCTGAAAATGGAACATTACAGTGGTATCAGAGGTTTGAACTTGGCTTAGCCTGTGTAGTTCGAATAAAAAAGACAGAAGAGGTCAAGATGATGCAGAGGATGAAATTTCTCTCATTAGTTTTTATATCCAGGAAAGACCTCTCCAAGGAGGTTGAAAAGACTGAAAAAGGAGAAGAGGAAGGATCATGCACTTCCTACTCTCAGCAAAGAGGAAAAATGGAGCATGAAAAACACTTGGAATTCGAGATTCTAAGTGAGTATCTTAATGAATACCGAGCAAACCCTAGAGCCTTCCAAAAGACTCTATATTTTCCACAATATATTCAGCATAAAGAAGAGAGAAGACCCCACAGCTATGGGATGATGAGAGGCAATAGATTTCTATTGTCCACATTTGATGGATCACTCACATGTGCAACAGAGGTTTGGGTGAAGAAGCTAGAGGCTTTCTTCTTGCTACATCCTGTAGTAGATAGAGAGGCTATAGAAGTTGCAGCGCTGCACCTTGAGGGTGAAGCAAAGACTTCGTGGTTCAGCCATTGCAGTCATGCAATGGTTTCTACTCTTGCTGATTTTTCTCAAAGATTGATCAGAAGATTTGGTCAAAAGAGGGAGGAGCCCTCACCACCAGTTGAAGAGGCACATACCAGCGTTGTCATAGTAATGGAGAAGCAACTTTCATCTCCAGTAATTGAGGTAGCTAGCACTATTGAGGAAGACACTCTTGCAGCAACACAAGGTTCTTCCAAATCTCTCCAAGTTATGCCTATGTTTTTATCTCTCATGGAGGATTGTACATCTTTACATGCTAATTGTCTAGAGCAGGAAACTTTCACTGCACTATGCCATCATCTTCATACACCATTGATGTGTTGTGCACCACTGTTGAGGTTTGGGTTTGGAAGCTTTATCATGGAAGAGATTGCATTTCAATATCCCATGAAATGCAAAGGCCAAAATCTGTTTTGGGAAGATGGTAGCCCTTATTGGGGGGATACCAAGATGTAGGATGAAGGGAGACATCCACAAGGAATTGAGTGTAAGTGGATGGGAGGCAAGAGGATGGTGAGCCTCTTACAAATATATGACACAGGGCAAGAAGAGGCAATGCTGCGTTGGCTGCTCTTGAGAGAGTTTGGCCAGCATAGGACCTATCTTTTTTCACGGGATGTGAAGCAGGAGGAGGACTGGTAGGATACTTCCACCATGGGGCAGAGAAGAGAATGGGTGCATTATGATGATATGGAATTATTCTTACCACTCATTATGTCACCATCAAATATTTGGTATGGTGGGAGTATGGAGGAGCAGCAAAAATTCTTGTTGCTGAGACTGTATTTGGATGTTGCAGGAGAAGGAGGAGGCACTAGCATAGTGAAAAGGGGCTGCTCCTTGGAGTTAGATGCCCAAAAAGTACCTTCTTCATGGGAGGGACTCTATATGTGCAACAACATGATGAGTAGATTATTTGAAAAGATCCATGTCAAAGATTTGAGCTTTGAGATGAAAGTGGTCCTACTCCACAGGCCAACAACATTGTCACTTAAGAGATGGGATTACTTGTTGAAGTGTTCCCAAGACCACTTCACAAGTGATGTACCTTGGATGAATGCAGGAGATGAGGATGAGGGAGTAATGGATGGAAGCATCCCTTACTATATTTTTATCTTCTTGGCTTGGGTTCACAAGCATAAGGGGAGATACCTACATGTAGCATTTATGGATTCTCCTTTCTTGCATTCTTATGCATACTATTTATTGATGGAGGAGTACACTTGGGAGGGAATCCTAATGGATGTATATCAGCATACGAACATATTCACAGCCCGAGAGATGATGAGATGGTTGGCACAACCACTTCCCTACTCTATTTCAGTAAGGGAGAATTTTCACTTGAGCCGTTTCAGCTCAAAGACTGCAGTACATGATGAGGGAGGTAACTATTTGCTTTATGTTTTGAACTCTCTTATCTTTATGAGTAGCATATCATATCAAGGAGGATCTTTCCTTCTTGCACATTATGTTTTTTTCTACTTATGGTCAATTTCAGCAATTATGATGGCCATCTTATTGGTGGATTTGGGGGAAAGCCACAGGGTTTTCGGTGTGCACCATTGGCACTAAGTTATGTTTTCATGATGTCATCTTGCAGGATGAATGTGGCCATAAACAAGTGTCTGAAAGGACACTTGTTGCACTATATATTGAGGTAGGCCAATAATGCCATGCATTGGTTCCATGTGTGGAGCTATGTTTCACCTTCTTGCTCTCACAGATTTATGCTTCCATATTCTACTAGTAGAACGTTGGACATGGGAAGCACCATTGGAGGAGTGGCACAAGAGTTGAGGATGCCCATAGGGAGTATGGATCTCCATACTTCTCATGCTGCATATTTCAAAAAAACAAGTGGGCCAGCCTTGATTTCCATGTTACACCTCTTGCTCTCAAATGGGAGGAGCCATTTGGATAGCTTGAGCTCTTTGGGGAGGCACATCATGGGCGTTGGATTTGATGGGATGGCTTGGGTCTCTCTTGATGACCATTATGTTTCAGTAATGTATCAGCACCAACCCCATATGTATCATAAGGAGGGAGAGACACATTGGGAGGATGTGACCTTTGGGGAAGAAGACCTCCATACTCTTTGCAACACATTCTCTAAGGGGAGTATGGAAGAGGATACAATCACCATGACAAGATATTTGTTTCCCCATGAGGTTAACCATATGATTGATTGGATACCATATGATGATGACTTCCAACTCATCACATATGAGATGATTTGGGCTAGCTTGATTTACAGCGTTGGAGGAGAGATCCTTGGAGATCTAGACTTCATCTTGCCACTTGAGGGCCACACTATTGCAGCCCAAGTTCAACTTTCACTCCACACTTATAATAAGTGGAGAAGAGGAAAACTTGGGGTAGGCTATGAAGCCTACCATATTCAGATTTCTAGCCCACCTATTCTAGATGAGCCCAAGGTGGAGGTTGATTTCCAGGAGTTGCCTAGTTGGAAGGTGACTCTTTTTTCATGGTTGATTTATTGGGGATGGAGAGTCCACATGGGGAGAATGTCTCCCAACACATTTCAGACTCCATGCCTTGGGAGGACCTCTAGACATCACTTTGCCACTCTCTTGAGCACCTCACTTTTTCATGGTGATAGCTTGGTAGCTAATTTACATGTTGAGGAGAAGCAATGTGGGAGCTTTATTGATGAGATAGCATCCTATTTCTTGGAGGATATCATCATACATGGATGATACAGTAGAGGAGAAGAGGAATCAGTCTACCCTTGCACTTGCTTGAGGACAAGAAATCTTTGGGAGGGGAGGACTGTAATGTTCCAAAATTTTCATTAATTTAATTGGAACATTAATTTTTATTTCTTTTTAATAAAAAGAATAAAATGGGTAAGGGGATCCATGAATAAGCATAATAAACACTCCTAATATGCAAAGGGGTCACCTAAGTGGCTTATTTGTCATCTCTTAGTGTGAAAAGGGGAAAGTACAAGAAGACTAGGTCAAGTTTGACCAAGTCAACAACGTTGCCTAAGGAGGTGTAGCTTGCATGAGAAGACAACATAGTTTTGATAGGAGGGATATTATTGGATGAGAGAAACCCTAATGGGTGGGATCCATGGCAAGGAAGCCTCCTCTTGGCATAAAAATGGGAAGGGGATCCATTGCTCATTATGTTTGAGATTTTGATTTTGGTCTACTCTCTCCAGTTGTTCAACTAAGATAGTTGTGCTGCTTAGCGCAAGGGAGATTCCTATTTAGGAGTTTCCTCTCCTTCATTGGGAAGATTTGGAGGACCTGTTATTCACTCTCCTCACATCCAGGCTTGAGGCCAAGGTAACCATCTTCAGCTACAACATTTTCCATTTGGGCAGAAACGTTGAGTTGCTGGGGGTTGCAGTGAGGATTCATTACTGCCCACTTCCAGATCTAGTTTTGCAGAGGATGAGCTCATTCTTTCTTTGGGAGATTAGTGAGAAAGATCCCAGAGCTTCATTGAAGATTTTGGCATGGGGCCATATGTTTCATCTCATTCCCAGAGCAGTCTCTTCCCCATATTGCGTTATTTTCAGAGGACACTTGCAGGAGGGGTTCACACTGTGGATTGGAAGGTGTAATATTTAGTGAAGTGAGCAGCCTTTCACTTTGAAGATCATTGGAGGAGTTTTCTTCATAATTTGCAACATTTCCCATCCTTCTCCATTTTTTATTGTTATTGAGTTGTAGCTGCTACACTGCACTTCGACATTTTACCAATTTTTACATTTTGGCCAATCCCTTGGAGGATTGTTGTAGTATTATTTTCCGTGTTTGAGATCTTGCTCCCCCACCTTATTTGAGCTTAATATTTCTATATCATTGTGTGTATATCAGTTTTCAGTCATTTCCCACTATGGACTGCGCAGGCATAGCTTGTTGCTGGGTTGTGTAGCAGTGTACTTTCACTTTTGCATGTACATATGTCTTGAGGCTGATCTGGCCTATCTTGAGAGGTATTTTCCTCAAGTTCTTGTATATCTATTAGCAGATGCACATAATACAATGGCTATGCTCTCTTCTTGCACCATATGTGTTGATGTTTCACTGCTGCTACTTGTTGGAGTTCATGTATTACTGTAGCTCTCTCTTTGGGAATTTTTTGAGATACCTAGGAGTGGGAGATCTGAATAACCCACCTAGGGTTATTTTTTTGAGCTAATATTCTGGAAGTGTAATGTATGAAGGGTAAACAAATGGATCCAAGTCCACATTCAGCTTATTTTTGCATTGGCTTCCTTATACAACGTCCTTCTGGACCCTATTACAGAAATTCCTGAAAATAGAACATTACAACTTGGATTATCTCATCAATATTGAACCCTAAGCCTCTAGATATTTCATGAATTCATGAATGAAAACTAAGGGAATGTTTTCACCATCTCCAAAACTAACACGTATAATTTTATTTCAAAAAATCATTTTACAAAAACTATGTTGGATTTGAAGACATCAAGTGGGAGGTATAACTTTCAAATTTTCAATACCTGGATTTTAATGGTGCATTTTCAGACATACCTTCTTGAGTGCTTGCACTAAATGAATGGTTATTCATCACTATTTCTACCTCTTTTGGAGAAACTCCTGCAAGCTTGAGTTTCTCAATAGTAGCATCAAGGTGGTCTTTCCACATTAGCAATCCCAATTTGAACTCAATGTGAGAATGCTTAAAGAGCATGTTACCCGAGAATAGGTTGATCTGGGACCTCATGGCCACAAAATTCTCTTCAATTTCATCAGTTTATAACTCCTCATCCTCAAACCCATTAGTTAACTCCCTTGTATTGTGGCCAAATTTTTCCTTTTTTTCAAAATGAGTTATTGATTCATTCAAATGTTTCTCTTCTAATTTCTCCCATATTTTGGTGCCCATATTCACATTATCATCTCCAGTGATGAAAATATTTAGTGTTTTTGAATGGTCCCATGTATCAAAATCAATATTGCTCAGAACAATGAGAGATCAACCAATTTTGGCACTCTCAAAATTTTGTTGCCCCAATGCAAGGAAGCCCTCATAAAAGTCCGGCTTGATCATTAAAGCTTCCTAATATCTCTTTCATGCCTTTCAATACTCTCCTTGAGCCCAAAAATAGGAAGCTTGTGGCTATGATATGAGCTCTTCCTTTGATGAATCTTCCTTGAGGTAAATATTATTTTTTGCTTCACACATATTGACATTACCCAATTGAAAAAGGCCACAGCTGTAATCTCCTAGAACTTGTTTTCTACCATTTCAAACAGAGGTTGAACATGTTCACTTGTTGCAGTGTCTTCCAAAACCTTGAAGCATAATTCCATTCCCACCTCTTGCAAATCCATATGTACATGGGGAACTATGCCTAAATTGGTCTTAAAAAATTAAAAAAATTCATACACCCAGCTATCCATTTCAATTTCATTCCTACCTTTGTCCTCTTTTTCAACTATCTTTTGATTCTACTTGCAAGAATTTGCATCTTCAAAGCAAGGCTCGTGTTTGGGGACTACCTCTACCACATAAAACCTAAAAGACTCATCCAGGTTCACACATATTTGAGCTAATATAAGCTCCTTTGTTATTGTAATGGTCATGAAATCACCCTCCAAATCTTTGTATTTGATGAGAACTGCCCTGGAACTTGGGTACCTCTCTTTCACTGTCTCCCTTAATTGTGAAAGTATGAAATTTGTTGGTATTTGTGCAAGCCTGATATCGACACGATATATCAACTTCAATGATCTAGTCTATTGACGAAAACCTTTTTCCTACTCAATAAGAATGACTCTTAGCCTTTTTGAAATCCCCAAGGCATTCTTATCATTGGGTCCTACCTACAAAACAGGTTCCACATCCTTTAGAGCCAATTAAATCTTCCCCAAGGCTACATAAGCCTTGGAATTTCTCAGAAGACCCTTTTTTTGTGCGGATCCAAATCCAGAGCCATTGTGCATTCATCAACAACTCTCTCATACTCCACAGGTTCCATCTACACTAAAAATATGCCCTGTTGATGTCAAAGAACACAAGGTCCATGTGGTCTAGTGTAGAATCTTGAGAGATTTCTCATACATCTCCATGGCCCCCTCATAGTTTTTTTTTGAGGAATTACTTTTTTTCTATCTTCCTTCAACTCTTGGGTTGTCTTGATGAACGTAATTGTATCATTATATATGATGTTTTCTCTTGATTTGTTCTGATTCACTAATTCTGCAGCCTTCTTCCTTTTCCCTCCAAGATAGTTTTTATGGAGGAAAGAGAAAAATCTCAAGTTTTAGATGCATTTTATAAATTAGAAGTTTCGTCTAGATATTTTTTATGATTTAATTAGTTTTGTATGCATGCAACTATGGGTGCAGTCCCCTAATTTTAGGGGGGAAATTATAAATGGCATTTTCTAGCTTAATGAAGGGTACATATCTCTAGGAGAGTGCACCTCTTTTTTGGTTTGATTATCGATGCATCTAAGCGCACTAGAGTTAGGAGTTTTTATTGTCACTAAATTTTTAATTCCAATACTGGTACTGTTGTGTATGTGTGCAGATTCATTGTATCCCTCTTCTTACTAGTCTATAAAGGAGAAGTTATTGTTAGGGAATTTTGGGTTCGAGGCTGTAGTTTTTTATTTCTATTTTAGATATTTATGGATGCTGTTTTCAAGTGTTAGAATAGTGTGTTTGCTATTTTATTTATCAGTAGTATGTGTAGGTTAAAGTAATAGCATACATTTTGATTGGTGTTTTCAGCATTAACGATGTATGGTGTCAATTTAGTTTCTAGGGTACATAATTTTCACAACATGGTTTAACTTTTGACATGATATCAGGGTTTATTTGCTGAAATATTCCAGGAGTATGTATATGGATAGTAGGGCTGCTACCTGTGAGAGAAGGTCATGTGGAGGTTGGAAGGGTGACATGCCCATGATCCATGCTTGAGTAAAGCACTATGAACTTGAGATATGTTTCTTTTAGCTTGTTGATCTATTTTGTCTAGTAGGGTAGCCCAGTGCATCACCATGACCACATACACTCTCAGATTTGAAGATAGATTGGAAGGTACCTCTAACTTCATTCATGAAGTGTTGGGTATGGATGGTGTTGGAGTACGATTTGCATAATTTTTTTGAGAAACAAGTTGTAAATCCTATTGGTCTCTGTTGTTGGTAAAAATCATAATACGATGGCCAAGACGAAGAGAGTTATCCTTGACTCTATGAAGGATCACTTGATCCCTCATATTACCGGGAATGTAACAATAAAGGGGATGCCTGATGCTCTATTCATTATAAATTAGAGTAAGAAAATGAATATGAAGATGATATTATGGAATAATCTTAGAGCAATGCAAACGAACAAGATAGATACCATAGCCACCTACTTGATGAAGATTATTAAACTCCATGATCAACTTGTGGCAACTGTAGAAAATGTCAAGTGTGAAGAGTTAGTACCCATATCATTAAATGAGTTCTCTTTCTCTCGGTAGCCTTTTGTTTTTTGGGTTTGTGCCCGAGAAAAACTTCCCACTATGGTAGGACTTCATCTATGAGGAGATGGGATAGGAGAGTGTTGCATGCTTAGAGGAGGATGAGCATAATATTTCCTTCATTATCAAGATGAAGAACAAAAGGAAGGAAGGACGATAGACAAAGGATATATGGTTGAGTTTGATGAGAAAGAAGTCCTAATTTAAAATAAATTTCCATATTTATATGTGTAAGAAATCATAATGCAAAATTGTTGCCAAATAATGGGTACAATGAAAGTTTTGCGGAGACCTAAGCATAGTTGAAAAATAATTGTTGAATGCATAATTTTTACTTGCAGAGCACTTTATGACTATTTTCCATCCTGTCAGCAAACAAATTTATTTATTTTTCGATTATCCAAACGTTTTTTCAAATGTTTTCCTTTTTCTCAGTAATTTATTGTTGAAATGAAAAACACATAGTTTGTTGTTTGAATTTCATCTAGAATGAATTATGTAATATCCTTGGATACAAAAACAAACAACAGAATTAAATCTTAAGTTCATCATGACACTAGTACATATGGTCAAATTTCCGACACTTTAGTTTCAACAATTTTGATGTATTGTCGTAAATTTCCTCTATTTTTCTCTATTTTTTTAATCCCGCCAACAATTGTCGCTATAGTGATGGTTTGGGAGTATTGTCAAAAGAGTGGTGTTAAGGGAAACCATTGATATTGCGACATTTAGGGAAAAACCATTAGAATTACGACATTTCACTGCCAACTTTTAGTCTTGTGATGTTTTAGAGCCAACTATCGGTCTTATGACGTTTATGGAAGCAGTCGATATTGAGATGTTTAGGGACAAACTGTCTGTGTTGTGACATTGCAAGAGTATGCATCGGTCTTGTGACATGTAGGAGACACATCGTCAGTCTTTTGATGGTTAGGGTTTATGTTAGGGCCGAGTCGCGTGATGGCACCCAAGGAAACGCGTTCGGGTCGAGTTAGTTCAGGTCGTGCCGTAGTGTGAGGGTGCCCAAGGAAACGCGTTTGGGCGGGTCAGGTCAGGTTGGGTCATGTGAGGGCACCCATTAAGGAATGTGTCTAGCTGGGTCAGGTTGTGTCGAGTCGTGTGAGGGTGCCTAAGGAAATTCATTACGACGGGTCGGGTTGAGTCATGTCATGGCGGCCATGGAAACGTGTTCGGGTCGAGTCAGGCTGGGTCATGCTATATTATGAGGGCACCCAAGGAAACACATTTGGGTAGGATGGGTCGAGTCAGGTCTGGTCAGGTCATGATGTGTGAGGCCACCCAAGGAAACACGTTTGGGCGGGTAGAGTCAGGTATTGTGAGGGTGATCATATCAAAAATGATAAGTTGTGGTTGCCTGTGTTGCTTGTGCATGTTTGTAATATCTGTTTTCCATTTACTACCTCATGAGCCCTTCGTTCGGGTAGGTCAAGTCGTGCTGTCATGTGAGGGTGCCACAGGAAACAAGTTTGGGTTGGATCATGTGAGGGAGGCCGTATCAAAAATGTTAAGTTATTACCTAGTCCTGTGTGCCTTGTGCACATTTGTGCGACCCTTTAATTTGTCATTTTATACCTTGTGCCCTCGACGTTTGAGTGAGTCGGCTCAGGTCGAGTCGTGTGATGGCACCCAAGGAAACACATTCGAGTTGGGTTGGGTTGGGTTGTGCCGTACAATTAGGGTGCCCAAGGAAATGCATTTGGGCAGGTTGGGTCAAGTCAAGTGATGTGAGGGCGCCCATTATTAAGGAACATGTCCGACTAGGTCGGGTCGTGTTGGGCCATGTAAGGGCACCCAGGGAAGCATTTTTGGGCGGGTCGAGTCGAGTTATGTGATGGCACCCATGGAAACACATTCGAGCTAGTCAGGTCAAGCCGGGTCATGCCATATTGTGAGGGAGTCCAAGGAAACGCATTCGGGTGGGTTGGGTCAGGTCGGGTTCGGTCAGGTTGTGCCATGTGAGGCTGCCCAAGGAAACTCATTCGGGCGAGTCGAGTGAGGTAGTGTGAGAGTGGTCGTATAAAAAATGCTAATTTTTCGCTGCCCATGTTGGTTTTTCACGTCTGTGCGATTCATTTTCCGTTTTCTCCCTCGTGTGCCCTTCGTTTGGGTTGGTCGGGTCGCGTTGTGTGAGGGCGCCATAGGAAATGATTTCGGGTCGAATCGTGTGAGGGATGCCATATAAAAAATGTTAAGTTGTGACCTAGTCCCATTTTCCTTATGCACGTTCATGTGACCCGTTAATTTATCGTTTTCTCCCTCATTCCTTTGACGTTCGAGTGGGTGGGGTCAGGTCGAGACATGTGATGGAGCCCAAGGAAATGTGTTCCAGTTGGGTTGGGTGGGGTCGTGCCGTACTGTTAGGGCACCCTAGAAAATATTTCTAGGTAGGTCAGGTCAGGTCGGGTCATTTGAGGGTGCCCATTATTAAGGAACATGTCTAGCTAGGTCGGGTCGTGTCGGGCCGTGTGAGGGCACCGCCCAGAGAAATGCGTTTCAGCGAGTTGGGTTGAGTCGTGTGATGGCACCTAAGGAAACACGTTTGGGCGAGTTAGGTCAGGCTGGGTCATGCCGTGTTGTGAGGGAGCCCAAGGAAACGCATTTGGGCGGGTCGGGTCAGGTCGGGTTGGGTCCGGTCAAGTCGTGTCGTGTGAGGTCGCCCAAGGAAATGCGTTTGCGCGAGTTGAGTCAGGTAGTATGAGTGTGGTCGTATTAAAAATGCTAAGTTCTCGATGTCTATGTTGCTTGTGCAGGTTTGTGTAATCCATTTTCCATTTTCTCCCTCATGAACCCTTTGTTCGGGTGGGTCAGGCCGTGCCATCATGTGAGGGTGCCATAGGAAACACGTTCGGGTTGGATCGTGTAAGGGAGGCTGTATAAAAAATGTTAAGTTGTGCCCTCCCATGTGCCTTGTGCACATTCATGTGACCCGTTAATTTGTTGTTTTCTCCCTGATGCCTTCGATATTCGAGCAGGTCAGGTCAGGTTGGGTCATGTACTGATGGCTCCTAAGGAAATATGTTTGGGTCAGGTTAGGTCAGGTCATGCGGTACTATGATGGTGCCCAAGGAAACGCGTTCGGGCAGGTTGGGTCAAGTCAGGTCATGTGAGGGCATCCATTAAGGAACATGTAGGGTCGAGTCAGGTCATGTCGGGTCGTGTGAGGCCGCCCAAGGAAATGAGTTTGGGCCGGTCGGTTCAAGTCATGTGATGGTGCCCAAGGAAATGCATTCTAGTCGAGTGAGGCTGAGTCATATCATATTGTGAGGGTGCCTAAGGAAACACATTCAGGCAGGTTGGGTTGGGTCGAGTCTTGCTAGGTTGTGTCATGTGAGGCCGCCCAAAAAAACATGTTTGGGCGGGTCGAGTCAGGTAGTGTGACGGTGGTCGTATCAAAAATGATAATTTGTGTCTGCCCCTATTTCTTCTACACGTTTATATGATCCTTTTTCCGTTTGCTCCCTCGTGCTCCCTTCGTTCAGGTAGGTCGGCTCATGTCATCATGTGAGGGTGCCACAGGAAAAGCGTTCGGGTCGGAGCATGTGAGGGAGGTCGTATCAAAAATGTTAAATTTGTGACCTACTGTGTGCCTTGCGCGTGTTCCTACCACCCATTAATTTGTCGTTTTCTCCCTCATTCCTTCAACGTTCGAGCGGGTCGGGTTGGCTCGAGTCAAGTGATGACGCCCAAGGAAATGCGTTCGGGTCAGGTTGGGTTGGGTCGTGCGGTACTATGAGGTTTCCCAAAGAAATGCATTTGGGTGGGTTGGGTGAGGTAGGGTCATGTAAGGGCGTCCAATAATGTAATATGTCTGGCTGGCTCGAGTCGTGTCGGGGCATGTGAGGGCACCTAGGGAAACATGTTTGGGTGGGTCAGGTCGAGTCGTGTGATGGTGCCCAAGGAAACGCGTTCTGGTTGGGTCAGGATGGGTCATGCTGTATTGTTAGGGTCCCCAAGGAAACTCATTCGGGTGGGTCGGGACCTGTTTGGTCATGCCATGTGAGACCGCCCAAGGAAATGCATTTGGGTAGGTCAAGTTAGGTAGTGTGAGGTTGGTCGTATAAAAAATGATCAGTTTTTGCTGCTTGTGTTTCTTGTGCATGTTTGTGTGATCCATTTTCTATTTGCTCCCTTGTGCACCCTTCGTTCAGGTGGGTTGAGTCGTGCCATGTGAGGGTGCCATAGGAAATGCGTTCAGGTTAGATCGTGTGAGGGAGGGCATATAAAATATTCTAATTTATGACCACCCATGTGCCTTGTGAATGTTCATGCAACCTGTTTGTCGTTTTCTCCCTCATGCTGGGGAGTGGAAATTTAGGTCAGCTTGGGTTGTGTGATGGCACCCAAGGAAACACGTTCAGGTTGGGTCAGGTTGAGTCATGTGGTACTGTGATTTTTCCCAAGGAAATGTGTTCAGGCGGGTCAGGTGAGGTTGGTTCATGTCACGGCACCCAAGGAACATGTTCAAGTTGGGTCTGGTCAGGTCGTGTTGTGTGAGGTCACCCAAGGAAATGTGTTTGTATGGGTCATGTCTATTTGTGTGATGGTGCGCAAGTAAATACGTTCAGGTCGGGTTAGGTTGGGTTATGCTGTATTGTTAGAGCGCCCAAGGAAACACCTTCGGGCGGGTCAGGTCTGGTCGGGTCCGATTAAGTCGTGTAGTTTGAGGCCGCCCAAGGAAACACGTTTGGTCAGGTCGGCACGGGTCGGGTCATGTGAGGGTGGTCCTATAAAAAATGCTAAGTTGTGACTGCCCGTGTTTCTTGTGCATGTTTGTATGATATTTTTTTCGTTTGCTCCATTGTGTGCCCTTCTTTCGGGCGAGTCGGGTCGTGTTGTGTGAGGGCACCATAGGAAACATGTTCGACTTGGATCGTGTGAGGAGGCCGTATCAAAAATGCTAAGTTGTGACTACCCATGTGATTTGTGCATGTTCGTGTGACCCATTAATTTATCATTTTCTACCTCGTTCCTTCGATGTTTGGGTGGGTCGGGTCGTGTGATGGCACCCATTAAGGAAATGCATTCAGGTCGGGTTGGGTTGGGTCGTGCCATATTGTGAGGGCGCCCGTATTGTGATTACCCCACAAATCATATAAGCCCAATGTGGGCCCTCCCGACCTGCTTTGACATGGTGATAGATCACACTTTCAAGAGTTGCAACATGAATGTCACTCACCTAGTGACTAAACTACACGTCACCTTGGAAATTCACTTCAACATGACATTTTTCCTTAAATGTTACTTTTTCTACTAGGCCAATATAACCTCGCACACAACCATGTCATGGTTGATCGTGAAGACTTTGTATCATAATGCTAATATGATGGATGTCGTTCATTATCAAAACACCCCTAATCACTTCCCCAAGGAAGCAGCCACCATGGAAACCTTGTGCAACAAGAGCATTGGCATGTAGCACAATATCCATCGCAACTCCAAGTAGAGAAAAACACCCTTAATGATCCGAATTTATGCAGGAATACAACAGAATACAGAAATAACCATAAACATATAGATGCAGTGGAAACAATGCATCATTTCATTAATATCAAATAAAAGAAATATGCTTACAGACATAATGGAAATAAATTAGCTAGGGTGCTAGTAGCGAATCTCTAAGAAGAGATGTGGTGGCTACATACCTATGAATTGTGTTACAATGAGGCTCGAGGGCCTATTATTATTGAGAAATAATTGAAAAACTGAAAAGTCTAAAAACCTAACTCTAGGAGATGAAGCGCCAAAACTGTGGGCCCCGTTTTGGTAAGTTGGTGTTTCAACTTCCCAGGGACATAACTTTGGCATCCGATCTCAGTTTGACGTTCTCAATAGCTCATTAGAAAGCTCTTTCCGAGGAGTACAAATTTTTATGCGAGAAACATCAGTCTATGGACCCATGTTGATCTCGGTTTTCCCAAAAAAATATCGTTTAGGGCCTCAAAATTGCTCTGGAAGTTTAGGACCTGAAAAATTGCTACAAATAGTAAGTTGTGCTGTAAATTAAAAACTGAATGAAATGATGGTGGGGGTTCAAATGGAATAGGTGGGTGGCCACCAATATCCAACTGGCTCTTTAAGGCCCCAAAACGGCTCCGGGAGTGCAGGACCCGAAAACTTGCTAAAAATAGTAAGTGGTGCTGAATGTGAAAAGCTGCAAGAATTAATGGTGTGGGTCCAAATGGAATAGGTGGGTGGCCATAAATATATACCTAGATCATTCCTTCCTCCTTAGGAAGAAATGGTCCCCATTGCGTTGAGATCCTCCCTGAGATGGAGCAAATTCTGTTGAACCGGGTATTAGATTTGTTGAAGATGTCATGGACCTATGGGCAAATATGCTCGATGCATTTAGTAAATTTGGTTTATTTTTCAACCTCAGATAGTACATGTCTAGATTTTGTCTGTGTATTTGCAGGATGTATGGTAACATCAGGCAGTGGTGTGTTGGGATTCAGATCAATGGAGTACTTGTCTTGACAGTGTAGAGGAACCTCTGTAAGTGAGGAGAAAATGTCCTCGTATTCCTCCATGAATTTTTCCATCTGTTGCAGCTGTGCAGGGGATCCTTGTTTCGAGGTTGTGGCCACAATATTCTTCTTTCCCTATGAGAGAGTTGTTAGGAAAATTAATTTCCTTGTTTGGGAAACAATCTTATTGTGTTGTTTTGCAGTAGTTAAAGAGATGACAGGAGGCACTACTACCTTTGGTATCCTATACAAGTTATTTCCCAAAGTAATAATAATAGCAGGAGGCCTAGAATCATACACAACATGTCGCCTCCATAATTATGGTTGGCCCAATAATACATCAGCTACATCAAGAGGAGCAACATCACAAAATACCTCATCTGTGAATGGCTTGATGCTGTACAGAAGGCGACATTGTTGGCGGATACGGATATCTCTCCCTGGGTAAAGCCACCCGATGGTATATGGCTGCGGGTGTGCTATGGTCGGTAGGCCGAGTCGATTCATGACCTTTTTTGCAGCAAGGTTCTTTTGGCTTCTGTTATCGACAAGGAATTGCAATAGAGAACCCTTCACCCACATTTGCAAATGGAAGAGGTGCTCCCCCTCGTCTGGATCCTCTGGGTCCTCCTTTTGGATCTTGGTGGTGGAAATAATGGCACTAGGATCCCCATCAATGATCTTCTTCCCATTGTCATTGCCTTTGTCTGCTTCTGACTCAGGATCAGAAAATGCATCTAATTCGGGTGCCTTTAGTTCGATCACCAATGACTGTTTGGCCCGACACTTGTTTGTGCTGTGAGTGGGGATATTATGAAATTCACACCACTTCCCTGTGTCCGTCTTTTTATTTGTGGTGTTGTTCTGACTAGCACCACTTTGGCCTTGCTTCTTGTTCTTCAATTCAGGGGCACCTTTTGGATTCATAGATCCAAAGTATTGCTTGTTTTGCTTAAATTTCTGCTCGATCTTGGCTGCATAGCGATATTCTGTGCCAAGCGATGTAATGTTAAGGAACTCCATTTCCTCCTAATTTTTTTTGTGTAGACAATCATGGTACTTGAGCACCAAATGTCTCTCTCAATATTTAATACCCAACTTTGTGTGCAGGGTATGGAACATATTCATCAGTTCGTGCACATCTTGATCCCTTTGTTTCTGCAGCATGGTCCATTGGATGTATTTGTCCTCATAGATCCCCACGAGATAATATTGTTCCTTGATGCCATCTCGAAACGAATTCCAAATGGGTGTGTCCAAGAACAGAGAGGATTCCCCTTCGTCCTCTTGCTCACGGTAGGTTTCCCACCAGTCTTTGACATGGGGGGTGGCTTTGAGGAGTGCAAAAGTAATCTTTTCTCATTCAGAGAAATCATGGACTGAGAAATACCCTTCCAGAAAATTCAACCATATATCTACAGCGCCTGCGTCTATTTGGCCTTAAAATACAGGAATATCAAAGTTTACCTGTACCTTGAAGGGAGTGGTGCCTCCAGAGTGGCTGTTGGCTACAGATGCGCTGTAGGTGGGCAGTCGTTGAAGGATCTGCGCAAATTTATCCATCATCACGTTCCTTTCTTTCTCGAGGGCCTCCTTGAGCAATATTTCGATAGGATCTCCTACTCCCTCGTCTTTTTTTTCTTTCGCCATGGGAGGTCGTCGGGGTTTGTGAGGCTGATCTTGCAAGGGTTCAACTAGATCGAGCCCTAACTCCTTATACCCTGACCGCGTTGGGGACATGCAAAGAAAAACAAAGAAAGAGCAGACCCCTATGATACCACTGATCTGGATTTATGCAGGAACACAATAGAATATAGAAATAACCATAAACATAGAGATGCAATGGAAATAATGCATCATTTCATTAATATCAAATAACAGAAATATTCTTATAGACATAATGGAAATAAAATAGCTAGGGTGCTGGTAGCAAATCTCTGAGAAGAGATGTGGTGGGTACAGACCTCTGAACTATGTTAAAATGAAGCTCGAGGGCCTATTTATTATTTAGAAACAATGGAAAAACTAAAAAGTTCAAAAACCTAACTCTAGGAGATGAAGCGCCAAAACCGTGGGCCCTGTTTGGGTAAATTGGTGTTTCAACTTCTTGGGGATGTAACTTTAGCATCCGATCTCTGTTTGATGCACTCAATAGCTCATTAGAAGGATCTATCCAAGGAGTAAAAATTTCAATGTGAGCAAAATCAGTCCATGGACAGCAAAATCGGTCCATGGACCCATGTTTCTCTCGGTTTTCCCAAAAAAAACGTCGTTTAGGGCCTCAAAACGGCTCTGGAAGTTCAGGACCCGAAAAAATGCTAAAAATAATAAGTTGTGTTGCATCTTAAAAACTAAACGAACTGATGGTTGGGGTTCAAATGGAATAGTTGGGTGGCCACCAATATCCACCTAGCTCATTAAGGCCCCAAAACGGCTCCGGGAGTGCAGGACCCAAAAACCTGCTAAAAATAGTAAGTGGTGCTAAATGTGAAAAGCTGCAAGAATTGATGGTGTGGGTCCAAATGGAATAGGTGAGTGGCCACCGATATCCACTTGGATCACTTAAATCATGCATAGTGTGCCCGAATAACGGTAAGGTGATCTCCCTCAGTCTCATTAATATTATGCATTCCAACACTCTCATGTGCTTTAATTACCATGGTCACGCAAAGTGATTTAAGATCAACAATATCCCTTTGAGCTAGATCATATCATTTGGTGCATGTTGCAATGTGTTTCGTAAACTTGGTGATTCAACTTCTCAGCGAAGGCCTCTTGACCTTAAGGACTTGGCCTTCTAGCCATTCTTTGCCTTCAATAGCTCTCCCTCTCTAGCCTTCTCTTCAACCTTTCTATTAACCTCTCCTATATTCATGCATGTCATCCCTTCAACCTTTTTGCAAGAATCACATCCAAATTACCTCTCCTCTATCTCTTGCCTATTTACAATTTCCCTAATGCCAAATTCATCCCCATCTTTTACTTCATGATCTTCATCACCCCTCAAAATTAATTATGGTAACTCAACTAGGAAATCCTCGTCCTCTTACCCATCCAAATTCCTTTCGGCCTTCCCCTAGTAGGTTTCTTTGATACATCATGAATTGTGGAAGAAAAACCACCCCTTAATGAGGAAGAAGTAGAGGTCACCCCTCCGTTACCGCTCTATGCATCCAACAATTTAGCTTCAACCTCTTAGTTTAGGCCCACATGAAAGCAAGAGATTTTTTTACTTTCCATGAATAGTTTATTCATAAGCTAGTCTTTTACCCTAAACCTTTAAACCCTTAAACCCTAATTCCTGACCCCTAACCCATTTAACCTCCTAATCCCTAATCCCTTAACAACTAACTCATTATTCACCTAACCCCTAATTGCGCCTAAATCCCCTAACTCCTAAGTCTACAATCTCTAATCCCTTAACCACAAACTCATTATTCAACCCCTAACCCCTAAATGTGCCTAAATCCCATAATCACTAACCCCCCAATCCCTAAACCCTTAACCACTAAATCATTTTTCCCCTAACCCCAATCCCTAACCCCTAAATGCACCTAAATCCCCTAACCCCTAAGCCCCCAATGCATAACCCCTTAACCTCTAACTCATTATTATCTTAACCCCTGAACCCTAATCATATAACCCCTAATCCCCTATTCCCCTAACCACTAAGCCCCTAACATAAAAAAAATAATTAATTAATCAATTAACATTATAGTCTAATTAGTAATTTTTAATTAAGTTTAGTAATTCATAATTAATCAATTTAAATTATTTATTTTAGTCTAACTAGCTAACTTGCTTATATCAAAGCATGTTTCCATTTTATTAATTTTAGTACCCCAATTCTTACCTCCCTTTTTCCTTTTTTCCAGCAATGCCCGATGAAGGCAATTCTTACCGCTAAATTTTTCTAGCAATGCCTGACGAATGGAATTCTTACCGCTTAATGGAGCTTCCGCTGGGCCTATAATCATTTTTCAGTTCCATATTATCCAGCAGTTGGAATGAAAGCATATACCATGGAGGCATCAGAGTAATAGAGGCCGGAAGTGGGGGCAATAGTGAAGGAAGATTCATTTAGCCATTTTCACATACGTTGGTTCAGGGGGGAATTTTTCAACCCAAAAAATTATAATGACCTTTATTTGATTTTACACAGACTAGTTAGCAATAGGACTATGTTCATACTTACAATAGGACCTATTTCTTCTTTTGATCTAGCTTTCAACATTCTATAGAAATTATTTTGTTTACATTTAATAATATGGATTACGCTTCCCTCTCGTCTTTCATTGTTTATTCTTACTCAAAATTGAGCTCTGTATTGATACTTCTAATAACATATTCAAGGTGTTGATCCCTTTAGTGATCGAGTAACAATATATGTGCATCGTGACATGTAAATTCCAATTTATGGATTGTAGAGGTTATTGCACTATTCAATTCCCTATAAGAATCAATAAGATTCAAAATATGGGTATTTGAATCTTATAAGAATCAATAAGATTCAAAATAATGAGTTGAGCTATTTTTCAAATAAATTCTACCCAAATAATCTTTCCAATTTCTTTCTTTCCCCGAGAACAAAATGTAAAAGGTTTTGAAAATTTAAGGAATGTGAATTCTTGAACTTCTTAGTCCTTCATAAAACCACCACTACCAACCCCCCAGATTCTACATTGGAACAAATCCTCTCAAATCAATACTTCCTCTCACTTTAAGAATATGTGTTACGCTTCCCTCTCGTCCTTAATTTTTTATTCTTACCCAAAATCGAACTTTGGCTTGATACCTCTAGTGGCCTATTCTTCTCTATTGACACTGTATACTCCATACATCTACATCCTCAAGGCACATTCTAATACTAATAACAAAATTATATACATGGACAGGAAATATGGACACATAAAATGCTAACAATTTCATTAATTAAACATGAAGGAGTTATGTGAAGGGAAACTTATCATGCTTGCTTCTAGAGTTCTTCTCATTTTTTTTTTCCAAATTCATGTGCAGAAACGCTAGGTATGTAATTATAATAGTTGCAAATATAACAAAACAAAATAACTAGAAATTTTTCCTACTTAAGCTAGAAAATTATCAAATTTTAAAAAATCTACATCATAATATCCTAACGACTAGCCAATCCGGATTCCTCCAGGAAAGTTGGTCCTATTACAAAGCCCTATAAATAAAATGAGAAAATAAAACTCTATATACAATTTACATATCCCTATTGGGCCTTTAAAATAAATAGTACAGTTAGCAATTATGCCTCTTCATTAAATTCCCTCAATGAAAAATGTTGACCTCTTGGTAAATACGATCAATCCTCTAGGGTCCCCCTGAAAAATGTTGTTTCTGTGCATATGCAAAACTGTTGTTTCATTGAAAAACCAATTCCAGTCTCTTCCGAATAAATTTTCCTAGTCTTCATCTTCCCTGAGGACAGTCTTTTCAACCTTAAGTATTCACAAATCCGTGTTTACATAAAACATGTCATTTTTAAATAGATGCGCCCTTCAAGAATCTTTTGACGTCCTCTGCAACAGTTCTTCTCTTTCCACTGGTGACTTTTATGAGACAAATTTTCCTCTTCCTCCATTATGACAAATTCAAGTTCCCTTCTTCCTTCAATTCCTTGGGAATATATCATGACAACTATGTGTGGTTTTCATCCCTCATCATTATTGAAACCTACATCCAGAATTTGTTAGATTTAAAAATTTAAGGTTCTTTGTCATCATTTAAAATATTTGCACCCAAATTTCCATTTTTGTTTGAGTGTGTGCTCATGGTCTTCTCTTTGTTGTAGGTTTTCAAAGGCTTTATCCAAGTCTTATTGTCCACATTTTGCAACTTTATTTTCTTCCAACTTCAGCTTAGCATGCTAGATGCATACCTTTAA
Source organism: Pinus albicaulis (assembly GCA_034641835.2). Classification (NCBI taxonomy): domain Eukaryota; kingdom Viridiplantae; phylum Streptophyta; class Pinopsida; order Pinales; family Pinaceae; genus Pinus; species Pinus albicaulis. The sequence continues at coordinate 248,404,383 of CM076583.1, read as the reverse complement.
ATCAACTCTCCTATCCTAAAATGAATTAAATTCCATAAAAATAAAAATAATTTATTATTGTTATTATTTTTTATCTCATTATTTTTCATCCATTCAGTTCTTTTAGCAACTCAATTTCTACATCATGCTCCATGAGCTCTTCACCTAAACTTGTCCAGATGCCACTCTTAGACCTCTATTTTTTCTGTCTCCTAAAGGAAACTCCATAAAATTTCCCTCTTTATGACAATTCGTAGTGATTGTTTCCCTTCATGATCTTCATGACCTGCACATGAAAAAACAGATTAATTTCAAAATTTTGGAGATTTTGAGCCTTTGCAAATACTCCTAGAGTCATTTTCTGTTCCTGGAGGTTCCTCACAGTCCATGAGACTTTTGATAAGTATCTCCTCTTCACCCTCATCTTCACCTTCACTCCTTTGCATAATACCTTTTGATCAGGGTTTATCTTTTCCCTCAACATCATTGTTCCCATTTTCCATTATGACAGTCTCTCATAATGGTTTCTAGCACCCCTTCTCTTCCTACTTTCACTTTTGAGACGCAGTCCTTATACCCACTAATTTTTGTTGGAATTTTTGTTCTTGCTTCTTCTTTTAATTTATATAAAGTTCACCCACTTTAAATATGAAAGGCCATCTAGCCACCTCTAGTATTTTTTCTACAAATTTCTCCTCGGTGACCTTGTTCCAATATCTCACTAACATCATCAATGAGGCCTTCTTCACACTCAGTCATACATTTCAGTAGTGTGTCATCAAGATCATTTATTATCAGCGATCCATAAACCTTAATTTATATATATATCCACACTAATATATTCAGGGAATTTATCTCCTTTTAATTATATGGCTTCCAATTTTCTACATCCCCATTATAGTAAATAGAATGTAGAATCCCAAAATTCTAGTAAGTATCTATCAATTTTTAGTGCCCTGTATTCCTTAGTTGCAAATGAGAAAAAGTATCTTGAGACAAACAAGTCTCATTTCCCTTATCCTCTCCCTTATCTCTTGGAAGCATTTCTGCATCATTTTCAGAACCCCAACAACCAACATATCATATTTATTTTCCAAAAAATTCACAACAGTTGGGTACAATTGTGTGGTTTCTTTTTCCATACAGCTTTTGTGAACTACAAATTCGTATTCAACAAGATTTATACTTGGATTTAATTCCCCTATCAAAACAATGGTCACAATATCCTTCAACCAACTGAAGACTTGCTAGATGTCTATGTCATTGACAAACTAATTCTACTCTCTTCTGAATAAATTTTCCTGCTCTTCATCTTCCACGAAGATAGTCTTTTCAACCTTGTGTACTGAAAAATCTATGTTTACATAAAACATGTCATTTTTAAATAGATGATCCCTTTTAGTATCTTCTCACATCATCCTTAGCAGTTCTTTTCTTTCCACTGGTGAATTTTATGAGACATAGTTGCCTCTTTCTCCATTATGACAAATTCGAGTTCCCTTCTACCTTTAATTCCTTGGGAAGCTAACCATGACAACTAGTGTGGTTTTCGCCCCTCAACATTATTGAAACCTACATCCAAGTGCAATTTGTTATATTTAAAAATGTAAGGTTCTTTGTCATCATTTAAAATATTTGCACCCAAATTTCCATTTTTGTTTGAGTGTGTGCTCATTGTCTTCTCTTTGTTGTATGGTTGCAAACACTTTGTCCAATTCTTATTGTCCACAATTTTCAGCTTTAATTTCTTCCAACTTCAGCTTAGCATGCTAGATGAATACCTTTAAATCAACTATCCTATCCTAAAATGAATTAAATTCCATACAAATAAAAATAAAATGATTTGATGTTTTTTTTTTTTTTTAATCTCATCTTTTTTCATCCATTCATTTCTTCCAACAACTCAATTTCTACATCATGGTCCATGAGCTCTTCAATTAAAATTTTCCAGATGCCACTCTTAGAACTCTATATTTTTCTATGTCTCCTAAAGGAAACTCCATAACGTTTCCTTATTTATGACAATTTGTAGTGATTGTTTCCCTTCAGGCTATTCATGGCCTGCACATGGAAAAAAACATTAATTTCAAAATTTTGGAGATTTTGAGCCTTTGAAAATACTCCTAATGTCATTTTCTGTTCCTGGAGATTCCCCATAGTCCATGAGACTTTTGATAAGTATCTCCTCTTCACCCTCATCCTCACCTTCACTCCTTTGCATAATACCTTTTGATCAAGATTTATCTTTTCCCTCAACATCATTATTCCCATTTTCCATTATGACAGTATCTCATAACAGTTTGTAGCACCCGTTCTCTTCCTACTCTCAGTTTTGAGACGTAGTCCTTACACCCACTAATTTTTGTTGGAAATTTTGTTCTTGATTCTTATTTTGATTTATATAAAGTTCACCCACTTCAAATATGAAAGGCCATCTAGCCACCTCTAGTATTTTTTCTACTAGTTTCTCCTCGGTGACCTTCTTCCAATATCTCACTAGCATCATCAATGAGGCCTTCTTCACACTCAGTGAGACATTTCACTAGTGTGTCATCAAGATCATTTATTGGAAGCAATACAAAAACCTTAATGTATTTCCATATCCACACTGATATATTCAAGGAATTTGTCTCCTTTTCATTATATGGCTTCCAATTTTCTACATCCCCATAATAGTAAATAAAATGTAGAATCTGCAAATGCTAGTAACTTTCTATCAATGTTTAGTGCCTTTTATTCCTTAGTTGTGAATGAGAAAAAAGTCTCTTGAGAGAAACAAGTCTCATTACCCTTCTCCCCCCCATCATCTCTTGGAAGAATATATGCATCCTTTTTAGAATCCCAACAGTCCACATATCATATTTATTTTCCAAAAAAATCCCAGCAGTTGGGTACAATTGTGTGGTTTCTTTTTCCATGCAGCTTTGGTGAACCACAAATTCATATTCAATAAGATTTATACTCGGATTTACTCCCCTTATCAAAACATTGGTCACAATATCCTTCAACCAATTCAAGAATTACTAGATGTATATGTCATTGACAAAGCAATTCCAATATCTTCCAAATAAATTTTCCCGCTCTTCATCTTCCACGCGAACAGAGTTTTCAACCTTGAGTACTAGAAAACCTGTTTTTACATAAAACATGTCATTTTTAAATAGATGAGACCTTCCAGCATCTTCTCACGTCCTCTTCAACAATTATTTTCTTTCCACTGGTGACTTTTATGAGACAGAGTTGCCTGTTCCTCCATTATGATCCATTCAAGTTCCCTTCTTCCTTCAATTCCTTGGGAAGATATCATGACAACTCTGTGTGGTTTTCATCCCTCATAATTATTGAAACCTACATCCAAATGAAATTTGTTAGATTTAAAAATTTAAGGTTCTTTGTCATCATTTAAAATCTTTGCACCCATATTTCCATTTTTTTTTAGTGTGTGCTCATGGTCTTCTCTTTGTTGTAGGGTTGCAAAAGCTTTATCCAATTCTTATTGTCACATTTTGCAGATTTATTTTCTTCCAAATTTAGCTAGAATGCTAGATGCATACCTTTAAATCAACTATCCTTTTTTTTTATCTCATCTTTTTTCATCCATTCATTTCTTCCAGCAACTCAATCCCTACATCATGCTCCATGAGCTATTCACTTAAACATGTCCAAATGCCACTCTTAGAACTCTATTTTTTTATGTGTCTCCTAAATTAAACTCCATAAACTTTCCTTATTTATGACAATTTGTAGTGATTCTTTCCCTTCATGGTCTTCATGACCCACACATGAAAAAACACATTAATTTCAAAATTTTGGAGATTTTGAGCCTTTGAAAATACTCCTAGTGTCATTTTCTATTCCTGGAGATTCCCCATAGTCCATGAGACTTTTGATAAGTATCTCATCTTCAGCCTCATACTCACCTTCACTCCTTTGCATAATACCTTTTGATCAAGGTTTATCTTTTCCCTCAACATCATTGTTCCCATTTTCCATTATGACAGTCTCTCATAACTATTTGTAGCACCCCTTCTCTTCCTACTCTCAGTTTTGACATACAATCCATACACCTACTTATTTTTGTTGGACATTTCGTTCTTGATTATTCTTTTGATTTATATAAATTTCACCCACTTTACATATGAAAGTCCATCTAGCCACCTCTAGTATTTTTGCTACCAGTTTCTCCTCAGTGACCTTCTTCCAATATCTCACTAGAATCATCAATGAGGCCTTCTTCACACTTAATGAGACATTTCACCAGTGTCTCATCAAGTTCATTTATTGGCAGCCACCTCTTCTACTTTGGACTTTGCACATAATCCACGACACTCTCAAAAAATCTCTCATTATCTTCTGCTCTGAAGATGTCACCTTTCACTATTTCACAAGTGTGAATTGTTCAACTATAAACTTAGTTGCACTTAGTTCTTCCTCTCTTATTGAAGAAATAAACAAGTGCTTCAACTCTTTCCCTGGTCTCTTAAGGATATTCTTCTTGAAACCCGTCTATTTAACAAGAAACTTGAACATTCTTCTTAGTTCCAATCCCTATCTCTAGTGTTCTCATTCTAGCATCATATGAAAACTGCGTTTCTCGCCCTCCATATGCCCCATATGACATAGAACGACAGTGATTTGTATGAATTATATCCTCGAAACCAAATTATAAGGTATGAATCGATAGAGGACATATCGCATGATACACTCATGTTAAGGATATGGCCTACCCCTAACCATATCACAGCTACAGAGGGAAACTTTAGGAATCATACATCGTGGAGCCAAGGGGTGGCCATATTGGTTTCCTCTCCTTATAAATGCGCATATAACTTGTTCTGTTGTATGTTGATATGAAAACCTAGAGAAGAAATTGCCTTAATATTTCTGATTTACTGTTTACTTTCTTTAAACTCGAATTTCATTTGATGGTAAAGTTGTACTCTTTAATGCAAAAATTTTATGTACTAGAAAGGTAAATTTAGAAATTATTTCAATTTTCATTTTGTTTTTTCAAGTTAGATATTGTTTTCAAGTTTTCACATTTTTATTTTTATTGCAATGTGGCAGACTGAACGTGGCTGTACAGGAACAACCCTAGGATAGGTAAACAAATAAAAATTTCAGTTTCCTATTAGTTTCTTTATCTTTAACAATTTTTATTTTATATATTTCACGCTTCTCATTATTTATAATGTGGCCGGATGATCGCAGAAAGGGGCCGGCCAAAGAACATGTAAAGTGCCAACCTTGCTCTATCTTCAAGTATTTTAGTTCTTTACATAATTGAAATGATTTTAATTTTGTTCAAATGTGTAGATGCTTGGCCATGGTGCGTGCGATGATTCCCTCAAAGAGGAAGAGCTGTCTTCATCCCCATGTCCATTGGTGTTGCTGCGAAAAAAGGCACTAAAAGCAACCAAGGAACTTGAGCGTTTAGTAGACATTGTGCCTCAAACACCTGAGTTAGGAAAAAGGATAAGAAAATTTATGACCCAGCTAGAAACATATAAGGTAATAAAAAAAATTGAAAAGGATATTTTTATTTCTCTGCATGAGATTAATTGAGATAGGTTGATTTTTAACATTTTACATTAACTAAACTAACAAAAAAATTCTTTTGTATGTAGCATTTTCTGGGACCTGATGTCCCTGGTGTTGGTGGTAGTGGGACACAAAGGCAAGATATTCATAAGGAAACCTCTCGTACACCATCTATGCCTTTAGGTAGTAGCCAAGAAATGCACCCGACCCAAGAAGACACACAACCAACCGCTGAATATGTTGGCAGTGATGAGATTGGTATGGCCAACTTTATTATTGTATTTCCTGGAGCTACACATGTCACCTCCATGGGGACCATTTGACACACTTTTTTGGTGAAAAATGAAGGTGTTCCTATAAAGTAAATAGAAATCCCAGGTAATTTTTAATATTTAACTATTTCATGTACTCTATCTAAAACATATTTTATCATGATTATTATTTTTAAATTAATGATAATATCTTTTTTCTGTGTAGGAAAAAATGATTTCTACATGGCCTTAGAGAGCAAGGAGTTGGTAATTTTTGGCCCAACCATATGCACAAGGTGGAATTCCCTGAATTCCAACCTAAAAAAGAACTTCTAGATTATCTATAAGGCCTTTTTTGGGTGGGCACATTTGATAGAACATCGGTCTCTTGGGCAGTTGGAAAATATCTGAAATATACCCGGGACACCTATAGGACCCACTTGAAAATTAACTCTAGATACGAGTTTCCTCTCAAAGTTCTAGAGAGGGAGCGGAGAGCACTCATCGATGATAGAAAAGAGAAAAAGGCCAAGAAAGAAGGAAAAATGCTAACTGGACCCGCAAGGTAAATTACAACTTTAATTCAATAACTTTAATTTTCTCTATGTCTAAAATAAAAGTGAGGTACACAATTGACTTCAAGCTTTTGATGATATGTTTCCTAACACCTCGAAGAAAACCAAAGCTAGGATTGAAAAAAGGTCATCACAAGCTAGGCTAGGGTGACTACATGAAATTAGTTGCAAGAATTGTAAATAGCTAAACATCTTATAATTAATTGTATCACCTTCCAATTTTTTTTTTATCCCATCAAATAACATTAAAAATACACAATCATATGTAATTTAGGGTGACGAATTTGGAACAGAAAACACAAATAAAGATAGAGAGATCGCTTTTCGTTTCGGCTATCAAGCCGTAGAAGCTTCAAATAGGTCCGAAGATCCATAATGCGTAATAAGGTAAAACGTTAACCTTTCAATATGTTTGTTTCTGTCCATAAATTTAATGTCCAATAACTTTTTTTAAATTAGTGGAGCAACATTTTGAATGAGCCAAATAACCCAGTTGTAGAGCAGTGTGTTGAGAGTGAAATATTGCCAGAAGTACATGGTCCTCACGTGCAACCTGATCATTCTAGTGGGGACTAGGAAAACAATGCTACTATTAGTGAGGGCCATGACAATAATTAATTTCTACTTATAATTTATTCTAATTATACCTTGACAGTTGTGTCCTTATAACGTTTTTTATTTAAATGATAGAAAATTTTGTACTTGAGCATCCTACCACCAGAGAGGAACACAAGGCAACGGTTCCAGTGGTGACAACCGGTGCACTAGGTAAATAATGTTATTGAATTTTTTTAATTAATATTACCGAACTACTTCAATGATATTTAAAAACTGATAATTAAACTTTAATATTATTTGTTTTTGTAGGCGATGCTCCATCAATGCATGAGACCAGACATCATGAGTACGCAACTAGGTTAGCTATGTGGGAAATACATGAAACATAAGTAGAGAACAATGATGTTGATGGTGTAGTTAGGAGCTTTAGAAGTAGGAATAAGAAAAATAAATTTTGATAATGTAAAATATTGTATTATTCTAAGACAAATGTTACCATACTTGGAACCTTTTTTGTGTTATATAAAAACTCATTTATCATACTATTTTTATGCCAAGCACTTCTAATTTTTTCTTGCATAATTTTTGTTGCATTGATTTTTAATTAGTTATTGAATATTTTTTTCTTCTCACGAAAGTAAAAAATGAAATATAGATTGGGTATTGGGGAATTGAGAGTGATGTGGGGGGAGGCGCCATAAGAGCTTCCACCTTCACATGGTTGGCCCTGTTTAGTAGAGAATAATTTATTGGAGTGATTTAATCTTGGAGCAAATGTCCCTTGATCCAACGTAGTGGAAAAAATTCATTGTTGACTTAGTTTCTACTCTTTTAGATCGCGGGAGGCTTGTTCCAAGTTCAAGCGAATCCAATAAATTGTTCTTGAAAGAAAAAGGAGCTTATTCAGGTATGTTTTGGCATTGTCAACATATGTTCTAAAATTATCATAATAATTCATATTTGAATAAAAAATAATACAAATATTACTTGTATTTATTGTATAGATAATCATGGATTTTGAATGACTTGGCATCGCAAGTACAAATCCTCTTGCATCTTGAGTAATACAACTTGTCAACCAGGGTCATGCCCACGATATTTTTGCTTGTGCGCTTGAGCAGGTTCATAATGTCACATTTTGTACATTCCTTTACAGCTCATAACTCAAGATGAATATTTTTCATGATTGTTATCTGGTTTTCTATATGTTTTTTTCCTCTATTTGATTGTAAGTTTGAAGATGTTCTTAAACATTGAAACATTTTTTGTTTTTGTACTATTTTTATACTTACTTGTTATAGTTATGGTGATATAACCACCATTGTATCATATCCATCTTATCTCATTCCCTTGGATTGTACTTAGGTACAAAGGAAATCCAACAAGTTCCAATTCCCTCACATTCCAGTTACAAGGACCATTGGAATAATTGGCACATACCACATTAGCTCAATTTTTTGGCCATATTCATTGAATTATTCCAAGATTAAATCATCATCTTTTGGGAACAAGAAGTGTGTTATTGGTGACATGCATGTGAAAACATATCGAGCGCTTGCATGATATTTTCCACCCTAAGCTCTAGTACCAAATTTCCCAAGTGGAGCAATGAGGTTAATGTTGTTACTTCCAAAAAAATCTTGTGTCATTTCAATAATTGTGCTAGCAAGACTCTACTCACCATGATGGTAAGAATAATGCTCTGAGACATAACCCGAGTATTGAGCAACCTTTTCTTGCATAACAAAATTTATGTTGAAAGAGAAAAACAATATTTTCCTTTGCCCTAGTTTCAAACCATCAACCATGGATGGGATGGATCTCTGTAAGTCAACTATGAAAAATAGGATTAGTTCCTTGTTTAAAAGGTCGATGTACTTGATAAGCATGTCAGTCTGGTCCAAATATGTTTTCAACTCAAAATGTATTAGCCATTTCTTTCCGACCCCTATTTTATTTTTGTTGAAGGCCAATTCAACTGCATCTCCATCTTCCTCATTTATCCACATGAAGTCTTTTTTATGTTTGTCCAAATTTTTAAAATATTATTTCCATTATTTAGAAGAAGTTATACCAAGAAACTTATAGTAATTTATGGTCCATCCTGATGCTGATCCACCCAGATATTCTCTCCATGATTCATACACAGGCATGGTATAGAAAGACAATACATATCCATTGGTATGGGTTCCCTTGAAAATAGGAGTAATGAATTCAAAAATAAATGAAAGAATCTTGAGTAGAGATGTCCAGAAAGAGTGTATGAATTTGAAGTCTTCCAATGATAATATGTTCTTAGTTAATACAAGAAGGTTCAGTTAATATTCATCAGCCTAGATCTGGAAATCCTTTTTCATTCCTTCCACTACTCAAGAGAGAAGGTTCACTTCTTGGGAAATGGGAATTTGATAATTTTTCAAAATTGGCATAAATATTGAGAATTTGATACCAATTTATTGTGGACCAAAGGTAGAGAAATATGAGAAAATCTGAATAAATTTTCTAGCTGAGCTAAAGAAACCCAAAACTTCATCTTGAAACATGATGTGATCAACACACAGTTACATTGTTACAATCCAAGATTATGTATTTCCTCTACTTCTAATTTAGAAGGCCTATTGTTTAAGGCACTATCATTACCCTATTGTAGCTTCACTCTAATCTATTCAGGAGTTTCCTTCAGGGTTTTTGTAAAACTGTGAGCATCACAGTCTTTTTATTCTTTGTTTCTCATAACTTGAGAAAATAAACACCTTTTGGAGCCCCAGCATAATGTTACTCCCTAAAGTGAATTTTTTTTTATGTATCTATTCATTAAATTAATATAAATGAATTCAATTTGAGATAAATTCAAATCCCATTGACCAATTGTGTTGTCCGGTAGTTCATATGGTTAAAATGGCACATGGTTCGGTAGCACATATGTTAGATTGTATCCACTACTTTAGTCCAAATCATCTATGTGTTTGTCATTGAATCAAAGTAACAAAATATTTTAATAAAGTATTGGAAATTACCTTTTATATATTGTTGCAGGTTTATGAAACACATGTTCAATTAGCTCTGGAGGCCGGAGGCATGCCTGAATATGACTAGGTACAAATTATTGCGTCATGTAATTTTTACCTGCTTGTTTTGTATCTTGTATTTCTTTGTAGTTGATAGACATATTTTTAATTTTTAAATTATTTTGAGGAAGTTAGTGTCTTTTTTGAAACAATTTCCACATTTTGGTAACCAAGTTCAAACATGATTAGTGTGTCTAGACTCTATATCATATCCCTTCTGATTCCATCTGCTATTTGCTAAGCCATCTAAAAAACATTTTATCTTCTTTAATTTTCTGTCTTAATGCCTCTAGGATTACCCATAGGATTATTTTTGAGAGTTATGCCTTCTCTTCTTATAGTTATCTTGTGCCTCTACTTATGAATGTCACTAGTATTCCATGACTACTATAAGATACTTTGTATTGTCTTTGCTCATAGTGGCTGAGACAAGTCTGAATGTTTTAGTTAAGACAAATGAGTCAGTGTAGTGATATAATTTGAACACAAGGGAACTTCTTAGCTCAACAGAAGTCCTGTTCTTGGAACATTTCAGACTCTTATATATGAAAATAGCCCACGTGAAAGATGGAAAAAAATGACTAAAATCTACACTATCAAACCTAATAGTTAAAGCTTAAGTTAGACATAGGATGTGTTATTTTCCCTTTTTAATTAACTATCTACATTTTTATGGTACATTGTGAGTCATAGCTTTAAGGGCTATATGCTAAAGGCATTGAGGGATGTCATCATGAATTTTCAGCTTACAAGTTATCATATATTTGTCTGAACCCAGGCAACACTAGTCATCTTTTGTCTTCAATGGCAAGGTATGTACGATACAATTGGCATAAAGTAGTTCAAATATGGTTTCTTGATTAAATACAAATTTACATTAAGCTTATTTTCCTAAACTAGAATTTCTTGGTTTTTTATATCACAAAACTCTGATATGCTTCCCATTTATTGACTATTTTTGGTAGCTTGGTTTAACTTTAACCACTCATGTCTGCATTGGTCTAAATGGATCACTATTTTGTGAGCCTTGTTGTTATAAGCTTGTATTTTGTTACTTTTTTCCTCCACTTAGTAATCATGTTTATTCTTGGTTCTAATGCATGAATTCTGTTCTTGAAATAATATCATATTTTAGATTGAATAATTCTTTAGGTTTACAAACAAAACGAATGTGAGGTAGAATTGCTAGTAGTAAAATATATTGATGTTTAATGGCTGTTATATTAATGGGAGCCTTCTATGGCATAGATCTAAGACATTTCATATTTAGAAAACATGCAATCATCAGTTTAATTTCAAATATCTCACTATCATTTACCATGAATGATTTTAGTACAACACCTTATAAAGGAAATTTCTATAGAATGATACAATATTGCAATATTTATCGTGAATTCATAGTAGTGAAGTAGAAGTAACTTCGATAGGATGCCCTACGTTGCGACAGGTTCTCTTTCCAACCTCCTCTCCATTATTCTCCTTGTCATTAGTCTTTGTCGTGAATTCATTATCCATGGTTACATGAAAACATGTCGGAACAAACACTTTGTATCCTCATAAATCTAAATGTTGGTGCTTTTACAGTGCTATAGTATTATCTGATTCTTCTTCAATTTAGGATTAAATTGTTCTCTCTATTTATGATATGGTAAAAATTTTGCCACAGGATTTCTTGTTCTTCGTTTCCTCTGACGCAAGATTTTCCTCTAGTTCAATGTCTAGGGTTTATCTACTTGAGAGACCACTCTATTTTGCTAGTTTTTTATTTGTTCTTTTTCTATTTTAGCTTCTTGCTTTTCATCTCTCCTTTTTAGGAGATGCCTTGGGTACCCCCACATTCCTATGTTTTCTTGATGTATGTTAAGTTGTTAACTATGCAGTGTGTACATTTGATTTCTTGATTTCTTTTTCCATTTAATGAAAACACTGGATTTTGATACTTTCGTCGAGTATACCTCTAATATCATCCATTTACCATGGGCCATCTAAAAAGAAGGTACCTAGTATTTGTCACTAGTGTGTTTTTCAAATAGTTTGAGTGAGAATATTTGATGAGTTTTATGGCCTTCTGTCTCAAGGAAAATTTTAAATTTACATTGATGAAAGCATTGAACATGCCCTTGCACCAAAGGAAAAAACTAAGGGAAGGAGTACTTATGACCAGCCAAGACTAGATCCATGCAAAATATAGTCAATCAATGTACAGATGCAAAGATGATGGGATTTTAGTCATCAACCAAGACAAGGGTGGTTAAGGGATGTTTTAATTGTTGCAAATTAGGGCATTTTGAAAAGGATCGTAATAAAAAAATGTGTTTGACCTCATGAAGTAATATGTGCTACCGAACCATGTGCCATAAAGATCTTACTTCAAAATATGTTATATTGTATCCACTACCTTAAAATGGAATATGTTAGAATATTGTTGTCCGGTAGTGGATATGTTAGACTGTGCACTTGATAGATTTGAGGTTAAAATGGATTTTTTTAGTTTAAATAACAAACCTTTTTCTTTTTTTTGAACATGTTCTTTCATTGTCAGTGAAATGAGAGATGGTCCGTAATTTGAATTGGCTCCCATGAGAATAAGTGTTCAGTGTGATGTAAAAGAGTATAAGATATTGTCCATCCTCTTGTATTGTCTGAGTTGTTGTAAGGGCTTTGACACATGTCCAGATTAATTTGGAGTCATGATTATATGAGGGTAGTTAGTTGGGATTGATCCAAAACGACCATATTATGACTCCTTCTAGGAATCTGTTGAATATATTCAATAAAATATTTAGTGAGGCACGGTTAGGCACCTTTACGCATTCTATTGAATAGAAAAAACTAATAGGGTGGCCTAAATTGACACATGGAATGTACAAAGCTAGTAGGTGGATTTTTTGGAAATAAGTGATATGAGAAGAGATTGAGCAAGATAAGAACTGAACATAAATCACATAAATCCTTCAGTGATAGATGTGATATTCTAAGCTTTGAATGAATGTGTATGGATGATGAGGTTTCTAAAATACAAAGAAGAAATGTCCTCATTAGTTCCATGTTACCTATTACTAATGAAACATGCAGTGTTACACTTAGGATGTGTCATGTGGCATTTTTAATTGTAATGTTACATGCAGAGTGTTACGATTACAATTTTTCAACTAGTTGTATCTATTCCCTTTATTTTATGGATGAGGTGACATTATTCAAGTGCTCTCTAATCTGAACTAAAATTGTGATTTTATTTGAGCCTGATATTATCAATTCTTTATGTAGCTTATGTATATTGCATTGTAACTTCCGGGATCTGGAGGCTACTATCAGCAGCTTTAGATTTTTAGCTTCAACTAGACATACAATCAGTTACATTTAATTTGACTTTATATTTTCCTGCAACGATGGTAGTTGTATCTATGGCTCATTCATGTTTTAATTCTATGCAATTGATCGCTCTGGGAAATGTTTCATAGGTGTATGATGTAACAAATTTTTTGGAGGACCATCCTAGTGGAGGTGAAGTGTTGACCTCAGCAACTGGTATTATATCCTTTCTAAAACCATTGTTCTTAAATGCTATTTCCTATTAAAATAAGAAGCATATTTACAAGAAAAAATATTGCTCTAAGTGATAGATCTGCATGCCATAACAGTGTTACTGAGCATAGGATTTATTTATATCAAGGTGTTCTTGAATGCAATCCCAAAGACATGGTTATGAAGTAGATCACCCTGTTGCAGTAGCTTAGCTAAAAGATTGCTTTCACGAGCCCACTTGCTCTTGTTGACAGGAAACATCTATCAAAAAATTATATTTAGTGTATTTAAAAAGAACTAAAATGAGGATACCCCTTGCATGCATGCAAGCAAGCTCTATATTCTGTTATCTATACTCTAATTATTAGATGAAAAAATGGCACCTTTCTTACATGATTTATTTTCTAGTGCATGCATGCATCTTTTCTTTATAACCGGTAGGTTGTTACCTATTAAATCTCTCTACAAGGATCACCAAAAGATCATATATCTACTTTACCCCTTAGTTTTTTGCGTGGTGTGAAATCTATAACATATATGCACATAGCACCAAATTATTTATCACATATTGTTTTTGACATCCATCTAATCTTATGGGTTCCAATTTGACACTTTGAAGCATATTCCAATTTCCCACAGAGAGAGCGGGGCACTGAACAATGTGGGGTGTGGGAGATATTCTATAATTTGAATTATGTATGTGTAATGAGTTATAATAATGTAAAAAATCAAAAGAGCCAACATGTTAGACAAGCTACTTTTTGGAGAAGTGCAAACTCATATATGTGGCAGCCAACGTGTGAATAATCTTGTAGCTTATCTTTTTTTTGGATTATCACCTCCAGAAGCTTGGATAACAAACAGTGAACATGAAGGCTTGGACTGGCAGTGACCTAACTCAAGGTTTGGTGGAGAGGGCTCGGTGCAGTGATAAAATTTAAGAACACAGTACTGTGAAGCTCAGATATTCAATAGTAAGGCTTGAATCCCTATCTTATAAATTCATGAAGGCTCAGAAGCTCAGGCTATTAGAAAGTGAAGAGGTATTTGTGGTAGCTTGGATTAGTAGCACAACTACCTATGGAGAATGTTGAGAATTAGGTAGGGAAAAAGTTAATAAAAAATTCTCTTATATGATAACTGTTTGTGTTACTTATTTCCTTATTATCTTTGTTCATCATTATGATTACGTTCAATACATCAAACAACCATCAAAACAATAATATCAGCGACACATTAGTTATGCTCCAATCCAGGGCTAAAAACCCTCCTCTTATGGGGGAAACCCACAAATCTCTTCTTATAGATTCTTCACTTGATGAGAACAAAGACCGTGATCAAAACCTTGACCTAAACTACCTCTCCTAGAAAAAGATATAATCATCCTCCTTGAGTGAACCATGAAGCACTGTGATATCGAGACCTATTACTGAACATCATCTTTGCGCTGAAAAACACCATGACTATATCATGGTTGTGTTGGCCTTCCTTCATACTGTATATATCCTAGGCTAGGACTCAGGCTCTTCTACTTCTTTGATCTTCCACAAAATGAGGTCATATCTTCGAAACATGTCATCAATCATTGTTATGGTAGCACCAAGTGACATCGAGCACCAATATTTTACTTGAGACAACGCTGACTCTTTACCTGAGGAAGCACTGGAAGATGTCACCAAAATATACCAATGTATTACGCTAAGACAATGATGAAGGTTTCACTGTAATGTTGCCCAAATTCCGTGCTACAATCCAAACTATAATCATTGTGTTTTTCCCAAGTCATCATTTGAAACTTCTTGCTGTATATTATCCGAGTTCCATAACTGTTATAAAGAAAGTTCTACTGTAACATTGCCAAAATTCTATGCTACAATTTGAAATGTAATTGCTGTTTTTTTCCTGAGTCATCATCCAAAACTTCTTGTTGTATATTATCTGAGTTCCATCACTCTTATACCCATCCAAAATGAGAGATGCATTGAACTGTACTTCTGTCTTGTCACCGAAAAACCTCAGAGATAGGTCACTGAAAATCTTAGAGAAGATGTCCAATAATATTTATTTGTAGAATGATCCGAGGTTGCTATTTATAGTGGTTAGGCTTCCATAAATAAGCTGACATGACTTCTTGAATGGATGCATCCTATTTATGTAAGCCAGCATGTCAAATATATATTTAATGAGGCCAATTTTTAGGATGACCATGCCTTGCCTTTTGGAGATCTTATTTCAACTATAACATGACTCTATTAACATGAAAATGAATCTTATAAATAATAATGACATCAAGAATAATTCTATATACATAGTAAGTCTTGCTCATGAAACCCATGAAGCAAGTAGAACAAAATAAATTTTATTATCTTTGTCTTCTTCTTTACATAAATACATAATTACAAAGTCAACATGAAGACCGACCTAGTTACACTTTTCAACAGAGAAGACCCTGGACCAGTGAAAAAAAATTGTTGGAGGTTTGGATTAGTAACTTACCTGTGGACTTGACCTTCCTTCAGAACCTAAAAGAGCTCAAACCTTGAGAATTGTTTCCTTAGCCCAGGTTTGAGAACATTTGCCTTAGCCCATACTTGTAGTTTGCAGTGAATAATAGTAATATATTCATTGGTATGTGGAACACCCACATGGAGGATAACATGTCATTGTTATTTGGTTCATGATGTTGTGGCACTGAAGTAGAATGTTGTGGCACACCTATGTGGTAGATGTTGTATCATTGTGACATGGCTCATTGGTGATGTGGTGATGACATGGTGAAAACATTGCACTAACGTGACACTGACATGGAGAGGAAGTGGAAGGTGATTTGGAGTTCAGTATTAACCTATTGTTACACTAGGATGTCGAGGAATTGATTCTGAGAAATTTGGAATCCAAATTTTGGCCTATATCCCAATAATAATAGAACCTAAACTTTTTCAGTTGGAAAAATCATTGGACTATATCAACTTTATCTCAGTATCATAGACTCAAGACTTATTATTGGATGAGATATTCATACCTGTACTTGAAACTAATACATTAAAATCTTTAAAATCGACTGTAGATCCAATTTTCTGGCCTTTTCGAAGACCCTTTGAAGATGAAGATATAGAGGTTGCAAAACTTGAGTTTCTAGTTAGGTTAGCCTCAATTCTAGTTGAAGAGATAGCCTATATCCCAAGTGCTTGTGCAAATAGCCTTTGGGTAGCTCTTCGAGGAATATGTGAATTTGACATCCTTGTCATTGACGAAATATTTTGAGGATGAAATCTTTGTGCCTTGTTGATAGATGGTTGATCCACCTTAGCCCTTCAATAATTTTCCTTAGGTCTCAAATGAGATGTGAAGGAAGTGATTCTCCTGTATAACTTCACCTGAATCTGAAACATGACAGGAATTCTTGTTTGAAGGAATACCTACAAGAAAAATTTCGACATCCACAACATCGTTGCTTCCAATTTCGCGTCTTGTTGTTAAGTCTGAAGCACCTTTAGAAGTAAAATTTGCAAATGGAAACCCCAATTCCTGGGCAAACATTCTCTTAGCAGTTGTTGTGGGTTTGTATTCAAAACTGGCTTTTGCAGGCTGCAAAGACACATTTGTGACTTGTGATGAACCAGTCAAGGCTTTATCTGTCATATTCTCATCTATAAAAGGAGCCCTTATGTTTGCATCTTTATCTGTCATTTTATCATCTATACAGGGAACCTTCGATTTCAAGTTCCTTCTCATCATTTTTTTAACTGCTATAAAATGTGACTATCCCAATACAACCTTTGCATTCTGTGGTGCTGTGGTAACATCCTGTAATGTCTCACCCAAGTTTTTATTCTCCATTTTCACATATATATATATATGGAACTTTTGTATCAAAAACCTTATCCTTTATTTTTCGATCGATGCATAAGGAATCTACGTTCAATTATTTTTCCATCATTCGTTTCATAGCTATAGCAAGTGTCTATTCACAACTGTCCTTTACAGGCTATGGTGCTACTCTTTGTATTTGTAATGATGCATGATTCAAGCATTTATCTGTCATATTCTCATCTGCACATTGAAAATAGGTATTTTTAACCGCATCAGGCTTCTCAGAAGATGAATCTACCAAGATCCTCTTTCCCAAAGCATGAGAAATAATCCTATGAGAAACTACTAGTACATTTATACGTCTTGGAACTACCTGATCCTTTGGATCGTAAATTTATTCAGATGAACTAGGAGAAAAAATTCGTTCCCATGCAGCCAGGTAAGCAGCTTGCCTCTATTCAAATGATGTGGAAGGAAAATTGGTCAGTTCTCCCCTTATGCTGCAAGTATTGTAATTTCATATTCCACTTCAGTAATTGACAAGTAGCTTGTGGAATTTTAGTATCAAAGCATCCATATTATACAGTCAATTCTTCTAATGTTTTTTTAAATATTATATTGTTAGCGTCGGTATTCTGATGCTAGCTTATCTAAAGTTTTTTTTATAAATTAGTTTATTTCTATCAATACTCTGACGTCAATTTTTTTTTAAAAATGTTCATAGTGCCATTGGTAGTCTGACCTTTTAGCACCATCACTCTAGCGACATTTCCTTTTTATAATTTTTTTTGGTTTTGTTGGTCTTTTGGCCTTGTAGTGTCGTCGCTTTAACGACGGCTACTTTTTTTTTTTAAATGTCCGTTCTGTCGGTATTCCAACATAGAGGACCATTGTTATAACAACGTTTGGAGGTGTCATACTAGCAATGTTTGGAGGTGTTGAAATAACAACGTTTGGTGGAAAGGACCAACAACATTTGAAGGCGTCGAACTAGCGACGCTTTTGCCTGTCGGAATGACAACGATTCATTAAACGTCGGAAGTGCAACACCAATGTAAAACATCAGACATATCGTTGCTATACCTATGTTTAATTCAAGTGTCAAAAGTCCAATGTTAGGAGAAACCACGTTTTGGTGCACCCCAAAACGTCGCTCTTGGGACGTCTATGTGTCGCAAGAGCAAAATTTTTGCTGTCAGAAATTGGGCCAAATGTGCTAGTGTGAAGTTTAGAACCAAAAATAATGTTTTTCATCCCTCATTCCCTAAATTTTACACTCTATTGGTGTTGTAGTTTTTATATCAATATGTTTGCAATAAATTTTTCTTTGTTTTAGTTTATTTTGAGAGGGAAAACAAAAATAAAATTACCCCTAGACATTACTTGTAAATGTTTCCTAATATGTTTCCTTATTTTTTTCAGATTGTGAATCAAAATGGAAAAGAAATGGAAGGCTTTAACAGGCCTTGAGGTGCAAGACCCTAAAGATAAAATCATAATTTTTTGGTAAAGATTTGGTCTTGTCTTAAGTATCTAAGGCCAACATGCGTTTTGATCGAGTTGCTGAAAATACTCTACATAGAGTGGATGAATTCATCAAAAGAGAGGAAATGAATCTCAAGGCTCCATGTACCTTTACCCGACGAGAGGCCAAAAATTCAGGTTTAACCGAAAATCCAAGCTTAAGGGGTAGTGTTACCTTGCAATGGGAAATGTAAGTATTTTAGAGATTCATTCTTTAGATGTTGGTATTAATAGGACTTTATTACTTTTCATATCTTTTTACGTCTTAAATGTTTTTATGTAGTTATGCTTTCTCATATGGTCTATAGGAAAGTAGAGAAAAATGCACAAGCACACGAAAGAAGAGATTTGTGAAGAAGAGGGATTGCCAATGCCATTTTATTGTAAAGGTTTTGGCTCAAATCCCTCAGATAGTCACAATAACATAAAACATGTATGATCATGAAGATGGGGAAGGATGGACCTATCAAAAAATGACATTTCAGGTGATGTCAGGTCTCTGCATAAGCCAAGGCTTTCAAGGGACATGGTTTCTTATGTTGAAAGTTGTTTTTTTCTATAAGTTCCAATTGATTCAGTTTGTAAAATGCATATTAAAAAATATGTTGACATACATTCTAGGGATCAAAATAGGGATTTTTTCATATGCATAAAAGTTTTCATAAACATCTATAATCGTCTAATGAAAGGAAATTACCAACTTCATAAGAAAGATGAAATGGGTGTGAATATTTGGTATTGAAAAAAACAAATTGATTTCTCCTTTTACCAAAAGCCGAATGGTAAAAATGTTCCTTGTATAGCTGGAATAAAAACAAAATGGATGTTGGAGAATAAATATGGGGTTATTATTTATGCAATGATTCATTTAATGAAATAATTTTCATTGTAATCAATCAATATGATTAATGGTGTAAAATTAACTTGATTTTTTTTTAACATGGTAGTATCAGTTTTACACACTCGTTGTGTTTTACAAGCAAAAAATTGGGGTTCTCATTGCATGGATGATGATGCCACATAATACATCACATGATATATCATTGTGGTTGGAAAACCTAATGCATAGGTGTTATCATATTCGTCATTATTGGAAGGTCAATGCCTTCATGGTTGATAGTGCATTGGCTTAAATTGTTGCTTTGAGGTAAACTCGATCTTCTTATTTCACATTGCACCTTGTATTCAATCTACAAATTTCTCACTTAAAATGATTTATAAATGGTAGGAACATAACCAGGTGTGAAGTAATATTTTGTGTTCGGCATGTAAAGAGGGCATGGCTCAAAAATGTTAATAGGTTAGCCAATACTACAAAAAAAAGGAAAATACATGTTTAATGAGATAGGCCATATAATAAAAAATTGTTCGAATGAGGAAGTAAATACTACAATAAATGGATTTATCACCAAATTTGCAACTGAGGTGAAGTTTTTGGAATATTTCCACAAGAATTCAATTGTTGGTGGTAAGTTTAGTAAGTGCACATACTCTTTCTTGTGTTTATGAGTTTTTGGTCCATAAAGATAACATATATTTACTAATTGAGATTTTACATTTATGGATGTGGGTAAAAGGATGCAGGGAGTTTTCTCATACAAATCAGGAGACAAATAGTTATGTCAAATCATATCACTCTTATCTCGAGACTGTCTTTCTCTCTGATCGTAGAAAGAAATGTGCTCACAGGATGGATTGGATATTTTATACTCTCCTCACAATTGTTGAACCCTATTACCAATTCAAGGAAATTTTGAAAAAATAAGGATGTTTAAACAACCACAGGAAAGAGCGACAACTTGGATCGTCAATGGAGAAAGATAGAAGAATTCTAGATAGAGATAGTAGCCCTCATGAGAGCATATCTCATGCTTATTGGGTGAGGAGTCAAAGTATAGCTGATGTGTGATCAGTTGGAATCACACAAATTATTTCACGTGTGATTTCCCATGTTCTATTTGTGGCAGTGTTTGCAAGCATTCCTTAAAGATAGGCTAGTTGTATTCCACTACAATGAATTTAGACGCTTTAATGGATCATGATCCCATACCCAATACATTCAATTTCCATCCTGAGATAGATATGGAGGAGCCAAGTTTAAAAGGCTCACTTTTATAATATCTATAATAGCTATTGTCTTGCTTATTGCTTGTCCCATTTCTTTCAATAAAATTTCTACTTCCTTTTCTCCTGAAACAAAAATGGCCTCAACTTACGTACAAATGATCTAATTGTATCTTAAATTTTTTATATCTCTTGTATGAATTGTTTTGTTCTTTAAATTCTCTAATAATTCATCTTGAGGTATTTTTAGAATGACCAACCATTCAAAAAAATTTGATAGAAATTCTTGAGCATTGTACAAAGGGTAAGATTGCAGGATTAATTATGTTTCAATTATCTACTAGATAAAGGTATCTCATTTTGAATGTATCATGGAATGTAAACTTCCTCTAGAAATTTTCATGCATATGCACCCTTTCCATCGAGAACCAAGCTTCAAGACCTATAATGTAGACAAAATTTGCACCCTTATATTAAATTACAAGCTAGTAAAACCTTAACCAATATTTCTGAACAATTAGTACATCCTGAAACAATGAGAATAAATAAAATATGATATGCATTCATAGTAAAAGGTGTTAATATATGATGCAATCGACATCGCTCCTTTTAACTTGAAACTCCAAACATCATTCAAACAAAATTTAAAATTTAACTAATAAACAAGCCCACAAACATTTGGCACTCAAGAAACTTGTACTAAAAATTGACGCTTGTCACAGGGAAAGCCATTCAACTTGATGGTTGGACCCCTTGCAGAAAATAAAGTGAGTCAAGGCAAGGATAAAATCATATTTCAAGAAAAAATACTTAGGATCGAATTCCAAAACTCAAACAATAATCAAGCACTATTAAGGTAATTTTATAATTTAGGAAAAAAACTCTTATTACTCCAAGTATACAGAGCAATTCAGATAACTGCAAATTAGAATGAATGTAACGTCCCCTCCGAGAATGAGATTAATGAGTATGCAGTAAGTTGGTAAGTGATTTAACATTTTATTATATTGGATTTATTATAAGATAATAATATTTTATAATAAAATGTGCACTTTTTAGGACAATGAACAAATGAGGAGGGAAGTAGGGAGTCATAAATTAATAATATTTTATTTGTTAGCAAGGGTCTTCGCCGAATGATTTCCTCTTCCTTTTGTCTGTTGTGTCTCTACTTTATTTTCCCAAGCTTATTATGGGTGGGCATTTGGTCTTCATTGAAGGCTCAAGGAAGGAATTTGTTCCACCTTTGGGAAAATCATTCATATTTTTATGGTTGAGTTGTGGTTGGGTATGTTGGTGCTCAGAATGAATTGTGCCAAGGTTGAGAACGTTTCCATAGTTTCACTGCCATGAATGAATGTAAAAGTCGTGATGGAGTTTATGGGTAGTGACTAATTAATAGATGGTAATCCGTGATTTGAGAAATAGAAATTCCTTGGCCAACCAGTATCAGAGAATTGGAGAGAAAGGGAATAGCCTAAGTGATTGTTTACCAAAGAAGTGGATCCTATTTCATGTGTTTTGCAAGGATGAGGAAGAAGAGATACTAGTAAGTGGGAATTCTATAGAAATAATAGGATAAATGGTTAATCATTTTCCTGCAACACGTTTAGATGTTGGGTTGAACGAGGAAACCATGGCCAGTAAATTCACTCTTGTTGTTTCATTGCATATGGATAGGAGGAAAACACTTCCCTAGAGCTATTTTCTCAAGTGTATCAATTATATCATATAGGTAATTTAGTTTTTATTGTTTAGTTGTTGAATATTAATATTTGTGGCTCTACTTCGTTAAAATATTATGTGTTTAACTAGGGAAATTACAAGTCTAGAATTAGCATTGGACTCAAGGGTGCACTCTAGGTTGGCTTGCAAATATTTATATGAAGATTTTGAGGCTATTATAGCCATGATTTCTAATGAAGGGGCCATTTTTATGGCTATTTTATGTAATTTAATCTCCATCTATGTCATATGGATGTAACAACCATTGTGGGTATCACAGAAGGTACCAAAACCTTGAACTAATGTAATTAATTTCTATGGAAAAGTATTGGATACAAAGTCTGTTGTGTTTTATATGAACCAACAGTTAATATTCCCTATAAGAGAACGAAATATGGTGTATGTGTTGAAATTTTTGCATGTGTCATGGGTAGTGGAAAAAATTGTAATAGACAATGTATCTTCTGAAACTAGACCCTATTTGCCTATAATTCCCATGTTATATTGCTTATTAACATTTAATTATGGAACTCAGTACATTAATGATTACGATATAGTACTAGATAATTTTGTAAAGTGTTTTTAGTACCCTGTTACCTCAACCGTAGGATAGGGGATTGGGTATGTTACAATGAACAAGCATCAACCAAAATAACAGGTTTTAACAGAAGACCTTGATGGGATGAATTTTAAGATCGAAGTTCAGATGGAAATGTAAAACTGATTTCTGTACGTGATGTATTCTTGTACGCATTGGAAGCAGAAGAAAATTATTACAAAAGAAAATGAAAATGACAGATATTTGAGGGATTACTCCACATTCCATGGTTAAAAGAAATATGTCTATATTGACTCATTTGATGACACTTCTACAACAGTTTAGAACTACTAATTTTGAGGATACTTTTTGCAATAGTTCTCTATCAAAGGAATAAGATACGAAGTTCACCATATTCACAACAATCATCACTTCCAAATATCCTTAGAGGTGAAATAAATATTCTTGACACTCTCTCTCTCATAACAAAAAAGTTCTCTACTATGCTCTATATCCTAGTTTATGCCTATAATCCGAAGTATACATCCTAGTAGTTTGACAGATCAAATCATAAAGGAGTATGAAATGAAGCTAAGGAACAAGCATTCATGATACACATGAAATCCGAGCCCTCTATAGTTCACAATATTCTTTGTGATTTATGAAGGAAGATGAATAATTCCCAATGGATTTTGAATCCTCCCAACCTAATGACATTGATTTGTATAAAATAACAAAGTTTATGAAGTTTATCATTTTGAAAATTACCATGCAAAATTCAATGAAAATTAGCTCTGTAATCAAAATTATAGGAAGAATACCTTTGTGATATGAATTAAAGGAAGACACTTAGTATCCCCATGATCCAAGCTCATATTTACAAAGAGGATCAAAATCCTTTAAGGGTTTGGAAGGAGTCATGAACTCTTCATTCTCTAATTACGTCCGAATTTTTTATGGCACTATGGTACACGGAATTATGAGTAGTTTGAGTTTTGAAGAGAGAAGTCCAAATTTTGAGGCACTATGGGTCAATATGAGTTAATCACTACGATATTCAAAAACACATTGGCTGATAGGTTGATCGAAGTTTTAGTGAAACCAAGAAAATTTTACAAGCAACACATATAAAAGGAAAAAAAAGTAGATAACTCTAAAATATCTATGAGGTAATTAATAACTTTAGAAGTATAGTATTCATATGAAGAAGTCTACAATGATACAAATTTCTTATGGTGCGAGCCTTAAAGAAGCTAAAAAGCCATGAAATCATGATACCTGAGCCTTCTACAACATTGTAATATTTTTCTTGGGATTCAAAATGATGAAGAATGGAAAATCTAAGGCATTGAGAATTGTTTATAAAGTGTAGACCGTTGACATTATTTGTAAGAATTTGAATATATGTGAATCATAATGTGCCATATAGCTATGATGAGGTTCTATACCTTAGGAATGAAGGATATAATTCACTGTAAAGTGAAAGAAATCAAAACAATATGGATAAAAGCACTGAACTCCATGGAATTTCTGAAGATATAAAGACCGAGGTATAATTAAATGGACCAAACTCATCAATAGAATATTAGAACTATTTAAAGGATTTGTGACAAGTCATAGAAGGTGTTATGATGAGAAGAAAATATGTTACCTCATTCCTAATACATAATAGAAAAACAATGTATCTACCATGAGGTTGACCTATTTGAGACAACAAGACATTGGCAACAACAAAAAGGAAAATTCTATTGACTATTTGTCAAAATTCTTTGGTTATTTCCCTTCAGTTTAACTAAACATGCATATATCTCATGAATGAGTAAAGAGTGTTTTCCATAGATCCACAGTTAGTAACATACAGTAAGATATTTTTTTTTTATTAAAAATTATTGTCTACATTCATCCTCAAAACTAATTAATAATATGTTATGAAATCCATAATCACATAGATGTTTGGGAGGACTAGGTTTCCATTTGATTCAAATATAAAACTAAATCTGTAGAACATTAGTTCACTCTCATATAAGTCATAACCATATAATATATTTTAATATTAATTAATTTCAAAGAAACGATGTTTTTACCAAGGTACAATACATAGTTTCTTAAGCAAAGTCTAGAATCCATAAAAAATTTCTAAACAACTCTGACCACGAGACATAATTTACTCAATGCATTGGAAAAGGAAAATCACTAACATGGTAATAAAATATATTTAACCTCAAAATCAGCCAATTATTTAGTCACAAAGCATGAAAATGTTACATTTCTCCATACACATGGAATATATCACATTTTTCCATATAATTTTCACCCATACAATATAACCCAATCTTTGCAGGTTTGGGAAAAAAGTACATTAATGGGTTCTTATTTAATGAGAGAACCATGCCATTAGCTCCCCCAACAAAAATGAAAACAAACATGCATTCTCATAACAACGACCTATCTTACTGCTGCTCAATGACTTCTGGTGTAGCAGATGATGATCCTATGTCATAATTCACAACTCCACACAATAGACGAGTGGAAATTATTTGTATATCGACATGGTAATTTATGTTAAAATATTGGAATTCATAACTCCTAATCTTGGCTTCCTTGTAAAGGGGTTTGAGATTTTCCTTTCAAACTTGATATGTGTCTTTCATCTGGTCTCAAATTAATTCTGAATTTGTGAATATGGTGATATCAATGACACCAACATATTTTGCCTCTTTTAGGCCTTCGATAAGGGTAATGTAATATGCCTGATTATTTGTAGTCATTCCTTACAGTTCTTTATTCCTATGCAAAACATGTTTTTTTGCATTATTGTGAAGCACAAATTGAATGATAGCTCACCCCAGATTAGGAAAACATGAGACCTAAATGCACTGTTGAGTCTCAAAAGTGTTCTCCATATTCATACATATTTCCATTATGTCATAACCATTTAGCTCTTAGTTCATAACCATTTGACCTAAAACCCTACATCAAGTAACCATTTTCATAAATATATGGGTTAGGATCCTTGTTTTCCAAAGTTATTTATTTTATGTATTTTAAGTGAATTTATGATTAGAAACTAGAACATTAACATAGTTTCATATATCTATATATGTGTTATGAGTTTTGTGACATGTGTAGGTCAAAAGGAGACTTCTAGAAGACCCTTATGTGGCACTCTAAAGCTAAATTCGAATTTGGTTGGAGAAGATTATGGGATCAAGAGGATATGTGTCTCACTTCCTTGTTGTATTGAAACTCTAAGAGGATATGTGTCTCATTCCTCAAGTTGTGTTGAAACTCTAGAAAGACATGTGTCTTATCATTTCCTGTTTTGATTGTAACTCTAGAGATGGAGGGAGAGATTCATGGACTCCCATTAATGAGATGACTCCTCATATTTTGTATAAATAGGAGAAGCTTTCTCCTATCATAGGTAATGAGGAAGTAATGAAAAAATAGTAGAGAAGTCTTTTGTAACAAAGTTCAAGATGGAATGGGATGTAAATTTGTGAGTTCTTTTTAATAGAGAAATTCAGTTCTTTGATGCTGTTTTGATTACAACTTTAAGGAGCTGAAGGACTTCACCAAATTGGTAGCAGAGGGCCCCTGCTATCCAATGAGGCTTTTACATGTTTTCTAGATAAGTTGCTTTCAATTCTGTTTTCTCATATTTCGTTACTTAGATTGCTTTTTGAAATCATAGCTTTTAACATAATTTTTCATGGCAGCCCGGGCATTTGCATATCTTTTGACTAATGACATGGAATCAATATTGTTCTGCTGTTAATTTATTTTTTCTTAGTTTTTGTTTAATTCCAGTATTTCTTTGTTTATTTCAGTCTTGCACATTTGCTTGATGGTGATGCCACAGATATATTTGCTCTGCTGCTAACTGATTTATAAGCCACAAGTTTGGACGTGGGTGAGGGATTGTATTATGAAATGTGTAGTTTGATATTAGTTTCCTTTCTGCAAGTTAGATATATTAAATTGCCTGTATCTTGATTTATAAATACAATTTGGAGTGATGGTGAGGATTGAATTATGAATGTATTAATTTGATATTAGTTTCCTTTAACGAAGTAGAAATATTAAATTGTGCATGACATCTTCGATTTACCTCCGAAAGCCACGAATTTGGCTGATGGTGAGGGGATTGAATTATGAATGTGTGGTTTGATATTAGTTTACTTTCTGCAAGTTAGATATACGATTCTAAGTTGTTTATGATTACTTCCGAAAATCCATGTTGGGACTAATGATGGGGGATCGAGAAGACAAGTTGATGTAATTTGATTTAGATTTACTTTATTACAACTTTTGGATTTCTTTCAGCATAGTTTCTTTTGTGTTTAGACAGCAGCAAGAATAGTTTGGTTTCATGCTCACTAGTTCACTGTTTTGATTTATTAGATTAGCAGCACCTTTTTCATTTCGGTAGCACATTTTCATTTCCTTTCAAGTTTTGTCATTGTATGTTTCAAATTCCTTTTTCAGTTTCAAGTTGGTAAATCATTATAAAGGACATCATTGCCTTGAATATCCATAACCATACTTGTCTTTTAGAATTTCATAAAAATCAAAAAACGACAAAAAGTAAGAGATAGGTTATCTTGCACATATAGTGCACCACACTTCGTCAGCTTACGAATCCCTGGTTGATAATTTATGTTAGCAATTTAGGACACACTAAATTGACCAAACATTTTGGCGCCGTTGCCGGGGAAGTGTAACTAGGTAGCCTTATTTCTTACATCTAAAAAAATTAATAATTCTTGAGTATGCTCTCCTCCTGTACTTTGTGTGATCTGGAGGATCAGAAAAGGAATTGTTATGTAAAAAAAAAAAATTAATAATTCTTGAGTATGCTCTCCTCCTGCACTTTATGTGATCTGGAGGATCACAAAAAGAATTGTTATGTGAAAAAGAAAGAAAAAAAAAGGAGACAAAATAAAACTTCATCATTTAAATTGATTCAACAATTTAAAAACAAAAAACAAAAATTTCATGAAAAACTTTGATTTCAATAAACTGTTTTGTTTAATGAATATATATGTGTATTTTTAAAGTTTTGAAAATATCACATACATAATTTTATTAAACAAATCAATTAAAAAAAAATGAAAATAAAAAATTAAAAATTAAAAAATTAAATTGTTTTGTTACTAAGATATATATGTATATTTTTATTTTTGAAAATATATATATAATTCTAATAACAAATCATTTAAAAAAAAAAATCAATAAATTGTTTTGTTTAGTAAATTACAAATGTATATTTTTAACTTTTCAAAATACAACATGTGTAATTTTATTAACAAAACAAATTAAAAAAAAAAAAAAAAAAAAAATCATTTTGTTTAGTAAAATATACATGTGTATTTTTAATTTAAAAAAAAAATATAACATGTAATTTTATTAACCAAACAAATAAAAAAAAAAATAAAAAAAAAATCATTTTGCTTAGTAAAATATATATGTGTATTTAAAAAAAATAAAAAATATAACATATAATTTTATTAACAAAAACAAACTAAAAAAAAAAATTGAAAAACAGAAACATAAAACAAAAATGAAAAGGCCATGGCATTTTGGAAAAAAATGAATTACTCTCAACAGAAAGCATAAAAATTCAACCATTTATGATGCTTGCAGTTGTATTATGGCTCGGAAACATCAGATTTTTTGCTTCTGATAATGAAAATCACGTAGAAGTTGAAAATGATGGAGTTAGAGATGTTGCAAAGCTGCTAGGTTGTAGTGTTTCAGAGCTTATGACAGCATTATTGACTCGTAGGATTTGAGCTGGAAAAGACATCATCAAAATTCCCCAAATCCCTGAAAGAATTCGTGAGGCCTTTGTGCAAATCTCTTGCCATTCAAACCTATCAATGCAAATTCCTTTTATTATACCAGGCCTGTCAGCCTTGCCAATGCCGCCTACCATCACCAAACGCTCCTTGAGATTCATAAGACAACCACATGTAAGAGAACAAGGCATTGAAATTGAAAAAAATTTAAAGAGGCAAAACGTGCCTTGATTGAACTGAAGAATGCTTAGGTGAAGGATAAGCATGGGCAATATTTGCAAAGACAAATCTGATTTGGAAGGTTGATGGGAATCTTCCCAAAGAGCAAGTATTTGCAGAGAATTGATGCAGCTATAGCCGAACCTGAAAGAAAACAAACAGAGGTCAAAACAGAAAAACGCAAAACAGAGAAAAACGTCAAACTTTGAAAGCACGATTTGGCCAAACGGAGATGAATTTAGAAAAAAAAAACATGGGTTTTTTCGCCAACATGGTCAATTAGATAACTCAGAAACCGTTTTAAGAAATTCGTGGCGGTCTGGGAGAAATGCTCGGTTCTTTGAAGGCCATTTTTGCCTGCCGCGTGAGGAAAAACGATTTTTTCTGAGTGAAGAATTTGAAAACGGCACTCTGCATTGATAATTCGGTTTCCTGATTTCTAGGAAGAGAAATTCTAATCAAAATCAAACTCTTATCATGGCATTCAATGCACATTCCACTCATTTTTGAATTTAATTCAATTTCGTTTTCTGAATGTTGGATTTCACATCTCCTTTATCATCTGCCCAGCAATTTTTGGTGCTTCAATGACATTATTAAACACCAACCATTATGATGTTTATTTCAAAGGGATGTCACATCACTATGGAAAGACATTAAGAGGGCATGGGGATGAATTGAACAAACTACAGGAGGATATTATCAAGCACATGGTCGTGCAGATGGCACAATGAACCTTAGTAGCATAAAGGTAAGCTCAATTGAGATTGAACGTGTCTGTAATGGCAACTGCTGCAATTGGAATTCCAACTGAGGGGGTGGTCCTGAATTGTTACTGATTGTGATAGCCCTCAAGGATCAAACAGATACAAAAATAAATTTTGAAGAGATGAAAGATTATATTTTGAAATAGCAATCATGCCTTTTATGTTCTTCAATGCTTACCAATATATTATTTTTCATCTTATGTGATCTTCACTTACCATTCTATGGTCATTGCAAGGTCACGATTGGTCAATGTATCTGAGTTTGCTTTATTTAGCATCATTTGTTGAAACTTAAAAAAAAAATTTGCATTTCTCTTTTGTTGTTAAAAAAAAAAAAAAAAAAATTGAATAATTTTGAATCAATGAAATGAATAAGTTATTTGCTCACTATTTCTGAAGGTATTGATTAAATTTGAACTGATGATGAATGATGAATGGCTAACTTTTTATTCAAGATTTTTAGCTACAGAAACCGTCGACATTCTGCAGCTGAAGTCCAATTCCGCAGCTGTTCTTCAATTCCGCAGCTGTTCTCCAATTCCGCAGCTGAAGTCCAATTCCGCAGCTGTTCTGCAATTCCGCAGCTGAAAAACCTCATTGTTCAAATCAGCCTAACTTTCTCATACAAAATCAGATTTTGATGATTTAAGTATTGTTGGAAAGGTCTCAACAAGATCTACACAATGAGAAATCCATCATTAGAGTTTGAAATGGAAAATAATGAAATAAATTGCTGAAAAGAAGCAACATTCATCTTGAGGCACTAATTCCAAAACATGTATAAATTCTTTTGATTCTTCCTTTGAGAACTTGTTTCATTAATACAAATTCTTAGTTTTGTGTGTAAATATCATAACTAGAGAGATTGATCACCTCTCTCTCTTTGATAATCTTACATTCCATTGCAGAAGAAGTATTAGTTTTTTTGCAGGTTCCAGGAGGAAGGACAAATGACTACAAGAGAATGGTGTCTCTTTAAGAGGCCAACTTGTTTCATAAGAGGATGATCAGCAACAAAGAGGAGGAAATATGTTGATGCAAAATCAGATCCAAACACTTGAAAAACTTTCAGATACTATTGTCTCCATCACATCCATACCTCATAATAAACCATTCAACTCATTTCACTTCATATTTTCCATTTACATTCACATCCACTTTCCATTTCTTTTTGTCCATTCATAACCACAAATAAAAGCAAGAGGCTCATTCACATGCTTATTGCCCATTGTCATTTCTCATTCACATGCTTATTGTCCATTTCCATTTTCATTTTCCATTTCATGTCATTTTCATTCCGCAAATAAGCCCTGCTGCAATGCAAATTATTGAGTCCATAGTCCTTTGAGTCTAAGTTCTTTGTAAAAACACCTTGAGGCTTGCATGCCTTAATGGCAAGTTCTCATGCTGACACACAATGGGAATACATTAATGTCCCTTGTTCGTCAGATCTTCTAGGTGACTCGACATCGGCAAAATCATTCGTACCTAGCAAGATGTGTTTGGGCATCTTGACTCTCATTGTCATCAATGGTGAGAGTTCTCGTGTTGACTAGTGGCATCCATTAATGGCCACTAAGTCAAAAATTTCCTACTATGTTCGACATCAGAACATCTTTTCACATAGTAGGAATTGTGCCAATGAGTTTTGAAGACATGAAGACTATTATTTTCAGTATTTTGGAGCAGATTCAGCAAGTTTTAGTAGAAGCAATAAAAAGTCATCTCATCTCTTTATCCATGACTCCTCTTGTTCAGCCACTTGAAGAAGAATATGATCAGAATTTTGCAGCCACCACACATACACAACTCATCCACATTTGAGGTAAGTGAAGGTATGTTGTTTTCTAATTTTTAGTCATGTAATTCATTAGAATGCTAAAATTGTAACTTTGGAAAAATTCCTCACTCCCTTTTCCACATTGTCATATCTTTAGTTGGGGGGGGAGGGACATCATTTCATATCCACATGTCATACACTATCACACATTTTCATTTCATTTCCATCCACATATACTTCCCAACTAACTATTGTTGCAACATGATTCAAAAGATTATATGCCTTGCAAATGATCAATTCATTGATGAAGTAGTTGATTTTAAATGTTTTCATGAACTTTGATGCAACAAAGAAAATAAAGCATTGTTACACAAGAACCAATGCTCAAAAAAAAAAAAAAAAAAAAAAAAATGGTTGTCACACAAGAACCAACCATTGAAAAAATAAAATAAAATGTGTTGCAATCAAATGTATTATACTTTGCCAAAAAATAAAATATCAAGAAGCAAAGTTTGGAACGAATCTATATGAGTCAAAGATCAACTCATGGACAAATGAATCATTGCAATAGTTGCATGAGGACATGCAACAACTTCAGTTGGGGGGTATGTTGAGTCTCAAAAGTGTTCTCCATATTCATACATATTTCCATTATGTCATAACCATTTAGCTCTGATTTCATAACCATTTGACCTAAAACCCTACATCAAGTAACAATTTTCATAAATATATGGGTTAGGATCCTTGTTTTCCAAAGTTATTTATTTTATGTATTTTAAGTGAATTTATGATTAGAAACTAGAAAATTAACATAGTTTCATATATCTATATATGTGTTATGAGTTTTGTGACATGTATAGGTCAAAAGGAGACTTCTAGAAGACCCTTATGTGGCACTCTAAAGCCAAATTCGAATTTGGTTGGAGAAGATTATGGGATCAAGAGGATATGTGTCTCACTTCCTTGTTGTATTGAAACTCTAAGAGGATATGTGTCTCATTCCTCAAGTTGTGTTAAAACTCTAGAAAGACATGTGTCTTATAATTTCCTATTTTGATTGTAACTCTAGAGATGGAGGGAGAGATTCATGGACTCCCATTAATGAGATGTCTCCTCATATTTTGTATAAATAGGAGAAGCTTTCTCCTATCATAGGTAATGAGGAAGTAATGAGGAAGTAATGAAAAAGTAGTAGAGAAGTCTTTTGTAACAAATTTCAAGATGGAATGGGATGTAAATTTGTGAGTTCTTTTTAATAGAGAAATTCAGCTCTTTGATGCTGTTTTGATTACAACTTTAAGGAGCTGAAGGACTTCACCAAATTGGTAGCAAAGGGCCCCTGCTATCCAAGGAGGCTTTTACATGTTTTCTAGATAAGTTGCTTTCAATTCTGTTTTCTCATATTTCCTTACTTAGATTGCTTTTTGAAATCATAGCTTTTAACATAATTTTTCATGGCAGCCCGGGCATTTGCATATCTTTTGACTAATGACATGGAATCAATATTGTTCTGCTGTTAATTTATTTTTTCTTAGTTTTTGTTTAATTCCAGCACTGCTTTGTTTATTTCATTCTTGCACATTTGTTTCAGTAGTTAGATTTAGATATATTAAATTGCTCATGTCATTTTCAGTTACCTCCGAAAGCCACAGCTGGACTGATGGTGAGGGATTGAAGTATGAGTGTGTAGTTTGATATTAGTTTCCTTTATGCAAGTTAGATATATTAAATTGCTCATAACATCTTCAGTTGCCTCAGAAAGCCACAGCTGGACTGATGGTGAGGGATTGAATATGGATGTGTAGTTTGATATTAGTTTCCTTTCTGCAAGTTAGAAATATTAAATTGTGCATGACATCTTCAGTTACCTCCGAAAGCCACAGCTGGACTGATGGTGAGGGATTGAATTATGAATGTGTGGTTTGGTATTAGTTTACTTTCTGCAAGTTAGATATCAGTTACTCAAGTTGTTTATGGTTACTTCCGAAAATCATAGCTGGACTAATGATGAGGGATCAAAAGACAAGTTGATGTAATTTGATTTAGATTTACTTTATTGCAACTTTTGGATTTCTTTCAGCATAGTTTCTTTTGTGTTTAGACAGCAGCAAGAATAGTTTCGTTTCATGCTCACTAGTTCACTGTTTTGATTTATTAGATTAGCAGCACCTTTTTCATTTCAGTAGCACATTTTCATTTCCTTTCAAGTTTTGTCATTGTATGTTTCAAATTCTTTTTTTTTTTCAGTTTCAAGTTGGTAAATCATTATAAAGGACATCATTGCCTTGAATATCCATAACCATACTTGTCTTTTAGAATTTCAAAAAAATCCAAAAACGACAAAAAGTAAGAGATAGGTTATCTTGCACATATAGTGCGCCACACTTCGTCAGCTTACGAATCCCTGGTTGATAATTTATGTTAGCAATTTAGGACACACTAAATTGACCAAACATGCACATGATCCACTTTTGCATCATTTTTATCTTACAATACCTGGAAAAAAATAACAATAACATGATATTAGAATTAAGCATTTAAAATTTGACATTAAATTAAATACACCCTGTTATCACTCCAGTAATTCTCTAGTTGTGAGATTTTTGGTTTTTAGTTGAGAAAACTAGAGGTGACCACAGACCAAATTTTAAAATCTAGGATCTAGCCTTCCTAGGGTTTAGAGAGGGCTCTCTCTATAAGATTTAACTTTGTTTGTTTTATAAAATATTAGGCTAGTTATGATTGTGAAATTGGTTTTGTTTTTGATTGGTTTGGTGGGAAAAATTAGTAGAAGAGATGGATAGTGGGAAATCTATTTGTCCATTGGGCAGAGGAGTCAAAAGTCAAGCAGAAAGAGCTAGGTTCAAGGCCAAAAATTCAAATTTTTTCAAGGGAAGATAGATAACCCTTGGAGATCTTAGAAAGTTGTTTTGTGAGGTGATATGATCAGGATAAAGAGAAATGAAGGGTTCTTTGATTTGGAAAAGGAAAGTAGTAGGAAGAGGTCAAATGAAAGAGGGAGAAATTAAGGGTTCCCTACTCTGGAATTCAGAAGAAAATATATAAATGAAAAATAGTTAAGACATGGTGCTTTTAACAAATCCTGAAGTAATCCTCCTATTCATTCAGTCAAATTTAAAACACATAATGAATTGCATGTAACAAAGAAAGATAACAATTGAAAGTAGAAAATACTTCACTCAAAATAACTCATCACATGAATCTTGAAATATGATGCTAGTTGATTTGATCCAGTCTGCTACTCAAAATTTGAAACATAAAAAGCCTTCAAGTCCACAAAAATGACTATAGAAATCTTCAGCAATTTATTCCACAATAATACTTCTAAAGATGAAGTATTTATACATAATTGTTTACAAAATATCCTAGAATGCTTCTACGAATTATCTAAGGGAAATAAAATATATGTACAAAAATAATAGAGACAGCTGCTCAAAAAATTAGCAAGTTGTCATATCAATTTAAATAAAATAGACATTGATTGTAGATAAGATGCAGATGGCTGCCTTGCTATCTTCCTTGCTGGATTTAGATGTTTTGAGTTTGTTTTGAAATTTGATATGCTAATCTGATATTCTTTCACTAATACTCTTTAATCTCCGATAGTCTTTGACCATTTGTAAAACATGTTTACTGCTGTAAAAAAATCTATTTTGACTGATAAATCAGCAAACCGTTTTCACTGTTGTCTTTCTGTCTTCTTACATTTCACAGTAAATCTATTACTGATTGCCAATCTTCTTAATTTTTTCATTTATCCTTGGTTGTTATTTTTTTGTTAACATTTTGATCAGTGGATGTACGAATAATTCTAAAAATTCTGCATAAGTGAAATCTGCACACTCTTTCCTCAGCAATGTAGTCTAGAAAATGACAGAAAGAGGATTTCCCTCTATGTTAAGCTTTTGAAGAGTAAATGGAAAATTATCTGATTGAAAATATAAAAAAATGTGGAAGAGGAAGGATGTGTATCTGAACACTCCTTCAATTGGAAAATTGATCAATTGATAATGAATATTGTCTGCAATGTAACCAACATAATCAAATATTATAGATGGGGGTTGTCCTGGGGTAAAAGTGGATAAGAAACCCAAGATGGATTCATCTGTGTGTTCATCAGTAAAGTACCCTAGGATGAATGCAAGCATGGAAGTCATATGCCTTGAAAATTCTGGGAATATGGAAGTGGAATATGAGGGATTTATTTCATGAATTTCTACATGCAAAGGCATAAATGTCTGGAAAATCATGAATCTCTTGGGAAAATCAAGGCCAATATACAACTTGGTAAGGGACTGCTTTAGGATCAGGCTGGAGGTATATCGTCTGGTTAATGGATTCAGCAGTAATAATGAGAAGAATTTCTTTGTTTGCATTTACTATGGCTCTCTGTTCAGGCACATAATACTGTTGACATAACCTAATGACTTCTTGGCATGGATGAGTTAATGGAACAACATATTTGGGCAAGTGAGATTCCCAAATATGGACTTATTCTTCATTATATAAGGACTTATCATAGCTCCAGTTATGAATATATAGCAGATTAAACTCAACAATTGGGTCTGCTATTTTATAATCAATATCAACTATTGGAATATGCTCAGTGTCTTTGACAGGGGGTTGCAAAGGATTTCCAAAAATAGCAGTCTTAGAAGTCATGTCCCGAGTTGATTTTGGCACTTTGGAACCTTCAGGATTGTTAGAACTCTGCTTTTTAGTCATTCTAGTTACTTCTGCAAGTTTAGACAGTTTGCAGAAGTAATTTTACTTTAGTAGAGGTTTTTTGGATAGAAAAATGGGAAAAATATGGGCTTCTCTTGGGTTTTATCTTCAATTTTGGATTCTCAATATGATTTATAGATTTTTACTGGTTTAGACACAAGAAACAGGGGTTTCTTGGGCTGTTTCACTGAGAAATTGGGCTAAAAATCATTTCGAGATTGGGCACAGAGGCTTTAGGATACCTTCAGAGGATTTTTGGCTTAATTTAGAGTTTAAACAGTTTATAGAAACTATAAAACTCACAATTTCTCATCAAAACAACACGCAATTTTTCTTTAAAAAAGTCTTTTTTCATATTGAAACATGTTTGAATTTTAGAGAAATACCTATTATACATAGGCATAAGGTTTTGAGGAGGGTTTATGAAAGTTTTGAATGGTTTGAATGACTTCTATGGTATCTTTTTGAGCAATTTAGAGCTTTTCAGCAATCTTCTTTGACTGCCGGTTGAAATTTGTAGGCTTTTTGCTCAAAAACGATGTAAACTACTTGTTTTACAGTCAGGGGGAATTATACAAAGTTTATGCGTAGTAGGAGAGGAAGTGAATGCATTTCATATGTTTATTAGGAATTTTTTGGTTACATTAACTCTGCAATGAATGATGGTGACATCGGGCGGGAATGGTGGTTTTCAGGCTCAACGGATCAAAAAAACAAGAGGTTATCGCATAGCATCTGGGTGGTAAGCTGTTCTGGAGTAATCGAACACGATCCAATGAAAAAGGAGCATGTGGAGGAGAGAGGAAATGGGAATGCCACCCATTTCGCGTAGAAACGAAATGGTGGTGATCATTCTAGTTTATTTGCGATATGACACCTCCACCGTTGGATTGTGGGGTAATAATGTGAATGGTCAAGATTTGTTATGAAAGCTGCGTTGGGATTGGAGAGTGGGGCTGGGGTTGATCAATGCGGAGGGAAGGTTTAAACTTTAGAAATAATCGTTTTAAACGAAGTTTAAAACCTTAGGTTTTAATATGATGCGGCGGATAAGTTTTATGTGTTAATTAAAAAATTTGCCAACATTTCAATTATACATATGGGCACAGGTTTTTTATTACATAGTTTCTCAACTTTTGACAGTTGTTTTAAAACTATAGGGGGCGGGGTATATATATATATATATATGTTAAACCAATGGGATTAGGGTGGGATTTTAATATTGTGCACATTGGGTATTAAACATTGGTTTAAAACTTTAAAATAGAGGGTTTTTGTGGATTTATTAAAATAAAATGGATTTAATAATATATGGGTGGGTGTAACTTAAAGAATTAATATATATAGTTAGTAGTTAATATGAAATAAAGGGTGAAGTGTAGGGGGTATGAAAATACATGTTTTAAATCTATGTAAAGTGAAAAATGATACACAAAATAAAGCATTGTTGTTTCTTTTGTTTTTTCACACTCTTAACTTAGGTTAAAATTTATTTCATGGGTTTTGAGCATTTTGAAAGGAAAATGAAATTAGTTACTTGGGGTTTTACTTTTACTAAGTAAAAATGGGTGTTTACTTAGGAAATGGATTATGATTTATGTATGAAGGATAAATGCTGATGAATGTGGGTTTTGTGTAGGAATTCAACATTTTTAACGATTCAGTCATCGAGCCTTGGGTCCGGTCCCAACATAAGTCAGAGAAATGCTCCAAGCCTCTTTAACTTATAGTTTAGAATACTGAATAATTGTAGGGGAGGGGAAATTAGTGATTTTTTCTCGATGATGTTTTATTACATGCTTTCCCAACTGGTTTCTACCTACCCATATTTATTTCTAACATTTTTACTTCATTTTCATGGGTGCATTTAAGCTTTCAACCCTAAATAAAATTTTCTTTTAAAGCATAAATCTATCTAAGTCTAACCTTATTTCATCCGAGGGCTCAGATTAAACTGTTGAGCTCCTCATTTATTCTCTATCTTAACTACTAATTAGTCAAGTTTTTTATGTTTGACATTTCTTTATTTTCTATCTAAAAAATGAAATTCAAAGCATTAAAATTTAATATTAAACTATTTAACTAATCATGGATTATGGAATTTATTGACAATCTGCACATAATCATTATTCTTCCAATAAAAGTAAATGGTATTGGAATTCTGATCTGCTCACTTTCAAGTCTTATTTTAATCTCTTTTTCTTTTGGGGTCTATCTTTTATAAGCCCTTTGATCTTTCTTCTAGAATTTTTTACCCTCTTTTCTTTATTTTTATTATTTTTCATTTTTCAAAATATGGGAAAACAACTTGCAGAAAGAAAGGTATGTACATATTTACAAGACTATCATAGTCAATTCAAAAATTATGAATCCTATTATTATAGGACCCTAACAGTGGCTCCACTTGGGGTTGGCATTTCCTGGTGAAATGCCAAGAAATTTAAGATCAGTAGCCTTTGGAATTTGACTATGATGACCCTGTAAGTATCTTTTGATATCTGCAATTATTCATACTTATGATATTTTACCTCTCAAATCTTAGGGCCTTCTCTCCAGGCTTCAGCTTTGTTAGGAAAACATCCAATCAAATATAAAATTTTCAATGTATATGTACAATGATAAAAATAATTTAAAAATAACTATTTTTTAACTCACGAGAGTATTAGTGCTTAAACATTCTACCATTTACTAATCCTTCTGAGATCTATGACCCATCTATTTATTTTAGGTAGAAAGCATTGTTATCTTTGTAACCATAAATGACATAAGGTCCTTTCCATAGAAAATCAAATTTTCCATGTTCGCCTTTGTCTTCCCTTCTTGAATCCCAGTTTAACACTTTATCTCCAATGTAGAAATCGTCTTCTTTACTCTTTTATGAAAAAATTTCTTGATATTATCCTAGACGAATTGAGACTTGATTTAAACTTCTTCCCTTGTTTGTTGCAAGTGAATAGTTTGATTAATTTTTCTTTGAATATCATTTGTTTCAACTTGTAACTCTTGGATAATCTTCATTAATGGTACTCCTATGGAGGATGGAAAAACAACATCCATTCCATAAACAAGTTGGTAAGGGGAGGTACCAATGGATTTTTTGGTAGTAAGTCTATCCACCCGTAAGGCATTGAATAAATTCTTATTCCAAGTCTTTTTATTATCTTCAAGTAACCTTTTAATGATGTTTACAGGGCTCTTGTTTGAGGATTCAGCTAGACCATTACCCTGAGGGTAATATGCAGTATAATGGCCTAGCGTAATATGGTATTTATGGAAAAAGTAAATCATTTTCTTGGATTTTAATGCTGCTGCATTGTTAGTAATTATCTTTTGAGGACATCCAAATATTGAAAGAATGCTACTTTCTAGGAAAGAGATAATGATAGTATCTGTGGCTTGCCTATAGGGTATGGCTTCAACCCACTTAGTAAAATAGTCAGTGGTTGTCATAATCCATTGATGTTGGGCTGATGATGGGGGTGAATTTATCTAATGAAGCCAAGACCCCATTGTTGAAATGGCATTTCAATAGAGATGGGTTTTAAGGATAGGGGTAACAACTTTTTCTTACCGTCAAATATTTGGCACTGATGATAGGAGGTCACATATCTTTTTACATCAGCAAACAAGGTAGGCCAAGAAAAACCAACTCTCAGAATCTTATCTACAATAGTCTTCTAGTAAAGATGTCCTCCACAATCACTTGCATGAAATTCTTCTAGCATTTTTTTAGCTTCTTATTTTAGCAAAAAATTTAATAAAATCCCACTATGATCTCTCCAAAAAAGTATATTGTCTAGAATACAAAATCTTACTGCCTTAAGCTTTAGAAATCTTGCTTTTTTTCTTGATAAACTAGGAGGAGCTTGTAAGTTTAATAATACAAATATAATATCTGCATACCATGTTGAGTCTACAAAGGCTGCACTGATCTCTGGAGTCACCATCTCTTCCTAATCATCTACTTGGGCAATAAAATTTATGTCTAGGGCATTACAATTTGATTCAGCCATTAGTCTAGCTAAACCTTGAAATTTTATTAACTTGGTGGGTTTTATCTCTATGTCATATTCTAAGATATTGGTAATCCACTTACCTCTTCTTCCATCAGAAGCATCCTGAGTAAGAATGTGTTTTACTACAGCATTTGGGACATAGGCAATGATGTGAGAATAGAGAATGTAAACTCTGAAGTATTTGATAGCTTTTACTGAAGCTAATGCTTGTTTCTCCATGATATTATACTTCAAATATAAATCTCTAAGTGTTTTACTAAATAAATCTATGGGTTGTTCATAACCATGGTCATTTTTCTGCAGTAAAACTACAACGATGGTGTGTTCTGAAGCAAATGACAAAATGATGAAATCCTTTTTAAAGACGGGACTTATAAGGACTCGAGTTTTTGTTAAGGCCTGTTTGATAGATTTAAATGACTGTTTAGCCTCAATAATCCATTTAACAACTGAATATTTTTTTAGAATGTTATTTAATTCTCTAATTAGTTCAGCTAAGTTGGATATAAATCTTCTTAAAAAGTTAATCTTACCTAGAAAGGCTTGTAACTCTTTTCTGTTTCTTGGTGGACTGATGTTGAGAATTGCTTCTATCCTAGCAAGATCTATTCTGATTCCTTCTTTCGATATTATGTGTCTTAGTAACTTGCCTTCTTCTAATCAAAATAAGTTTTTATTAGGATTTAATTAGATTCCAAACTTTCTGCATTTTATAAAAGCTTGTCTGAGATGATCCAAGTGTTCATAATAATTTTTAGAAAATACGGTTATGCCATCTAAGTAAATTACTAAGAATTCATGAATTTCCTTTACAAAGGCTATATCCATAGCTCTTTGAAAGGTTGCCCCTACATTCATTAAACCAAAAGGAATTTTTACATACATAAAAGTGCCCCAAGGAGTAGTAAAAGTTGATTTGGGTTGATCCTCTGGTTGGACTATGATCTGGTTGTATCCTGAAAAACCATCTAATAGTGAAATCCTAGAAAAACCAGCTACCATTTGTAAGATGTGATTCATTTTTTGTAAAGGGTAATTATCTTTCAAGGATACTTTGTTTAGATTCCTAAAGTTGACACACAATCTAATCTCTCATGTTTTCTTTCTTATTGGAACTAGGTTAGAAACCAAATTAGAATATCTAATTCGTGCAATGATCTGTGCATCATACATTCTTTTCACTTCTTCTTCTTTTAAGGGCATCAAAAT
Source organism: Pinus albicaulis (assembly GCA_034641835.2). Lineage (NCBI taxonomy): Eukaryota > Viridiplantae > Streptophyta > Pinopsida > Pinales > Pinaceae > Pinus > Pinus albicaulis. The sequence continues at coordinate 248,362,684 of CM076583.1, read as the reverse complement.
AGGGTTGATTCTCCTTAACTTTTGTCTAAAGGGTCTTTGATCTTCTTTTAGAGGAATTTGGTTTTGAATTATGCTGGTGTCATAGGATTTAAGGTCCTCATAATTCGAAGAAAAAACATCTTGGAATTCCTTAAAAAGAGCAATATATTTTTCCTTTTCTTGTTGAGGTAAAGCTTTTGAAATTTTTATCATTTTGGGTTTTCTGTACCAATATTCCATTCCTCAATATCAGATCTAACTAGCTCCATTTTTGGGTTTTCTAGCAACATCATTGGAGTCAAAAAGATCTTATAAATGAGTTAAACCTTTTGGTAAGAAATTGTCTTTGAGATTTATTATTTCAGATTCTTCATCAATTATCTCTTCGTTTTCTACTCTCTCTAATTTATCTATATTTGACTGACTAAATCTAGTGGGTTTAGAAAAGTTTATTTTATTTACATCTACATTATTTAAATCAATTTCAACATCTAAATCTTGATCTATAGTAAAATCAATGTCTATCTTACAGTTCTGAAATTCATCTTCATTATTCAAAAAATGATAAATTTGTTGGTTCTGTGAGAAAATTTGCCAATATTTGAGGTTTTCTGGAATTATTGGCCTGTGTTGTACTTCTGTAGTATACATATTATTGGGCTGAAAAGGTAAATTACAAGTACTAGCAAAATTTGCTAGAGAATTTTCTTGTAAGTTTTTCCTTCTTGGTATTGCAGAGAAATTACATTCTAGTAAATCATTAATCAAATCTAATACAGTCTCTCTATATCGGTTAATTCTAGGATTGTAAACAGAATAATCACCTTTAATTTGTTTAACAATCAATTCTGAATATCCCATTATTGTTTTTTTTTTCCTCCTAAATTTTTGATTATTTGGAGTCCTAGAATGAGGGCTTCATACTCAGCCATATTGTTTGTGCATTTGAAATTCAGTCTAAAAGAATGGCCTTCTGCATGATTTTTCTCTATATTGATTATCCATACTCCAGCTCCTGCTCCTAATTTATTTACAGAACCATCAAATTATAAATTCCATAAATATTCATGAGAAATATTATCATTGTCTCATGTTTTCTTTTCTTCTCTTAGTTCTGTCTTGATTTCATTATTAGTTTCCGCATTACATAGGATGAAAGTGTCTAGCTCAGTATGTGGTATAAATTGGGTAATTTATTGACCTTTCAATGCTACTTACCATATATTTCATTAATTTTTCCCTATATAACTTCTTAGGTTGACCAAAAACTGATATAGGAGCATAAGAAATCTCCAATTGTAGAGATCCTTGTAACTTTGTTCCCCGTGAGCAAGATAGTAACATTCCATATTTAGGTGGGATATCAGCTACTGAAATGTACATTAATATACTCTTACGAGGATGTTGAACTAAAGTTACACACAGATCTTTTATTAAACCTAGGCATTTTAGTTTACTTGAGTCAAATGAAAATAAATCTTGATAGGGCTTTGTGATGCCTAAGTTCAGGGTTTCCATTATAGCTTTGGGCATTAAATTATCTGAAGCTCCTGAATCTAACATTGCATTGTGTATGATTTGATCATTAATAGTCAAACTAATGTAAAATGGAGGAATTTCTCCATCTAAATGCTTTCCATTTACATCTAGGCAAAAAATAAAATCTGACTGATCATCATTCAGATTTATGGAATCTTCTCCATCATTTACGTTTAATGTTTCAGTTATAGTTGATTTATACAAGTCATTTTTTACCAATTCTGTCAGAGTAATTGGTATTTTTAGCTTAGCAATTTCAGATTGTATGTTGAATGAAGGTTGTGATTTACTTATTTGAATCAATTCTTCTTTGGTAATTGTAGTTTGTGTTGGCTTATCTTGTCTTTCTACAATTATCTTTTTAGTTTCAGTTTGAGTGTCTCAAGTATTACTGGTTTTTGTTTTCTTGGGAGTGGTTTGTGAAGTAGTAGATGTTTGTTCAGATTTAGAGTTTTCAAAATATTTTTTTTCAGTAGCAGCTTTTGGATCAGATGATTTAGGATCAACATTGAGCGTTTTAGTTTCTAACGTTGTTGTTTTATCAGAATTAGATGCTTTAGGAGCAGCAGATTTTTGTGAATATTTTGCAGCTTTGACAACTTCATCAGTTATGTCCACAATATTAGGGCTTGGTGAAATATTTGGACTGGAAACCTTTTGGGAAGAACCATAATTTTTCTTATTTTCCCTAGGGATAATTTGCAGAACTTTTGTTTTTGGAGCTTCTACTGTTTTCTTATTTGGTGTTTTAGATGTTTTCTTAGTAGACTCATTTTTTTTCTTACTTCTTAGGTTATACTGACTGTGTACTTCGTTAATGGCAAAGTCATAACCTTGCTTGTAATCAAAGGATTCCCCTAAATCTAATTGGAGTTATTGGAGTTCAAATAGCTCTTGATATTCTTGCGTGAGAAAGATAGTGTTATTATCATCTAGTCCCATTAAATTTATGGTATCCTCATCATCATCATTGTTTTTAGAACTCTCAACATAGTTCTCCTAAAAGGCAGGTCTTATTGTTTGGTTTGGGGCTAAGTCTTTTAATTTTCCTAAATTTGTGTTTTTTCTAAAATTGGAATTTCTGATTTGTTGTTGATTATCCCATTGAGGTCCTCTTTCTATGTTATCTAACCTGTCCATCATCCTTTCTAAGATTTTAGCTAACATATCTATTTTTGAGTCTGAACTAGAGGCTTCTTCTTTCATGGTCACTCTCCTCTCATTTCTTAATCTTCCTTTTGTAGCTAGAATGTTTACTTCTACACCTACAACATCTGTTTGCATTCTTTCTAATGTTTCTGCATCTATTTCTCTTAATTGGTATGCCATGTCAGTGTCAAATCCATCAGGGAATTTGAGTAAGACAGAGTCAGGAGTCGGCTTTAGATTTGGAGGAATTAAATTGTAAACACTGTTATATCTAGTGCAGTAGTCTTGTACCGATTAATTTGGAGCTCTTTTCATTGCATCAAATTTAGACAAAATTTGTAAGGGGTTTTTCTTCTTTTCCCATTTATTTAAAAATAATATATGGAAAATAGCTAAATCAGATATACTTCCTGTAGTAAGACCCTTAAACCATTTCTTTAATTCTCCTGTTAAAGTTTGTGCAAACAATGTCATTTGTACATCTGATTCATCTACCTCATGGAGTTCAAAGAAATCTGTCATTTTGCTTATGTGCTGATGTGTAGTATAATGTGTAGTAGCATCAAAATGTGGTATTTTACTTTGGTAATCTTGGGGAATATCATGAAGTTGTCCTGGAAGAACAATGGGAGCATACCTAGCAGCCATAGCTTGAATTATATCTTTTCTAGGAGGTAAAGTAGAGGTACTTGAAGCTGAACTAGAAGTAGTGGCTAATGAAACTAGATTATAAGGTGCTGAACTAGAAAAAGTAGTTGAAGAACTAAAGGCTAAAGCTGAGGTACTGGGAACTGAAGATGGAATATATATGGAACTACTAGGAAATGAATATAATGTGGTTGAAAAAGTAGTGGTGAAGCTAGTGGATGAAGTAGATGTAGGGGATGAAGGAAATAAATTTCTAGGCTGTAAGGGAAATCTAGGACTAAATGGATCTGTGGATTGAATGGTAGTAGAAACTATAGATGATGTACTAGTTTCTAAATGAGGAATAGAAGGTTTAGATGTATAATCTACAATTGAGCTAATTCTATAGCTTCATCAATTTCTTTAATAATAGTAGCATTAATTTCTTCAAGTATATCTTGGTTTTTAACTTTCTTTAATTCAGAATTTGATGTAATAATTTTCTGTTTTGATTCCAAAAAAGAAATAAAAATAGGGTCTAAAACAACAATACTTAAATTAATTTCAGATTTGTTCCTGAATAAAGAATGTTCAAATTATAAATCGAACTCTATATCCTGCAAACTTATTAATTCTTGGGGTAATGAATTGATTCTTATTAATGAAACTTTAGCATCTAAATCTTCTCTCTATTTTTCATTTTTTCCTATTCTATCTGGGTTGTCTACTATAATAGCAGGTTTAGGGTCCAGATTAGACCTGGCATCATAAAATTTCCTAGAAGCCAGAATTACAATTTTTTATACTCACAACTAGTTAAACAATCTCAAAGGCAAAAAGATGATAAGAAATGATTTCCTTTAAGTTTATTTAACAACTAAGGATTGGTTAGATCCCCAGTATGGTCGCCACTATGTTATCACTCCAGTAATTCTCTGGCTGTGAGATTTTTGGTTTTTCATTGAGAAAACTACAGGTAACCACAGACCAATTTTTAGACTCTAGAATCTAGCCTTCCTCGGGTTTAGAGAGGGCTCTCTCTATAAGATTTAACTTTGTTTGTTTTATAAAATATTAGGCTAGTTATGATTGTGAAATTAGTTTTGGTTTTGAGTGGTTTGGTGGGAAAAATCATTGGAAGATATGGATACTGGGAAATCTATTTGTCCATTGGGATGAGGAGTCAAAAGTCAAGTAGACAGAACTAGGATCAAGGCCAAAAAGTCAAATGTTTTTAGGGCAATACAGATAACCCTTGGAGATCTTGGAAAGTTTTTTTGTGAGGTGATATGATTGGGATAAGGAGAAATGAATGGTTCTTTGATCCATAAAAGGGAAGTAGTAGGCAGTGGTCAAACAAAAGAAGGAGAAATTAAGGGTTCCCTACTCTGGAAATCAGAAGAAAACATAGAAATGAAAAATAGATAAGACAGGATGCTTTTAACAAATCCTGAAGTAATCCTCCTATTCATTCATTCAAATTTAGAACTCATAATGGATTGCATGTAACAAAGAAAGATAACAATGACAAGTCGAAAATACTTCACTCCAAATAGCTCATCACATGACTCCTGAAATATGATGCTATTTGATATCATCTAGTCTGCTAATCGAAATTTGAAACACAAAAGGCCTTCAAGTCCACAAAAATGACTATAGAAATCTTCAAAAATTTATTCCACAATAATACTTCGAAAGATGAAGTATTTATACATAATTGTTTACAAAATATTGTAGAATTATTCTAATAATTATATAAGGGAAATAAAATATCTTTACAACAATAATAGAGACAGTTTCTCAACAAATCAGCAAGTTGTCCTATCAATTAAAGTAAAATAGAAACTGATTGTAGATAAGATACAGCTGGCTGCCTTGCTGTATTCCTTGCTGGCTTTGGATATTTTGAGTTTATTTTGAAATATGATCTGCTTATCTGATACTCCTTCACTGATACTCTTTAATATCTGATACTCTATGACCATTTGTAAAACATGTTTACTGCAGTAAAAAAATTTGTTTTGACTGATAAATTAGCAAACTATTTTCACTGTTGTCTTTCTTCCTTCTTAATTTTCACAGTAAATCTATTAATGACAAAAAATCTTCTTCATTTCTTAATTTACCCTTGGTTGTTCTATTTTTGTTAACATTTTGATCAGTGGATGTATGAATAATTCTGAAAATTCTACATAAGTGATATCTGCACACTCTTTTCTGAGAAAAGTAGTCGAAAAAATGACAGAAAGAGGATTTCCCTCTATGTGAAGATTTTGAAGTGTAACTGGAAAATTATCTGATTTAAAATATAAACACATGTGGAAGAGGAAGGATGTGTATCTGAACACTCCTTCAATTGGAAAATTGATCAATTGATAATGAATATTGTCTATAATTTAACTAACATAATCAAATACTATAGATGGGGGCTGTCCTAGGGTAAAAGTGGATAAGAAACCCAAGATGGATTCATCTGTGTGTTCATCAGTAAAGTACCCTAGGATGAAGGAAAGCATGGAAATCACGTGTCTTGAACATTCTGGGAATCTGGAAGTGGAATATGGGGGATCTTTTTGAGCAATTTCTACATGCAAAGGCACAAATGTGTGGAAAATCATGAATCTCTTGGGAAAATCAAGGCCAATATACAACTTGGTAAGGGCCTCTATGGATAAAGGGACTGCTTGAGGATCAGGTTGGAGGTGTAGCATCTGATTAATGGATTCAATAGTAATGGTGAGAAGCACTTCTTTGTTGGCATTTACTATGGCTCTCTGTTTAGGCACATAATACTGTTGACATAACCTAATGACTTCTTGGCATGGATGAGTTAATGGAACAACATATTTGGGCAAGTGGGATTCCCAAATATGGACTTCTTCTTCATTATCTAAGGACTTCTCATAGCTCCAGTTATGAATATCTAGTAGATTAAACTCAACAATTGGGTCTGCTATTTTATAATCAATATCAGCTAATGGAATATACTCAATGTCTATGAAAGGGGGTTGCAAAGGATTTTCAACAATAGCAGTCTTAGAAGTCATGGCTGGAGTTGATTTTGGCACTTTGGAACCTTTAGGATTGCTAGAACTCTTCTTTTCAGTCATTTTAGTTACTCTTGCAAGTTTAGACAGTTTACAGAAGTAATTTTACTTTAGCAGAGGTTTCTTGGATAGAAAAATGGGCAAAATATGGACTTCTCTCGGGTTTTCTCTCTAATTTTGGATTATCAACCAGATTTATAGATTTTTACTGGTTTAAACACAATAAGTAGGGGTTTCTTGGGCTATTTCACTGACCAGTGGGGATAAAAATCATTTCGAGATTGGGCACAGAGGCTTTAGGATACTTTCAAAGGATTTTTGGCTTAATTTGGAGTTTAAACAGTTTATAGAAATTGTAAAAACTCACAATTTCTCATTAAAACAACGCGCAACAAGAAATAGGGTTTTGCAAAAAAAATTACAGGGTTTGGTGTGTTTTTTGGGCTTTTTGATATGTTTAGCAGTTTAAATTTGAATTTTGAATGCAATTTTTCTTTTTATAAGTCTTTTTCAGATTGAAACAGGTTCGAATTTCAGAGAAATACCTGTTATACGCAGATATAAGGTTTCGAGGAGGGTTTCTAAAAGTTTTGTGGAGTGTAAAAACTCTGGTAAACTTGAATAAGTATATATTATTATTGATAAAAGGTAAGAGATATGAGATATGATTACAATGGGGAATCACCGAGGCTTTAAATATAGCCTCATGGTGTCCCTTGGTGAAGAGGCATGATCTTTGATCATGCCCTTTCACTTAATAAAACCTAAGATAACTATATCTAACTAATAATTAATTAAATATACATAACATTGCCCCTCTCTTAAATATGCTTTGTCCTCAAAGGATACGTAACAATGGACAATGTTGACGAACGCCTTGGTTTCTTGAGCGGTGGGCTCTTGCTTCCCACATTTTAAAAAGATCGTGGAGCATATTCTCGAGTTCAATCTTTTGTTGATCTCTATAGTGAAAAGATCTGATATCGGTCGGATCCTCTCTTTACTTCTATTGGATGTTTCATTTTCCTATTTGGAGGCACTTTTATGGGTAGATCCTGGAACACTTTTTTGTGTGTCCGAACTAGTCCTTGTTCTTCTGGTGACACTTCGTGGCTCCCTTTTGAAGATAAAAATTCTAACTGGTGACATTGTACTGTAGATGTTGGCGCTCCTATTTGAATCATCTTCATCATCAGAGAGGAAGATACGACTTGATCTTCTGGGGCTTGGAATCCATACAACCTGTGTTTCTGCCCTTTCCACTTAAAACTTATAAACTACTTCTGATGGTTGGCAAAATAAGTACCTAAAGTTTGTAGCCATTGAATTCATAATACCACATCTACTCCTTGTAATGGAACGGCGTAGAATGGAGATTATAAATGAAATTTTTTTATCTGTAGTTTGACCTTATCGCATTTCCCTACTTTCTAAATATTCTTACCATCGGCCACCATTACCTTCATATTAGGGATGGGGAAGGTAAATATGTTAAGTCTTTTTGCCATGGTTGAATCTAGAAAATTTTGGGTACTGCCAGTGTCGACGAGAACCATTACGTTGTTGTTCTTGATATGTCCTCTTAACCTTAGGGTTTGAGGTTGTGATATGCCTGTCATAACTGATAATGACACTTGCGGAATAGTTTCCCCATCCACTTCTGGAGAGAACTATAAGTTGTCTTCTAATCCTTCTATATATGAATCATTATTGTTAGCGTCATTAGTTGCTTCACAACTGTATAGATTTTTCGCTTTTCCATTAGCACATTTGTGCTTAGGGTCCCAGTTTTCACTGCAACGCTTGCACTTGCCCTCTCTCATTCTTTGTTTTTCCACACTAGCTTTTTCTTCTTCACGAAGATGGAGTGGGACATATTTTGTGTCATCTATATTTTCAGATTGAGGAAATATTTGTCTCGAATATACTTTTTCTGGTTTTGATAATCTTTCAAATTTATTTTCAGCAGCTTTTGCTTTTTGCCTTGCTACTTCTACTGATGTAACTTCATGAAGTTTGAGCTCCTCTTGTATATGGATTTTAAGTCCTAAGATGTAAGACTGAATTAGACGAGATTCTGAAAATCTCGGTACTCGTGTTGCCAAGGTCTCCCATTATCTAGTGTACTCATACACATCTCCTTTTTGGTGTAATTTGATAAACGTTGAAAAAAAAATTTCTTCTTTTATTCCTTGAAGCCTTTTGAATAATGCATCCTTAAATTTCCTCCAACTGATAGCAAGCGTCCTCTTTTTCCACCACATATACCAATTATATGCTTCTCCTTCCATTTTCATGGAGGCATGCTTAATTTCTTCATCATCACTAATAATGTCATAAATCTCAAAATATTCTTCTTCTTTATTAAGCCATGGAACGCTATTTTTTTAATTACCATCAAACTTGGGTAGCTCAATTTTGGCTTTTCGCTGATATGCTAATGGTGGAACAAGAAGGGGATATTGATTAGCAAATGCATTCCAAAGCTGCTTATTTTGAAAATATGCATTACTATATTCTTGATGATGTGGGGAATCGGTCTTTTCCTGATGCTCTTTTGAGTTCCCTGAATCTGCGGAATTGTTTTGTTGATTTTGTTCCATATTAGGAAAAATTGGGGATTGTGTCTGACTTAACTTATCTATCTTATCATTTAGCTTATTGAAGAGTTCTGTCATCTTGTTCATTTCTTCGTTATGCTTTTCTGTGGCATCGTGATGATTTAGCCACATTTTTCCTTCTATTCGATTTGTCGTATCATGAACCTTTTTGATGTCATTGGAGTGTCCTGAAACTGTACGTTCAAGATCGATTAATATTTTTCCGAATTCTTCAAAATTATTATTGATCTGTTTCTCGAGCTCCACCAATTTTTTCTGGAATTCGACCATTGACATTGATGAAGACATTGAACGTGTATGATGTGGGGAATATTTTTCTGCCAGTTTTTCCCTCTCTTTTTTTTAAAATTAATAAATTAATTAAATTTATTTTTTTTGAAATAATAATAATAATTTCTATTATATATATATATTTAAAATAATAATAATAATAATAATAATTATTTTATTATTTGAATTATATATATATATATATATATGGGGAAAAATATTGTTAACCTTGAAAAGTCACTTTGTTTTGAAAAGGCACATTGTTTTGAAAAGGGGAAATGGGTTTTAATACCATGGGAAATTACCATGGGCCCAAAAACCACGAGCTTGTAAACCGCGAGCAATTACTCTTCCTTTTTAATTTGACTTTGTCTTCACATGTACGTATATGTACTTCTTTATATATATATATATATATATATATAGATATATATATATATATATATATATATATATATATATATATATATATATAGATATCTTTTTACTTTTTCTTTTTCTTTTTCTTTTGGAACTATTTTCTTTTAAATATCTATCTATATATATATATATATATTATATATATTTCTTCCTTATTCTTTTTTAAAAAACAAATGTTGCTACCCACAAGCACTTGGTTTTTAAAAAAAATCTGCAATTTTGGAATTTTCTTGTAATTCCTTAATTCTGGGTGATCACACAGATCCCTAAGAGTGATGGCTCTGATACCAATGGAGTGTAAAAACTCTGGTAAACTTGAATAAGTATATATTATTATTGATAAAATATAGGAGATATGATTACAATGGGGAATCACCGAGGCTTTAAATATAGCCTCATGGTGTCCCTTGGTGAAGAGGCATGATCTTTGATCATGACCTTTCAATTAATAAAACCTAAGATAACTATATCTAACTAATAATTAATAAAATATAAATAACATTTTGAATGGTTTGAACGACTTATGTGGTATCTTTCTGAGCAATTCAGAGCTTTTCAGCAATATTCTTTGACTGTAGGTTGAAATTTGTAAGGTTTTGGCTCGAAAACGATGTAAACTACTTGTTTTACAGTCGAGGGGTGTTATACAAAGTTTATGCATAGTAGGAGAGGAAATGAATGCATTTCGTACGCTTATTAGGCATTTTTTATTACATTAACTCTGCAATGAATTATGGTCACATTGGGTGGGAACGGTGGTTTTTGGGCTCAACGGATCAAAAAAAAAAATGGTTATCGCATAGCGTTTGGGTGGTAAGCTGTTTTGGAGTGATCAAAAGTGATCTAATGAAAATGGAACACACGGAGGAGAGAGGAAATGGGAATACCACCCATTTCACGTAGAAACGAAATGATGGTGATCACGCTAGTTTATTTGTGATATGACATCTCCATCGTTGGATTGCGGGGTAATAATGCAAACGGTCAAGATTTGTTATGAAATTTGCGTCAGGATTAGAGAGTCGGGTCAGGGTTGATGAATGTGGAGGGAAGGTTTAAACATTAGAAATAATCATTTTTATGATGCGATGGATAAGTTTTATGTGTTAATTAAAACATTTGCCAACATTTCAATTATACATATAGGCGTAAGTTTTTTATTATATAGTTTCTCAACTTTTGACAATTTTTTTAAAACTATAGGGTGCGGGGTATTTATATATAAATATGTTAAACCAATGGGATGAGTGTGGGATTTTAATATTGCATACATGGGGTATTAAACATTGGTTTAAAGCTTTAAAATAGAGGGTTTTGTGTATTTATTAAAAAAAAATGGATTTAATAATATACGGATGGGTGTAACTTAGGGAATTAATATATATAGTCAGTAGTTAATATGAAATAAAGGGTGAAGTGTAGGGGGTATGAAAATACATGTTTTCAATCTAAGTAAAGTGAAAAATTATAGACAAAATAAATCATTGTTGTTTCTTTTGTTTTCTCACACTCTTAACTTAGGTTAAACTGTATTTCATGGGTTTTGAGCGTTTTGAAAGGAAAATGAAATTAGTTACTTGGTATTTTACTTTACTAAGTAAAAATGGGTTTTTACTTAGGAAAGGGATTCTGATTTATGAAATGAAGGATAAATGCTGATGAATGTGGGTTTTGTGTAGGGATTCAATATTTTTAACCAATCATTCATCGAGCCTTGGGTTCGGTGCCAACATAAGTCAAAGAAATTCTCTAAGGCTCTTTAACTGATAGTTTAGAATACTAAATAATTTTAGGGATGGGAAATTATTGATTTTTTCCAGATGATGCTTTATTACATGCTTTCTCAACTTCTTTCTACCTACCCATATTTATTTCTAACATTTTTTACTTCATTTTCATGGGTGTATTTAAGCTTGCAACCCTAAATCAATTTTTCTTTTAAATCATAAATCTATCTAAGTTTAACCTTATTTCATCTGAGGACTTAGATTAAACTGTTGAGCTCCTCATTTATTCTCTATATTAAGTACTGATTTTTCAAGTTTTTACTGTTTTACATATATTTATTTTCTACCTAAAACATGAAATTCAAAGCATGAAAAGTTAAGGTTAAATTGCTTAACTAATCATGGATTATGGCATTTATTGACAATCTGCACATAATCATTATTCTTGCAATAAAAGTAAATGGTAGTGGCATTTTGACTTGCTCACTTTCAGGTCTTATTTTCATTTCTTTTTTCCTTTGGGGTCTATCTTTTCTAAGTCCTTTGATCTTTCTTTTAGGACTTTTTACCCTATTTTATTTCTTTTTACTATTTTTCATTTTTCAAAATATGGGAAAACAACTTGCAGAAAGGAAGGTATGTACATATTTACAAGACTATCATAGTCAATTCAAAAATTATGAATCCTATTATTATAGGACCCTAACACACCCAATGTCCCTTTTAGATTTAATACACCATAACATACATTCAAATGTGATAGATCATATTCAATACATCGTAACATTCATTCATAGAAAAAATATTTGATATATCATATTCAGTACACCCAATGCACCTTTTAGATTAAATTCACCATAACATACATTCATCATACAAATATTTGATGTATCGTCTTTGAAATAGAAAAACAATAGCAAGTGATCTTGCCTATGTAAATTTTTGTTTTCGAGTAACCTTTTTGTTTATTTCATGTAGACTTCACAACCTTGCTGTATGTATCAGATTTGGGTATAGGTCGATCTATCTTAGTGTTCATATTTAATACACCCAATGCACCTGTTAGATTCAATACACAGTAACATGCATTCATTATCATATATATTTTATGGATCATCCCCATTTTGACTGTAGAATGCACCTCGCTTCTATCAGTGCAATTAGTCCATGGAATATACCATTAAGTCCATAGAATTTCATGAATTATCACATTATAAGTCTAGTTTTTTTATTGTCATCCCAAAATGGGCTGAGAGTGAAACCAAAAAGTGGCTGGTGATTAAATCTTCTTTCCATTTGACTGCATGCTTTCTTCGAACAAGCCAATATCCCTTACCTTTCGAGAGAAATACAAGTGGCCTCTTTTTATTCTACTAGTTAAAAACATGTCGTCAGTGGTAAGACCCAGTATTGCACCAAGAATGCTGCAACTCCTACAGGCTTCCCTAATTTACTTTATCAACTCAGGGTTCATAAAAACATGGAGGTGATAGTGCTATATACATAACATATGCATTTTACTCATGTCATACTCTTATGAGATTTACAAAAGGGTGCTACTTCTAGGGTTTCTAGATGAAGTCTATCACATTTATGAAATTAGGCCTAAGGCTACAAATGATTCAAATCCATGGAAATTTCATCAAGTACAAAACTATACTACAGTAAACAAGGACATCTAACTATTATGCAATGAAATAATCTACTCATTATACTATTAGAATAATTGAAAAGCCACCTAGGCATCTTGTATGAAGTAAATTTCTGAATTGAAATGGCATAAAGGAAACTAATATGATCACAATTTATTGAGCCAAATGGCTAAACACACTCTACTTACCCTATTCTATATCTATCATGCTTTTAATCATACAACTACTCATGACCTAACTATGCTTGAAAATGTGTTGTTTTGTACCTAGGAGAAGAAAGTGCTAAGGTGGCTAATGTAAGGCATGAACACATGGGGGCAAGGCTGGAGGTGTATGAGTGGTTTTTGTAAGTTTAAAGGATGGTGATGGTGGTTTTTGCGATTAAGGATGGACCCATATGTGGTATTTCAAGTGCAGCTACAAGTTTTCTATAGTGTTACATGAAAGTCCTGAATTGCTACAGGAAACAACCCAAGGGCAATCCGAGGCCAAAAATAGATGTAAAAGGGGTAGGGAAGGTGGATTAGGATGATTGGAAGGTCGCCCACCCCTTGGCCAAGCTCAAAACCTCTTGGGAGGCCTGTCTTGCACCCCTAGGGTTTTCTCATGGTGTAGGGATGAAATGTCCGAAAGCAGGGTTGCTGGTGATTCTGATGAAAAAAGGGTTGATGAAGGGTTAGAGATGAATATGAAGGTTCTAGTGAAGTTCTCCTTTGATGTGCTACATGTAACTGCAAGCAAACTACCTGTTCATGGAATAGAAATGGACAAATTCATGATAATGACAATGGAAAATATTACTTGAATTTGTAGAACAAATCTAATCTAATATAGAAATAGAGATCTAACACAACATTTTGAACATATCCATGGAATCACAACAGATAATATCATCCATTCAAATAAATCATAAGCTAATAAGAATTTTTTGTTTGTGGGGAAGGTCTACCCTCGTCGGGATCTATTGATAGAGATGAGAGGGGGAGGCTTGAATCATATATTTATAAAGTTATAACCTATTCACTAACATGTAAGAAAACTAAATCTACAACAAAATACAAATGGAATAAAAATAATAAAATTAAATGAAAATACAAAAAAACTAGCTAAATATTCATAAGAAAAACTATATAAATGACATGAAAGTAAAGAATGATTACACAAGAGAGGTTGAGGAACATGGATTAGGCCCTAATCCACAAGCCTAGCTCTCTGAAACTAGATCAGTGAGGCAAAGCATGAATAATCATTTCATTTGAAAAGATAGTCTCATTACATCAATATAAATGCCTTGAAAACTTATTACAAGAGAAAAGAGCCTAATGGATTTCTCCAAAGTTAAAATATTAATGAGATATTTCTCATCTCTATTTAACCTAAAAGGGTAGCTACCAACAACTCCCTAGAAAATAGGCAATGAGTCCAATTTACTACAAGTGAAGTATGGCTTGAGTGCACTTGATCTTGAGTTTTCTTGGATACCTTTGATTTCATGTTGTTAAAGGGAATCTCGAGGATCCCTTGGCTACCCTTGGGAGTTAAGGACTATGGGAAACCCCCTAGAATCTCTCCTTGATCTCTACTCTGAGTCTTTATGAAAAAATCTCCACAAAAATGAAATATCTTCATGATTTTCCTGCATTTAACTCATCTTACGTACTCAAAGTATGTTAAGCCTCAATTACCACCTACACTAGCATCATAATACCATAATATAATTAAAGTGAAAGTAAAATAGAATTAATAATGAAACAAGGTGAGCATTAACCCCTCCAAATGTGCCTAATGATGAATCTCATCATCATCCCCGTACTAAATGGTTTCTCATCCTCTCAGCAACTAATCATCCTTCTACATTTCCTTTAAGGCTTTGATGGACCCTCTCACTTCCCAAGGAAAAAGTTTTGGAGTCCCTTCAGAAGGGTAAAACACATCATTCTTTTATGCTTCCTCCTATTCTCTGTTCTTCTCATCTTGTTCCTTCCCATAACTCAGCACCAACAGCTACGGTGGACTAAGCTTCAAGCCAAGCCACCGAATCTTTTTTCCCTACATGGCCCTCTTGTACAATAGTGCTCTCTCCAAGTCACCCCTCAGTATTTCTGGTGTGTGATACTCCATGTTTATAAGGTTTTGAGGGAGGTTAATTCATATTCTTTGGCTAGCCATTATGCACTCATCTCCCAAAAACCTAGAAAAGTAATCAAAATGGGCCATTTCTTGAGTTTGTGTATGGAGGTATCTTTGAGCAAGTTCAAGATCCTTTTCAATATTCAGATGGTTATTGATGACACCTATAGGGCTGAGAATTTCTACCCTAATGTGTAAGGATTCTCTCTTTTCTCTTCTCATAACCATCCTCATCTCTTGTGCTCTTGTCTCCTCATTAACAATCCATGATGTCAAATAAATTAATTGCATATCCCCCATCCTAGGATTGCGATCCCAAATATTTAAATTTGTTAACACAAGGTTATGCATATAAAACTCTGCCATTTTATCCTGATCATCAATGCTTGATTGATTTCATAAATCAATGAGCTATCTACAATTTTGGAAAGGTAGGGATCCGTGGGAGGGTAAAGTTTTAATCTGAAAGACGATCTATTGCTCCTTCAGGAGAACTACATATGAATTTGAGGGATACCTGTGTTGAATGTCCTACATGCACAAATATGCCATGGTGGCCATTTGTTTACCCTTTTACTGAATATTCTCTTGTAGTGCTACATTCTTTCCCTATGCCTTCTAAAGTTGCTCCTTCAAAACTGACTCTCTCAGCTTCACATCAGATAAATCCTTCCCCAACTCAGCTACTTTTCCTTCCATGACCCGTATTTCATACACTCCATTAGATGTGGAAAGGTTCATCAAATGATGAGTGCATGCTCTCTCTTCCTCCAACTAATAAAAAAAAGCAATTGTGATTTTTTTTGGAATTAATCTACCCTCCTCAATGTATGTGTAGTATTAACTAATATTAGGTTGAGGGCCAGGGTTTGGCACCATTGCAACATAGTTGGGGATTTATTTTGGTGAGGTGGAAACTTATTTATCATATTTTCCTCCCTCTTTTTCATCATTTTTCTCCTTTTGTATCTTGCCCTCAACTCCCTTGACCTCTTGCCCTTATGTAGTTGTCCTTTCCTCTTCAACCAAAGCCTTTTTCTCCAAATATGTCCTTGCTAAAGTTTCCTGTAGCAAAAACATAGCTTCCTATAAAAATCCATTTTATTTTTCTTGCTAAAGACCCTCTTCTCCTTGTATTTCACTCTTTTCACTCCTTGGAGGGTCTTTGGAGGTTGCATGGGGTGTATGGGTTGTCAATCTCGCTTAATGTCTCCTGATATATCTTACAGGGATCCTTATAGGTGAAGTGACTTCTTGCACACTTCCTTCCTCTAATATGATTTCTTCCTCCTTTTTTGGTGATTATTAAATGGTGATAGGGCTCTTGGTGGGATTTTGTGGTTTTCACTGTCTCACCCTCTAATTGTTCCTAGTCCTGAAGTACATATGTGTCTTCCTTTTTCTTTTTGTTTCGAAAGGTGTGCTCAAAGTAATTAGGGTGGCAGCTATGTCTTGATTTTTGATGTCAAATGACATGCTTATGTCTTGAGGGGAGTTTCATGGCCTAATATAGGGTCCACATCTTATTTCTCCTCAATCATTTTTTCTCCTTTCCATCAGCTTCATCCTACTCTCTTTCTGTTGTCTCTATGTTTTCTGTCTCAATTTCTATCTCTTATTTTTCTTCTATGTTTTCCACCTCTCCTTATTCTTCTTCTACCTCCTCTTCTACCTCTTCACATTATTCTTATTCTCTAGGGATAGAAGTAGAGGTTTTCACTGTTTGGGTAGATATAAAGGCTTCCCTATCTATGTGTATGAAATAAGACTAGGATACAGGTAGGTTTAACCTTCTCAAAGCATCATTTACAATTAGTTTTATCAGGCCATTATGGAACGATTTCTGATATTTACTTTGCCTTGCTTTATGGCTCATGTCAATGATGGATTTTAGGAGGAAGTGAGGGACACTTAATCTCGGTTCAAGTGGGAGATATCATGGGAACTTAAGTTAATTTAACAATTAGAAATCATACCCATAGACCACACTCAATTTGCCTTCACAAGAAATAAACTTCATGATGTGGATGGAAAATTAATCCCAGGGGTATGGAAGGCTCTCTCTCCTTACTCCATTTTTATCTTCAATATACTCCTCTCCTGGTAGAAAGAAATAATTTTTGGCTGCATTGGTAGGAATTGTTTCCTTAACGCATTTGAATCCTAAGGGAATCATGGTAAATCTGTTTATGAGTTTAGGTGATAGTGTGATGGCTAGGCATTTAATCATAGTGGTGGCTCTCTCTTCTAAATGTGACTGCAGAGCCACTGCAAATTATTTAGCTATGTCATCATCAAAACCTTTGAATAGCTCAAAGAACCCTAGAAATTGGTGATTTTAGAATATTTCCATAACTTAAGGCTGCTACCTAATTCTCTTAATATCATTAGGATTCCTTCTGTTGAATCCCACTACCATTTTAATGCTATGAGATGAAGGTGGTGAGAGGTTTTAGAGGTATGTCTTGGAGATGGAGGTCTTGAAGAAAAATGCAAGAAATTGTTTTACCCTTCAACTATCAAATTTGCTTTTGTTGAGTGTGAATTGGATGGAGAAATTTCCGTGCTGGAGGATGACAATCGACTTACCTTGGTCCTCCTATATTTGTTTTTGATAGATGGAGTTTTTGGGAAGCCAATTCACCCACAGGTGACTTTGTGTTGAACTCTAAGCCTTTGTTGGTATGATTCTAAAGTTTCCTGTAGAAAAACTTTGTTTCTTGTAGCACGATGGTGCATGAAAGCCCAAACCTTGGTGATGCTCTTCTGATGGCTCCCACTTCTCTCCTGCTCTTGTTAATCTTCAAAATTCTAAACAAAATGGTGAAAATGAGACAAATATTACATTTATTGGATTTTTAACAAAATTTCGAGCATTATGGTAACTCGTACTTAACACGAGTTTCCTCTTTGAGATCATTGGCCCCCATTTTAGTTAATCATTGTTGACCTCATGATAAATTCCCTTCGTACCCATCCTCTCTTACTTTACTCAATTTGAATTTCCCAAGTGGCATACACTTTCACTTTACGAAGGTGGGCAAGTTAACTGGCCACCTTTTTCCCTTTTAAATTTATAAAGCTCGACATTCAACTATTTTGGCCATTATGGATGCACAATAAGAGGTCAGAGGCCATACCTGAGCTTAACTAGTGTTGGTAAGGTGTTGAAGGAGCTAGAGCTATTCATGGCATCCCTTGTCTTTTAATTATTGCATTTTCATTTTTTTCTTTGTTTTTCTCAGTGAGCAACATTTTCCGAGTGAGATGCTTATCTTTTTTGAGTGAGTTTCTTACCCTTTTCTTCTTTTATTTTATAGGTATTGCATGGATGGCTTTATATGCCATGGTTGGTGTGGTCGTCCCTATGGATTCTGTTGGTGGTTTCATGGAGTCATCTACATAAACTTTCCTTCATGTTCTGGCATTGTTGGGCCACACACAAATTTTCTACATGAAACTTTATGACACATGTAGCAGTCTGTTTCTTGCCTCTTGTTTCTTTAGTTTGCTCAGAAATGAAGGGATATGATTTATGGAGGCTATGGAGGAAGTCATGGAATGAATGGAGTGGAGGATAGGAAAGATAAATTGTTCCTATGCAAATTTTCCAATGATTTAGCTGCCAAAGGTACAAGATAAGGCTTAGATAGGGAAACCTTGCGCATGGAATGAAATAGGGGTTTGGGAATTGTAGGTATAGGTAAAAAATTAATTATCATACCCTGACTGAAGTTAATAAACCCTTAGGTAACCATTTTATACACAAATGATTTTCCTGTAAAATTTACAAGAGTTTCCTCTAGTGCTACAGGAATCCAGTAGCTTCTTGTTTTTCCTGTAGCAATTACATTTTAGGGGAAAAAATGAATTTTTTCTCTATCTGATGGGTGAACTGGATGAAGGGATGGATGATGGAGTGGCTTATGGAGTGTACTAGTAGAGAAGAATACAAAATGAAGATAATTATCTCCTCTGGATACCAAAAACCATCTTTAATTACTAACCTCCAAAATAGAAAAACACATAAATGCATAGGTATTTCATAAATGTGTAAGTCACTTGAAAATATGGAGTTTCCCATGTCATACACCTCCTTTTTATGGAATTTATAATTTTTTCCCTAGCCAGGGGCGTCTTGTAAACCTTGACCCTGTAACCATTGACAAGTAGCAGAATTCCATCCACATCTATAGTTATGATATGAACTACGCCATTAACATAAAATTTGTCCACTTTGTAGGGTATCGTCCATCTTGTCGTCAATTTACCTTTGAAATCCTTAAACCTTGAGTCATATGAAAACGCCCAATTTCCTTCTTGAAAGGTATTTTCCTCAATGTTCTTGTCATGCCAGACCTTCCTTTGTAGCTCAATTACCTCTGTTTGAAGGAGTGCTTGCATCTTGAACTCATCCAATCCATTTAATTGTAACAACCTCTCTTTTTTGGGATTTGATATATCTAGGTCTAACTCAGCTGGCATCCTTTAGGTTTTGAAATCAAATTCAACTAAAAGTAGAGATTTCTTGCCATAGATTAGATCATAAGGAGTGAATGATGTTTTTTTTTTCCAAGTAATTTTGTAGGCCCAAGTAGCTTCTATCAGTATGTCCCCACAATATTTCCTACTGCTGCTCACAACCTTGGCGAGGATACTCTCCAAGGTTGTGTTAGTCACTTCCACATGGCCATTCTCCTGAGGGTGTTAGGCAGTAGAAGTCTTATGCTTTATCATGTGTTTCCTCAAAATATTCTTAGTGACATGAAAAGTTAATTGCGCCCCGTGATGAGTGACTACTTCTTTGGGGTACCCAAACTTGTAAAACACATTCTCCCTCAGAAATTGTACTACTTTCTCCTCGATTACTACCTTAACAACTTTTTTTTTAGCCCACTTTGTTAGGTAGTAAGTGCAGACTATGATAAAAAAAAATTTCTTTCCAGATGGTGGATCAATAGGTCCAATGAAGTCCATGCCCCATTTTTCAAATGGATCAAGATCCACCTGAGGATGCCAAGACATCCCATCCCTTTGTTTAATTTTCCCCATGATTTGGCAATGGTAACACCTGCTACTGTATCTTCTAGAATCCTGGTGAAGGGTAGGCGAATAGTATCATGCATGTAAAACTTTGAAGGAAGTCATTTTTGTAGCAAAGTAGCCTCCACAAGGGCTATCGTGACATGTGGATAGGATATTAAAAATTTCTTCCTACCTCACACATATTTTTAGAATTTAGTCAGGGCCTAGCTTGAAAATATTTCCCCCATTCCATGTGAAAGTGGTGCTTTTTCTAATGATATTTATTTTCTCCTTTAATGAGATCTTAGGTGGGAAATTTCCAGCAACCAAGTAGTTATCTATGTCAGCAAACCATGGTGAGAGCGCTGATATAGAAAAGAGATGTTTAGCTGGAATCTGGTCATCCACCATTCCTTCTTCACCTACATATAAAGCTAACCCGGATAAAAAATCCGCAACAACATTCTCCTTTCCTGGTTTATCAATAAGGGTTAGGTAAAACTATAGTAAAATTAAGAACAATCTAATTATTCTAGAATTAACATCTGGTTTTCTTATTAGACATTTGATGGCTTCATGGTCAATGTCCACAAAGGTTTGATACCCAGTGACATAATGTATAAATTTGTTTAAATCATGGAAAATGGCTAACATCTCCTTCTCTGTGACAGTATAATTGAGTTCGGCCTTCGATAATTTATTATTGATGAATTATATTGTATACAGTAATTTTCCTTCTAACTTCCCTAATGCTGCCCCCACAACTTTGTCGGATGCATTTGTGTGGATGTGGAAAGGTAGAGTCCAATTTGGACCTTGGAGAATGGGGCAATATTTAACTTTCCCCTAATGAGCTCAAAAGCCTCTTGATAAAGATTGGACCAAGTAAACTTAGAATATTTGGCCAATACAAAAAATAGTGGTAAAGCCATCTTACTGAAATCTTTGATGAATATTCTATAATAGATAGCTAACCCTAAGAAGATTTTGACATCTCTCTACTTTTGAGGAGCATGTACCCTTTTTATAATAGTGATTTTTCTTGGGTCCAAATGTATTCCTATTTGGGAGATTGAGTGTCCTAATAAAACTCCTCCTCTTTTGAGGAATTCACACTTTTCTGAGCTCAGGGAAAGATGCATCTCAATGCAACTTCCCATCGCTTGTCCAAAATTGGAGAGAGCTTCCTGGAAGTCATCTCGATAGGGTGTAAAATCATCCATTTATATTTCAACAGAGTCATGGACTAGCTCAGATAAAATTCTCAAGAAAACTCTTTGGAATGTAGCCAGGGCATTGCACAACCCAAATGGTAGGAGTCTGTAAGTGAAGGTACCATAAGGGTAGGTGAAAGTAGTCTTATCCTGGTCTTCAGAGTTGATTTCGATCTAGTTATACCCACTAAACCCATCTAAGAAGGAAAATAACCTCTTTCCTGCAAGGCCATTTGGGTCTATAAAGGACAACGAGAAACGTTCCTTCTTGGTGGCTTTTTTAAGCTCCTGATAATAAAAAAAAATTCTCCGTATTACATTCTTCTTCAGGACTAGGAAAAGACGAGATACCCACTGACTATTTGATATAGGATAGATGAAACTTGCATCCAACAATTTCTGTAGCTCTTCCTTGACTATGTCATTTAGAGTTGGTTTCATTGTTATTTGGGGTTGTCTCACACACTTGCATCCTTATTTGATGTAAATTTGATGTATGCATACTAAAGGATGGACCCCTTTCATGTACTTGTAATCCCAAGCAAATGCATTTAGGTTTTCTTTTAAAATATGGCATATCTTCTTTTTTTCTTCATCTGAGAGGTTTGTGTTGACTTTCAAAGATATGGATGGGCCAAAATAAACATCCTTGGTGGTTTCATAGGTTGAATTAACTGATTGAAATTCCATCGAAGGTTGGCTTTTAGATTCTTTGACTAGGTTTTCAAGTGGACTTTTAGTGGGGTGTCGGTTTTGAATGGCATGGTTGATGAGTTCGTCTTCATCAAGTTGCCCCACTCTAAGAAAAACATCTATGGTAGAAATGGGGTTAGTATTATATACCTCATCTTCTTCATCCTCCAACCATATACGTAGATCATGATTAATGCAAGGCTCAGATGGACGATATAATACCAGTTGTTTAGACAAGGGCCCATTTTTAATAGTCATGTTTCCAGCTTGACAACTGATATAAGCATATGCAATGGCTAACCAACATATCCATAAGATGAGAGGATATCCATTGAACTTGGTTTTCGGTTTCAGAACCAGGAAATATGTGGGATACTCCCAAGATTCAATTTAAACCATAACATCCTCAAAAATTCTTTCTGGAGTTACAATGGATTGATCTGCAAGTTGCAGAACTATTGTGGTTTTCCTCGAAGTCCCTTGGAGGTTAAGTTTCAACATAGTTTCATTATTCATGACATTTGTGGAAGCCCGTAGATCAATCAAAGTATTTGGGACTATGATACCATGTATGTGCACATCTACAACTGGACTACCAGGGTCTAGGTACTTTGGAAAGATCATCCTTCCTAACATTAAGTCGAACAACTGTCCTACTACATTGATGGTGGGGGTATCTTTCTTCTTTATCCCAAGTTTCTTGAAGAAATTTTCCTTGGTGAATCTATTGTAAATAGGGACATCCTTAATGGCCTAGAGAAGTGGTATTTTTACACAATTTTTTCAACTCTCCCAAAAGTCCAGTCTCCTGAGGGGTTTCTTGACTAGAATGGATCAAGCACTAAGGAAAAGGAGGTTATTGGATCTAAGTTTTACCTTATTCCTTTTCCTCCTCAACTTCTATAGGTGGATATGGAGGGTTTTTGTATGGGAGTATGCTTCCCAACCTAAGATTAATCTCCTGTATCTCCACAACATAAGATGGATATGATGTTTCTCCACTATAGATTTTTTGTGCATGTCTATTATTTGGGTTTGGATTTGGTTGTGTAGGCATTTGAGGCAGATTGGGTGGAGAAACATGAGTAATATGAGGTTTAGGTTGGTATGGAGGCATTAGAGCATTTGGTTCATTATGTTGAGGCCTCAACCCTTGGGATGGATTGTTCCACTGAGGTTGTTGAGGAACATACTGCTGAAATGGTTGGTTCATAGGCTGAGGATGATATGGAAGGTTGTAAGCCCAAGTAGGAGGTGTAGCCCAGGATGGAGGAGTGGGGGCGTACCAAGGTTGCATGGGTGCATTTTTATTATTTTTATAGTAAGAGTAAGGTTCATTCACCATACCCTTTGTATATGACCTAGGGCCTTGAGGCCTTCTCTGGTTGATGAAACAGAGTTTCTCTAGCCCTACTTCCCCACCTTAATATACAAATTCAAGTACAAGTAAGGAGGGACAATTGTTTGTGGCATGATTCTCATCATAGAATAATCATACCTATATGACACTTAGTGGACATTCATTTGCAGGGTGAATGCTGGTACATCTAGGGAAAAATATAGCCAAAGCTCTTTTTGGTTCCTCTTGCTTCCTTTTGACCTGCATTGTGTCCATTTTCAAATAAAAGGTGTGCAACATGTCACTCTTGAAGTCATCCAACATATTTCCAATCTCATTTTTTATTGAGGTGGAAGAGGAAGGGGTATTGGATGTAATTTGGCCATCTATGCCTTTCTTCCTGACTTCCCTATAATGGTTCCTAAAGACATATTTTATTGTTTCATAAGGAAGTTTGTAGATATCTCCTCCTGATAGAATATTGAGGGTTTATATCACCTCCTCTCTGATCCCTCGTAGAATTAATAGTTTAATTGATCTAGGATCAAGATTATAATTGGCTCTCTTATAACTTAACTGAAACCTCTCTTCATGGTCTTCTAGGGATTCAATAGGCCCTAGATTCATCTTGAATATTTCATCCTTAGTTTCCTTGGACGTACAATAGTGTTTCTACTTGTTTTTGAAGGCCTCTTTCATCTGTGCCTAGGTGGTGATGTTGTTCCTAGGTAGACCCATCAACCAGCGTAAGGCTGCATCCTTAAGGGTGGATGTGAATAGCTTCAACTTTTGACCATTTGAGGCATATTCATAGGTGCTACAGAAAAAAATAAGTTCAAAAATGAATCTGTCATGATATTTTGAGGTAATTCCATGAAAGTGTGGAAGGGATGAGGGGCTAATTTTTTTCATCTTAGTTTCCCTGTCTACCTCTCTAATGGGAAAGGCTTCCTAGGTTTCAGTGTGAGCCATGGTTCAGATAGGTTAAACATTTTTCTCAAGTGAAACAATATCTTCTTCTTGCCTAATAGGTCCTTCAAAATTTTCAGAAGGCTCACCTATGGTGTGTTCAACCTCACATCCACTGAAGAAGAGTGAAGGTTGACTATGTGGTGATGTGGGGGTTTTAGGTGAAAATGTTCCTTGATTATCCGTACTCCTACGAGACATGAAAATCAGACTTTTTTTTTGTATTTTTTTCAATATTTTTGAAAGAAAATGTAAAAGGGAAGTATAAAAGAATGCTAAAAAAAAATCGAAGCATATATTAGACACCTCCTCGGAAATGACGACCAAAAAAGTGGTGATCCCTGGTATTGCACCAAGAATGCTGCAACTCCCAGAGGATTCCTTAATTTACATTAACAACCCAAATTTCATATAAAATTGGAGGTGACAGTGCTATATACACATCAGATGCATTCTACTCATTTATCCTCTTCTGAGATTTGCAAAAGGGTGCTATTTCTAGGGTTTCTATATGAAGTCTGTCACACTTCTAAAATTAGGCTTAGGGATACAAATGATTCAAAGCCATGGCATTGTCAGCAATTACAAAACTATACTACAACAAACAAGGACATTTAACTATTCTACAATGAAAGAAATCTACTTAGTATACTATGATAAGAATTCAAAAGTAGCCTAAGCATCTTGCATGAAGTAAATTGTTGAATTGAAATGGAATAAAGGAAACTAATCTAATCACATTTTGGTGGGAAAAATGGCTAAACACGCTCTACTTACCCTATGCTCTATCTATCATGATTTTAATCATGCAACTACTCATCACCTAACTATGTTTGAAAATGTGTTGTTTTGTAGCTAGGAGAAGAAAGTGCTAAGGTGGCTCATAGAAGGCTTGAACGCATGGAGGCAAGGCTAGAGGTGTATGAGTGGGTTTTGAAGGTTTATAGGATGGTGATGGTGGTTTTTGGGCTTAAGGAGGAGCCCACAAGTTCTATTTCATGTGTTGCTATAGGTTTATGTAGTGTTATAGGAAAGTCTTGAATTTCTATAGGAAATAGTTCGAGGAAAATATGAGGCAAGAAATAGGTGGAAAATTGGTAGGAAAGGTGGAGTGATGGTGTATTAGGATGATTGGAAGGTGTCTCACCCCTTGGCCAAGCTCAGAACCTCTTGGCAGGCCTGTCTTATGCCCTTAGGGTTTTCTCACGGTGTAGGGATGAAAAATACGAAAACAACGTTGATGGGGATTTTGATGCACATAGGATTGATGCACGTTTAGAGATGAAGATGAAGTTGATGGTGAAGTTCTCATTGGCTGTGATACTCATACCTGCAAGAAAAATACCTATTAATGTAATAAAAATGGAGAAATTCATGATAAATAAAATGATAAAATGACTTGAATTTGTAAATAAAAACTACTCTAATATAAAAATGTATATATAACAAAACATTATGAACATATCCATGCAATAATAGTAAATAATCTCATCCATTCCAAGAAATTATAAACTAAGAATCATTTTTGGTCTATGGGGAAGGTATACCCTCCTCAGGCTCTATTGACGGAGATGAGAGGGGGAGGCTTGACTCACAATTTTCTGCAGTTATAACCTATTCTACCAATATGTAAGCGAACTATATCTACAACAAAAGACAAATGGAAGCAAACTAAAACAAGTAGATAAAAATACAAACAAACTAGCTAAATATTCATAAGAAAAGCTAGCTAAATGACATAAAAGTAAATAATAATTACACAAGAGAGGCTGAGGCACATGGATTGGGCCCTAACCCACATGCTTAGCTCTTTGAAGCTAGATCATTGAGGCAAAGTTTGAATACTCATTTCATTTCAAAAGATTGTCTCATTACATCAATATAAAAGCCTTCAAAACAAATTACAAGAGAAAAGAGCCTAATGGCTTTCTCCAAAGTTTGAATCCTAATGAGATATCTCTCAACTCTAGTTAACTTATAAGGGCAGCTACCAACATCTCCCTATAAAATAGGAAATGAGTCCACTTGATTGCAAGTGAAGTATGGCTTGAGTGCACTTGATATTGAGTTTGCTTGGTTGCCTTTGATTTCCAGATGTTGGAGGTAATCTTGAGGATCCCTTGGTTGTCTTTGGGAGTTAAGGAGGGTGGAAAACCCCCTAGAATCTCTCCTTCTTGTCTACTCCAAGTCTTTATGACAAAATCTCCACAAAAATGAAATATATTCATGATTTTCGAGCATTTAACTCATGTGAGGTACTCAAAGTATGGTAAGACTTAATCACCACCTACACTAGCATCATAATACCATAATATAATTAAAATTCAAGAAAAAGACACTTAATAAGGCAACAATTTGACCATTAACCCCTCAAAATGTACCTAATGATTCATGATTTTTTAAACATCTTTCTTTCCCTATTACCCTCTCTGCCAATTTGTGTGGGCTTTAGCCAAAAGGAAAAGAAATTAGGCCACATAGGTGGCTGTCCTATCTAGCCAACAAGATTTATTTCATTGCTTGTAACTTGTAGATTACTTGTAACTTTAGGTCCCTCGGAAGAGGGCTATAGCAGGACCACTAGGTCTCAATCCAAATTGAAGTGATAACAAGGGTTCTTTCCTTGGTTAAATTGTTGTGTTGCTTACAATTTTTGTTTTGAGGGAGTCTATAAGTGTTCGCCCTGAAAAATTCTCTGATTGTTCATAGGTTGTGTTTTTGTGAAGTGCTTGACAATTGTACAGAGAAAATTTCCTTTGCATTAGGCACCAAATCCGAGGGATAGCTACTCTATTTATTTCAAAATTACTAAGACTTGCAGATGAACTGGTTTCTTGTAAACGTTATGTCACTCGCGCTGGGTAGACGTAAACATAGGGAAAACGAAAACTGTAGTGAATGGGAAATTTCTATTTGAGAATGCAAAACTTGGCTGGTCTCTCGCTGTTGCGAGAAACATTGATTTGGATACATGGGACCATTTAGAAACACTAAAGATTTTCATCGCTGCAGATGGGAATATGAATATGGACTTCGAAATATGGGAGAAGTTGGATGAGAAACGCTTGAATAAGTCAATAACTTGTTTTGCAAAACAGGAAAAAATTGGCCACAATATAAGGGAGTTATCTAATGGGTCTGAGGACGAGGAGTTATCAGCTGATGAAATTGTAGAACTTGTTGTGGCCATGAGGTCCCACATCAACCTATTCTAGGGTAACATGCTCTTTCAGCATTCTCACATTGCTTTCAAATTGGGATTTCCAATGTGGGAAGACCACCTTGATGCCGCTATTGAGAAATTTAAGCTTGCAGGAGCTTCTCCAAAAGGGGTAGCAATAGTGATGAAGAACCATTCATCTAATGAAAGCACTAAAGAAAATATGTCTGAAACTACACCATTAAAAGCCAGGTATTCAAAATTTGAGAGTTATACCTCCCACTTGATGTCTTCAAATCCAACACAGTTTTTTTGAAATGTGATTTTTCGAATAAAAATATAGTTGTTAGTTTTAGAGATGGTGCAAAATTTCCGTCAGTTTTCATTCATGAATTCATGACATCTCTATAGGGTTAGGGCTCAATATTAATGAAATATTCCAAGCATGGAAAGAAATGTGTGAGGCCAAATGTTTGACAAAAAAAGTGTTCATCATTTAGACTAGACGCGTTGTGTAAGAGAAAGGTTGCAAAGATCCATCATATACTGGAACATACATACAATGTGTGTGGCATCGACTGGGTTGATGTCATATTCAGAACAATTCCAAACAATTTAGTTGTCAATGTGCTTTTCAATTTTTGTTACGAAGAAATGAAAATTATAAAGGTTCAGGTCTACTTACGACCTTTCTCCTTGTCTATGCCTTTGCGGGATGAAATGATTCAAGGTAAATGGATTGCCGCAAAACTGCGCTGGAAACAAACCCTTGTTTTCGAATGCGACACTATGATCTGCCCTTCGCCCACACTTTATGAGTTCATCATGCATTCAATGCTGCAAGAATGGGGTTTTGGAGGCAGGTGAGGGTGGCGGAGGACGAGAGGGCAAGGGAGGAGGGTGGCGAAGTCTGTGAGAGAAGGGGTGGAGGGTGGCAGACGTTAATGGGGCCCTTAAAAAACAGGAGAGAGTTGGGCGAGAGAGCAGGGTCGTGATGGAAAGGGGTAGACTAAAGGTGTCAAATCACCTCCGATTTGTCCCAGCATTAGCTTCTTCCATTAAAAAATAAGAAATAGTGCTTTCATCATATACTATCATTATCGACCATCCTGGTCTTGTTTTTCTGACTATGTTGTAATATCTTATATATATACTATTGAATTACATGTAACAAAATAACTAAAGCCTCCCAGTACATTCTTGTTTACATATTTCGAGGCAAAGGCCCACCTGAGAAACATTGAATGAACATAGAAAACAATATAGTCTTATAGGAATGCAAACTATTTACAACCCATGTACAATACATCCTCATATTTATAGCAAATTCTAGAATATTTAAAAAAAAAGATTATAAGATATTTTAGAAATTTTATAAGGACAAATAAATCATTACAATTTCACTTATATTCATTAAAATTTTAAAACTACAGTTAACCTAAGTTCAAAACAATTGATAATAATGATCCAAAATTGTTTCCGATTCAAAATTGTTTCTTCTTAAAGTTTTGGGGTCTCAAACATTCAATATAATAACAATTATGCGGAAGTTCGAAATTGTTATGGGCAATTTATTGCATATTTTGGAATATATTGAGAAAGTGGTTTTCATTTCCCAATCTCAAAATATTTGTGAACTATTTATTATCATGCAGAATATTTCGTACATTCAACTTTCGATTGGGTAGAAAAGGCTTCATATTTGGGAAGGTCTTTTTTTTTGTATTTAAACTTTATATATATATATATATCTAAAAGAGGATACGGTTGTTGTCTAGCCTTACTATTTCGTTTTTTTCCCACTTTGCAACTCATGCTTGCTTGGATGCTCCCTTCATCATCAAAACTTGTTTTTCAACATTTACGGTTGTTGTCTAGCCTTACTATTTCGTTTTTTTCCCACTTTGCAACTCATGCTTGCTTGGATGCTCCCTTCATCATCAAAACTTGTTTTTCAACATTTCCTTCACTCAGTTCTTTGGTGTTCACCTCTCTAACATCCACTTGTCTATATCTCAACTTTTAAATTAAAAAAACGATTTAACATTGAAAACTCCGTCAAAACTTAGTTATGCTATTTGCAAGGGGATTATGTTACTCGTCATCTTCTTTGATCATGATGCAATGCGACTTCACACTTTCATACGGACCAACCGTCCCAACTGCAAGATAAAATCTAACAATATCTTCACATGGAATCCAAATAAACCAACAAGTTTATTTTTTCACTAGGAAGAAATAATTATATAATGTTGTATTTATCTTTTTATAATCATTCAAAAACTTTTGTGATTTATAATGTGGATAAAAATGTAATTAATCTAAAAACACTTTTATCTAAATCATTCGAAGCTTAACTTATATTTATTTATTTATTCATGTATAATATTATAATTCTCCTTTTCGTAGATTAGTTAACTTATATTTATCTTTTTATTCATCTATAATATTATGATTCTCGTTTTGGTAGACTAATTAACATAGAATATATAAAGAGCATTTACTCTTTCTCTTGAGTAATTAATATATTTATTGTTTTAATTTTCTTTAATTTTTTTTTTATATATATTATTTTCTAAAATATTTTTAATTATTTTTAAAAATGATATATTGTTTTTGGTTGAAAAAAATTATATTTAATTGTTAATAAGTATTGAAATTAGTTATTTGTAAATTTTGGTTAATACAATTAGTATTATTATTAGGGGAAAATCTTGTTATTTGAAATAACTTACTAATAATTTACAGGGCTTTTTTCATTTGAGGAAAATGAATTTTTAGGCAATCAAAATGTAATTTTAGATTTTACTTCAAGATCAAAATGTGATTTTTGCCTAATAGTGTTTTCAACAAAACTAATCTCTCTTTTTATCATCACTCATATTACTTTTAATAAAATTATGTATTTTCTAGGCCAACAAATTGTCGTTACTCCGGAGAGAATCCAAGTGAAGTGAGAATTAAAGTTACTAGCTACCACCCAAATTATTATATTTTAACCAATTTCATAATAGGTAACCTATATGTCTTGTATTCTTGTCTTGGTTAACTTTTCATTTAAAAAATACCAAATATATTATCATATTTGATCATCATAATTTTAGATAGATATAATTTTTCAACTCTTTAGTTCACACTTATTCTAAAGTTAATTAATGCCATTATGGCTAGTGGTCAAGTATATAATACAAATTGGTAATAAAAACAACATATTTAACAATAACATATATTTTAATTAGCTATATTTAAACTAAGTGGCAAGGAGTAGCTACTATGTAGCACTTGTTTTTACTAATATATATACATTTACTTAAGGTTTTCACAATTGTAATAAAAAATGTATCCTAATATTTAACTTATTAAATATTAGGGAGGATCAAATTTCTTAAGGAAAAAACCTCTTTTAGAGTGCAAAACTTAAATAAATATTTTCACCTTATAATATTTGATTTCTTTAGATCATCAAAATATATATGACCATAAAAATAATTATAGATCTTTATTTTGAATAGTGCAACAATAAAATATTTTCAATTTTCAATTTATTTATGTATTATACACATAGTTGACATTGAAATGATTTATTCAACATAGACATTGAACAATTTTAGTTATAGCCACAATATCCATGTAAATTTATTTTTTAATCAATTACACATATCTTCCATTTTAAGGGACAAACCAATAAAATATTTTAATATTTTTATTTATTAAACAACTGACATTGAAGTCATGAATTATTTTATTTATGGACACATTGTTCACATTTTTTATTGATATTGATATATTTTAAAATACACATATCTCTCTCCCTGATGGGGGTAATAACCTCGATGCACATGGCAACCAAGCCCCATGAATGAAAACGTATGGTTCGTCAGCGGGGGACTGGTCTCCTAGTACCTTCACCTCAACCGATGGGATGAGAGGTGTAATGGCATAGTTTATTGCAATCGTGTGATACTTCGTTTCGTCTCGGAGGATAGGGAAAGCGTAAGGTTAACAGGCGAGATGGAAAGGAAGTTTGGAAATTGAATTTGTGTCATGGGATGGTGTTGTGCTCCTAGGTGGTATCATGTGCGTAAGCATAAGAGACGAAGAAGAACCCTCAATGATGGTGCGTGGTATTCGACATTTTTTGTGACTTTTGATATGGTGAATTCAGTCATGTGTCTTTGCCAAGATATCCCGGGATTTAACGTGTTTTCATTGTGCAGACGTTGGTAAGCGAGGGAACTTGTTATTTTGGTTTTATATCGTTTATAACATGTTTGAGTGGTTGGGTTCATAGAGGTTCTTGGAATTG